>CM054058.1:244451819-245051819 GCA_028641055.1 Alopecurus myosuroides
TCCCACTTGTGGGGTTTAAGTTAATACTTATTTGTATCACTTATGTTCTATTGAACCTTTATTATTTACATGTGAAGATTAACTTAGTAGTTACTAAATAATTTGGAAAGATGTTGTGTGAATGGTTTATAACTTAAACAGTTATTGTTTTACAGAACCTGGAATATTTGGTGATGAGATTATTCCATCAAGCATTTCTAACTTGTGGAAGTGTGATCATTAGTGATGATATTTGGATACTCACCCCTGTTTGAGTTCTAGATAGGTAGTGAATTATCCCAAGTCACTTAAAGACTTGTGATTAAGGTTGTTGAGAGTTTGTGTTGGTCCCAACCCATTAGGGTTTGTGTACCCAAATGATTTGGTTTCTTAAGATACTTCTTATAAAGATCACTCCAAATGTACTCCTGACCAGATGAACTAGACCTATTTCATCATGTCAAGTGAAACATTGGTTACTTTGATTCGTTTAAACTTTCGCGCCAAAATTTCCCGTACTTTTAGATGCATGCTTTGCAAATGCACATATTATATTTAGATCCTTATAACCTCCCAAACACTGGGATGTTACATGATCCTCCAAGGGAAATGGCGGCTCCCTAAAGACGAGAACGAGCCAACGCCGAGAGACGGCGAAATGGTTCTTCTTTCTTCCCACCTCCTGAGAGGTATGGGGCTCCCTCCTTCCGCTTTTTTCCTCCAAGTCCTTTCTCACTACAACATCCAACCCCATAACCTGCCACCCAACTCCATTCTTTATATGGCCGGGTTCCAGGCCCTATTCGAGGGTTACTTAGGTTTAGAGCCTAGGTTAGATTTCTGGATTTATTGTTTCGGGGTTAAGCGGAACTCCTCGGAGGGCGCACTCCCGACTTGCGGGACCATCTCCTTTACTCTTCGGAGGTTTAGGGAAGATTGGTTCCCCAAGATCAAGACATCAGAATCCGTCAAATTTTGGACGGGTTCTTTCTTTTATCATCCCGATGTGCCTTTTCCAAAAAAGGCCATCGGGGTTCCACCTTTCTCCAATACTGTTGCCATTCCCCAAGATAATTGGGGAACGGAAGCCGTCCAGGTTCTGCCGCCTGATCTCCTAAGGATCAAGCGGCGCATCGCCAAGCTCACCTCCTCCACTCCACCTTTGACCGGCATGGACACGGTCTTATGCTGGCTGAATAGACGAATTCAGCCATTGGCCAACCACGGTGGTCGTCTCCTGTGCGAATACACGGGAGTCAAGGATCCAATGCGGACAACCACCAAAGATTGGCCCGCAAAGGAGCTTCGACGGCGCATCAACCAGTTGGTCGCATCACGCGACCAATACGAAGCGAGTCGGCCAATGTATACGGCCGACAATCCGGTTCCCAAGGTAACTTTTTAGTCATTTGGGCATAGTTTCATTCTTTCTCGGATTTTCTAGCTTCTGATTCCGATTTGTTTGTCCGACAGTTCGCGGATCTTCCAGATTCGGAATTGGCCTCCGAGGCTGAGCTGGACGCACTGCGCACCGCTGCTACAGGTGGACGCAAGCGCAAGAAGATTACTTCCTCTGAGGAAATTATCGACCTTGACGGAATCCCCGTCGCCACTTCCAGGTTTATTTCTTCTGGGTTCCTTTTCCTTCATGGGAACTTTTCATCCATCTTCTGTGTTTTAACTTTTCCGGGTTTTTTGTTTTTTAGCCTGCCTCCCTCCAACCTAAAGCCGAAGAAGCTCAAGAAACACAAAGTTGTTTCCAGCCGAGGCGGTCAACCTTCTCCCGCCGTCGCTCCGGATACACCGTCCACGATGGCGGAGGAGCACGCTGCAGCCCCCACGACCAAGCCGTTAGAGCTCAGCCAGCCTGTTGTGTCGGACACAGACACGAGGGAAAGGGCGGCTCCAGAGGTGGAAAAATTTCCTCGGACTTTCGACGAAGAAATTCCCACCTTTGACAAGGATTTCAAGATTATCAATGACGGCCTAAGCGCGGCCGGAACTGCTTTTGCGGAATACGCAAAGGAGTTCAAGGAAAACTTGGCGGGTTTGCAACGAATGAGCCAGGTATGTAACTCTAGCCCCCAAGCTTTAAACAAAACTGCATGCCTGTTTTGCTTTGATGCTTTTTGTAACCATTCTTTTCCTTGCTATGTTCCAGCAAACCGCCGAAGCCATTAACATGGAAGTTTTCAACAAACTCTCCATCAAGAATAAAGAGGTTAGAAATCTTCTTTCTATTCTTGAGGAGAGAGAGACGGAACTGGCATCGTCTCAGCTCGCTTTGTCGGAAACAGCAGGTAAACATTTTTCCTCTGAGGTTTGCGATTCAATTTTTTGTCTAAGTACTTATTCCGGAAATTTTCTAAACTCGGAATTTTCTTTGCTTTCCAGCTGCTTTGGCTAAGGCCAAGCAAATAGCTGAAGATGCCGGCAATGCCGAGAATCTCCGAAAGGAGAATTTGGAGCTTCACAAGCATCTTGTGAAGGCTCAAAAGGATCTGGAGGCCAGCAACTTGGCCCTTGGAGTTGCCAACTCCAAGGCTTCTGAGCAGGCGGAGAAGGATAAATCCACCATTCAGGATTTAGAAAATGCTCTGAATCTTCGCCTGGAGGAAATCTCCGAGATCGACAAGCTTATCGGTAATTTTCTGTTACCTTTTTTATTTTTCCATATCTTGTTTTCTTCTCTGTTTTTCACCTAACACTTTTGATTGTTTTGTCGGAAAAAACAGGAGATACCCCAGATGGTATCCGGCTTGAAGGGATCCAGGCCTTTGGGAAGATGTGGACTTCTATCCGTGCTGCTGGAATGCAGCTGGTGAACAAGTTCCTTCCCGCAAGGACTGGGGAGTTCTCGGAGGTTGAAAAACTTCCGGGAGCTATCATGGAGGTGGCGGAATCCAGGGATTCTATCCTGCGTTCCGCTGCACGGGGTGGCGCGCTCATGGCACTCGGCCTTATGCGCATGCACTACCCCGGTGCTAAATCTTGGCGCGTGGCGTCCGGTGTCCCTCAAGGATACACGGATACTCAGCGAAATACCATCTTTGATGAAATCAAAGGCCACGCCACCCAGATTGCCTCCATGGTAAATATTTCCGTCAATTATCCAGAAGAGGAGATCCCTCCAATCCCCGAGGACGACAGCAGCGAGGAGGAATCAGATGCTTGAAGGGCTACCTTTGACCTGGATAGCAAAAAATAGACAATAGGAGCATTACTGTTCTTTCAATGTAATCCAAAATGTAATGCTTCTATTTGTATGAATGAAAAATTCCGCCTTTTGCAGTTTTTAATTATGAAATTCTTTGCAAGGTTTTTCGGATGTTACTATTCGTTTATCTTCTAAGTTCTCTGGCATATATGTTTTAACTATACTTAGTGTTTGAAATGGCTCAAATAGCAATATGAATCGTCATGCCGAGAAACTGGGTGTAACCAATCAGTTTAGACTCGGAAATATGGACCATGCTAAAGGCATTTTTACTAACTAGCTCCAGTAACCCAACACATACGCAATCAGATAATGCTTAGAGAAACAAGGAATTTTTTGACCGAAACTTGGGCACGCAGGCAATTCAAGTTTCCTTTAGCCGTTAGCAGGCTGAAAAAACATTCAGTTTCTTAACGCCGAGTACGCAGGCACAATTCGGGTTAACATTGAGTATTTTGTAAGATCATTGGGAAATAGAGAAGGTGGAAACATGCTTTTACTATAATAAACTTGTAAAAAACATGGATACCAGAAATCCAACAACTTTATTTCATGATCTCAAAAGATGTTTACATAGATATTGAACTAAGTATAGAAGAGACATAACTGCTATGTATTCCAAAGCTTTGCTATCCACTTGACTTTGTCGGATTTCTTCAACAACTTGTATAGTGTTAGGGTTTTAGCCCCCAGCCGACTAATAAATCCGCTAACGGCAGCTGCGGAACCCGTCAATCTTTGGACATCTTTGACGCAGGTAGGTTTTGTGATGTTCAAGATTGCCTTGATCTTTTCCGGATTAACTTCTATTCCTCTGTGAGAAACGATGAAACCCAGAAGTTTTCCTGAGGGAACCCCGAATACGCACTTAGATGGATTCAACTTCATCTTGTAGGTGCGTAAGTTTTCGAAAGTTTCTCGCAAATCCTCAGGGAGTGTATCTTTTTCCTTAGTTACGACAGCGATATCGTCCATATAAACATGGACATTTTTTCCAATCTGACTATGCAAACAACGTTGCATGCAACGCTGGTAGGTTGCACCTGCGTTCTTCAGGCCAAACGGCATGGTTACGTAATAATACGTCCCGTATGGGGTTATAAAAGAAGTATTAATTTGATCTTCCTTTTTCATGCGTATTTGGTGGTACCCGGAGTATGCATCCAAAAAGCACAAAAGCTCAGAGCCTGCGGTGGCATCTATTATTTGATCGATTCGCGGTAATGCAAACCTATCTTTCGGACACAATTTGTTCAAGCCTGTGTAATCTATACACATTCTAAGAGCAGTAGTGTCTTTCTTCGGTACTAATACCGGATTTGCGGACCAGTCAGTATGGATTACTTCCTTGATGAAATCCGCTGCTAAAAGCCGGATAATTTCCTTGCCAATAGCCTTCCGTCTTCTTCCGTCAAATCGACGGAGATCTTGTTTGACGGGTTTTGATCCAGGAATAACCTTGAGTTGGTGCTCAGCAAGTTCCCTGGGTACACCTGGCATGTCAGCTGGACACCAGGCAAAAATATCCCAGTTCTCACGGAGGAACTTGATGAGCTCGCCTTCCTATTTGTCAGTCATCTCAGTCCCTACGACGACAAATTTTGTCGGATCTTTGGGATCTAGAATTACCTGTCTTGTATTCTCGGATGCCTTGAAGCTGTCTGTTGGCTTCCGAGTTTCTTTTCCTGCCGGCATTTCTGACGGCGATACCTCCTTGGCTAATTCCTTCAGTTCTTCCTTTGCTATGACTCTCTGAGCGCAAAGGGCGTTTTCTTTCTCCAACTCGTTTGCCAGCTTGAAATCACCAGCTATAGTGATTACTCCTCCCTTGGGTCTTGGCATCTTCAGCTTGTTATAAATATAACAGGATCTTGCCATGAATTTGGCGAAAGCTGGACGTCCGAGTATTGCGTGATACACGCTTTCGAACGGCACTACTTCGAAGGATACTTTTTCCTGCCGGAAGTGATCTTTATCTCCGAAGGTGACATCTAGGGAAATTTCTCCTAGGGATCGTGCTTGCCTGCCAGGGACAATACCATGGAAGCGTATGTTGCTGTAGTTGAGCTGAGACTCGGAAATCTTCAGATGCTTCAGTGTATCCAGGTACATTATATTAATGCTGGATCCTCCATCCATCAGCACTCTTCTTAGCCTAGTATTTTGAACAATAGGGCTTACAACAAGAGCTTGTGTGCCGGGTTCAGGGATATTTCCGGGATGATCAGACTGATCCCAGATTATCGGTGTGTTGGAGTACTTCAAAAATTTCGGGGTTGCCAGAACAACCGCGTTTATTTCTCGAAGTGTTCTTTTGGCCACCTTTGCTGACGGGGTTGCTAAGAAAGTTAGCATTGCTTCTCCATCAACTCTCGGAAACTTGGGTTCGCCTTTACGCTGTTGTTCCTGGATTTTTTCGTCAGTGTCCGATTCACTGTCTTCTTTGTCAGCTTCTGGCTTTTGTTTGGCGGGTTTCCTTTTGGAACCCTTCCCCTTACTTCCGGCTCCTGCACTGCTTTTCATGTGCTTATTTAGCCGGCATTGCGCGTTTGTATGGGTGGGTTTCCCAAATTGCGAGTGGTGAACGCAAGGTTCCGACTTAATCCTTTCCCACTCCTCTTGAGTGTAGTTGATTGGATCTGGGTTGTGTCCTTTCCACTTGTTTCCCTTTTCTCCTCCAAAGGCTATGTTGACCTCTTTGGGTTTCGTCGTTGTTTCTGGAGTGGCTTTTTTGTCAGAACGAGGGGTTTTCTTGGCAAGTATCAGTGATTCAATATTGCCTCCTCTTGCTCTGATGTCATCTTCGGCTGCAGCATGCTCATTGGCGGTTGTAAGCATAGATCCGAGATCTTTGTGCTTTTTGGAGCCAACCATGAACGGTACGAGTCCGGGTTTTAGGCCATTGACGAAAGCATGCATTGCTTGTACGTCAGTTACTCCAGAGCAACTATTCTTCATTGCTGTCCATCTGGAGATGAAATCCACGTATGGTTCATCCTCAAATTGCGTGCAACGGTTTAGCTGGTTGATGCTGTTCGGGCGTTTGTATGTTCCCCGGAAATGCTGAGTGAATACTCTAGCCATATCATCCCAGCTGTCGACTGTTCTTGATGGTAATCCATTGTTCCAATCTCTGGCTCCGTCCAGCAGCATTAGGGGAAGAAACTTGACAGCTTCCAAATCTGTCCCATTGTTGATCTGGACGGCTGTATAGTAATCCGAGAGCCAGGTATCCGGGTTTGTGCTGCCGGTGTATTTCTGGTATGTTGGACCGACCTTGGCAAAGCCAGAATGCAGCGTTATTCTTCGGATCCTGTCAGTAAAACACTTAGGACCAAAGTATAGATTATCCTTTTCTGCTCTGTCAATGTGTGCAGAATATCTTCCGGCTGAATGGACAGAAGGGGATCTGCTCCTTTCTCTTCCATTGTTGCGCGAACGCGCTTTTCCGGGATTGTTTCTATCTCTTCCGTGATCACGCCCTTTTGGATTAGGCGGAGTTCTACTCCTGTGCCTTTCTTTGTCCTTAGGCGGTGTCCGGGATCTCTCACGCCTGTGAGGTATATCGTATCTTCCAGCTTTCTCAGCTGGGTTTCTCGGAGGTGGCATTATTTTGCCGTCCTTCCGGTGTTTGTCTTCCCGATCATGGGGTTTATGTCCATCTTTCGGGAGATGGGATCCGGTCCTAGACGCTGCATCCCGGTTGTCGGGTTTTTCTTGTCTTTTCTCGGATCCTCTTTTTTATCTTTTGAGTTGTCTGAATCCCCGGGTTCTTCCGGTCCAGGTGCTCCAGCAGCGCAAGTAGCTGTCTTGCATAGGGCGGAGTTATCATGCAGCCTCCCTGATCGCTCTTGGGCGCGCTGTTGTTGTTGCAATGCTTTTCCTAGGAAAGCATACACCCCTTGGAGTTTTTCCCCGTTGGAATACAGATCGTTGTTAAGAATCGCGAACGCTGCTTCCGCGTTTTCTGCTGCGGTCTTGTATATTGGTTCGCCCTTGGCATCTTTGCCATTTACCTGCTTTTGCCAAGATGGGTTATGGAACCTTTCTTTTGGCGGCAGTTCTTCCAGTCGTGCGATTCCGGGTAACCTAGTAGGTTTTAACGCGGATCTATTCTTTCTCTCGTACTCCTATATTTCTTCCTTCATGACCTTGATGTCATTATGGGTTTGTTGGAGATGTTGCCGAGATCTGAGTAGATGTTGCTGTTGCCGTTGGAAAGCTTGTCTCCTGGCTTCCAGCATCTCAGGGGGTTCATCTGGTCCCAGTGGTGTTTGTAATAGCTCTTGCTCTTCCTGTTCCGTCATTGGCGGAGCAGTGATTTCTTTTGATTTCTTCTCCGCAGGCTTTGTTCCGCTAACATCTCCTCCTTCGAGGTTTTCATCCGAGATCAGCTGATTTTTTCTTCCGGATTTTGTATTGGAGTTTTTTAGCAGCACGGTGCTTTTTCTTGGAAGAGGGAGGTTTTTTGACAGGTTCATCTTCTGTCATCTCCTTGACATTGGGGAATACCGGAGAAGTTTCTCCGTCTTCTCTCTCTTCCTCTGGCGGAGGGGTTTTAGGGCTTTCCTGGCTGCCGGCGTCTGTGGTATCAGCCGGTTTCGCCATTAGAACTTCATGGAATCCCTCTTGAAAGGACTTAACCTTTCTTACGAAGGCGTCCTCATCTTCGTCTTCGGAGTCGAAGTTATCCGATCCGGTTTCCGACTCCAACCTCGCCTCAATGGCGGCCAGCACGGATTCTGCTTCCGAGTTCATCGTCTTGTTGACGGATGTCGGATCTTCCGCCTCTGTGACGGGTGTTTGATCTTCCGTCTCCATGACGGGTGCGTTGTTGTCTGCCTCTTGCACGGGATTTCCGTCATCCGTGTTCTCGGCGATTTCGGATTGCACCATGCCGATAAAGTGTGTACCACTTTTTTGTCGGTGATCTGAGCAGAATCCGGCATCATAGTCATCTTCGACTGGGTATAGGGCGGGTGGGATAAATTTGCTTCCACCGCAAAACCCCATTGCTTCTGCAGTTAGCCCGATAAATATGTTAGCAGATCCTATCGGTAACACGCAGGCACTTACCAGGTGGTTTTGCGCCGGTATGTAGGATCCGTTGTCGAGGAAGCGCCCGACGTCGTTGTCGAACTCCAAGCTTCCGACAGTGATTGATCTTCCGATTCCGCCAAGTATCCCAGATCGGAATTTTACGCCTGACGTCGTTTGCCCCACGGTGGGCGCCAACTGTCGAGACATCGTAGTAGTTTTCATAGACGGGGGTGCCATGAGACTACGGTAGAGACGTGGGGTAACGGGATCGCGTAGTAACACAGAACACAGGATTTTACCCAGGTTCGGTACGTCGCGACAGTACGACGTGCCTACTCTTGCACTTCTCACTAATTGGGACTAAAGCCCGTAAACAGGGTTACAATGTGAGGGTTTTAGATCTAAGCTACTCGACGAGGATGAACTTCTCGGCGAGTTGGCGTAGAGCTTCTCTGTTATTCTCTCTTTATCTATCTCCCGTCCGGCTTTATATAATAGCCGGATTAGGGCTTACAGAATAGGAAACCTAGAAGACTACGGTAACTTGTAACTTGGAAAGCATGGAATCCGTCTTCTACTCCAAGCCAGATCACATGGGCCGTGATCCGGGTTCTTCTAGAATCCGGCTTCTGTGCATCGGATTACTGGGCCGCCTAATGGACCTAAGCCCACTACCACTCAGGCCACCCTGGTAATCCGGCACTTTGTCTACCATCTTCTATACCCCTATTTGGTATATATCCGACAATCTCCAAGATTTATAATTCTTCTAGCAATTGTTTCTTGAGCCACCTTTTGTCACCTCTCAGGTTTGCACCCTGGCCCTTAGTTCTCTCTTAATATTTTTCATCTTGTCCTGGAATCTCTCCAGGCTTGATCTTGCTCTACTCTGTTTAGAAAGTCCACTTATTTTAGCCAATTCTTCTCAAATCTGAATTCTCTGTTCTTCTTTTCTGCCCCATCCATTGTATCAATAATTATTGGATTATGATCAGACATCTCTCTTGTTATTTTATGCATAGTTTCAATGGGAAAAGATTTTCCTAGGACTTATTCATTAGGAACATATCCAACTTTTCAAGAGTTGAAATAGCTTGGTTCATGAGGAAAAGATCTCCCTCGCTAAGCTCCAGTCATACAGCAACACATCGTTGTCCATATGCACGGTCCCCTTCACTGCCACGGTTTCGCCCGTGGACACCTCCGCCCTGTACACCGTCCATGACCCATCGGAGCAGATGGCGAACTGGTCACTCAGGTTCGCCGTCGCTTCCATGATCACCTCCCACCGGAACTCCCGCCGCGCCAAATCCTTGATGAGGAACTACATGTTCGTGTTGCCAAGGCTCGACGAGAACACTGATACGTCTCCAACGTATCTATAATTTCTGATGCTCCACGATAATATTATGTCAATTGCTACATGTTTTCTCTCTTCTTTACATTTTTACATGTTTTCCGGGACTAACCTATTAACAAGATGCCAAGTGCCAGTTCCATGTTTTCTGCTGTTTTTCATTTCAGAAAAGTTGTTCTGGAAATATTCTCGGAATTGGACCCCACAAAGCCCGAAGTTCCTATTTCCCCTGGAAGCATCCAGAAGACCGAAGAGGAGTCGAAGAGGGGCACCAGGGGGCCCACACCGTGGGGTGGCGCGCCCCCTGGCCGCGCCAGGGGGTGGTGTGGGGCCCCCCAGGGCTCCACCGCCTCTACCCTTTTGCCTATTTAATCCCCCCGGATGGAAAACCCTAAACACCTGATCAAATATCCCCGAAAAGTTCCGCAGCCGCCGTCACCGTCAACCTTAGATCAGGACGGTTCTGAAGTTGTCTCCGGCACCCTGCCGGAGAGGAAATCATCACCGGAGGCCTCTACATCACCATGCCCGCCTCCGTAGTGATGCGTGAGTAGTTCATCCTTGGATTACGGGTCCATAGCAGTAGCTAGATGGTTGTCTTCTCCTCATATGCCTCCATGTTTAGATCTCGTGAGCTGCCTAACATGATCGAGATTGATCTTATGTAACTCTATGTGTTGTGTTTGCTGGGATCCGATGAATATTGAACTTATGCCAAGTTGATTATAGTCTTTATTGCATATGTTATTTGTGATCTTACATGCTTTCCGTTCCTAGTGGTTGCTCTGGCCAAGTAGTTTCTAGTGACTCCAAGAGGGAGTATTTATGCTCGATAGTGGGTTCATTCCTCCTCACCTCCTTGCTCGAGTGACAGAAACGTGAAGGGGGAGGATGTGATGTTGCCATTAGGGAGAAAACATCGGTGAGAGTGCCCGCGTGCATAATCATTGCTTACATTACACACTTTGTTTAATACAGTTATCTGTTGCTTGCAACTTAATACCTAAGGGGGTTCGGATGATAACCTGAAAGTGGATTATTAGTCATAGATGCAGTTGGATTACGGTCTATGTATATTGTTGTAATTCCCGCACTAAATATCATAGTAGTCATCATGTCATGAATGTACACTACGGTGCAACCTCTGTTTGTCAATTGCCCAGCTGTAATTTGTTCATCCAGTAAGCTATCTTTTATGGAGAGACACCACTAGTAAACCTATGAACCCCGGTCCATTTTCCTATACTGTTAAACCAACCACCACAATTTCCTGATTTCTTTACTTACTGCAAGCATATATTATTTTCCACACTATACGTCTAATCTTTGTTTTCAGCAAGACCGGTGAGATTGACAACCTCACTGTACTGTTGGGCCAAAGTATTTTGGTTGTGTTGTGTGCAGGTTCCACGTTCTTGCTGACACCGGTGAGCCATCACCACAGTTAGTGGCATCAACCTTCCGAAGGTCCTCATTCTCCTACTGGATTGATAACCTTGGTTCTTAACTAAGGGGAATTTCCTACTATTGTGCTCATCACACCCTCGTCTTGGGGTATCCCAACACACAACATCAAACACCGTGTCGTTCACCTCTCCAGATCGTCTTTTATTTTTGCTTTCAGTTTGTTTTTATTTTTGCAATAAGTTTGGTTGGACCCCAGCATTCTTTTATTAGAGAGTGACACGCTCCGCTTTTTCATTGGAATACTTTGTATTCTTTATCTTTGTCTGACTGTTGCTTGAAGTAGAATTTATAACAATGCAAGTAGAAGCTTGTATAGAATGTGGCTAGAAATTTTTCATGCCATGCTAAATGTTATTTTAGTTTTAAAGCCTTGTGGATATTGAGTAGCATGAATAGCCTCAAATAGCTGAGAGTGTTTAATATGCCATTGAAAGATTCATGAGTTGTTCTTGTCATAAGGAAGCATAAATTTATGGTATTCTCTTTCGAATGTTTTATTTGGTTGACTTGCCGCATGCTCACACCATGTTTATGACTATGAACCAGTCACGAATAGCCTCCATGACCACTTAGTTTTTGAACTTGTGATACCGCTTATGCTTTAATTAATGATGTTTATGTCGCTATGCATGATTATGGCTCTTATGCTCTCTTGATTTGTCGCTCCCAGTATTTTGCTAGCCTCCACCTGTACTGAGTATGAGCTCTACTCGTGCATCCAACTCCCTTAAACCAAAAGTTTTTCCCATTGTGTCCACCATACCTACCTACAAGTGGTATTTAACTGCTACTCCAAAGTAAATTGCTCATGTGTTACCTTTAAAACTTTCAAAACTACTCCTGCTTTATGTTCCTGTTTTTGCTCATGAGGACGTCAATGGAGAATTTTTATATCACTTGTTGATTGGATTTCACACCCTGGACTAGTGGCTTCATCCGCTTATCCAAATGATAGAAGAGATGGAAGCGGGGTGCCCAGCCCCAAATTAATACACACAAAATCTCTTCACTATTTTTGCCCCTGATTTATCAGTCAAAGCATAATTGTGTAAACAAAAGAGAAAGAGGGATGACCTTCTACCCAGATGCTTGCTTCACATGGGAGCCGCTCTTGTGAATCCAGTTGGCTTGTGACGTACTGTATTTTCTATTTACCATTCGTTGACATCAGCATACATCTCCCAAAATATAGACACTCCGTGTCAAACTTTTAATACCTCTGTTTAATAAAATAAAAATCTCTAGCACATGAGTGATCCCTGCTTCCCTCCGTGAAGGGCCTTTCTTTTACTTTTATGTTGAGTCTCCATCTTCTAACTTTATGCACAGTTGAGAGACAATTTTTGCCATTCTGAGTTCTATGTGCATTTGTCCCAGAAACATCAATAATTGATTCATGATGTGATATTGTTTGTTCTTAAATTATTTGCTCTAGTCTTCCTCATGAACTCTGAAGGTGTCCTGGAATTTATGTTTTGCCACACTCTTAAGGACTATCGAAATATCACTTTGCCATGCTTTCTCTATACCTGAAACAAACGTTTATCTTTCTTTGCATTATTATTCACGATCCTTTATTTGAGATACTCTTCATGATGAAAAGTGATTGCTGTGATTTATTATTAAAGTTCTATTTATCATGTTTGTGTTTGAAGTTCTATGATCTCAGCTTACATATGATTTTACATTTTTATGATCAAGTTTATGTTAGTAGCATGTCACCTCAGAAATTATTGTTTTATCGTTTACCTACTCGAGGACGAGAAGGAACTAAGCTTGGGGATGCTTGATACGTCTCCAACGTATCTATAATTTCTGATGCTCCATGATAATATTATGTCAATTGCTACATGTTTTCTCCCTTCTTTATAGCATTTTTACACGTTTTTCGGGACTAACCTATTAACAAGATGCCAAGTGTCGGTTCCATGTTTTCTGCTGTTTTTGATTTCAGAAAAGTTGTTCTGGAAATATTCTCGGAATTGGACCCCATAAAGCCCGAAGTGCCTATTTCCCCCGAAAGCATCCAGAAGACCGAAGAGGAGTCGAAGAGGGGCACCAGGGGGCCCACACCATGGGGTGGCGCGCCCCCCTTGGCCGCGCCAGGGGGTGGTGTGGGGCCCCCAGGGCTCCACCGCCTCTGCCCTTTCGCCTATTTAATCCCCCCGGATGGAAAACCCTAAACATCTGATCAAATATCCCCGAAAAGTTCCGCAGCCGCCGTCACCGTCAACCCTAGATCAGGGGGGTTTTGAAGCTGTTTCCGACACCCCGCCGGAGAGGAAATCATCACCGGAGGCCTCTACATCACCATGCCCGCCTCCGGAGTGATGCGTGAGTAGTTCATCCTTGGACTACGGGTCCATAGCAGTAGCTAGATGGTTGTCTTCTCCTCATATGCCTCCATGTTTAGATCTCGTGAGATGCCTAACATGATCGAGATTGATCTTATGTAACTCTATGTGTTGTATTTGCTGGGATCCGATGAATATTGAACTTATGCCAAGTTGATTATAGTCTTTATTGCATATGTTATTTGTGATCTTGCATGCTTTCCGTTGCTAGTGGTTGCTCTGGCCAAGTAGTTGCTAGTGACTCCAAGAGGGAGTATTTATGCTCGATAGTGGGTTCATGCCTCCTCACCTCCTTGCTCGAGTGACAGAAACGTGAAGGGGGAGGATGTGCTGTTGCCATTAGGGAGAAAACAGCGGTGAGAGTGCCCGCGTGCATAATCATTGCTTACATTACACACTTTGTTTAATGCACTTATCTGTTGCTTGCAACTTAATACCTAAGGGGGTTCGGATGATAACCTGAGGGTGGATTATTAGTCATAGATGCAGTTGGATTACGGTCTATGTATATTGTTGTAATGCCCGCACTAAATATCATAGTAGTCATCATGTCATGAATGTGCACTACGGTGCAACCTCTATTTGTCAATTGCCCAGTTGTAGTTTGTTCACCCAGCATGCTATATTTTATGGAGAGACACCACTAGTAAACCTATGAACCCCGGTCCATTTTCCTATACTGTTAAACCAACCACCACAATTTCCTGCTTTCTTTACTTACTGCAAGCATACATTATTTTCCATACTATACCTCTAATATTTATTTTCAGCAAGACCGGTGAGATTGGCAACCTTACTGTACCATAGGGTCAAAGTATTTTTGTTATGTTGTGTGCAGGTTCCACGTTGTTGCTGACACCGTGTGAGCCATCACCACCGTTAGTGGCATCAACCTTCCGAAGGTCCTCATTCTCCTACTGGATTGATAACCTTGGTTCTTAACTAAGTGGAAATTCCTACCATTGTGCTCATCACACCCTCCTCTTGGGGTATCCCAACACACAACATCAAACACCGTGCCGTTCACCTCTCAAGAGCCCCGCCAGCGGTGCCTCACCACTATTAGCACTAGCACGATCATTAGGAGCACAACGGTCAGCGTCACCTCCGCAAACGCCAGCGCGATCAAAGCGGAGTGCAGCGTGGATCGACAACCCCGACCACTGCCACAACCTCTCAAATGGCTTCCCCAGAGCGCGGCATTGCCGGAGAACACGCCTTGCGGCCAATGGGGGAACTCTTCCCTAGTCCGGTTCCACTAACTAAAGTTGTCTAGCATGGCGTCCTCGTCATCGAAACCACCATCCAAAACAGCTCACCCAGACGTCAGGGGGTCAAATACTTGGTTTTGCATACTTAGGGGGATTAAACGAGCCGGTTAATAGATAGGGGGTTAGCGTCCTAAAACCAATAGGTAGGGCAGTATGTAGACTTCGATTACACCCCGTGTGTATGCGCCCAGAACTGAGGGGGCGTTTGGTAGGTTGCATGCTCTTTTTTTTTGCATATGTGGGGCTTTCTCTCTAGGGCCTGGCCGGAGTGAGCCACCCCCTAATCCTTGTTGTGTTACTTGTTAGGTAGTCTGCATCGCATCAGTGGCTCTCTTTTGTGCATTGCGTTTGGTAGGCCGTAGAGAGGCATAAATGGGTTCGGCTAAGCAATGCTCCATGATTGGTTGCATCCGGTTTGGTTTGTGCTTACCTTTTCTCTCAAATGGTCATGTTAGCACACTACACACCATGAAAGAAAGAGATCGAAATAGAAGTTCATGTATAACTAATACGAGATTATTTAAAAGCCAGCCCTAACTAATATGAATAGCAGTTCATCAGTATAGCCCTAGCTAATACGAATAACAGTTCACCAGTATAGCCCTAGCTAATACGAATAGTAGCAGTTCAATTTGGTGGTCGGGGGGGGGGGGGCAGTTCTTCTTCTCCTTATATTCTTCTTCTTTTTCTTCTTCTCCTTATCTTCTTCTTCTTCTTCTTCATGTTCTTCTTCGTCCTCTTCCTCTTGTCCTTCTTCTTCAAATACTTGAGGTACCTTTGTCAGCCCATATTGCCTTAGACCACTCCATCCTCTTGTTCTTACAAGCTTCATTGCCATCCCAATTCACACCATGGCCAAAGTCAACATCGTCAAGCATGACATCTGCCTCATCCGGGACATGGGAATCGAAGCCCCATCCAAGGATCCAATTGTGAAGAATGCAACACACAAGAACTATCTTCACTTGGGTGGCAAAAGGGCGAGATGGCTTCTGGTCAAGGATCTTGAATCTATTTTCCAGTGCAGCAAAAACTCTCTCGATTGTAACTCTAAGGCTAGAGTGCTTGAGATTGAACAATTCGTTGGTAGTAGCTGCGCCAAACCTTGCACTAAACTTGTTTAGATGATACCTGGTCTTTCGGAAGGGTGGAAGGATACCAGAGCGACATGCATAACCAACATCACCAAGATAGAACTTACCATCAGGGATATTGATCCCATCAGGTATTGACATGTTGTCAGAAAGAATGGTGTCATCGTGTGCTGATCCCTCCCAACCTGCTAGCACATAAGTGAACTTGAGATCAAAATCAACAGTAGCTAGCACATTCTGCCTGGTGTTGTGCTCTCTCCCTCTATAGGATTTAGACTGTGATCGTGGCACTCTAGCAGCAACATGAGTACCATCGATGGCGCCAATACAATCTTGAGACATGATGAAAGAGAAGTCATTGGCCATAGCAATATGGTCCTCACATAGGAAAATAGAGTAGTGCATATGACGAAGGGATGGATGCTAGGCCTGTCGGATGAGCCTACCCGGTGTCAGGCCCACGGCCCAAGCTCCAAAGGAAGCATCAAGGATTACTCTAGAAGGCCCACCCGCAAAGCCTTGCGGGTTAAGATAGGAAACTTGTAACCGACAGAGGGTTAGAGTTCGAATCCTCCCCGGGTATGGTTTGAGACCTGGCCACCTATATAAGGCCAGGAGAACCACCGAGAGAGGACCAAGCAATACCGCACCACCAAGCCTTGAGATCGAGATCATACTCTCGACTTGAGAAACCCCCTATTGTAACCGATCTACTCGTTAATACAGATCGACAAAGGCAGGAGTAAGGGTTTTACCTCTACGAGGGCCCCGAACCTGGGTAAATCATGTCCCCTACCTAGCCGACGATTGTCACCAGCGCCTACACGTTCTCCTAATCGAAAACCTATGGGTTCACCCGAGGGACTTGTTGAGATGCAGATTCAACAATTGGCGCCGTTCGTGGGGACGGCAGGCGCTGGATCTTCGGCATCTTCGACTTCATCGACGACCAACTCACGTTGGAAACCTTCGACTTCGACTCCGGCCAACCTGATTCGGATCGGATCTGTCGCGGTCACCCCTCACTCGCCGGAATCACGCCCGGAATTCAGCAACCTAGAGAAAAGCGTCACCTTGACGTTCGGGAGCTTCAAGTTCTACACCAACAAAGATGGGATCCTTCACTTCCCTGAGGAATCGGGATCTGAGTCAATTTCCAGCCCAAGAGCTGTCGATTCACGACCCTACTTGGAAAAAAGTAGCGAGTCCATCTGCCTCAACACCAGCAATTTCCATACCCTCTCTACAGAGGAACCCTCTCGGGTCAGGAAGACCTTCCAAGTTACTCCTAGGACTCACAAGCCACATCTGGCTCAGGTCTGCATGGCAGGATCGGAACAGCCACCCGCAGAAACTGAACAAAGCGCAAGGGAACGCGCTGAGATCAACGTTTCGCGAGACGCCTGGCTCCGAGCAAAGGAGGCTATCCGCACAAGCAAACCACCTGCGGCCGGATTCCCACACGAAGACATGATCGCCTACCACTATCATCTAGTGAGAGCGGCCACTATCAAAGAAGCTCGGGAAGATCTGGCCGTACGAAAAAGATTGGCAGAAGAGTCAAGCCAACACCGAGCGGAGCTGTCCCTAACGCCTTCTGTCGGGAACCGCCCCCAGAAGAAGGGACGCGCCTCAAGAACCGCGACCATGGACGGCGAGTCCTTGAGCAGAATCAGCAAATCACTCATGCGCGTGGACGAAGATGGAAACATCCATCCGCAAACTCCTGCAGCCACGGTGCTAGCCGCAACCACCTACATGCAAATAAATCAACCAGGGGAAAACGACCCCCGCGCGGAACAATACAAGCAAGTCCAGAAAGGATTAGGCATGGCAGCCACAAAACTCGCCTCCTACGATCGCAGGAAAGCAGCCGCACAGAAGGACAAAGAAGCACCCCGTGGACATAGGGGAACATCACCTGCCAAGGAAAAATCACCCCGTCGGGCACGAGGAAAAGAAGCTAGACGACGAGGAGATAGCCCGAGTGGCAGCGATAGCAGCCCGAGGGGTCGAGGCCGTAGCCGCAGCCCGCGAAGAGGTCGAGACCGTAGTCCGCGGAGGGATAGAGATCGCTGCCCGCGCAAAGATCAAGACAGAATCCACTCGCGACATCGCGGCAAGGAACCGAGAGGAGACGTCAATCGCGACGAACCCGGATACAACGCGCGATCGGACATCGCCCAGCGCAAGGTTGATAAAGGTCGGGCGGCCAGAAACCGAGTGCGCTCCCCATCTACATCCTCCGACAACGAAGTCTGCGGAGCCTTATGCTTTGCTCGCAGCATCCGCGAAGCACCGCTACCCAAAATATTTAAGCTATCCACGGAAGTACAGAAATACGATGGTTCGCAAGAGACTTCGGCCTGGTTGTCAGATTACCTCACGGCAGTAAAATGCCAACGTGGGAACAAAAACACAGTTATGCAGTACCTCAACTTACACCTAGTCGGTGCTGCCCGCAGCTGGCTCGAAGGAAGGCCGAGGGCATGTTACAGATCTTGGGACGACCTAAACCTCGATATCTGCAAAAATTTCCAGGCAACGTACAAAAGACCGGCGACCATCGAGGAGCTACGAGCTTGCAAGCAGAAAAGTGGAGAGTCTACTCGCGAATATATTCAGCGATGGACCACACTCAGGAACACAGCGAGAAATATATCAGAAGAAGTCGCGGTTGAAGCATTTGCAAAGGGAGCACGGCGAACCTCTTTCAGGGAAGAACTGGGACGACTCGCACCCAAAACCATGGGAGAATTGATGGCCATAGCCGTCAGGTGGGCAAACGGCGAAGACGAGGTGCGCAACGAGAAAGATTCATCCCCGGCACGCGATGACGATCGCCATAGTCGAAAGAAAAGAAGAAAGAATTACAACCACGATGATCGAGAAGAATTTGTGGCAGCGGAGTTCACAAAAAATCGCGACAGCGGATATCGTGGAAAACGCGAGTGGAAGCCAAAGCAGGAAGACAAAACCCCCGAGGAGGACCTCGACGGTTACTGCACGCTACATTTATTTATAGATAAGCGCACCGGCAAAACTAAGGCAACACACCATCTCAAGGACTGCCGAAAGTTCATTGATATCCATGAGGCCCTCTTGAAGAAAAATAGAGCGGCAATTAATCAGGGTTACCCGCAGCTTCCGGGAGGAGGAGCTCAAGGATTTCAACAGCCGCAAGCCCTGCCTCCAGCAGGAAACCAAAACGCGGTGCTAGCCGCGCTCCCAGCGCCACCCGCCCCAAATCAAGGAACCAATGGATACCCGAACCCAGCGGGACTCTTAGGCATGATACAGAAGGTCTGTCCATCGCGCAGGGCTCAGAAGACAAACACACGATAGTTATGCAGGGCTGTCCAAACCCCACCTACGAGAACCGAGTACCTGAAGATGGCGGAACAACCAATAACTTTCTCCAAGGAAGACCACCCTTCGCGAGTCTATCGACCAGGACACGCTGCACTAGTCATACAGGCGCAAATTGGCAATTATGAGCTGGCTCGCGTGTTCATGGACGGGGGCAGTGGCATCAACATCATCTACGCAGACACACTCTGTCGTATGAACAATAATTTGGATGGACTCGCGGAATCAGAGACATCCTTCCACGGGATAGTTCCAGGGAAAGCAGTCTGTCCACTCGGAACAATCAACCTGGAGGTGGTGCTAGGCAACCGAAGTAATTACAGGCGAGAATTTCTTGATTTCGAAGTCGTCGATTGGCCCTCACAGTACCACTCCATTCTTGGTCAAACTGCGTTCGCCAGATTCATGGCAGTACCGCACTACGCATACTTGAAGCTCAAGTTGCCTGGAGAATATGGCACAATCACCATCGACGGTGATTTCCAAAAATCCAATAAATGCGACATCGAATTCAACGAGATCACCCAATCTTTCGGGATGCAGGAAGAACTAGAGGAGATAGCAAAAACCACGGATCACTCCGTGATGCCTCTCACCAAGAAGAACGCTCCAGAGCTCGAGTTCAACACAAATAGCGGTACCCGCCAGCATCAAGTACACCCGACGGATTCTGCGAATACGGCGATAGTGTCCACCACCCTCTCGCCAGCATAGGAAGGCGCGCTCGTCGAGCTCCTCCGTGAGTACTGGGAAATTATCGCCTGGCAGTCTTCAGATATGCCAGGGATACCCAGGGAGTTCGCCGAGCACTCACTCGAAGTCTTCAAAGACGCCAAGCCTATCAAGCAGACTACCCGAAGGTTCTCAGAGCCCAAGCAAAAAGCGCTCGGAGAAGAAGTAAACAAACTACTCGCAGCAAAATTTATTCGCGAGATAAAAATTTCCACCTGGTTAGCAAACCCGGTGCTGGTCCCGAAGAAAAATACCAACATCCTTCGCGTGTGCATCGACTACACGTCGTTGAATAAACACTGCCCCAAGGATAACTTTCCCCTGCCACGAATCGATCAGATCGTGGACTCTACAGCAGGTTGCCAATGCCTCTTTTTCTTGGACGCCTACTCAGGCTATAATCAGATCAAAATGAAGAAGATGGACGAGGAGAAAACGACGTTTATAACACCCCACGGTGTTTACTGCTACACGACAATGCCCTTCGGGCTGAAGAACGCAGGCGCAACATATCAGCGCTGCATGCAAAAATGCCTCGCCAAGCTCATTGGTAAGAACGTACAAGTGTACGTTGACGACATCGTCATCAAGACTCGAGTGGAAGATACGCTTCTCGACGATATCAAAGAAACATTCGACGCGTTGAACGCATACCGAATCAAGCTCAACCCGACCAAGTGTGTCTTTGGCGCCCATGCAGGACAACTTCTCGGGTACCTGGTCTCCGCTCGAGGGATTGAAGCTAACCCGGAGAAAATCCAAGCAATCCTGACAATGAAGGAGCCAACCAATCTCCGTGGTGTGCAGCAGCTCGCGGGACGACTAGCCGCCCTAAGCAGATTCATTGTAAGGCTAGGCGAGCAAGCATTACCTTTCTACAAGTTACTGAAGAAAACGGATAAGTTCGAGTGGACACCCGAAGCACAGAAAGCATTCGCAGACCTCAAGCGAGCATTGCAGAGCAGGCGCGTCCTGGCAACGCCGCAAGAACGGGAGCCACTGCTCCTATACCTAGCCGCAACAAATCAGGTCATCAGCACAACGATCGTGGTCGAGCGACCGGAAGACGGCAAGGCGTTTGGCATCCAAAGGCCAATATATTACATCAGCGAAGTGCTTTCGCTCTGCAAACAGAGATATCCCCATTACCAGAAGCTCGCGTACGGTGTGGTGCTCACAGCCCGAAAGCTCAAACACTACTTCCAGGAACACACCGTCACGGTGGTAAACGACGCATCATTGGGTACTATCATGAATAACCCAATGGCATCCGGAAGAATTGCGAAGTGGAGTATCGAGCTCGGCACCTGGGACATCATATACGCAGGTCGCAAGTCTATCAAATCACAAGTACTCGTGGAGTTCCTAAGCGAGTGGATAGAACTACAAACGCCAGGCCCTCCAGAGTATACAAGCAACTGGATAATGTATTTTGATAGATCAAAGAGAAACGAAGGAGCCGGAGCTGGGGTAGTCCTGATATACCCGAGAGGTGACAAGTTACAATACGTCCTTCGATTGGACTTTCCACCCGACGACCCGGCATCAAATAATGATGCAGAGTACGAGGGCCTCCTCCATGGCATGAAGATGGCAATTGCCTGTGGAGCAACCCGACTAATGATCTATGGAGATTCAAACCTCATAGTGCAGCAAACAATGAAAGAGTGCGACGCCATTGCAGAAAACATGGTTGCCTATCAAGATATGTACAATCTACTCGAAGGAAGTTTCCAAGGGTGCGAACTAAAGCACATTGCGCGATTCAGCAATGAAGAAGCGGATAAATTGGCGAACATGGGTTCCACAAACACACCCATACCGCCTGGAATATACTTCGAAAGAATGATCAAGCGCTCAGTCAAAGTCAAAAAATCAGCAGAAGTACCCGCAACATTGGAGAAAGAGGTCAGCCCGCAAACTGCTATGATTGAGCTCACCCACAACATCTCAAGACAAGTTTTTATGGTCGAACCAGTCTGGACGCAGAAATACCTCGACTACTTGTCCAACAAACAGCTCCCAGCAGATATTTGCGAGGCTAGACAGATAGTGCGACGCAGCAAAGCTTTTCGAGTACTCAATGGAGAATTATACAAGCAGAGCATATCAGGAATATTACAAAGATGCATAGCGCCCGAGGATGGCAAGGAACTACTAAGAGATATACACCAAGGAGATTGCGGACATCATGCTAACTGGAAGGCAATCGTGGGTAAAACTTTTCGCGCAGGGTTCTACTAGCTCACAGCAGCCAGGGACGCAAAGGACCTAGTCGACAAATGCAACGCATGTCAAAGATTTGCGCCCAAGCCGCATGCCCCTGCCACTGAGCTTCACATGATCCCAATCGCCTGGCCCTTCGTACAATGGGGGCTAGACATGGTAGGACCACTGAAAAAATCAACACCAGGAGGTTACACGCACTTGCTAGTTGCAGTCGACAAATTTACAAAGTGGATTGAGGCCATGCCAGTCACCTCGGCCAGCGCTCAATGTGCCGTCAAATTCCTCGAATCCATCGTGTGCAGATTTGGGATACCACACAACATCATCACCGACAATGGAAGCAATTTTACAGCAAAGGAAACAGAGCAGTTCTGCGAGGAAAAAGGCATCACCCTTAGTTTCGCCTCTGTGGCTCACCCGCAAACCAATGGTCAAGTCGAGCGATCCAACGGATTGGTCTCGGCAGGAATAAAGAAACGGCTACTAGATCGACTGCACCCAGCGGCAGGACACTGGGCAGAGGAGTTACCATCCATACTATGGAGCCTCTGCACGACCCCGAATCGATCAACAAAATACACACCATTTTTCATGGTATACGGAGCTGAAGCAGTCCTCCCTGAAGATGTCAAGTTCAGCGCCTCACGAGTCGTCGCTTACAGCAAAGAAACCTCTAACAGGGCACTCGCGGAAGACGTGTATGCACTCGACGAGATACGCGACATTGCACTCGCAAGATCCGCGGTATATCAACAGTCGATGCGCAACTACCACAGCCGCCGTATACGCCACAGAGCCTTCGTAGTAGGAGATTTGGTGCTACGACTCAAGCAGAAGGAAGGACACAAGCTCGAGCCACCGTGGGAAGGACTCTTCATAATACACAAAGTTATTCCTGGTGACGCCTATCGACTGAAGAAACCCGAGACCGGTGGCATCTAGTCCAATTGATGGAATGTTGTGCACCTCCGTAAATTCTATCCTTAGATTATTCTACTCGACAAAATAAGGCTATACTAGCCATGCTGTAGCTCGAAGACAATACATGGCTTCTCAGTCATATTAATAATATACATGGTTTCTCAACCATAGTTTCTCAAGTCATTGATTTTTACACGCTAAAACAGGTATACAGCCCAAACACACGGGGGCTACGCCTAACTTAGCATCATTTACAAATATAAGAGTACAAACAAGATTGGCACCTTATAAAATTTGAATACAACTATACAGAATTAACAGGATACATACATCCTACAATTACATATGGCGACGAGCAGTTTCTTCGGCCAAGACCCGATTAACCTCATCAGAGGTCAGTCGAATAATCTCTTCTGCAGCAGGTCGAACGATTGTATAATGAGATGTCATATCGACTGGAGAATTTGGGAGCTTGGCAACGGAGTTGAAATTAACCTCGGGATGCCATAACGAACAAACGAGAGTGCTACTAACGACCCGCAGATCAACTATTGACGGACGCATTCCCGAACCTCGCCTACTTGACCAAAAGTTCTGAGTAGCTGGCTCAAATCTTCTAGACCCCTTTCCAAGGGATAAAAAGCGCCATTCAAAGCTATCAAGGCCTCGTGGCAGCGATCAACGAGTATTTTCACCTGGCTCACACGATACTTCAAAGTAGCCAGCACAAAGCCTCGACTGCGGTCGGACCAAAAGTTATTTGCATGGGGTTTTGAACTACCGGCTTCGTGAACAATATGGTTTTCTACCCAATGATTTTCACACCGATCATCAGGCTGAACAACTGCAAAGAAAGCTACAGAGTCAAAGGAAGGAAAAAAAGACACGAAGTATTAGGGGGCTGAGATACTTACAGAGCAAATCCTTGGCAACAGCCGCCAATTCGTCCATCACAAGCTGCTCACGTTCAATCGCAAGTTTCTGTTTGGACTTGGCTACATCATCCACCCCACACAAAGCTTTTAGCTTGCGCTCACCATCTGCGACCCGGTCATGGAGGCCGGCAAAAGTACCGACAGCAGCAACAAGAGGATCTGCTTGAGCAGCAGATCCACTCGACGACTCCGCGACAACGCCTGTTACCTGGAAGAAGATAAGGAAAGTTAAGGAATAATTCAAGACGCTCCATTCGAGAAATGAAACCACCTATTCGACAGGTGCTCGGGGGCTACTCCCATCGAGAGGAACTCATGACAATCAATCACAGGAAGCATCTCAGATATCAGAAGAATATTTCGATTAAAGAGAGAATATGGAAATACATCCCAAGGTTCATTACATCGGAAACACAAGCTACGAAAAAACTATCCTAAGGAACCGCGAAGTGCTGCCACTTGCGGCACATTGCCCCCTGCGACTAGCACGGGCGATCAAATCAGATAACTTCCGGGCAAGGACTCCAGCTAGATCGCCGAAAGGACGAAGCGCTACCTTTCTGCCCGTAGTAGCGTCGACGGGGAGATTCGAGTACGCCTCGTCCAAGCCTGCGACTCCGTGCGCCAGTGCAAACTGGATGGCAGTCTTCGCCCCGGACTCCGACTGAGCAACCGAGTAGGCCTGAAGGAGATCGCCCTCTAGGAAAACCTTCAGGACACCATCCAGCGTAGGCGGAGCTACACCGTTAACCAGAAGACGCCCGTGGAGTTGCGTCAACACCCGAGTAGTATCGCCAATCAGGGAGCAAATCTCGCTAGCATGCTTTCGAAGCTGAGCGCAGGAGTCGGTCAAGGCGTCCACCCGTTGAACCCCGGGCAGCTCCAGTGCAAAACCAAGAAGATCTGCCGAAAGAAACGTTAAAATCCAAAGGACCTACCAGCCAGTCGAGAAACAACAAAGGATAAGTACAACTTACCCGCAAAACGCTGGGCCAGAGGGCGAAAGAAGTCAACGAGATCGTTGTCCTGCTTGGTGCCAGCCTCCTCCAACTTCTTCAGGGCGTCCTGGGCATCCGCAAGCTTTCCCTCGAGACCAGTCGACTGCTGGCAAGAGGACTCAATTTCCTTTCGATCAGCTTCCAACTGAGCCTCCAGGGCGCTTACCCGATTGACAACGTCCATCTTCTCGCCCTTCAGCACTTTGGCTTGAGCTACACAGCGAAAAATTTAAACACAAAGTAATTCGCACAAGCGAAAAGATTGACTAGAAGGAGTAGATAAACTTACCTCGAAGAAGCTCGTTTTCCGAGACGAGTCGATCGCGATCTGCCCGAAGGGTCATGCAATCTGTCTCAGTCGAGATAACGCGACGGCCAACGGCTGCAAGGGAGTCAAGAAGACACTGCAAAAACATGAAGATGAAAGAGTCAGAGAGGAGAAGATTGAGCCTATACACGACTGCAAACAATCGAGTATAGCCTCGGGGGCTACTCCCATCGGGAGCACTGCCGTGCACCCGATAAAATGAAGAGAAGAAAAGAGCTTAAGTTCTTGAGCCTGTAGCCAATCGCAAGCGATTAACTATAGGCTCGGGGGCTACCCCCATCGGGAGCACTGCCGTGCACCCGATAAAATTCCTAGACGAACAAAATACATGAGGCAAAGGAAAATGGCAAAATTTACCTGGCCCTCAGCAATGCAGAGAGGATCAGCCGAGCTACCCGACACTTCTTTCGAGGTCGAGGTCCCAACTTCAAAGCTAGGGATCCTATATTCCGTAGCCGCAACTGTGGGGGCTCGACTCGGCGAATTCTGGACGGTCCCGGCAGTTGGGGTCCCACCCGCAATAGCAGCTTCTTTCCTCTTCTCGAGAGGAAGGGAAGCGGTGAACCGGCCAGGGCTGATGGATTGGAGTCTGTCATGAAGGAAAACAACAAGTGTCAGAAGAAACAAAAAGGAAAGATCGACTAGAACGAAAGAAGAAAAAACTTACTCGTCATCTTCGTCGTCCAGCATATCCGCGTTCCAAGCGGTTTGGATTGTCGGCTTGGGAGCAGGAGGAGCGCGCACACTCAGCGGGGTCGCGTGGAGAGGCTCCTTATCGGACCCTCCACTCAGGGAGTTGTCCTTAGAAGTGGCTTCGTCTCCTCCCGCCCGGCGGCGCTTGCGGTGGCGAAGATCTCTACTCGATTCCTCCACATCATCCGAAGAATCATGGTCGGAGCTCGAGCTAGCATCCGCAACACTGGTGTCAGCAGGGACATCCAGGTTACTCGCCAACAAATCAGAAACCTCTTCACCAGAAACTGGCGGGTAGCAAGTTGCTACTGCCAAACTCTTCAAAGAGAGAAAAAGAAGGAAAGGAGAAAAAACTCAATCGAAGGATTCACAAAACGAAGGAAAAATTGGAGATAGAAAGAGCATTTAACTTACGTCGGATGGAGGAGGATTTGAGGCTGCAAAGGCTGTGATTGGACAATCGGCAAAAGACTCGCCTACCTTCAGCTTCGTGGTGGCCGCAATCTTCTTCTCAAACTCTTCATCCGATAGTTCTTCGCGGCTCACTCAGCTGGGGTCTTCGGTTCCTTGGTACTCCCACATGGTAGAGGGCCTCGCCTGCAGGGGTTGGATCCTGCGCTTAAGGAACATACTCGCAAGATGCAAGCCATTCAGCGCAACCCCTGCAGTTTGGTCACGGAGCGCTGCAACCTTGGCGAGTAGCGGGGCAACAATCCGGCTCTCTTCGACTGAGAGCTTGTGCTCCCAGGACTTTCGCCGCTTCAGAACAGCGAATAGATGGAATTCGTTAATTCCACCCGCGCTGTTGTCAACGACATAAAACCACCTCCTCCTCCACCCCTGCGCGGAGTCGATGAGTTGCATGTTGAAGTAGAGGGTGTCGGACTTCGCCTGGATTCCAAAGCCGCCGGCGCGCAGCGTCTCCCCAAGCTCGGTTTCCACCCGCGACTTCTCGCGGAGAGACCGCACCTTGAACAGAGCCTTCCAAAGGCCCCAGTGCGGGCGAATAACAAGAAAGCACTCGCAAAGCACGATGAAGCACGAGATGTGCTGCACCGCGTTCGGAGGCAGGTCGTGGAGCTGTATGCCATAGACATACAACAATGCCACGAAGAAGGGGTGAAGGGGGAGAGAAAGCCCGCGCGAGACGTGATCCGTGAAGATCACGCGCTCGTTCGCGCGAGGATTGGGTACCTCTTCCTTTTTGCCGAGGCGAACTCGCTTCTCGGCGTCGGCAGGCAGCAATCCCTCCCTTTGCATCTCCTTCATGCTCTTCTGCGTGGTGTTGGCGGAGCGCCAGTCGCCAGAGCGCGGAGCAGGAGCCACATGAGCATCCTCGGGCGCTTGCGAGGAGGAAACAGCGGCGCTTCGTTTCTTGCCTCCCGCCATGAGCGCTGGTGCGAGCTTGAAGACAGAGAAGGGGCGCGAGGAAGATGAAGGATAGAAAGGTGAAAGCTGGAGACAAATGACGGAAAATTTTCACTTTTCACCCAAGAGCCGTATTTATACATGGTGTCATCTAATCGTGGCCGCTCATCAAGCGACGTGGCGCTCATCACGGCAGCCACGCGTGAAGCCGAAACGAAACGGCAGCGAACGCTGTTTCGTGCCACGATCTTAACAGAAGATCGTGCGTAATTACCGCACGCAGTTCGCGTAAAAACCGGGAACGACGTCTCGTTTCCGTTCAAAAAGCTGACAAGGTGGGCCAGCTCCTCTGCTCTCGCTCTGTCACGTCCCATCGGGAGGATAAAGTGCGCTGTGATGTCATAGCGCACATCATCAAGCTCATAATTTCTTCGGATTAAAGCCTCAAACACGAAATAAACTTCGTATGAGCAAATCAAGACGCGAAAATTCCTTCACATAAAGCCTCAAACACGAAATAAACTTCATATGAGCAAGTCAATACGCGAAAATTCCTTCGCATAAAACTCCAAACACGAAATAACTTCGTATGGACAAACTGTGACGCGAAAATTCTCTCGCATGAAAGCCCCAGATACGAAATTTCTTTTTGAATGGACATGACATGATTTCCAAACACGAAAACTCTTTCGTATGGAAGGAAGATTACAAAGCACAAAGCACTTTGTGCGCAAAATCAAGGGAGAAAATTTTCACTCGAAATATCCCTAGACAAAAACCTGCGAGTGCGTAGCTCCTACCACTCGATTATGCGATGTACGCACATCAATCTCCCGGATTGTTCAGCCGATTAGGCACATCCGGATGCCGTATTTCTTTCGAATACGAAGGTAAGACCCAAAAGATCTTTCTTGAGGGCCTGGAATCGCACTCAAGCTGCGTCCTCCAGTAAAATTCTGTGTCAACAACACGAAGGAAAATCCTAGCGAACGCGCCGGGTACCCAATTAGGTTAAATTCGACTCGCTAAGACCTCTACGGCCCAGTCGCAATGATCACCTCACCGGATTCGAGTCGGAGGTCTTGATTCTGTGTAGGGTAGAACTGTTTTTGCCCTAGATGCAATTAATTGGCCCTGAGCTTTCGGGAGAGCCAAGCAACTGAGCCGCATCCTTCTGCGAAAACAGCCGAATACACGGACACTCTATTTTCTCGATACTCGAGTACAAGAAATGCATCGTATACAGGATACATATCCTCTTCAAACGATCAAATCCACCGGTCGAAAGGAAATCAAGATAAGTTCTGAGCGTCCACCCGACGGATTCTCAGTCGAGTAGACGCTCGGGGGCTACTGACGAAGGGATGGATCCTAGGCCTGTCGGATGAGCCAACCCGGTGTCAGGCCCACGGCCCAAGCTCCAAAGGAAGCGTCAAGGATTACTCTAGAAGGCCCACCCGCAAAGCCTTGCGGGTTAAGATAGGAAACTTGTAACCGACATAGGGTTAGAGTTCAAATCCTCCCCGGGTATGGTTTGAGACCTGGCCACCTATATAAGGCTAGGAGAACCACCGAGAGAGGACCAAGCAATACCGCACCACCAAGCCTTGAGATCAAGATCATACTCTCGACTTGAGCAACCCCCCATTGTAACCGATCTACTCGTTAATACAGATCGACAAAGGCAGGAGTAAGGGTTTTACCTCTACGAGGGCCCCGAACCTGGGTAAATCGTGTCCCCTGCCTAGCCGACGATTGTTACTAGCGCCTACACGTTCTCCTAATCGAAACCCTATGGGTTCACCCGAGGGACTTGTTGAGATGCAGATTCGACAGCGTAACTTAAAATATGGATACCATTTGTAACTGTCTCTAATCTTCGTAGGCGTTTGGCCAGTAGCTGACTTGATCATTTCATGGCTGAGCTCGCCAACAGCAAACAAGACCTGTCTAAAGTAGCCGGAGATGGTCTTACAGGATCTCGTGAAAGTGCTATGCATCACTCCGAACCTCTGGTTATGGCTTAGAACATGAAGAAACATGGACACTTGCTTTTCCACAGAGGTGTGGATGCAGTCTCTCAACAGGCCGCCCTCTCTGGATCTTTTGACAAGTTCTTAGAAGGGGGCTCTACCCATCCAAAGCGTCTGGACAACCTCTACTTCGTTGTTGTCGTAGATGTAGTTAAGATTAGCAATCCTCCCCTGATCTCTAGTGAACATAGGACCCCATGTGACAAGAGAAGTTGCGGTGCGCCTAACTACGATCTTGTGAATCAGAAGAATCCAGGCTTGAATCACAACTATGAGTGCTGCTGTGTGATTGCTCAAAACCAAACTATCGTCCTAATTATGTTGGATCTGACATTAGTACCACCTAAATCGACAACACCGCTAAGTTAAGATGAGTAGGAATATGTTTTAACCTTGCTCCTGGCATTATGGATGAAGAAGACCAGACGGTGACACCGTTGAAGAAGGGCGGCTCCTCCTTTCCGTACCAGCTCCCCCGCGGGTCTGTAGGATGGATCAGAGCGCGACGAGGTCAGCAGGGGGACGAAGAGGACGCTCCGGTGTGGGCCGCCGGCTAGATCTGCAGTCGGTGATCACGCCGCCGCAGACGGAGAAGAAAAGAAGAGCCGCCGGTGTGGGAAGCAAAAAAGGGGAGGTGCGTGAATGGAGGGGGGAGTGAGGGGTTTGTCTGGCGCGAAACGCACCCGGAATTTCCCCAACTCCCGCCATCCCCGCTCAGCTCCCGCGCGCGTCCTGGCGTCCACTTTTTGCGGCCGCGCGGCCTGACTCCACGAAAACTACAGATTCGGCCGTTCCCACCGGACCTGATCCAAGGCTGATTAAAGCATCATGCGGGCGCAGAATTTAGGTACATGAAACAAAGGAACATTCGCTTCACTTTCCCAGGGCCTGATCCGGCCTCCTTGCCAAACAGCGCCCTGAATGAATCCTCGAGGCAAGTTAAAACTGAGGGTCCCAGACTTTGACGGAGCTCTAAGGAGTGACAATTAGAAAAACCGTTTTAATTTTTTAGTTGTTTTCACGTGCAGATAGCACCGAACCGGAGGGGAAAAAAGTACTGACCGGCTGGGTCCCCTGCGTTGTCTCGGATGGCGGCGGGTCGACCTGGCGCTATCCCGCGAAAACACGTGATGCCACCACCACGTCCGTTTCCTGCGCAAGCCCCCGCACCCGACGGGAGGAGAAGGCGACGCCGCCCGCCAAAGGCCACACCGCGCATCCCCTTGCATCCACCGCGCGTCCCAATCACAAACACAAACCCAAACCAGAATTCGGAAACGCAGCCCCCTTTCCCCGTTTTTAAAAATCCGACCTTCTCCTCTCCGGTCCTCAATTCCTCATCCCTCCGTCCCGGCTTCCTTCTGCCCCCTTCTTTCCCTCCCTCGCCTTCTTCTCCCTCCCTCCCTCCCACGCGCGCTGCCCCACCCTCCTATGGTCCTCATGGCCGCCGCTGCAGACGACGACCACGGCCGCCACCGCGCCGCCAATCCCGCCTCGCCTCCGTCGGCTTCTCCCGCTCCCGCGCCGCTGCCGCCCCAGCCGCACCCGCCGCCGCACCGCAGAAGGCTCCACAGCTTCTCCTTCCCCACGCTCAGCTGGGGCACCCACCGCCTCCTCCGCTGCTCCAAGAACCCCGCATCGTCGCCTCCGCCCGCGGCTCCGGACACCCCGTCCCCGGACAAGGAGAAGGCCCGCCTTTCCGCGGACGGCGCTGGCGGACCCCAGCGCCCCCCTCAGCGGCCCTGGAACCTCCGCGCCCGCCGCTCCGCCACCGCCGCCCCGCGCGCGTTCGGACCGGACGACGCCGCCGATGCTGCGGCGGACCGTGCGCCCGCGCGCCACCCGGAGGCCAACAAGCGGCCGTTTTCCATCGTGCTCTCCAAGGAGGAGATCGCCGACGACTTCGCGTCGTTCCGCGGGACGCGGCCCCCCGCGCCGGCCCAAGAAGCGCCTTCGCACGGTGCAGCGCCAGATAGACGTAAGGATCGGGTCTGCCTTTGTAAAATTCTAAACTTCCTTGCTATTTGAATTTAGCGTCTTATGCGAGTTTGTTTTTCTTCTTGTTGTTGCTGAAATTGCAGTCGCTGTGCCCTGGATTCTGCCTGGCGGATGTGACGCCCGAAACATACAAGATCGAGGAGGTAAAGGGATTACTTTGATTTGTTGTTGTGATTCGGGAACTTTTCTTTGGTTTCGCTCTCTGAACATGCGTCTGTGTTCTTACAGAGGTAGCTACTAATATGGTGGAGATGCACATCGTCAAATGGGAAGGGATTCAGATGTGCTGGGATCTTTCGGTTTAGCGGTCATCTCATCGTGTTTCTTTTCGTCTGTGATGGCTAAAAATGTCAGTTTCATAACTCGTGTAAGTCTGTTATCATGGATGTTGTAGAGGAAGTTCAGTGTAGTATCTCTTCTGATCATGTGTTGGGATGTAGTGGTTGAGTAGTTAAAGTGAAAGGAATTTGGTTATTGGGCTTGTAGGATTGCTAATTGTATGAAGCGTATGATCCTTAGGCGGTGGGGTGTAATTGTCCTGTTATGTACATGGGTATTAATCTATCAGGGTTTTCTATATGAAAATTTGGAAAACAGTTCAGTTCTGCTTCTCCTTGCAGTGAGGAGGTGTTCAAGTTCTCCTTTTTTTTTTGTTATGATTGCTTACTTGTTGAAGCTGCCTAGTAGTAAACATAAACCAAATACTTGCATTGCACATTTCATATTTGCATAGCATCGAAAGAGGCTGCTTTAACTTTACTCTAGCGCAATTGTTATATGTTCTGGAACATAAATTGGGGTATCCTTAGTGGAAGATCGTTAGTAATATGCATGACCGCTCGATAATTCTGTTCCATAAGCCAAATTCTGTGGGGAAGTAATAATTAATCAAAGGTTACAATATCTTATTCTTGTTGTTTTAATATCTCTGCCACGTTTGTCGTTGAGCTTTGATTTACCTCATTATTATCAGCATTCTGTGTTATTCTTGGAATCTGTATTCCTCGTACTATTATCAGCATTTGGTGTTACTCTTGGAATTTTTCTTCCTCATATTATGATCAGCATTTGGTGTTACTCTTAGAACTTTTCTTCTATTTCTCAGCATCTTGATTCAACTGACTGTTCCATTCCAGATTTCCAGTGCATAAGTTGCACTACATTTCCTGTTTAAAATATTATAACTCTTGGTTGATGGATTGTTGTGTATAGTGCTACTTATCTTGGTATGTTCTGTTACCTCATGGGTAAGCTGCCAAAAGTGTAGGCTGAAAGGCTGCATAAATTTTATCAGGAGATAAAAGCAACATCGAATCAGTTAACCTCCATCAGATGATGATACCCACACCTTGGTCCCCTTAGACATTTTTCAAATCAAATGATACCTCTGAACATATTAAAACCAGTCTGGCTTTTCTGTATAACTCAGCACTTCTCTGTATTTAAATAGGCACCTCTTACTTAAGCAGATGGATTAACATTTCCCTGGAAGGGTTTTCTTACTTCTGCGGTATGTTACTCTACATGCGTACTGGTGTTTAGCATTTACTTGTTGATTATGGAATGGCGGCCAGATTCATGAGTCTTTAGTTGGATCTGTGGATATTATTGGTGGAGAGCGTGATGCGGAATTTTTCTGAGGTCCATCAGATCATGTGCCCCATTTTACAGCTTGGTCTCCTGAACATTCTAAAACCAGTGACGTTTTTAAATCAGTTGATATCTCTGAACATTCTAAAACCAGCCTGGCTTTTCTGAAAAACTCAGTACTTCTCTTTATTGAAATAGGCACCCACTTACTTTCGCAGATGGATTAACATTTCCCTGGAAGGGTTTTCTTACTATACTGGATTACAAGTGTGCCGTTACTTTCTTTTTAGCTTTTACTTACTAGATTGATGAGTCTTTAGTTGGATCTGTCGATATTATTGGTGTAAATCTTTCTTTGGCCGACCAAGCATAGTATGAGCTTTGGTTTTAATCGACTAGCAGTTATCTACATGTGTTTCTCTTTCTCATTTAGCTCGTTACACTCAACAACGATTGGGTCTATGCGTGCTGGGTTGACTATATCTTTGTTTTAATGCTCAGTATTGCAGAATAGGATGGAGCTTGCCTGCTCCTACCTGGGGTCTTACTGCCAGTGTACCGTGTGCCACTGTCGCTGCTCCTTGAGTCAAATACCCAAAGCCAAGGTCTCTCTTCTGTCTTTATTTCTGACTGATCTTACTAGTTTCTAGGCTGACTTGTGAATATTTCCATGCTTTTGCAAGCATGACGTGCCTTCAGGATCTGTTGTCCACATTGATCTAAGAGGTTAAAAGAATCCAAGTGAATCGCACAAATATTTAGTGTTTAATTTGTGGGTCTAGATTGTAGGTCTGTGATTAACTGTATTAACCAAGTGCAACTATATACAGGGATTAGAATTGTATAGCCAGAGCAACACATTTTTTAACATAAACATATGTGTATTATCATCTGGTTGTTTCAGCAATTTGGCTAGTTCTCAGGGAGTTCAGACATGGCTGCTCAGCGAACAACTTTCGGAGTTTAGATTTCTTTAGTCCTCCCTCTGTTGATATCCTCTGGTCACTGATGCTGCTCCAGTACTGCGCGGAGCTCTTCTTTTCCTGCCTGCCAGTGTGGCCTTTTGTGAAGGTCACTGCTAGGAGGGCCAAAGTTGCGGCTGCAATGCGTTTGCCTGATTTGCCACCCATTTTGCAAGATGCCTGATTTGTGTTCTCCGTTCTACTATGTTCTTTCAGCTTGTGCAAAGCATCTTTCGAAAGAAGACACTCCATCTAGTCTGCAGTTGTAGCCCTCGCACGATCACAGCACATCAGCTTGGAGATCCTGGCGTGCGAGCTTGTTAGGGATGTACTCGGATACTCGTATTAGGTAGGTAGTGATAGGACCATTCCTATGGATCGAGCGTGTACGCAGATGATTTCAGAACTAACCGGAAGTAAGGCTGAATTCAGAGATCGATTATCGAGCATGGAGTCGATTACAGAGGAAAGTTACGGCCAAACCTCAACAGAGGCGGTTAGTGTTTAACCCAGAGATACAAGCATGCCTGGTCTATCACCGATCCGAGGCTTAAAAGGGAGAAAGGGGACCTAGTCGACAAACAACAGAGCACGTGAGGTGATAAGGTACAAGTGTAAAGCTAGGAATTCAAATAGCGACACGTCGAGGCACCAGAGCCGTTGGGTGCGAGATGGACGCTCTTGATTGAGTCGCGAGGGCACGAAGCGGTAAGTCATTGTCTTGATTTCGTCTTGTCGGACAAGGAACGGTGCAGGAGAAGGCCGGTCCTGACAACTCCTCCCCTGCGAGACCATACTTGCCCTCAAGGATGGAAAGGCTGGAAAGATCTTCTGAATGAACGATGCGTCCTCCCATGTTGCCTCTGATTCTTGTAAATTTGTCCATTTGATTCGCCATTGGACCACTGGTATTGCTATTGAACCTTGTTGTCTTGGGATAAGTTTGCGTTCCGGAATTGCTTCAGGCGCAATCAGGATTGTGCCATCCTGGTTGAGTAGTGAAGGTGTTTGGTTGGTATCGCCTTTGGACCAGATGTTTCTTGAGTTGGCTGATGTGAAAAGTTGGGTGCAATTGGCATCCTTCGGGTAGCAGCAGCTTGTACCTTGTATTGCCAATTTTCTCAATTACTCAAAAAGGGCCATAGTATTTGGAATGCAGTTTCAGGCATCTATGAATGCTGAGAGAAGTGTGGCGCCAGTTCCCTTTCACTTCTATTTTTGTCAGCTTGCACTTTCATTCTTTCCTGTGGTTTCACCAATCTTGCTTTAATTTGTTGGGCCATTTCCACGGTGGTAGGAGTAGGGATTAGGTCAGCTTGAGTGTCATCAGTAGGAAGCATTTGCTCACCAATTTGGGGAGGTGGTTTGCCATAGAGAGCTTGGAAGGATGTAATCTGCAATGATGTATGGAATGTTGTGTTGTACCACCACTCAGCAGAAGCAATACACTGTGCCATTGCTTAGGTTGTAGAAAAGCCATGTTTCCGAGGTAATTTTTCAGGCATTAATTGACCCTCTATGTTTGTCCATCAGTTTGAGGATGGTATGATGTGCTAAAGTGTAATTTGACTCCCAGTGATTTGAACAGAGCTTGCCATAGGTTGTTAGTAGATATCATGTCTCTGTCAGTGACCATAACAGTAGGAGTCCATGCAGTTTGAAGACATTTTCAGAGAATGCCTTGGCCAATTTTTTCAGTGATGGGATGTTTCATTGAAATGAAATGGTCATACTTAGTGAATCTGTCCACTACTACTAAAATTATGTCGTCCTTGTTCTCAGATAGAGGCAGACGTTCAGTGAAATCCATGCTAATGTGTGTCCATGCAAAGTCGGGAACATGTAAAGGGTGTAACAGTCTAGGAGACTTGCAATGTTCAGATTTGTTGAGCTGCCATGTGGGGCATTGGTTAACAAAGTCAATGACTTGCTGCTCGAGACCATTACAATGGAATAGAAGTTTGATTATTTTGTAGGTCGCTCTTTCTACCCCTTTCGTTGCGAGTCTTTTTGACTTCCTCTCGCTGCTCTCCCTTTCTGCCAAGGTCGAGTATCCACTCGCGCCACCCAGAAATCCACATTCAGAGGCCACCTTCAAAGCCACGGCAACCTACAACCTCACCATCACCCTTAGCAATGCCCGCGTCCTCACAGTCCGCATCCCAGTCGGCTCCCCCTCCCATGCAAGCCTTCTCGGAGAAGACTCCTTCCCTGTTTTCAATATCAACTCTGCAGCTGCTGACCGCATGGCAGGGCTGACACGAGAGACTGTGCGCTCGCTGCTCTAGAGCTTATTCCCTGACCCAACGCACGGACGGGTCCCCCTCCCGCTGCTTCTAGCCATTGATTCTTCCTATGCACCCAAATCACTACAGCCACTTCATGCGGTAGGGCCCGACGCACCGCTGTCGATCGGTCAGCAAGGCCACGCCGCTGAAGGCTTACCTCACTCCGTCTCGCTTCCCGCTTTTGACTTTCACCTGCCATCCATTCCGTCCTGCACTATGCCTCCTTCTGTCACCTATCGCAAACCCCTCGAGATTGTGCCGCTCTACAACGTGCCGATCTCCCCCATTGCCACCACCCCGATCCCTTTCGCCTCATGTGCATTTGCACCCTCACCCGTGTTGAGCAGCCTAGCTGCAGGCGCGGGGACACCCATGCTCTCCCCCGGCGGCGAAATTCAGCGTGCTCACTACGTCCGCCCGGCTGTCGGCTTCGATGGGGCACCACTGCCTTCTCAGCCGCTGGCCACGCCTGACGTGCCACTCAAGGAGAGCTGCAACAGCGTCGCTCGTCTGCGTCGCGCTGGCAAGGAGCCAGTGTGTGAGGCCAATGATGGGCCGCTGCTGGGCCTTCCCGTGGTGTGGGCTGCGGGGAGTTCGGGAGGTGCAATCGATTTGAACCTGCCCGTTCCCGCGGAAACACCCCAGAAGAGGTCGATGCTGACCTACAGTAGAAAGGGGGATGCCGTGCGAAGGAGTGACCGCATCCGCAGCCTCCATGACGGCGCGCGCGTTGACACATTGCAGCGTGCGTCCCAGCGCAAGGCGTCCTCCTCCGTCTCCGCGGGCGCGTCTGCTGCTTCCTCAACTGGCTCTGCTCCGCAGCGCCGCCGCAAAACAAGGAAAATCCCCGATCTCAACAAGTCCATCAAGCTGCCTCTGTCTTCCTGCCCTGAGCCTACGGGGATGGAGAAGCTGAAATTCTTAGCTTCCTGCTGTAGGATTGATCCCAAGGACGTGATAGCTGACGCGATGCGTGCCGAGTCTGACTCGGCCTCTGAGAGGACAGTCACCACCCATGGATAGCTGCATCCACTACACAAACTTTCAGTGTTGTTGTTTAGCTAGGGGTTTTTATTTTTCCATCCACGCTTTAATTCCTTCAAAGCTGGTGAAGCACTGTCGTGCCACTCCAGGCCAGCATGTTAGCATCTTTGTTTACTCTCCAACTGTTGTAACCTCTCGCAACACTGAAATTTCAGCTTGCTTTCTGTACTGCATGATACCTAGCTCGCATGTTTTACATTTCCAATTGTTCCTGGCGGGGCTTGCAACTTACGATGAATATTGAATCTTGGAACATTCGTGGCCTTGGTGATGACGACAAAAACTGCACCACCTTCACCAATATCTCGCTAACATAACCAGACATATTATGCCTCTAGGAAACTAAGTTGCAGGAAATTATTATCTTCAAGTCACGTAAATTCCTGCCTTCAAGGATGGACTCTCTCATTTTTCAGCCATCAGAAGGAGCCTCTGCTGGTCTGTTAATTGCTTCGAACAGCACAAAGTTCAACATCACAGCCATTAGGCAACAAAAGCATTACATCCATGCTCATGTCTCAGCAACAGGAAACGATGACAGCTTCTTTTTGACAAATATATATGCTCCCACGGATCAGATTGCAAGACTGGATTTTTTCAATGGCATTTCGGACTTAGGGAATTCTATCACCACTCCATGGATACTAATGGGAGATTTCAATATATACAGATATGCCCACGAGAAAAACAACGACAACATCAATTGGTCTGCTATGGGTCAGTTCAACGATTGGATCAACAGTTTGGAATTACTGGATGTGGACATTTGTAACAGAAAATATACTTGGACAAACAACAGACGGCGCCCAACACTTGTCAAGCTCGATAGGGTTTTGGTCAACATAAATTGGAACAACAAATTCCTGCATGCGCAGTGCAGAGCCCTACCTATGAAACCCTCCGATCACACTCCTCTATTGCTCAGTACCATCATATCTTCTGCTAGGGCTAGCATTTTCAGATATGAAAACTACTGGTGCAATGATCCTGTCTTGGTTCAACTAACCACCGAGAGGCTCACGCGGGGAACTCGTCAGATGACAGCTATATCCAAACTTAGCCACAGATTGCGCACCGTGCGAGAAATGACTAGGGAGTGGTTAAGACGGCAACACTCCCAAGCCACGCTTCTCTCCAACAACGACATTGTTGTACTGCTTTTGGATGCTACCGAGGAATGGAGACAACTGAACAATTTAGAATTCTCTCTACGGATACATTGTCGCCAAATGATAGCACGGATCAATATCAACAAGGCACAAAAATGGAAACGGCGAGCAAAAATTAAATGGTGTCAGCTGGGTGATGAAAACACACGTTTTTTTCACACTATGGCAACCTATCAGTTCAGGAAGAATAAAATCCAGTTCCTGCGTGATGGTGCACAGGAGTACTTCTCTGATACTGATAAAATTCGAATTGCCACCGATTACTACAAGCAGTTGTTCGAGGATAATACCACCTGGACTCCCAACATTGACCTACAAATCCTTTACATCCCTCAACATGCCATGTTGGATTCTCTTGATGCTCCTTTCTCATGGGACGAAATCCAGGAAGCTATCTCAGCCGCTCCAAGTAACAGGAGCCCCGGACCAGATGGATTCACGAACGAATTCTTTCGGAAATTTGCTGCCACAATGAAACCTGAACTGCTGCAGCTTTTTGAGGATATGCACCACGGCAATTTGGATCTATCTGGAGTGAACACAGCATACATTACCTTGCTTCCCAAGGTAGACAATCCAATGATCCTGAAGGACTACAGACCTATTGCACTTCAACATAGTATTCCAAAACTGATTGCCAAAGTCTTGGCCAATAGACTACAGACAGTTATTGGACAATTGGTGGATCAAATGCAATCTGGGTTCATTAAAGGTAGGTCCATAACGGATAACTTTGCGTCAGCTGCAGAAATGATCCAATGTGCAAACAAGAACAAAAAACCTATGCTAGTTCTTAAACTAGACTTTCAGAAGGCATTTGATTCGGTAAATTGGGAGGCCCTACTACATATTTTACAGGCTAGGGGGTTCCCAGGTGTCGCACCCTGGGTTTCTAGAGGATACTCTTCGCACGAACTGGAAGTCAGGTGCTTGGATTATGGGGCAAACAAGCTCCCACGTCCCAGCTTCCTGGTAGGCCTGCGCTTATGCGCGACAACACAAGCCCTGCTTCCACCGTCGAAGTAAACTATCCGCTAGGAACCTAAAGGCACTACTGTCGACGTACTTCATAATCAAACACGCACGGTACGTCAACAGTTTGGTACGAATGATAGCACAGAATGTCTCTAAGACACAAAAGAATGAAATAAGTGCAACTGGCCTTCACTAAGGCAGAAAATATCGAATACAGTCATCCAGAGGACACATGTCCCAACATATCATCCATTACAACAGCGGAAGCAATCAAAGGGGTCTGAGTACAGACAAATCCATGGCTTAAGAAGCCTGAGAACACAAAGGAAAACGAAGCCCATCCACGTAGGTCTGGATCCTGCCCTGGTCCAGCTAACTACTCGTCTGCAGCGTCATCGAACTCCACAAAGTAGCCATCCTGGGAAGCATCGTAGTCGTAGTAGAACTCTGCGTAAACCACAGCCCCAACGGGGTCAGTACATCCAAGTACTGGCAAGCAAGACTCACATTTCATCAAGGAGTTACCCGTCAACACAAGCATAGATGCTTGGGATCAACGGAAGAAGGGGTGATATAAAGTTGCTGCTGGCTGCTCTAACCAACTACAGAAAATAACTACAAGTCCGGCTAACAGAAAAGATAAGATCGAGGATTGTAACCAACTGAGAGATAACTTCAACCAAACCCATCCTGGATCTCGCCCCTTATCCAAAGAAGCAATCCGAGGATAACTCACACAGTTATGATAAGGTGAATCAAATTATTGTGTGAATAACCTATTACTAGTCATGTTATTAATCATTGGGTGAAACATGATTGATCATTATGTTGAAGTTGTCCTGAGTACTTGTTAGCCAGTACTTTCACCAAGTAATCCATAACCGCGGAAAACACGGCTTCTCGAGAAGATTATCCCTGCAGGGTTGCACCAATTTGGCCGTACACTCATGAATATCCCGCCAGATGGGATGCCTCCCACCAAGCGGGGCACTCAACACAACCAACCATTCCTCGCATCAAGCCCAAAGAACCTTGGGCGCACGGATAATCAAGCCCAGAAGAAAATGGACCATCATAGCACTCTAAGACCGTGTCCCCCTATATGCCGACTACGAAAGTTCCACCCTGCGCTGGGCTCGCAAAAACATGCATGCGGCAAATGGAAAACACGAACTAAATGAGGCGATTTGGACGAGATGCGAATCAGGTCAAGTTGAGGGGGGCGCCCATACTCGCTTCCCAAATGCGGGTAGTGCGCTCATCATGGATCAGTAGACAAGACCCTTTTCCTATTAGGGTCGACACTAGCAGGCTCCAAAACCACTCATGGGCCTCCTGCCGGTGCCTTATCATCAAATTATTATTACCATTAGCAATTAACAGGATTGATTGATTAATAACGAGCCCCGGTACAAGATAATAAGATAGTAAAAGTAGTAACCGACAACAGACTCGAGTAAAAGCAACCCTAAGCATGCTAGATAATACTAAGGCACAAGCAAAGGCTGTAGGTATGGAGATGCTGGCAATATCATGGCTCAAGGTATCATGTGATGGGTTCGGAGAACAAGCAACGATACATAGGGCTAGCAATAGTAGACAACAGATAGTATCAACAGCAAGTGTGGAAAGGAACTCGATGATTCATGTGAGTGATAACTTGCCTGGCAGCTCAGCCTCGTACTGGGCTAGGTCCTGAGTAGTGGTGTCGTAAGGCTCGTCGGTACCAACGTCGTCGTCTAATCGAGAAGAAGCAAAAACAACAACGAAGGAAGACGGGCAATCAATACATGGCATAAGTGCACAAACATGGGATGATGCATGTCATGTTTAATAGATGCACCAAAATAACTTGCTTGACATGAAACACAAGTTTAAATGGATTACATATGCAAAAGGATGCATATGGAAGCCCATGCTTGGAGTTGAATTAATTGTTCTATCACTAAGCATTAGGTGTAGTTGAATTAGTATGATGCATGCATGATGAAGAACAATAACATAACACTTTAAATGCAATTAGAATGATAATTAACAATTTAGAAAGGCATTTATCAAATTTGGGATTTTGTTACTTAACATGGCACACAAGTAGATGTTGTTATCATCAAGTTAAAGTGTGCAAAACAATTTACAAATTTTATATTTGAAAAGTTTATCAAATTTTAGTTGGATTACATGTTTCACAATTTGAAATTGGGCTTAGGATTAATTAATTATGAATTAAACAAAATTAAACAAATTTTAATTGAATTAAACAAGGATTAAATAGTTTAGGCAATTTAAATTATCCAAACCAGAAAACAAAATTTATATTTGAATAGAGCATTCAAAAAGGTGTGAAAAACATATTTTATTTGAATTATTTGAAAACAGTATGAATTAGTTATGAATTATTTCAAATTGCATTTGAATTATTTGGATTTGAATTTAAAGTGCATTTTGAAAATTCAAAACAGAACACAAATTGCATATTTGGATAGATTAGGAAATTTGGATCAGAATAGACATCAAGTTTGTATTTATTGGATTTACAAAATGAAAGTTATTGAATTTCAAAGTTTTGATTTAATTCTGCTATTTAAAAGGATTAGAAATTAAAAACAGAAAAGGTTTTAAACTTTTTATACGCACTGGAACACACACCCAGTCACTGCCAGGGGGCCCAAGGGGACCATGTGCTTGCGTGGCAAACGTGTGGCTGACAGGGGGCCCTCCCTGTCAGCGGGGCAGAGGAAAAAAGTGGGATTTAATCCCGCGAGGGCAGGGATCGAACCCTGCACCTCTCCCTCGTGCGCGTGTGACTGAACCAGTGCGCTGCTGTTCGTTTCGTGACAGCAAACACAGCGCAGGGAGGATATCGTTGCTGGTCCAGGTGTTAACTGAATCTCGCGCGCGCTTCGCACTGAACCTGACAGTGATCGAGTCGCCGGCGGCGATCACCGTGCTTGTGCGCTAGCAGGTGGATCTGGATGGTGCAGAGACGAGGGCCGTGCGTGCGCAAGCAGAGGGAGCAGGGAGGAGATGGACGGGGGTGTGCTCACATCAGGGTGTCGAGGAAGCAGTGGTCGACGGCGAGCTGGGGCCGCGGCGGTGACGATGACGATGTCGTCGATCCCGTGCCCCTCCGTGTGCGGTCTGGTGTCCAAGACGTAGAGGAGGAAGAGGTGGGTCGACGCCAGCGATCAATCGTCGTCGAGAGGCTCTGCAACGAGGACGAGCACCTCGGGTTCAGAAAAAATGGCACGGTGGCCGGAAGGGAAAACGAGAACGGCGTCGATGATCTGGTGCTTACCAGAGGGGATCCTGGTGTCCAGTAGGAAGAGGGTAGAGAGGCGACGCGATGGCAGCTGAGGGGTGGCTAGGTGGGAGAGAGGGATGGCGGCGCCATGGCGTTCTTCAGAAGCTCGCCGGCGGAAGGAACAGCGAGGTGGAGCTCGAGGAAGGAGGAGATGGCGGCGATCGCGAGGTGGAAGCGGAACCCTAGAAGCTTAGGGCACAGCTAGGGGCCAGGGCGTGCTTTTATAGGCCGCGGGGCTGCTCCTGGCCGCCGGAGTCGCGCGGGGGGCCGCCGTGGCTCCGCTGGATGCACGCCGTACGGGAGGGAGAAGACGGATTAGGCGTCGCACGAATCTCCGCGCGCCTGAACCGGTAAGTGACGGCTGCGCGGGCTGGGCTGCTGTGCGCGCGCGCGTAGGGCTAGGTGGGCTGGGCCAGACGCTTAGCTGCCGCGCGCTTTTCTCTTTATTCTTTTCTGGTTTTTTTTTTATTTTTTTTTTGTAGTTTGCTTTTGGATCAAATTTGTTAAGGTTTTATTTGAGGAAAATCTAGAAAAATTAGGTTAAGCTTTTTGATTAATTAGCAACCACATTACCAACTTGGATTTCAAAAATGAAAATTTGAAATTGTAGTTAGTGTTTGAAACCAAATTTGGGGTATTTTCATATTAAATTTATTTATTTAAAACAAACATTTGAATAGGGTTATCCCTAGGTTAAAACAAATGATTTTAGGAATCACAAAGTGTGGTGAATTTTGATGGGTTCAAAATAAGTACTGATTTGAACTTGGTTTGAAATTTAAAAGATGATTTGAGAGGTATTGATTGAAATATTGGTTGGATTTAAAGCAACAATTTAATAAGTGAGAAAAGGAATAACATGGTTGTTTTTAGTTGTTGTTTTTATTCCAAAATTGTAACATAGCAAGTATGAAACCAATGTTTGAATAAGGTTTGAATTTGAGTTGTGAAAACAGGATAAAACAGATAGAAAACAAATGCAAACAATAAGTAAACATGATGACATGATGCATTGCTTGAAAGTAAACAAGGAATCAAACATTCTAAGGGTTGTTTTCATACTTGGATGTTACAAAACGCCCCCCCTTGAAGGAATCGCGCCCCGAGATTCCCTACTGAGAAATGAAAAGGTCCGGATACTTCTTGCGAAGATCCTCTTCGGTCTCCCACGTTGCCTCTTTATCGGAATGATGCGACCATTGGACTTTCAAGAACTTGGTGCTCTTGTTGCGAGTCTTACGCTCGGTCTCATCGAGAATACGAATAGGGTGCTCCTCATAAGATAGATCATCTTGCAGCTCAATGGAATCATGATCAACTGCACGATCTGGATCTTTGAAACACTTTTTGAGTTGTGACACGTGGAACACATCGTGCACTTTGGAAAGTTTTTCTGGAAGTTCAAGGCGATAAGCATTCTCTGCACGTCTTGAGAGGATGTTGAAAGGGCCAATGTATCTTGGTGCAAGCTTTCCTTTCACACCAAAACGATGAGTGCCTCTGAGGGGAGTTACACGGAGATATGCCTTATCACCAGGTGCATAGACCATATCCCTGTGCTTGCTATCATAATAGCTCTTCTGACGAGACTGCGCAATCCTGAGATTGTCACGAATGATACGAACTTTCTCCTCGGCTTCCTTAACAATGTCAGGGCCTAAAAGTGAACGTTCACCAGCTCCAGACCAATTGATTGGACTCCTGCATCTGCGACCATACAGTGCCTCAAATGGTGCCATGCCTAGGCTTGCCTGGTAGCTGTTGTTGTAGGAGAATTCAGCATATGGAAGGCAATCCTCCCATTTCATGCCAAAGGAGAGACCACATGCTCTGAGCATATCCTCGAGAATCTGATTGACTCTTTCGACTTGCCCCTGAGACTGAGGGTGATAAGCTGTGCTGAACAGAAGTTTGGTGCCCAAAGCTTCTTGAAAGCTCTTCCAGAAATGAGAAGTGAAAATACTTCCACGGTCTGAGCTTATTTCCAATGGAACACCATGAAGGGGAACAACCTTTGCTGTGTAGAGCTCTGCTAACTGGCTAGCTGAGATAGTTTCCTTTACAGCATAGAAGTGAGCAACCTTAGTGAGACGATCAATAACAACGAAGATTGCATCGTTGCCCTTTTTGGACTTTGGAAACCCAGTAACGAAGTCCATTTCAATCATGTCCCACTTCCACTCAGGAATTTTCAGAGGTTGGAGTAGACCTGCTGTCTTCTGATGGACTGCCTTAACACGTTGACAAACGTCGCATTCAGAAACGTATTGAGCAATTTCACGTTTCATGCCAGGCCACCAATACAGAGTCTTGAGATCCTGGTACATCTTTGTACTTCCAGGGTGAATGGATAGAGGAGTTTCATGAGCCTCCTTGAGAATGATATCCTTGAGACTTTGAATCTGAGGGACTGCAATGCGTCCTTCGAAGAACACAGTTCCCTTGTCATCAATTGAGAAGGACTTGAATTTATCATTGCCCTCCTTGATGTGATCCACAATCTTCTTGATTTCATTATCACGAAGTTGTTCGGAACGAACCTTATCCTCGAGAGTTGGACTGGCTGTCAAGCTAGCAAGGTATCCTTCCGGAACAAGACCAAGGTTCAGCTTCTGGAATTCTTCATGAAGTGGAGGTTGGCTTTCCATGATCATGAGATTATTGCAATAGGATTTGCGACTGAGAGCATCGGCCATAACATTAGCCTTGCCTGGAGTGTAAGAAATGGTGAGATCAAAGTCTTTAATCTTCTCAATCCATCTCCTTTGCCTGAGGTTCAGATCTGGCTGAGTGAAGATGTATTTCAGACTCTTATGATCGGAAAAGATTTCAGTTTTGTTACCCAACAAATATTGTCGCCATTTCTTGAGGGCAAACACAACTGCTGCAAGTTCAAGATCATGAGTGGGATAGTTTTGCTCATGTGGGTTCAACTGACGTGAAGCATAAGCGACAACTTGACGTTCTTGCATAAGAACTGCTCCTAGGCCTTGGAGAGATGCATCACAGAATATCTGGAAAGGTTTGGTGGTGTCGGGGCCAACTAGAACAGGTGTGGAAGTGAGTTTAGTCTTCAGGAGGTTGAAACTCTCATCACATTGTGGAGTCCAAACGAACTTTTTGTCCTTCTTTGTGAGATCAGTGAGAGGTTTAGCAATCTTGGAAAAGTTTTGGACGAAACGACGGCAATAGCTAGCCAAGCCAAGAAAGCTTCTAACTTGCTTTACCGTCTTAGGGGGTTTCCAGTCAACAATTGCCTTAACCTTTTCCGGGTCAATGGCAATGCCTTTGGCAGAGATGATATGACCAAGATATGCAACTTCTGGAATCCAGAACTCACATTTGGAAAACTTGGCATACAAACGATGCTCGCGAAGTTTCATGAGAGTGAGACGAAGGTGTTCTCCATGCTCTTCCTCGGATTTTGAGTAGACTAGAATGTCATCAAGATATACCACAACGAACTTGTCGAGGTATTCATGGAAGACAGAATTCATGAGTCTTGAGAAGGTCGCCGGTGCATTGGTGAGACCAAAGGACATGACGGTGTATTCATATAGACCGTACCTTGTGGTGAAAGCCGTCTTAGGAATATCTTCCTTTCTGATCTTTATCTGATGGTAACCCATCCTCAAGTCCAACTTTGAGAATATTGAGGCTCCAGCAAGTTGATCAAAAAGATCATCGATACGAGGAAGTGGATACTTGTTCTTGATGGTTTTCTCGTTGAGAGGACGATAGTCAACCACGAGTCTCTTAGTTTGATCCTTCTTGGCAACAAACAGAGTTGGGCAACCCCAAGCGGAGGAACTAGGCTGAATGAAACCTTTGTCCATATACATATCGATTTGCTCCTTCAACAATTTCAGTTCAGGAGGAGCTATCTTGTATGGATGCTTAGAGATTGGAGCAGTACCTGGCTCAAGCTCGATCACGAACTCAACTGCTCTGTCCGGAGGCATCCCTGGCAACTCTTCTGGAAAGACGTCAGGGAATTCACAAACCACCGGAACATTTTCAATTGCCGGAAGGGGTTTGGCATCAAGGCTGAACAGCTGAGCAGAAGTTGTTCCATATGGAGAATAGACTATCTGGCCTGAAGTGTGGGAGAGAGTTATTGACTTTTGAGCACAGTCAATTTTAGCTTTGTGGGTCTTCAACCAATCCATACCCAGAATGACATCAATGTCAGAATTTCCCAGCAACATGAGTGAAGCAAGGAATACACGACCTCCAATTAGGATCTCATTGTCCATGCTTATCTTGGAAGTAATCATTTTAGTTCCCGGAGAGTGCACATAGATTTGATTGCTTAGCGGAACCAGAGCTAAATTGTACGTTGTAGCAAAGATCTTTGACACAAACGAATGCGATGCTCCAGTATCAAACAACACTTTAGCTGGAATAGAGTTTACGGGTAATATACCGAGAACGACGTCAGCAGCCTCTTCGGCTTTGTCGGCCTTGATATGGTTCACCCTCGCGTTCCTCCCGACAGGCCTATTGTTGGAGTTGAAGGCTTTAGCCGGAGGAGCACGAACCATAGCCTGGTTGGTGTTGGGGCGAGGAGGTAGGGGTAGCTGCTTCTGAGTGCACTTGTCAGCATAATGTCCAGTCTCCTTGCACTTGTAGCAAGTGACGACACGAGAAGGACCCGGCCTTGGCTGCCCCATCGGGAACCTCTGACCCTGCATCTGAGATGGGTTGGGTGGGCGGGGACCAAAGCCTGGAGAAGCTTGGGCATTTGGAGCCCGAGTGACAGCACCATTTGGCACCCAGATGCGGCGCTTCTGCGGAGGGGTGGTCATGTTGGAGGAGGAACCACCCTCACGCGAGTGCTTGCGGGACTCTTCGAACGCCTTGCGCCCATTCTCCTCATTGAGCGCGGTGTTCACAAGCTCGACGAAGTCCTTGCACTTGATGTTTGTGAGAGCGTACTTCAGTTCCGGGTTAAAACCTCGGCGGAACCTTGCCATCTTCTTGGCTTCGGTGGACACTTCGTCACCAGCGTACCGAGCGAGACGATTGAACTCGTTCTGGTAGCCGAGAACGTCCAGCTTGCCCTGTCTGAGATTGCAGAATTCCTCACGCATCTTTTCCATGAGACCATCCGGGATGTGGTGCTTCAGGAAGGCATCTCTGAAACATCCCCAGTTGATAGGAAAACCAGCCCTCATGGCCTGGTAGTTCTCCCACCAAGTAGCTGCCTGACCCTTCAGTAGGTAGGTGGCGTACTTGACCTTATCCTCTTCAGCAACATGAGCTATCTCCAGAGCTCTTGCTACGTCACGGATCCAGTCATCAGCATCCAGGGGCTCACGTGTTGCCACGAAAGCTTTTGGGCCCAAGCTGAGGAAGTCCTTGATGGTGACCCTTGGAGCATTCTGGTTGTGTTGCTGGTTAGCCTGGATCTGGGCCATCTGTGTCACCACTTGGGTCATCTGAGCCAACAGCTCCCCCATTGGTGGTGGCGGTGGCGGGTTGTTCCTGGTTGGAGGCATCCTGAACAGAAATTCATTTTAGCACAACAACAGAAAAGGATAGACTTAGTAACCGAAAGATAGATTATTCCGACGCATGAATAGATAACCAACAGGTACATCATCACATGTTCAAATACATCAGAATATCCAACAGACCAATACATGGTTCGAAAACGAAAGGATAAACTAGACACAGCTAGTAATGGATACAACGGTACTCCCATGCTCATCACGCAGGACGGCGGTGAGTAGTACGACGAGAGATACGGTGAGGAGGAATCCCACGGAAGTAGGTATCACGACGATCCCTGTAGATAGGAACTGCTCTAAGAGCAACTCTCGGTGTGGTGAAGTAGGAAGCGTCGTATCCCTGTGCTCCATAGCGGGGAATCCCTGTGTAACCAGCTCCGAGGTCGAGAAGTGGACCTCTGATCGGCTCGTAACCTCCAGCATCTGGCAACGGAAGACCAGCTGGCTGAACGACACGTGCGAAGCGCTCGTCTCCAACAAAGTCTGTGGTGTACGTCGCCAGACGAGTGAGAGCAAGGCGGAGCTGCTCCCGGACTGAGGCTAACTCCTGAGAAAGTGCGGAAGCAACGGCATCACTGTGACTAGCGAACTGGGCAGTGACCTGGAGCCTGGAGCTATCAGTCTCGTAGGTATCCATGTCGCGGTGGATAGTGAAGTGAGCTCCTGCTGCCGTGATGTAACCACGGGGGATGTGACGAAAGCTGGACTTATCAAACCCCCAGTAGTCAGCACGGAGAACGGTGACACTCACGTACGCTGCCTGCTGCACTGCCATATCCACTGTGGACCCTACTGCCTCGTACTGGTGTGCAATGCTCCTGCCATCATCCGACAGAATGTAGACGATAGCCCGGTAGCAAGTCTGGTCACACTCTCGCTGGTGCTCGTAGACCTGGTACTCTGGTGCCCAATGGAACCCCAGAAAGGTAACCATGTCTCTCAGCAACTCCGGAAAACCGGTGGTGCTCTCACAGCGAGTCATGCGAACCACCTGCGGATAGTAGTTGAGACCCATCTGCAGATTATTTGGAAGGTTTTGGTTAGACTCCGGTAGATGAAAAAGGATGTGGAAAACAACAACAAGGTTGAACGGACGAAAAGGATGTTGAAAAGAACATGATATCGAAGCAACATCGGGAAAACGAGACCAAAAGTCCTGAGGTACTACAGAGAACCCAAAACACGTGAAATCCTAACTTGAAAGTTTAGGTGAGAACAGAAAACAACGTTTCACTTCCTTACCAGAAAAGGGGTGGGTGGGTGGGGAAAGAAGAAAAATGGCAGAATTCCTACTCTCACGTTTCATTTTTCCTATATAGTTACAAAATAGTTTCTAGACTCAACTGCGACCAGTAAAAAGGGATCCTACAGGCAGACAGGCTCTGATACCATTTGTCGCACCCTGGGTTTCTAGAGGATACTCTTCGCACGAACTGGAAGTCAGGTGCTTGGATTATGGGGCAAACAAGCTCCCACGTCCCAGCTTCCTGGTAGGCCTGCGCTTATGCGCGACAACACAAGCCCTGCTTCCACCGTCGAAGTAAACTATCCGCTAGGAACCTAAAGGCACTACTGTCGACGTACTTCATAATCAAACACGCACGGTACGTCAACAGTTTGGTACGAATGATAGCACAGAATGTCTCTAAGACACAAAAGAATGAAATAAGTGCAACTGGCCTTCACTAAGGCAGAAAATATCGAATACAGTCATCCAGAGGACACATGTCCCAACATATCATCCATTACAACAGCGGAAGCAATCAAAGGGGTCTGAGTACAGACAAATCCATGGCTTAAGAAGCCTGAGAACACAAAGGAAAACGAAGCCCATCCACGTAGGTCTGGATCCTGCCCTGGTCCAGCTAACTACTCGTCTGCAGCGTCATCGAACTCCACAAAGTAGCCATCCTGGGAAGCATCGTAGTCGTAGTAGAACTCTGCGTAAACCACAGCCCCAACGGGGTCAGTACATCCAAGTACTGGCAAGCAAGACTCACATTTCATCAAGGAGTTACCCGTCAACACAAGCATAGATGCTTGGGATCAACGGAAGAAGGGGTGATATAAAGTTGCTGCTGGCTGCTCTAACCAACTACAGAAAATAACTACAAGTCCGGCTAACAGAAAAGATAAGATCGAGGATTGTAACCAACTGAGAGATAACTTCAACCAAACCCATCCTGGATCTCGCCCCTTATCCAAAGAAGCAATCCGAGGATAACTCACACAGTTATGATAAGGTGAATCAAATTATTGTGTGAATAACCTATTACTAGTCATGTTATTAATCATTGGGTGAAACATGATTGATCATTATGTTGAAGTTGTCCTGAGTACTTGTTAGCCAGTACTTTCACCAAGTAATCCATAACCGCGGAAAACACGGCTTCTCGAGAAGATTATCCCTGCAGGGTTGCACCAATTTGGCCGTACACTCATGAATATCCCGCCAGATGGGATGCCTCCCACCAAGCGGGGCACTCAACACAACCAACCATTCCTCGCATCAAGCCCAAAGAACCTTGGGCGCACGGCTAATCAAGCCCAGAAGAAAATGGACCATCATAGCACTCTAAGACCGTGTCCCCCTATATGCCGACTACGAAAGTTCCACCCTGCGCTGGGCTCGCAAAAACATGCATGCGGCAAATGGAAAACACGAACTAAATGAGGCGATTTGGACGAGATGCGAATCAGGTCAAGTTGAGGGGGGCGCCCATACTCGCTTCCCAAATGCGGGTAGTGCGCTCATCATGGATCAGTAGACAAGACCCTTTTCCTATTAGGGTCGACACTAGCAGGCTCCAAAACCACTCATGGGCCTCCTGCCGGTGCCTTATCATCAAATTATTATTACCATTAGCAATTAACAGGATTGATTGATTAATAACGAGCCCCGGTACAAGATAATAAGATAGTAAAAGTAGTAACCGACAACAGACTCGAGTAAAAGCAACCCTAAGCATGCTAGATAATACTAAGGCACAAGCAAAGGCTGTAGGTATGGAGATGCTGGCAATATCATGGCTCAAGGTATCATGTGATGGGTTCGGAGAACAAGCAACGATACATAGGGCTAGCAATAGTAGACAACAGATAGTATCAACAGCAAGTGTGGAAAGGAACTCGATGATTCATGTGAGTGATAACTTGCCTGGCAGCTCAGCCTCGTACTGGGCTAGGTCCTGAGTAGTGGTGTCGTAAGGCTCGTCGGTACCAACGTCGTCGTCTAATCGAGAAGAAGCAAAAACAACAACGAAGGAAGACGGGCAATCAATACATGGCATAAGTGCACAAACATGGGATGATGCATGTCATGTTTAATAGATGCACCAAAATAACTTGCTTGACATGAAACACAAGTTTAAATGGATTACATATGCAAAAGGATGCATATGGAAGCCCATGCTTGGAGTTGAATTAATTGTTCTATCACTAAGCATTAGGTGTAGTTGAATTAGTATGATGCATGCATGATGAAGAACAATAACATAACACTTTAAATGCAATTAGAATGATAATTAACAATTTAGAAAGGCATTTATCAAATTTGGGATTTTGTTACTTAACATGGCACACAAGTAGATGTTGTTATCATCAAGTTAAAGTGTGCAAAACAATTTACAAATTTTATATTTGAAAAGTTTATCAAATTTTAGTTGGATTACATGTTTCACAATTTGAAATTGGGCTTAGGATTAATTAATTATGAATTAAACAAAATTAAACAAATTTTAATTGAATTAAACAAGGATTAAATAGTTTAGGCAATTTAAATTATCCAAACCAGAAAACAAAATTTATATTTGAATAGAGCATTCAAAAAGGTGTGAAAAACATATTTTATTTGAATTATTTGAAAACAGTATGAATTAGTTATGAATTATTTCAAATTGCATTTGAATTATTTGGATTTGAATTTAAAGTGCATTTTGAAAATTCAAAACAGAACACAAATTGCATATTTGGATAGATTAGGAAATTTGGATCAGAATAGACATCAAGTTTGTATTTATTGGATTTACAAAATGAAAGTTATTGAATTTCAAAGTTTTGATTTAATTCTGCTATTTAAAAGGATTAGAAATTAAAAACAGAAAAGGTTTTAAACTTTTTATACGCACTGGAACACACACCCAGTCACTGCCAGGGGGCCCAAGGGGACCATGTGCTTGCGTGGCAAACGTGTGGCTGACAGGGGGCCCTCCCTGTCAGCGGGGCAGAGGAAAAAAGTGGGATTTAATCCCGCGAGGGCAGGGATCGAACCCTGCACCTCTCCCTCGTGCGCGTGTGACTGAACCAGTGCGCTGCTGTTCGTTTCGTGACAGCAAACACAGCGCAGGGAGGATATCGTTGCTGGTCCAGGTGTTAACTGAATCTCGCGCGCGCTTCGCACTGAACCTGACAGTGATCGAGTCGCCGGCGGCGATCACCGTGCTTGTGCGCTAGCAGGTGGATCTGGATGGTGCAGAGACGAGGGCCGTGCGTGCGCAAGCAGAGGGAGCAGGGAGGAGATGGACGGGGGTGTGCTCACGTCAGGGTGTCGAGGAAGCAGTGGTCGACGGCGAGCTGGGGCCGCGGCGGTGACGATGACGATGTCGTCGATCCCGTGCCCCTCCGTGTGCGGTCTGGTGTCCAAGACGTAGAGGAGGAAGAGGTGGGTCGACGCCAGCGATCAATCGTCGTCGAGAGGCTCTGCAACGAGGACGAGCACCTCGGGTTCAGAAAAAATGGCACGGTGGCCGGAAGGGAAAACGAGAACGGCGTCGATGATCTGGTGCTTACCAGAGGGGATCCTGGTGTCCAGTAGGAAGAGGGTAGAGAGGCGACGCGATGGCAGCTGAGGGGTGGCTAGGTGGGAGAGAGGGATGGCGGCGCCATGGCGTTCTTCAGAAGCTCGCCGGCGGAAGGAACAGCGAGGTGGAGCTCGAGGAAGGAGGAGATGGCGGCGATCGCGAGGTGGAAGCGGAACCCTAGAAGCTTAGGGCACAGCTAGGGGCCAGGGCGTGCTTTTATAGGCCGCGGGGCTGCTCCTGGCCGCCGGAGTCGCGCGGGGGCCGCCGTGGCTCCGCTGGATGCACGCCGTACGGGAGGGAGAAGACGGATTAGGCGTCGCACGAATCTCCGCGCGCCTGAACCGGTAAGTGACGGCTGCGCGGGCTGGGCTGCTGTGCGCGCGCGCGTAGGGCTAGGTGGGCTGGGCCAGACGCTTAGCTGCCGCGCGCTTTTCTCTTTATTCTTTTCTGGTTTTTTTTTTATTTTTTTTTTGTAGTTTGCTTTTGGATCAAATTTGTTAAGGTTTTATTTGAGGAAAATCTAGAAAAATTAGGTTAAGCTTTTTGATTAATTAGCAACCACATTACCAACTTGGATTTCAAAAATGAAAATTTGAAATTGTAGTTAGTGTTTGAAACCAAATTTGGGGTATTTTCATATTAAATTTATTTATTTAAAACAAACATTTGAATAGGGTTATCCCTAGGTTAAAACAAATGATTTTAGGAATCACAAAGTGTGGTGAATTTTGATGGGTTCAAAATAAGTACTGATTTGAACTTGGTTTGAAATTTAAAAGATGATTTGAGAGGTATTGATTGAAATATTGGTTGGATTTAAAGCAACAATTTAATAAGTGAGAAAAGGAATAACATGGTTGTTTTTAGTTGTTGTTTTTATTCCAAAATTGTAACATAGCAAGTATGAAACCAATGTTTGAATAAGGTTTGAATTTGAGTTGTGAAAACAGGATAAAACAGATAGAAAACAAATGCAAACAATAAGTAAACATGATGACATGATGCATTGCTTGAAAGTAAACAAGGAATCAAACATTCTAAGGGTTGTTTTCATACTTGGATGTTACACCAGGGAAATGGATTGGCTGGGTTAAAAATTTGCTGCAGTCATCTAAGATGCAGGTCTTGATCAATGGTTGTCTCGGCCCCATGTTTCCCATATCTAGAGGAGTAAGACAAGGGGACCCTCTCTCCCCTTATCTGTTTGACCTGGTTGCTGATGTTTTGCAACAAATGTTCAAGAAGGCTAACAACGCACACATGTTACACCATCCCATTCTACAGGGTGCACAATTACCGGTTCTGCAGTACGCTGACGACACATTGCTGCTGCTTCAGGGATCCATGCACCAGGCTCGCTATGCTAAAACCATCATCTAGGCTTTTTCTAGGTTCACTGGCCTTCAGATCAATTTCAACAAGAGCACAATGGTTCCAATCCATGTACCTGTGGAGACTGCATCTGAAATCGCTAATATGTTAGGGTGCTCCCTCACTGGTCTGCCGAGTACATATCTGGGCTTGCCTCTATCCATGAATAAAATCAGCAATCAGTTGTTACAGCCAGTCATTCGGAAGATCGACAGGAGATTACCTGGTTGGGCGCCACGGCTGCTCGGGCACGGCGCTAGGCTCACTATGATAAACGCAGTTCTGTCAGCTATCCCGAACTACTATATGGCATGCTTCATCTGGCCTACCGCAGCAATTGAGCAAGTGGACAAGATCAGAAGGGCGTTTCTTTGGAAAGGCAGCTGAGAGGTACATGGGGGACACTGCCTGGTCGCTTGGCACACCGTAACCATGCCTAAACAGCAGGGGGGCTTGGCATAAGGAATTTACATACACACAATAAAGCCTTGCTGTGTAATTTTGTTGCCAAGCTTCTGTCTGCCCATCCAGCTACATGCCTCGACTGGCTCACTGCCTGGTATATCAAAGATCACATCCCAGTCTACCCGGCAGCTAAAGACACTGCATTCTGGAGGTCCCTCATCCCGCTTATTCGTGTGGTCCAACAGTCCACCAGATGCACGCCAGCAATCTGCGCCACCACGTCCTTCTGGCACGATGAATGGTGCTCTGCGGGGCGCCTAGCTACCGTATTCCCCACGTTGTTTTCCTTTGCAGCCGACCCTCTCTGCTCACTGCAATCCCAGACCCAGGATGGGGATTGGGCGCTAGAATTACACCAACCATTATCAGATACTGCTGAGCAGCAGCTCACGGAGCTTCTTCAAGTCCTACCAGACCATGCTACAACTAATACTGCCCCGATCAAGCGGTCCATGACTTATGGTAACACTACTGTATCAACTAAAGGATATTACCGTTTATTATCGGACGGAGGAATGCGCTGGCTACCGTCCAGATGGATTTGGCTGCCGCAGGTGCCCTCTAAGCACAAGTTTTTCCTTTGGCTGGCATTCAGAGAGAGACTGAACACGAGAGACAACACCACCAACAAGCAATGGACAACTGATGCGGGATGCGACACCTGCCCCGCACTCGAGACAGTGCATCATATTGTGCTACATTGCAGACAAGCACAGTGGGTTTGGGAACACCTCAACCTTTCTCACGCAGCCTCTGCAGCAAATGACATCACCACATTTGTTATCAAGGTTCAGAGACTAAGACCTTGCAAAGCATGGACTGTTTGCTTCGCTGCCTGCGCAGTCATTCTTTGGAGAGCAAGAAACTCCAGGATCTTCTACCACACCACTTGGACTAGACGGCACATCTTCAGGCTTATCTCTGAGGAGCTACGGCTATGGTCAAACAGGGGGCTGAAACTCCGCCAGCAGATTACGTACTGGGCCGACTACTTTGCTACTTGATGTACTTCTCTCTGTTTTCTTTCCTTTTTTCTTTCCCTGTTTTTTTCGTTTGCTTGTTTCTCCTTTCCTGCTTTGGCCATTTTTCGGCTCCTTGTAACTTCGAATCTTCAATATAAATAAGGTAGAGAATCCTCTACCTTTTCATTTCAAAAAAAAAATGTGTCAATAAGCTTGGTCCTGAGGCCTGTGGAGCTGCCCACTATTACTTTTTCCTTGTATCTAAAGATTCCTTTAGCGTATGTGATGTTGGGGGCAGAACCAGCTGCTACAGTGGATTGTGTTATCCATTCCTTGCATATATTATCTCCAATGTAGGTATTTGTTACTCCAGTTACCTAGGTTGTTATGGCTGCACTAGTGAATAGGGAGCAAATAGAGTGTTTCACTCTGGAGAGGGCATCTGCCACTCTATTTTCCTTGCCCTTTTTGTATTCCAGTACATAGTTGCATCCCAATATCTTAACCAGTAGTTTGGGTTGAATTCCCTCAGTTAATTTCTGCTCTTGTATATATTTCAAACTTTGCTGGTCTGTTCTGATAGTGATGCTAGATGTTGAGAAGTAATGTTTCCATTGCTTTAATGCCTCTAGGATGGCCATTGCTTATTTATCATAAGTAGATAAAGAAGCTGCTCTAGGCCCAGTGCTTTACTCATGAATGAAATTGCTCTGCCTTGTTGCATAAGGACTACTCCAATGCCATAATCACACGCATCAACTTCCAGTATAAAAGGCATGGAAAAATCTGGTAGTCCCAGTACAAGGGCCTTGCACATGCATTCCTTGAGTTGTAAGAATGCCTTTTCTTGTGCTTGTTCCCAGATGAAATTATCTTTCTGGAGTGACTGGAATAATGTCTTGAAAATAGATCCATAATTCTGGATAAATCGCCTATAATATCCAGTTAAGCTCAGAAAACTTATCAACTCTGTTACATTTTCTGGTTGAGGCTAGTTCGCTATTGACTGTATTTTCTTTGGGTCAGTGGCCACTCCTTCTCCAGATATAATGTGCCCTAAGTATTCCACATGTTTTTGAGCAAAGGTGCAGAGTGTTTGGAAAATAGCTTGTTGTTGAGCAGTAATGTGAATAATTGCTTTAGGTGCTGCACATGTTCTTTCTGAGATCTACTGTAGATAAGAATATAATCAACAAAGACCAAAGTGAATTTCCTGAGAAATGGAGCTCGAATTGTATTCATGAGTTGTTGAAATGTTGCAGGGGAATTAGTCAATCCAAAAGGCATCATTACATACTCATAGTGCCTTTGATGTGTAGTGAATGCAGTTTTGCTAATATCTTCTGCCATTCTGATTTGATGGTATCCACTTTTGAGGTCTATCTTGGAGAATATTGTGGCTCCATTGAGTTCATCCAGCAAGTCCTAAATAATTGGTATTGGGTACTTGTTCTTGATTGTTTGCAAATTCAATTTCCTGTAATCAATAAGTAAGGTCCTTTTTCTTTATTAGGATGGCATGAGAAGAGTATGGGCTCATGATGTCCCTTATAATGCCATTCTTGAGGAGTTCTTGTATGATTTGTTCCATAATGTTCTTTTGGTGGTGTGGTAACCTGTATGGCCTTTGATTTATAATCTTGGCATCGGATAGGAGAGGAATTGTGTGGCCACAAGCTCTTTTGGGTGGCAAAGTTGTGGAATCATAGAAAATGTCCTTGAATTCTTGCAAGAGTTCCTTTATTTCCTTGGGGTACTCTGTTGTCTGATGTGCTACACAGGGATTACTGGTTGTATTATCAGTATCACTCCACAGATAGCATCCTCCAGCATTTTATTTGTCTTTCTTCGGGTATGTTTGGGGGAGTTGGCATGGTTCATCATGAAATGTAACCTTGTTCCCATCTTCCATTGTTGCCTTTAGTGTCATTCACTTGTAATCCAACTCCACAGGGCTATACTTGTGAATCCAATCTGCATCTAATATCAAGTCATAGCCCTTTAAGCTGTAGGACCCTAAAATCTGAAGTGAATTGCACTTCTTGAATTTTGTAATTGCAGTTGAGGCAGGTAAACTCAGCGTATGAGATGCCCCCATCTGGTATTAATACTTTTAGTCTAGTACTGGGTACTAGTTGACATTTAGCAGATTAAGAAAAAGTTGGTGTCATGAACGTGGCAGTACTGCCACTGTCCACTAGAGCAGTACCTATTTTATCTCCAATATATACTGACAGTGTGAATGTATACTTAGGATTGTGAATTCCCATTACAGCATGCATGGAGATCTGTAAAAAAAAAATCTAGCAGTTCATGTTCCTCATGTGAACTTTCTCCCTGCATGATATAAATGATGTTGACTGCTTCCGTAGTTTTGCTTGCAGTACTTGCAGGTTTTATGCTGTCAAATGTTACTTGTCTTCTGATATTGGGATAGTATTGAGTCAACTGTCTTCTCTGTGGATTGGCTTGTTCAATCCTTTTGCTAACTGAGCGTTCCTTACATTTATAGCACAATTTCTTTTCTATTTCTTCTTGAAGGGTGGTAACATGAGTAGTACTTGCAGGTTTGATGCTGTCAAATGTTACTTGTCTTCTGACATTGGACTGGTATTGAGTCAACTGTCTTCTCTTTGGATTGGCTTGTTCAATCCTTTTGCTAACTGAGCGTTCCGTACATTTATAGCACAATTTATTTTCTATTTCTTCTTGAAGGGTGGTAACATGAGTAGTACTTGCAGGTTTGATGCTGTCAAATGTTACTTGTCTTCTGACATTGGACTGGTATTGAGTCAACTGTCTTCCTTGTGGGTTGGCTTGTTCAATCCTTCTTGCTAACTGAGCGGATAGTATGGGAACCTAGAGGGGTAAATAGGTGCTACTTTAAATTTTAGCCTTTTTTCCATTTAGGCTTGCCACAAAGGTAAATTCTCTAGATATGCAACTACGGTGAATTTACCTATACGACAAGAACAATACTAAGCAAGATACAAACACTAAGTAAAACAGAGGGAATGAGGTAACCGATAACGGAAACACGCGGAGACAAATATGTATTCCCGTGTTCCTCCTTTTGAGGTGAGTACATGTCGTTGGAGGGGTGTGAGTTTCACCACAAAGGTCTACTCAACGCCACAAAGGACTCACCTTATTCTCCGATAAACTTCGCCACAAAGGTCTAGTTCACCTTCCACTGCTGATTTCCCTCGAGGCGGAAATCGGTGCCTTTACAATGAGCTTGAGGCACACACCCACAACCGAATTGGGGCTCCCAAGAACACCAACAATCTTGCTACAGTTACAAGTAAGCAATAATGGAATCTAGGTTTTCTACAAAGAAACCCTAGACTCAAATCCCTCAAGAAAATAAGGGGGAAATGAAGAACGGGTTGGTGAAGATGTAGATCGGGGCCTTCTCCTTCAATCCTCCAAAGATCAACGAGTTTGGGTGGAGGGATTGGGAGAAATCTTGGATTTGGTGAGCTCAATAAATGTGCATTTAATGTCTTGGAGGAACTAGAGCTCTTGGCAAGAATGAGGGTATTTATACCCCCTCCATAAATGTGGCCGTTGGAGACAAAAATTGGAGCCGGGTATTCCGGTTCAAACTCGAACCAGATATTTCGGTTAGTTGTTATGCTTCGGATCTGAGATTTCGACAGTAGTTGACCAAACCGGAAATTCCGGTTTCACCAAAATTCCCGGGACAAATTTCCGGTAACGTCCAGAGAGGAAATGGTTCTCTGACTTAGCCAATTTTTGAGCTCTTCTCTTCGAAAATTTCCGGTTGACTCCAGAGAGCAGAAACTCCAAGTCCTTAGCCGTTTTCGCGCTGATTCTTCCCAACCGGAATATCCGGTTTTGCCATAGAAATTTCTGGCTACCTCCGGTGCTGAAGAGCAATTGGTCCTTAGCCATTTTCGGAGAAAATCTTCACAGCCAAAAAATCAGGTTGATCCAAAATATCCAGTTACCCACCAGGAGCAAATCAGGCTGATCTATCTTCACCTTTTTCTGGTGTTCGACGCGAATGAATAACTAAACACCTGCACCACTTAACACGTTTATAAATAACATCATTAGTATTGTTAACTAACACATAAAACATTAGAGATTAAGCAGTGCACTTTCAATCTCCCCCTTTTTGGTGTCAGATGACAATACTAAGATTTGGAATGAAAAACAAAAGACAATATCATGCTTGTGAAACAAATGGGAATTGCTCCCCCTACAAGTATGTATACTTTAGTTTTCCTTTGACATGCAAATACAACTTTAAGAGGAGAGTGATTTCCAACAAAATCAAAACATGATAAAAGAGACAATAGCAACTATATTGAGGCACGAGTTGAATATTATACCAGAGCACAATAAGATAACCTAAACATAGATAGATAACCAAATAGATCCTAAAACATAGTATCGCAATAACACAATAACATATAGTTTCAATATAAATGGACACAAACAAATGATAAATGAACATGCTTGTGCCCGAACCACTGCAAATCCCACGTATTCCTAATATACTACTTCTCCCCCTTTGGCATCGAGACACCAAAAAGGAGAGAAGCATGATGCTAACGCCCATGACGAGTTAGGCGTCGGACTCCTCGGAGGACTCTCCAGTGGACGTCTCAGACTCTCCTTCTGCATCTTCCTCATCATCATCACCAACAACACGAGCACTGGAAGAAGCAGCAAGATCAGTGACACGATGACCATCCTCAATATGCACCCAAGGAGCACCGGCTCTAGAAGACCACTGAGTGTACGAGTCGGGGACCAAGTCAGTGGGAGGGGCGCCGGTAGCACTTCTCACATGGTGAAGGATCTGTTGCTGGGAGCTGGACATAGCAATATCTCTGCGGGATGACTGATATTGCTCCCTATGGATATCCACCTTCATGTAGAGGACATTGCGCTAAAACCAGGACAACTTCCTGATGTGATGCACAACAGTGGTATCAACCTAAGGAGCACGAGGAGCAGCAGTAGCACTAGAACGAGCATCCCTCATAAAGAAACCACTCTCAGGAGCGGGAGCAGGCTCAGCTCAACGTTTCTTCCTCTTCATGTACAACTTCTTGAAGTGATGGTTGATACGTCGAAAACGTATCTATAATTTTGATGGTTTCATGCTACTTTTATGCTTTTCATAATTTTTTTATATTAATTTTATGATTTATTTGGACTAACCTGCTAATAGTTGCAAAAGTGCACAATTTTCTTGTTTTACACGATGTGTAGGCGTTATCAAAAATAGAAGAGGAAACCTTGTTAGAGTCAAATTGGGACTTTCCTGAAATTTGTCTGAAAACTCTTTTTAAAGATTGCCACGTTACGGGTTGAAGACGGCGTCAAACGGAAATCTCACAGAAGAAAAAAATTGTGGGGAATTTTGCGAAGAACGTTCTAGACTTAAAATTCGCTTGATTCCAAGTCCGGACGGCCGAGATACACCCGATTTACTGATGCCCCAGATGGGATGATGGAAATCCGTGAGACTATATAAATGGAGGAAACCTAGGTCATGGGAGACACTCCATACCACGAATTTTCAGCCACCGAAGCCACGTTTTTGTATCCCCATGGATCACATCTCCATGGGGGAGGGCTCCCAAGAATCCATGAAGGAAGAGGGATAAGGGAAGACGCTTCCCCATGATACCGGCGGCGTAGGGAAGGAGTCACATGCGCCACCGCCGGCGCTGCCTTGCGCCCCGCGCTATCCTCTCCACCGTCTTCACCGCCATCTCCATCGCCAATTCCTCCTTGTATACAGTGGTTCATCCTCCCACACACCTCTGTACCGCCCTATGTAAACATGGTGTTTGACGTTATAAATTATTTACAGATGATCTATTGCATCTATGTCATGTTTGTGTGTATCCCTTTTGTCATATGATTGATTGTTGAATCTCTATGGATCGTTTGAGCTATATATTCAATTTTTTACAGTCCTATGGTGCCATCATATGTTTATGCATGCATGGATCACATCATAGGGTTTGTAGTATGTGGAGAAAGCTAGAGGGATGGTTGCTTGAGTGACATAAACATGAGCCCCAATCTAGTGATTAAAGCATATGGGATAAAGAGAACCTTTTGATCTTAATGCTATGGTTGGGTATTTTTACCTTAATATATCTTCTAGTAGTTACGGATGTTAGCTAGATTTCCAATCATATGTACTTGCAATCATTGGATAGTGAGAGTGTCGAAGTTCTGACTCCACAAATCCCTCAGGTGACCCTATCGGGTTTCGACTAGGAGAAGTCATGAGCGCTGGTGAAATCGTCGGCTTGACAGGGGGGCGAGATTTACCCAGGTTCGGGGCCCTCGAAGAGGTAAAAACCCTTACTCCTGCCTTCTGCTGATCTGTATTGGATGATTAGATCGGTTACATGTTGCTCGAATCGAGAGTAGATCTCGAGTTCCGAGGCTTTTTGGTCGTGCGGTATTACTTGGTCCTCTCCTTGAGGGCTCTCCTGGCCTTATATAGATGGCCAGGTCTCGAGTTCTACCTGGAGAGGACTTAAACCCTAGCCGGGTCGGTTACAAATTCCCTAACTTAACCCGCAAGTTGATGCGGGTGGGCTTCACATGGGCCTTCTAGAGTACTCCAAGGGCGCTTCCTTTTAGGCCTTGACCAGAAGGCCTGAGAGGGGGTGTCCTTACTCGCAGGGTCCAGGATCCATGCCTTCGTCAGTAGCCCCCGAGCGCGTGCTTGACTGGGGCTTTTCCAGTCGAGTAGGCGGTCATACTCTTCTTATTTTTATGGAAGATTGCTCTGACAGTCATTGCTTTTCAAAAGGGTGTGTTCCCTGTATCATGGGTCATCATGCTCGAGTATCGAGCAATATAAGCGCCTGTTTTACGGCTTTTTTTCGCAGAAGGATGTGGCACAGTAGCTTGGCTCTCCCGAGAGATCGGGGCCAATTAATTGCGACTAGGGCAAAAACATTCCTGGCCTACTCAGATTCGAGACCTCCGACTCGAACCCGATAAGGTGACTGTTGCGACTGGGCTGTTGTGGACTTAACGAATCGAACTTAACCTATGGGGGTACCCGGCGCGTCCGCTAGGATTTTTCTTCGTTTTGTTGACACGGAATTATACCGGAGGACGCAGCTTTCGAGTGCGATTCCGGGCCCAAAAGAGAGATCTTTTCGGGTCTTACCTTCATTCGAAGAATACTGCATCCGGATGTGCCTAGTCGGCTGAACAATCCAGGTTTTTATGATGTAAAATTATCATGTGTAGGAGAGGTAGGTTTTTCCCACCCGATTGATTTGTTTGAGCTCCATACGAAAGAAATTTCGTGTTGGAAAAAACCAAGCCCGTATGAAAGAGTTTTCATGTTCGGGATGCTGTGCCCATACGAAAGAGTTTTCGTGCATAGGGTATTTTCTTCTCTGTTCGAAGAGGTCTTGCTTTATGAGCTGTTCATGGAAAAGTTGCTTTTATCCGAAGGAATTGATATTCGTACGAAGATAATTTCGCGTTTGAACTTCCATTCGAAAAGATTTGGATTTTGAATGACGAATGCCATGACGTCATGGCGCACTCCTCTTCTCCCGATGGGACGTGACGGAGTGGTAGCAGATGATGGCCCACCTTGTCAGCTTTTTGACCGGGAAACGAGACGTCGTTCCCGGTTTTTACGCGAGACGCGCAGTAAATGCGCACGATCTTCTGTTAAGATCGTGGCACGAAACAGCGCAGGCCGCCGCTTCGTTTCATCCTTACGCGTGGCGGCCGTGATAGGTGCCACGTAGCGCATCGTACGGCTGAGATTGCCTTGCCCCGTGTATAAATACGGGTGTTAGCGCTGCGGTAAAACTTTCCCAGCTCTCTGTCTTCATCTTCTTCCTCGCGCCCATCTTCGTCTTCCCCGCGCTCGAGCTCTCGCTGCAAACAATGGCTGGCGGAAAGAGACGCGGTGCTGCCGGTTCTGCATCCGGTGAACCTTCCGCGCAACCCGCTCCCCGCGCCGGCGACTGGCGTTCTCCCAACACCACCGCAAAAAGCATTAAGGAGATGCAGCGGGAGGGGTTGCTGCCGGCGGAGACGGAGAAGCGAGTCCGCCTCGGGAAAAAGGAAGAGGTACCCAATCCTCAATCGAACGAGCGCGTGGTCTTTGTGGACCACGTGACTCGGGGCCTTTCTTTTCCCCTTCATCCCTTCTTCCTCGGGTTGCTGTGTGTCTATGGCATACAGCTTCACGATCTCCCCCCGAACGCGGTGCAGCACATTACGTGCTTCATCGTGTTCTGCGAATGCTATCTCGGCATTCTCCCGCACTGGGCGCTGTGGAAGGCGCTCTTCAAGGTCCGGATCTTCCGCGAGAAGTCGCGGGTGGAGTCCGAGCTTGGCGAACCGCTTCGCACCGGCGGCTTCGGGATCCAAGCTCGACAAGAAGGCAGCTACTTCAACATGCATTTCGTCGACTCCGCCCAAAGCTGGCGGAAAAGGTGGTTCTACGTCGTCGACAACAGCTCGGGTGGGATTGTAGAGTTCCACCCGTTCGCTGTTTTGACCAGGCGAAAGTCTTGGGGGCACAAGATGTCAACCGAAGAGACCCAGACTGTTGCGCCTTTACTCGCGAGAGTAGCTGCTCTTCGGGATCAGACCGCGGGAGTTGTGCTCAACGGGATGCATCTGGCGAGCATCTTTTTGAAGCGCAGGATCCAGCCACTCCAACAAAGGCCCTCCGCCATGTGGGAGTATCAGGGCTCAGAGGATCCCAGTCGAGTAAGCCGCGAGGAACTTTCGAATGTAGAATTCGAGAAGAAAATCGCGGGTATCACCCGACTGAAGGTGGGAGAGAAATTCCCCGATTGCTCTGTTGAAGCCTTCGCCGCCTCAAATCCTCCCCCAGCCGAGGTTAGTTTCTTTCTCTTTTTTCGTCTTTGTGTTGTTCCTTTTTCTCGTTCAGAATCCTAGTCGATAAGATTTTCCTTGTCTTCTTCTTGCATTTGCAGAGCCTAGCCATGGCGGACTGCTACCCGCCAACTACGGGGGAAGCCGCCTCAGAGCAAGTGTCGAGTCATCAAGACGGCGCGATTGACACCAGCGTCGACAATGCCTCTTCGAGTTCAGAGCACGATTCTTCGGATGACGTTGCGGACTCGAATGGCGCTCCGACGAAACGTCGTCGGGTAGATGAGGACGAAGCTACTTCCAAGGACAAATCCTTGGAAGCATCGCCCAGTCAAGCTCCTATCCATGCGACTCCACTTCGCTCCCTTGCTCCTTCGCCTTCGTTCCCAGTGATGACGCCCGCTTGGAACGCGGACTTGCTGGATGACGACGAGGATGACGAGTAAGTGTTTTTTCCTTAATCTTGATCGAACATTTTCTGTGCTTCAGTATCGATTGTTTCTATCTTTCGGTGCAGTCTGCAGACGATCAGTCCTCGCAGGTACGCCGCTGCCGTTCCTCCCGAAAAGAGGAATAAGGGCAAGGATGCGGGTGAAACTCCCACCGCGGGCACCGTCCAAAACTCCCCCAGAGCAGCCCCCGAAGCCGCGACGATGGTACGTGAAGCTCCCAGCTTTGCCGCCAGGGCTTCTGCTTCTAAGGAAGTGATGGATAGCTCTGCGGATCCGCTGTCTCGCGCCTCCGGCCAGGTAAACTTCGTCTTCCGTCTTCAAACCATAATTTATTTTTATCGGGTGCACGACAGTGCTCCCGATGGGAGTAGCCCCCGAGGCTGTAGTCGATCGCATGCGATCGGCCACAGGCTCAAAGTCTAGTTTAATTCCTCTTCATGATTTCATTTTTATCGGGTGCACGGCAGTGCTCCCGATGGGAGTAGCCCCCGAGGCTGTGGTCGATTGTAAATAATTGGGTACAGACTCTAATTTAATCCCTTTTAACTCTTTTGTCTTCGTACTTTTGCAGTAGCTTATTGATTCTCTTGCGGCGATCGGTCGCCGCGTCGTTCTTGCCGAGTCGGATTGCGAGTCTCTTCGAGCGGACCGTAGCCGACTTCAGACTGAAAACGTTCTTATCAAGGGTGAGCTTTATCGTTTCCCTGTCTTCCACACTCCGTCCATTCTTGAGTTTTTGACAAGCATCTCTTTGCAGCTCGACTTGAATTTGCAGAATCCGAAAAGGTCAAACTCTCTGAGCAGGTAACTGCTCGGGAGGCTGACCTGACGGCCATTCGACAAGAGCTAGAGGCTTCCCGCATGCAGTCAGAAGATTTTGGTCGACAGCTTGCAGATGCGCGGAAGTTCTTGAAGGAGTTAGAGAAAGCTGGCAGTAAGGCCGACAGCGACATTGTCGGGTTCCTCCGTCCCCTTGCTGAGCGCTTCGCGGGTAAGTGTGTTGGAATTTTGCGACCTTGATTCTTCATTTTGCTGTACTTTGCTAAGTATTCTTTTCTTCCTTCGCAGGTATTCTGGATGTTCCTCTAGAAATCCCTGGACTCCAGCGGGTGGATGTGGTAACCGACACACTTGCCCAGCTTAAAAGGCACGCTGATAGAGTTCTCTCCATGATCAATGATGCCACTCAAGTGCTGGGGCAACTGCACGGTCGCCTCCTCGCTAACGCCACTCCTGCACCCGCGCTAGATGATCTGTTGAAGGTCTTCTCAGAAGGAAAACTTCTGGATGCCTTCGCAGTCGCACAGGCGGAATCTGGTGCGAAGACTGCGATACAATTCGCTTTGGCGCATGGATTCGAAGGTTTGGAGGAGGCGTACACAGCTCTTCCGGTCGACCCCTCCACGGGCAAAAAGGTACGGCTCTCTCGTTTTAGCGAGCAAGCCGCTATTCTTGCTCGGAAGCTGTCTGAGATTTTTGCTCGGCTGCGGGGAGGGGCGACTGCTGCCAGCGGGAGCACCAATGTAGCTTCGTAGATTTTTTTCCTTTTTCTTCTCTTTGAATGTAATGAACCTTGGGATGTATTCCCGTACCTTTGTTGTCTTTAATCGAAGAATTCATCTTGCAATTCGTTCCCTTTGTTTGTGCCTTGTCTCCCGATGGGAGTAGCCCCCGAGCGTTTGTCGAATAGGCGATTAGAATTGACTCGAGGAGGGCATCTTACTTCTTTCGTTTTATGCTTCCAGGCTACTGGGTTTGTCGCAGAAACGTCGAGTGGATGTGGTACTCCAGTAAATCCACTTGTTGCCGCTGTTGGCACTTTTGCGGGCCTTCGTGATAAGGTCCAGGAGGGTGAGCGCAAGCTGAAAGCTATGCGCGGGATAGCCGATGTGGCGAAGTCCAAGCAGAAATTGGCAGCTGAACGCGAACAATTCCTGATGGATGAGCTGGCTGTAGTCGCGAGGGACTTGCTTTGTAAGTGGTGCAGCCCCCGTGTCTTTTTCTTCCTTGTTTCCTCATCTGACTGAGTGTGTTTTTGTCTTCAGTCGTTAATCCGGATGACAGGGAAGAAAAGCAGTGGGTAGAGAATCACATCCTTCAAGGGGCTAGTAGCTCCAAACCTCATGCGAACAATTTTTGGTCTGATCGCAGTCGGGGTTTTGTGATGGCCACCTTGAAATTTTGAGTCCGCCAGGCGAGAATTCTCGTGAGTTCATTTCACGAGGTCTTGGTTGCGATGAACGCTGCATTTTATCCACTTGAAAAAGGTCCCGAAGACTGGGGTTATCTTCTCAGTTTGTTTGGACGTGAGGGAGAAGTTCACGCGTGTGTGCGCAATCAGATGACGTGCGGCGCGATTGTGGCTCTCTCTTTTGTCCGCATATGGCATCCTGAGATAGATGTTAACTCCGTTGCTCGGCGTCCAGATTATGCAATCGAGGATATCTCGCCGTACTATGATGCCGTACGTCCTGCGGCGGAGAAGATTATCCGAATGACCTCTGAAGAGGTGGATAGAATCTTGGCGACTGAGAATGCTCAGCACTTTGACTGATTGTCGGATGTAAATATCCTGTAATCTGTTTATAATTTGTAAAAAATTGTTGTAAGGTGTATAACCTTGTATTTGATGTTGTTTCTTTGTGATGCATAGTTGCAAGGTAGCCCCCGTGAGTTTTAGAGGGTGTATACCTGTAACTTGTAGCATGTAAAGAATGAAAAGCTTCGAGTGAATACGATGAAGGAATCACGTCTTTATTGCAATGACTGAGAAGCCATGTATTCGAACTACAGGACTGGCTAGTATAGCCTTATTTTTGTTGTGATATCAAATAAACCTAAGGATAAAATTTGCGGAGGTGTGCGATGTTCCACGGATTGGAGTAAACCCCTCCGGTCGCTGGATTCTTTAGCCTGTAGGCTCCGCCTGGGATGACTTCATGTATGATGAAGGGTCCTTCCCAGGATGGCTCGAGCTTGTGTCCTTCCTTCTGTTTGAGCCGTAGCACCAGATCCCCAACCGCGAATGCTCTGTGGCGTATGCGGCGACTGTGATAGTTGCGCAAGGATTGCTGATACACCGCGGATCTTGCGAGTGCGATGTCGCGCATTTCGTCGAGTGCATCCATATCTTCTGCGAGCGCCTTGTTGGAAGTTTCTTCGCTGTAGGCTACAACTCGTGGGGCGCTGAATCGAACGTCCTCGGGAAGGACTGCTTCTGCCCCGTATACCATGAAGAATGGCGTGTACTTCGTTGATCGATTAGGAGTTGTGCGCAGGCTCCAAAGTACGGAGGGTAACTCTTCCGCCCAATGTCCTGCGGCGGGGTGTAGACGATCGAGTAGTCGCTTCTTGATGCCCATCGAAACTAAGCCATTGGATCTTTCGACTTGTCCGTTCGTTTGCGGGTGAGCGACTGAGGCAAATTTGAAATTGATGCCTTTTTCCTCGCAGAATTGTTGTGTCTCCTTTGCTGTGAAATTTGTACCGTTATCTGTAATGATGTCGTGTGGCACCCCAAATCGACATACAATGGAGTCGAGAAACTTGACGGCGCATTGGGCGCTTGCTGAGGTCACTGGCATAGCCTCAATCCATTTGGTGAACTTGTCGACCGCGACCAGCAAGTGTGTGTATCCACCTGGCGTGGACTTGCGTAATGGCCCAACCATATCTACCCCCCATTGTGCAAAGGGCCAGGCTATTGGTATCATGTGTAGTTCCGTAGCAGGGGCGTGTGGCCTTGGTGCGAATCGCTGGCAAGCGTCGCATCGTTCGACCAGGCTTTTTGCATCGTTGGCTGCTGTTAGCCAGTAAAATCCTGCTCGGAAAGCTTTTCCCATTATTGTTTTCCAGCTAGCATGATGTCCGCAGTCTCCTTGGTGTATGTCCTGCAGCAATTCCTTGCCGTCTTCGGGTGCGATGCAACGCTGGAGTATTCCCGAGATACTTTGCTTGTATAATTCTCCGTTGACTACTCGAAAGGATTTGCTACGCCTGATTATCTGTCGAGCCTCACGTGGGTCGGCCGGGAGCTGTCTGTGGAGCAGGTAGTCGAGATATTTCTGCGTCCAGACTGGCTCGACCATGAAAACCTGTCGTGATATATTGTGAATAAGATCGATAAGCGCGACCTGCGGGCTGACCTCTGTTTCTGGCGCTGCTGCAGCTTTCTTCACTTTGACTGATCGCTTGATCATCCATTCGAAGTATATTCCTGGCGGTATAGGTGTATTGGTGGAACCCATGTTTGCCAGTCTATCTGCTTCTTCGTTGCTAGATCTTGCAATGTGTTTCAGCTCGCAGCCTTTAAAGCTTCCTTCGAGTAGGTTGTACATGTCACGATATGCGACCATGTTTTCAGCGATGGCGTCGCATTATTTCATCGTCTGCTGCACGATGAGATTGGAATCACCGTAGATCATTAATCGGGTAGCTCCACAGGCGATTGCCATCTTCATCCCGTGCAACAGGGCTTCATATTCTGCGTCGTTGTTTGAGGCTGGATCGTCTGGTGGAAAATCCAGTCGCAAGACGTATTGTAGCTTGTCTCCTCGAGGCGAGATAAGAACGATTCCAGCTCCTGCTCCTTCGTTTCTCTTGGATCCGTCGAAGTACATTATCCAATTGCTCGTGTACTCGGGTGGTCCGGGCGTTTGTAGCTCTGTCCATTCGCTGAGGAATTCCACGAGTACTTGAGATTTGACTGCTTTTCGCTCTGTATAGGTGATGTCCCAGGCGCCCAGCTCGATGCTCCATTTTGCTATTCTTCCGGATGCCATAGGGTTGTTCATGATTGTCCCGAGTGACGCATCATTAACCACTGTGATGGTATGTTCCTGGAAATAGTGTTTGAGCTTTCGGGCTGTGAGAACGACTCCATACGCCAGCTTCTGATAATGAGGGTATCGTTGCTTGCATGGCGAGAGCACTTCGCTGATTTAATATACTGGTCGTTGGACTCCATATGCTTTGCCGTCTTCAGGTCGTTCGACCATGATTGCTGTGCTGATGACCTGGTTTGTAGCGGCTAGGTATAATAGGAGCGGCTCCCTTTCTTGCGGTGTTGCAAGGACGCGCCTGCTTTGCAGCGATCGCTTCATGTCTGCGAATGCTTGTTTAGCTTCGGGTGTCCACTCGAATTTGTCCGTCTTCTTTAGTAATTTGTAGAAGGGTAACGCTTGCTCCCCCAATCGTGCGATGAACCTGCTTAGGGCGGCTAGTCGTCCTGCGAGCTGCTGAACTCCGCGTAGATTGGTGGGCTCCTTCATAGTCAGGATGGCTTGTATTTTTTTCGGGTTGGCTTCAATGCCTCTAGCGGATACCAGGTACCCGAGGAGTTTTCCTGTAGGGACGCCGAAAACGCATTTGGTCGGGTTGAGTTTGATCCGATATGCATTAAGGGCGTCGAACGTTTCTCTGATGTCCTCGAGGAGTGTGTCCTCTACTCGAGTTTTGATGACGATGTCGTCGACGTACACTTGTACGTTTTTGCCAATGAGATTGGCGAGGCATCTTTGCATGCAGCGCTGATATGTTGCGCCTGCGTTCTTCAGCCCGAAGGGCATTGTCGTGTAGCAGTAGACACCGTGGGGTGTGATGAATGCCGTCTTCTCTTCGTCTTCTTTTTCATTCGGATCTGATTGTATCCCGAATAGGCATCCAGGAAGGAGAGGCATTGGCAGCCTGCCGTAGAGTCCACGATCTAGTCGATTCGTGGTAGAGGAAAATTGTCCTTGGGGCAGTGCTTATTCAACAATGTGTAGTCGATGCACACCCGAAGGATGTCCGTGTTCTTCTTGGGGACCAGCACCGGGTTTGCCAACCAGGTGGATATCTTGATCTCCCTAATAAAGTTGGCGGCTAGCAGTCTGTTTATTTCTTCTCCAAGCGCCTTCTGCTTGGGTTCTGAGAATCGTCGAGTCGTCTGTTTGATGGGTTTGGCGTTAGGAAAGACTTCGAGTGAGTGCTCGGCAAACTCCCTGGGTATTCCTGGCATATCTGAGGGCTTCCAGGCGAAAATTTCCCAGTACTCACAGAGGAGTTTGACGAGCGCGCTTTCCTATGCTGGCGAGAGGGTTGTGGAAACCATCGCGGTCTTGGCGGAATCCGTCGGGTGCACTTGATGCTTGCGGGTGTCGCTGTTGGCGCTGAATTCCAGTTCAGGCGCGTTTTTCTTCGTGAGGGGCATGACGGAGTGGTCCGTGGTTTTCGCCAGCTCTTGAAGTTCTTTTTGCATCCCGAAAGATTTCGCGATCTCATTGAATTCTATGTCACATTTGTCTGACTTCTTGAAGTCTCCGTCGATGGTGATCACACCGTATTCGCCGGGTAGCTTGAGTTTCAGGTACGCGTAATGTGGTACTGCCATGAATCTGGCGAACGATGTTCGGCCAAGGATGGCGTGGTACTGTGAGGGCCAGTCGACGACTTCGAAGTCCAGGAACTCCCTTCTGTAATTGCTTGGAGAGCCCAATACAACTTCTAAGTTGATTGTTCCGAGTGGACGGATTGCCTTGCCCGGAACTATCCCGTGGAAGGATGTTTCTGATTCCGCCAGGCCGTCCAGGTTCTTGTTCATTCGACGGAGTGTATCCGCGTAGATGATGTTGATTCCACTGCCGCCGTCCATGAACACGCGGGCCAGGTCATAATTTCCGATTTGAGCCTGGATGACGAGGGCGGCGTGTCCTGGTCGATAGACTTGTGGTGGATGGTCTTGTTTCGAGAACGTGATGGGCTGATCTGCCATCTTCAGGTACTCGGTCTTTGTTGGCGGTGTCTGCACTGCCATGCATAGTTTCCTCGTGTTAGTCTTTTGAGCTCTGCGAGAGGGGCATACCTTCTGTATCATCGCGAGTTGTCCCGCCGGGTTCGGGTATGCATTGGCTCCATTGTTTTGTGGTGGTGGCGCAGGTAGTGCGGCTAGCGCCATGTTTGGATTTGCTGGTGGAGGTGGTGGTGGAGGCGGCTGGAACTGTTGTCCCCCTCCTGGCAGTGGCGGGTAGTTTTGAGTGGATGCGAATCTTTTCCTCGCGAGAGCATCCGAGATGTCAAGGAACTTTCGACAATCCTTGAGAAGGTGTGTTGCCTTAGTTTTGCCCGTGCGCTTATCTGTAAACAGGTGTAGCGAGCAGTATGCATCAAGATCCTCCTCGGGGGACTTCTCTTCTGCCTTTGGTTTCCACTCGCGACTTCCGCGGCGGCCAGAGTCGCGGTTTCGCGTGAATTCAGCCGCCACTAATTCCTCCCTGTCCTCGTGGCCGTAGTATTTCCTTCTCTTCCTTCGCCCATGACGGTCTTCTTCGTGCGTGGGTGACGATGCTCTTTCATTGCGTACCGCATCTTCTCCGTTAGCCCATTTTTCGGCTATGATCATTAGCTCCCCAATGGTTTTGGGCGCAGCTCTTCCTAGCTCTTCTCGAAACGCGGTTCTTCTTGCTCCTTTGGCGAAGGCCTCAATCGCCACCTCTTCCGAGATGGTTCCTGCGGTGTTCCTGAGTGTGGTCCACCGCTGGATATATTCTCGTGTGGATTCGCCACTCTTCTGTTTACACGCTCGTAGTTCTTCGATTGTGGCTGGCCTCTTGTACGTCGACTGGAAATTTTTGCAGAAATCGTGGTGCAGGTCGTCCCATGATGCGTAGCAAGATTTAGGTCTTCTTTCCAGCCAACTGCGGGCCGCGCCTGTAAGATGCAAATTGAGGTATTGCATGGCTGTGTTCTTGTTCCCACGTTGGCATTTTACTGCCGTGAGGTAATCGCTTAACCACTGGGAGGGCTCGAGCGAGCCGTCGTATTTAGTCACCTCCGTGCTGAGCTTGAACCTCTTGGGTAGAGGTGCTTCTCGGATACTGCGAGCGAAACAGAGCGCTCCACAGGTTTCGTCGTCTGAGGACCTGGATGAGGAGCGTTCGCGATATCGTGAAGCTCTCGCCCTATCCACCTTCTTTTGGGCGAGATCTGATCGCGCGTCGTATTCGGACCGGTCGCGGTCGTTGTCTTTCCTTGGTTCTTTGCTTCGCTTTCTCGAGCGACTGCTGTGGCGCCGCGAGCTTTTGTCTCTCGGGCTGTCGTCACTGCTGCTTCGACTGTCGCCGCGACGGCGGGCTTCTTTTCCTCGACCACGCCGTGGCGATTTGTCTTTCCTCGGGGATGAGCTTCTGTGTATGCGGGGCGTTTCTTTATCCTTGTTTTTCTCCTGTCGCTCCTTCTCCAATTCTTCTTCGGTCTTCTTGCGATCGTGGGAAGCGAGCCTTGCGGCCGCCAATCCTAGTCCTTTGCGAATTTGTTTGTACTGTTCCACCCGAGGGTCGCTGTCTGTCGGTTGGTTCATCTGCATGTAGGTTGCTGCGGCTAGGATCGCGGCAGCGGGTTTGCGGATAGACATTGCCGTCATCGTCGACCCTCATGAAGGAAGACGTGGTCGACCTGTCGGTCGCAGTCACGGATCCGTGGCCCCTTGACGATGTTGCGTGTCCCTTCCTCGCGGGTCGGGTACCGACTGAGGGTGCAAGGGACTGTTCGACTCGCCGCAGGCTTGATTCATCCGCCGCTCTTCTGCGACGGGCTAGATCCGCCCGGGCTTCTTTGATGTTTGAGGCCGCTCTCACTAGGTGGTAGTGGTAGGCGGTTAGGTCTTCTTGTGAGGCTCCTGCCGCGGGTGGCTGACTCCGCCGCATGGCCTCCTTGGCCCTCTTCCAGGCCTCCCGCGAAACGCCGATTATATCGCGCTCGGTTGCGCTGTATTCGGTTTCCGAGGGTTGTTCCGATCCTGCCATGCAGACTTGAGCCAGTCGTGGCTCGTGCGTCCTAGGCGTAGATCGGAAGGCTTCCCGTACCCGAGATGGTTCCTCTGTTGAGAGTGCGTGGTAGTCGACTGTGTTGAAGCGGATGGACTCGCCGCTTTTCTCCATAGGGAAGCGTGAGTTGATGGCTCCTGATTCAGGTTCAGATTCATCCGAGAAGTGGAGGATTCCGTCTCTGTTTGCCATGAAGTTGAAGCTTCCGAACGTCAGGGTGACGCTCTTCTCCAGATCCTCGAACACCGGGCGTGATTCCGGCGAGTGAGGCGTGACTATGACGGATCCGATCCGTACGGGATTGTTCGGAGCCGTAGTCGATGGTTTCCAACGGGAGTTGGATGTCGATGAAGCTGAAGATGCCGGTGATCCAGCGCCCGCGCTCCCCACGGTCGGCGCCAATTGTCGAAGTTCTGACTCCACAAATCCCTCAGGTGACCCTATCGGGTTTCGACTAGGAGAAGTCATGAGCGCTGGTGAAATCGTCGGCTTGACAGGGGGGCGAGATTTACCCAGGTTCGGGGCCCTCGAAGAGGTAAAAACCCTTACTCCTGCCTTCTGCTGATCTGTATTGGATGATTAGATCGGTTACACGTTGCTCGAATCGAGAGTAGATCTCGAGTTCCGAGGCTTTTTGGTCGTGCGGTATTACTTGGTCCTCTTCTTGAGGGCTCTCCTGGCCTTATATAGATGGCCAGGTCTCGAGTTCTACCCGGAGAGGACTTAAACCCTAGCCGGGTCGGTTACAAATTCCCTAACTTAACCCGCAAGTTGATGCGGGTGGGCTTCACATGGGCCTTCTAGAGTACTCCAAGGGCGCTTCCTTTTAGGCCTTGACCAGAAGGCCTGAGAGGGGGTGTCCTTACTCGCAGGGTCCAGGATCCATGCCTTCGTCAGAGAGCTTGTTAGCTTTGTCTCTCCCACATAAAAGAGGAATATCAACCTTGTATTTGACTATTTGATCATGGAAAAATCCATCACATTTTCCACCACTTTCCACACTCATGTTACCGTTAGTTTATAGTCATTTAGTGTACTTTATTTCTGCAACAACTAACTTTACTTTCATGTATTTATTATCCCGCAAAACTATCTTATTTACCCGTATTGTTGCTCTAGTATTATTTCCTAGGTAAAGTAAACGTTTAGTGTGCGTAGAGTTGTATCAGTGGTTGATAGAACTTCAGAGAATATTTATCCTACCTTTAGCTCCTCGTTGGATTCGACACTCTTACTTCTCGAAAAGGCTAAACATGATCCTCTATACTTGTGGAATATCAATGGTCTTCCATAGGCAGCTCATGAAAAGCCTTCTTCATGGTGTCCTTGATAAGCATCATGATATATGAACCATATGGGATAGTGTTCCCACCAAGCATTGCATTGTTCAACTCATTGAAGATAAATTCCATAACATCCACATGATAGGGCTTCGAAGTGTCGGGATCCTCAATGCACTTCTTTGCTAGAACCAACAGGTTAAAAAGAGGACTAGTCATAGCATCATTATTACCTACACTTTGTGCAATTAAGGACCTGAAGATGCGAACAAGCTGGTCATAGAAAGGGATAAGTCCTTCCACCTTTCCAGTGACAAAACAAGGAGCATACATATCAGCCATGATATGCTCTCAGTATGGCATGTCCACCTCATGCATACGGAGTCCAACAGGAGGGTGACAAGACCATTTATACCCAAGAATCCTAGCAAACTTGGATAAGTGAGCTCATAGTAGGTTGACCCAGTCATCCACTTCATAGTGTTGTGCATGTATTTTCCAATCACCAACGTGGACATGAACTGAAAAAAATAGGAACGTTGTAGGGGCAACAGGTTTCCATAAACTTACCAAGATTAAACCGTCCCACCACATTTGCAGTTTGAGAAAACGCTTGCTTGTCTTTGAGGAGATGGAGCTTTGTTGGGTTCATAGGATGTACGAGATGCTTGTAGTCAAGATAGATGTCCGTATAAATGTATGATTGCTCCAACAACCAAAAAGGGTATCCTCAATCTCACCATCCCTTGGGTACGTGTACCAATCACCTTGACGAATCTGAGTGTACCAGGAGAAGAGATGTCATCTATGTAGTTCTTCCTAGTTGCCTTGCCCTTATTCCTCTTGGACACAGTCTTCTTCTTCACATTGGTCTTGTCTTTTCCTTTGCTCATAGTTTTCTTTGGAGGTCTAGAATCACCGGGATCCTCATCACTTGTCTCCTTGTATGAGGGATGCTTGTGAGAGCCCAACTCATCAACGTTGGAACCACCTGTGAATATAGCATAATAGAGGGATAGCACAAGGTAAGCACACACACGCCATAGCAAAGGAATCATACTAGGAATAATAAAAGCGTCCACAACATGATCATGTAAAAGTCCTAGCAAAAATAACTAAAGTTTTGAATTATGGAATAGAGACAGAACCCAACCGGAATTTCCAGTTTAGTTTTGAACCGAATAATCCGGTTCCACGAAAACAGAACTATTATGATTTTCAACTAGGTCTAAAACTAGATCGGGTAAACGTGGTGCTATCCTATTGTTTCTAGCATGCAATGGGACATCCTAGGAACCTCTACCAACAAGCAATCTAAATAAAAACAAGTCTCCAAAGAGGGAAGAGGATGAACACCCTAGATTGGAAAACGAGGAGTTACCCGCTTCCATGGAGAAAAATGCTACGAGGAGTTGATTTCCGAAGAGGAGAAGCGCCAGATCCGACAGAAATCGAGGAGATCTGATGGAGGAAGTAGCCGGGAGGGCTAGGGTTCTTGGGGAGGTGGCTATGGAGGAGGAGGAGGTTGGGGGTGGATAAATAACAGGAAACTGCTCTACACCCCGACCTCCTCGTATTTTGAAGGATTTTCGCCCGACCGAAAATTCTGGTTCAAGTTTGAACCGGATATTTTGGGTCGAACCGGAAATTCCGGTCCAGAACTGGACCGAAAATTCCGGCTGCCACCAGTACCCAAACTTCCAAGTTTCCAAAGACTTGTGTGCGAGATAGATTTTTGGCTTTTTGGATAGCAAGGCTTAGGATTAGACAACCAAAGTAAAAAAGAAGTACTTCTCCCTCTTACTTGCAAGAATCAAACAAGAAATGCCAAGTTAGGGAGAGTTTCTCACACAAACTCTTAGCTAGAAAAACGAGATAAAAACGAAGAGATCCTGCTACACCAGAAATTCTTGTTGTTATGGATGGTGTGTTGGTAAACCCAAGAGGAGGGCGTGATGAGTGCAGCGGTAAGAATTTCCCTCAGTTAAGAACCAAGGTTATCAATCCAGTAGGAGAAAGAGGATCTTCGGAAGGTTGATGCCACTGACGGTTGTGATGGCGCCTCACCTGTGTCAGCAACAACGTGGAACCTGCACACAACACAACCAAAATACTTTGTCCCAACGGTACAATGAGGTTGTCAATCTCACTGGTCTTGCTGAAAACAAAGATTAGACGTATAGTATGGAAAATGGTATATGCTTGCAGTAAGTAAAGAAAGCAGGGAATTGTAGTGGTTTGTTTAACAGTGTGGGAAAATGGACCGGGGTCCATAGGTTCACTAGTGGCGTCTCTCCATAAAATATAGCATGCTGGGTGAACAAATTAGAACTGGGCAATTGAAAAATAGAGGTTGCACCGTAGTGCACATTCATGACATGATGACTACTATGATATTTAGTGCGCGAATTACAACAATATACGTAGACCGTAATCCAACTGCATCTATGACTAATAATCCACCCTCAGGTTATCATCTGAACCCCCTTAGGTATTAAGTTGCAAACAACAGATAATCGCATTAAGCAATGTGTGTAATGTAAGCAATGATTGTGCACGCGGGCACTCACACCGTTGTTGGCAACATTACATCCTCCCCGTCACGTTTCTGTCACTCGAGCACAGGCGAAAAGGAGGCATGAACCCAACTATCGAGCATAAATACTCCCTCTTGGAGTCACTAGCAACTACTTGGCCAGAGAAACCACTAGGAACAGAAAGCATCCAAGATCACAAAATAACATATGCAATAAAGACTATAATCAACTTGGCATAAGTGCAAGATTCATCGGATCCCAGCAAACACAGCACATAGAATTACATAAGAACAATCTCGATCATGTTAGGCAGCTCACGAGATCTAAATATTGAGGCATAGGAGGAGAAGACAACCATCTAGCTACTGATACGGACCCGTAGTCCAAGGACGAACTACTCACGCATCACTCCAGAGGTAGGCATGGTGATGAAGAGGCCTCCAGTGATGATCTCCTCTCCGGCAGGGTGCCAGGAGACAGCTTGAGAACCCCCCTGATCTAGGGTTGACGACGACGACGGCTGCAGAACTTTTCGGGGATTTTTTATCAGGTGCTTAGGGTTTTCCTTCGGAGGGGAATAAATAGGCGAAAGGGCGGCATCGCTGGGCCACCAGGGTGGCCACACCACCCCCCTGCGCGGCCAAGGGGGGGTCCGCGCCTGGCTATGGTGTGGGCCCCCTAGTGCCCGTCTTCGACTCCTCTTCGGTCTTCTGGATGCTTCCGGGGAAAATAGGAACTTCAGGATTTGTGGGGTCCAATTTCGAGAATATTTCCATAACAACTTTTCTGAAATAAAAAACAGAGAAAACATGGAACTGGCACTTGGCATCTTGTTAATAGGTTAGTCCCGGAAAACGTGTAAAAATGCTATAAAGAAGGGATAAATCATGTAGCAATTGGCATAATATCATCATGGAACATCATAAATTATAGATACATTGGAGACGTATCAAACATCCCCAAGCTTAGTTACTACTCGTCCTCGAGTAGGTAAACGATAAACAAAATAATTTCCGGGGTGACATGCTACCACACAATCTTGATCATAATATGTAAAACAGAGCATGTAAACTGAGATCATAGAACTTTAACACAAACATGATAATAGAACTTTAATAATAAAGCATAGCAATCACTTTTCATCATGAGAAGTATCTCAAATAAAAGATCATGAATAACAATGCAAAGAAAGATATACGTTTGTTTCAAGTATAGAGAAAGCATGGCAAAGTGGTATTTCACTAGTCCTTAAGAGTGAGGCAAAACATAAATGTCTGGACACCTTCAAAGTTCATGAGGAATACTAGAACAAATAATTTGAGAACAAGAAATAACACATCATGAATCAATTAATAATTTTTCTGGAAAAAATGCACATAAAACTCAGAATGGCAAAAATGCTCTCTCAATTGTGCATAAAGTTAGAAGATGGAGACTCAACATAAAGTAAAAGAAAGGCCCTTCGCAGAGGGAAGCAGGGATCACTCATGTGCTAGAGCTTTTATTTTATTAAACAAAGGTATTAAAAGTTTGACACTCCTCCCATCCATCTTACACAAACCATGGCTAACAGAATCCTCGGGTGCCTTCCAACAATCACATACCATGGAGGAGTGTCCATATTTTGGGAGATGTATGCTAATGTCAACGGATGGTAAACATAAAATACAGTACGTGACAGGCCAACTATATTTCACAAGAGCGGCTCCCATATGAAGGACGCAACTGGTATAGAAGGTCATCCCTCTTTCTCTTTTGTTTACACAATTATGCTTTGACTGATAAATCAGGGGCAAAAATAGTGAAGAGATTTTGTGTGTATTAATTTGGGGCTGGGCACCCCGCTGCCAGCTCTTCTATCAATTGGATAAGAGTATGAAGCCACTAGTCCAGGGTGTGAAATCCAATCAACAAGTGAGATAAAGATTCTCTATTTACGTCCTCATGAGCAAAAACAGGAACACAAAGCAGGAGTAATTTTGAAGGTTTTAAAGGTAACACATGACCAATTTACTTGGAGTGGCAGTTAAATACCACATGTAGGTAGGTATTGTGGACACAATGGGAAAACTTCATTTTAGGGAGTTGGATGCACGATTAGAATTCCATACTCAATACAGGTGGAGGCTAACAAAAGACTGGGAGCGACAAATCAGGAGAGCATAAGAGCCATAATCATGCATAGCGACATAAACATCATTAATGAAAGCATAAGTGGTATCACAAGTTCAAAAACTAAATGATCATAGAGGCTATTAGTGACTGGTTCATAGTCATAAACATGGTGTGAGCATGTGCCAAGTCAACCAAATAAGACATTCGAAAGAGAATACCATAAATTTATGCTTCAATATGACAATAACAACTCATGATTCTTTCAATGGCACCTTAAACACTCTCAGATGTTTGAGGATAATCATGCTACTAAATAACCACAAGTCTTTAAAACTAAAATACCATCTAGCATGATATGAAAAAGTTCTAGCCACAGTCTATACAAGCTTCTACTTGCACCATTAAAAATTCTACTTGAAGCTGCAGTTTCTTTTCCCAACAAGCACCATACAAGATATGTTTTAACAAAAATACTCTACATGATACAGCAAGAAGACATGATATCACTCACATAACACTACTAAAACTAGCAGATCTTAGATAAGAGATGCATGCAAAATAGGAGCTAAATAAATGTAGCAGCCAAACAAACATTAAGAATACAAAGTATTCCCATGAAAAAGCGGAGCGTGTCACTTTCCAATAAAAGAATGCTGGGGTCCAACCAAGATTATTGCAAAAATAAAAACAAATTGAAAGGAAAAATAAAATACGCTCCAAGTAAAGCACATAAGATGTGACCGAATAAAAATATAGTTTCACTAGAAGTTACGTGATAATTTGTCGATGAAGAAGGGGATGTCTTGGGCATCCCCAAGCTTAGACGCTTGAGTCTTCTTGGAATTTTCCGGGATGTACCACCGGGGCATCCCCAAGATTAGGCTATTCACTCTTCTTGATCACATCATATCATCCTCTTCTCTTGACCCTTGAAAACTTCCTTCACACCGAACTTCTCACAATCTTCGTTAGCAACGTTAGTGCACTCGAAATAATAAATTCACATGGTTCAGTTTCAACACAAGATTAACACTCATAAACACATTAGCTACTGTCACAACTTCTTTTAAAACTATTTTTTCTCAAAAGAACATCAAAAGAAAGATATTAAGACGCAAATGCAATTATTGGCGGAAATTTGTCAAAACAGGACATCAGGTAAAGATGATTTTTTTTCGAAAATTTTATGTTACTCAAATAAAAAATTGTTCAACTAAGAAAAGTTGCGTATATAGCCCAGGATTATGCACAAGAAAAACTCAGGTCATTTTGAGTTTTGTGTGATTTTATATGAATTTAACAGTGGACAGCAGAAATCTGTTTCCTGCGCAGAAATCCGAAAAATAGTCTCAACTTTCCACTAGAGGCTTTACTTGGGTCAACAAAGACACAAAAGAAAAGATACATGGGTTTTCTAAGGAAATAGACAACACCCAGGTGCAAAGAAAACAAAAAGAAACTACGGAAAATGGGTTGAAAACAGGGAAATAAAACGGGTTGTATCCCGGTAGCGCTTTTCTTTAACGCCTTTCAGCTAGGCATAGAAAGCAACTCAAGTATTTTCAAGTGAGGAAGCATCAACATCATAACTTTCTCTAATAATAGAGTCAAAAGGTAGCTTCATTCTCTTTCTAGGAAAGTTTTCCATACCTTTCTTGAGTGGGAATTGATATTTAATACTCCCCTCTTTCATATCAATAACATCACTAACAGTTCTAAGAAAAGGTCTTCCCAAGACAATAGGACAAGAAGCATTGCATTAAATGTTCAGAACAACAAAATAAACAAGGGAACGGAATTTTTAACCATAATAAGAACATCATCAATTCTACCAAAAGGTTTCTTTTTAGCATTATCAGCAAGATGAACATCCAAATAAAAGTGTTCCAACGGTGGTAGATCAAGCATATCATAAAGCTTTTGAGGCATAACAGAGATACTAGCACCAAGATCACACAAAGCATTGCAATCAAAATCATTTACTTTTATCTTAATGATGGGCTCCCAACCATCATATAATTTCCTAGGGATAGATGTTTCAAGTTTCAGCTTTCCTTCTCTAACTTTCATGAGAGCATTGGTAATATGTTTAGTAAATGCCATATTCATGGCACTAGCATTGGGACTTCTAGCAAGATTTTGTAGGAACATAATAATTTCAGAGATATTTCAATCATCAAAATCAAAATTATTATCATCAAAAGTAATGGGGCCATTATCTCCCACATCTCTAAAAAATTCAGCACTTTTATCAGAAGCAATTTCAGTAATATTATTATTTTTATCCAATTTATCTTCTCTTTACCACCTAGCACGTAATTCAGCCGTGAACCTAACATTATTATCAATTCAAACTTTGATGGCATTCAAAGTTTTACTTTTTGTAACATCATGTGGCAAAACCTTCAGTTTTAGAAAATCAACATCAATAGCTAGGCTATCAAAAGCAGTTTGTGTGCTAATAAATTATCTAAGCATGTTTTCAAGATCAGAAGTAGAGCTTTTATTATTATTGTAGGAATTTCCATAAGAATTACCATAACCATTCTTAGGAGGATAGGGCTTATAATTGTTTCCACCAAAATTATTTCTATAAGCATTGTTGTTAAAATTATTATTTCTAATAAAGTTCACATCAACATGCTCTTCTTGAGCAACCAAAGAGGCTAAAGGAACATTATTTGGATCAACTTTAGCTTTACCATTAACAAGCATATACATAATAGCATCAAGACTTTCACTCAAACAGGAGGTTTCCTCAACAGAATTTACCTTCTTACCTTGTGGAGCTCTCTGAGTGTGCCACTCTGAATAATTTATCATCATATCATCAACAAGCTTTGTTGCATTGCCCAAAGTGATGGACATAAAGGTACCTCCAGAAGCTGAATCCAATAGGTTCCTTGAGGAGAAATTCAGTCATGCATAAAAGGTTTGTATAATCATCCAAGTAGTCAGTCCATAAGTGGGACAATTCTTCACCATAGTTTTCATTCTTTCCCAAGCTTTAGCAACATGTTCATTATCAAATTGTTCAAAATTCATTATGTCACTTCTCAGGGATATAATATTAGCAGGAGGATACTATTTTCCAATGAAAGCATCTTTAATCTTAGTCCATGAATCAATACTATTTCTAGGCAAAGATAGCAACCATTCTTTAGCTCTTCCTCTCAAAGAGGAAGGAAATAATTTCAGTTTAATAATATCTCCATCCACATCTTTATATTTTTGCATCTCACATAGTTCAACAAAATTATTAAGGTGAGCAGAAGCATCATCAGTACTAACACCATAAAATTTCTCTTTCATAACAAGATTTAGTAAAGAAGGTTTAATTTCATAGAAAGTAGCAGTAGGAGCAGGTGGAGCAATAGGTGTGCAAATAAAATCATTGTTGTTTGTGCTAGTGAAGTCACCCAGCTTAGTATTCTCAGATGAAATCATTTTAGCAAAATAAAAACAAGAAAATAAAAAACAGCTATAAAGTAAACTTTTTTTTTGTTTTTGATATAAAGAAGCAAAACAAGACAAAAAATAAAAACAAGACAATAAACAAAATAAAGATGTTGTAAGTGAGAGACTCCCCTTTCCAGAAGACTTCTTTCTCCCCGGAAACGGCGCCAGCAATTCTTTGCTACACCAGAAATTCTTGTTGTTATGGATGGTGTGTTGGGAACCCCAAGAGGAGGGTGTGATGAGTGCAGCGGTAAGAATTCCACTCAGTTAAGAAGCAATGTTATCAATCCAGTAGGATAAAGAGGATCTTTGGAAGGTTGATGCCACCGACGGTGGTGATGGCGCCTCACAGGTGTCAGCAACAACGTGGAACCTGCACACAACACAACGAAAATAGTTTGTCCCAACAGTACAGTGAGGTTGTCAATCTCACCGGTCTTGCTGAAAACAAAGATTAGACGTATAGTGTGGAAAATGGTATATGCTTGTAGTAAGTAAAGAAAGCAGGGAATTGTAGTGGTTTGTTTAACAGTTAGGAAAATGGACCGGGATTCATAGGTTCACTAGTGGCGTCTCTCCATAAAAGATAGCATGCTGGGTGAACAAATTACAGCTCGGCAATTGACAAATAGAGGTTGCACCGTAGTGCACATTCATGACATGATGACTTCTATGATATTTAGTGCCGGCATTACAACAATATGCATAGACCGTAATCCAAGTGCATCTATGACTAATAATCCACCCTCAGGTTATCATCCGAACCCCCTTATGTATTAAATTGCAAACAACAGATAATCGCATTAAGCAATGTGTGTAATGTAAGCAATGATTGTGCACGCGGGCACTCACACCGCTGTTTTCTCCCTAGTGGCAACAACACATCCTCCCCCGTCACGTTTCTGTCACTCGAGCACAGGCGAAAAGGAGGCATGAACGCAACAATCGAGCATAAATACTCCCTCTTGGAGTCACTAGCAACTACTTGCCAGAGCAACCACTAGCAACGGAAAGCATGCAAGATCACAAATAACATATGCAACAAATACTATAATCAACTTGGCATAAGTTCAGTATTCATCGGATCCCACCAAACACAGCACATAGAATTACATAAGAACAATCTCGATCATGTTAGGAAGCTCACGAGATCTAAACATTGAGGCATAGGAGGAGATGACAACCATCTAGCTACTGCTATGGACCCGTAGTCCAAGGATGAACTACTCACGCATCACTCCGGAGGCAGACATGGTGATGAAGAGGCCTCCGGTGATGATCTCCTCTCCGGCAGGGTGCCGGGAGACAGCTTCAGAACCCCCCTGAACTAGGGTTGAAGACGGTAGTGGCTGTGGAACTTTTCGGCGATTTTTGATCAGGTTCTTAGGGTTTTCCTTCGGAGGGGAATAAATAGGCGAAAGGGCGACGTCGGTGGGCCACCAGGGTGGCCACACCACCACCCGGCACGGCCAAGGGAGGGCCGTGCCTGGCTATGGTGTGGGCCCCCTGGTGCCCGTCTTCAACTCCTCTTCGGTCTTCTGGATGCTTCCGGGGAAAATAGGAACTTCGGGATTCGTGGGGTCCAATTCCGAGAATATTTACAGAACAACTTTTCTAAAATAAAAAACAACAGAAAACATGAAACTGGCACTTGGCATCTTGTTCATTGGTTAGTCCCGGAAAACGTGTAAAAATTCTATAAAGAACGGAGAAAACATGTAGCAATTGGCATAATATCATCATGGAACATGAGAAATTATAGATACGTTGGCGACGTATCAGATCCAAATAAAAACAAACTAAGATCCCACTCTTCGCAACGAAGAGGTTGGTGGCCTAGGCCACCATATAAGAGAGTATGGTATGACACCACGAAGATGTATCTTGGGTGGATTGCCAACTCTCGACATTTTAGCTCACTATTCAACATTAGAAAAAGATAGATATAAATGATTTTTTTTGTTTGGGAATAATGTGGGGAGGGAGAACCCAATGTGTTAGGATAACACCCCCTATGTCAATTCCTACACCTAAACTCAAACATGTAGTTAACTATAGGCGTGTGTGCAAGATCCTCAAGTCAAACTCCTTGAATCGATGATATTTAGCTCATTCCTCAAAAACATGAATCTTGAATCATCTAGAGGCGTCGTGAATATGCCCGCGATATTATCCTTGGTTGGGACATAGGCTAGCTAAGTATCACCTCTTTCCACATGATCCCCGATGAAATGATGACAAATTTCAATGTGCTTCGTCCTTGTGTGTTGCACGGGGTTGTAGGCGATCTTGATGGCACTCTCATTGTCACATAAGAGCGGCACCTTGTACACATGAACATCATACCCTTTGAGGGTTTGTCTCATCCATAGCAATTGGGTGCATGCACTAGCCGATGCCACATACTCGGCTTCGGTGGTGGAGAGAGATATACAATTTTGCTTCTTAGAAGACCAACTCACCAAACACCTACCAAGGACTTGGCAAGCCCCGGAAGTCAATTTCCTATCATCTTCACCAGCCGAATCCGAGTCCGTTTACCCACTGAGAGAAAATTGTGCCCCCTATGGGTACCACAAACCAAATCTTGAGGTATGAACTTGATGTATCCCACCGTATTCAACCAAGCACAACATCGACACACCACAAGGTGAACTCACTCCTATCCCCGTGTGTTTCCGGTGACTTGGTGAACGGTGCTCTACCTCATGAAATACCCCTCTACATGCATAGGTGGGATCACCACATGGAGACCCAAGAAGGTGCCCAAGATGCTCAAGAACACATCCAAGAAGGTGCACACGAAGCTAGGAAGAACGTGGGCGAAGACGGCGTCAAGATCGGAGTTCCGAGGAGGAAGAACGGAGGGAAAAGGGGTCTCCCGGACTCTCCCCCCGGCCAGGCCGGCCTCCCCCCTACTCAGGCCGGCCACCCACCCGAGCAGGCCGGCCTCCCTCACCCCCACCCCGGCCTCGGGCTGGCCTCCTCAGGCCGGCCCCCTGCCTGAACGGCCCGGCCTCCACCCCGGCCTCGGGCCGGCGCCCCTCCAGGCCGGCCTCCCTCCCCACCTCGGCCTCGGGCCGGCCGCCAGCCGGCCCAGGCCGGCCTCCCTCCAGGCCGGCGTGCCCCTCACCCACCCTGGCCTCAGGCCGGGTGCCAGGCCGGACCCAGGCCGGCGCGCCCTGGGCGGCCCCTCTGCCTCCACCCCGGCCTCCAGGCCGGCCAGGCCGGCTCCCAGGCCGGCGTGGCCCCAAAAAGCACGGGATGTGCCCGTTTTTGCACCGTTTCGACCCCCGTTTTGACCCTGAGCTATATAAGGGACTCCGGTGGCTAGATCTAGGGTTTAGGGATAATTGAGAACTTCGGGCTTTGCCCTTGTATCCCTCTTGTGAGGTGACTCCTCTTACGAGGCTACTCCTACGATGTGTATCTAGGACCGTATCAAGATCTCTCCAAGGAGCTACTCTTTCACCTTGTGATTCTAGTAGCGCTTGCCAACCTTCCCCTTGCGGCTTCTGTTGGATCGGTGGACCGACTGGTGAGAGGAATCGGTTTCAATTAGCGTGTTCTTGACTTGGGTCTGCGATCCCTCGTAGGATTCACGAGTTATCTTCCCCTTTTTGTGTTTCCTCGCGTTTGCCCCCGATTTCCCCTCGACCCCCTCTCGTGTTAATCGTGTTCATCACGTTCTTTGTGCGTTCTTCGTTCGTTCTTGTCGATTCGTGAAGATCGGGCCAACTTAGAGGTCAACACCTCATCATCTGGTATCCAGAGCTATATTGACACGAATCCGACACCCCACCCCCTCCCCTACCACCAATTTTTCTTCTATCCACCATAAATTCGAAAATTTGACCAAAAATAGCCGAAAGGGATTTCGACCGATCTCTTGATTCGTTGAGTTTTTCGTGGTTTTGTTTCATAGATTTGTTGCCAAAGACCATTCCCCACCTTTCCATTCAGCCATTTTTCTCGAATTTGTCCAAAATGTTTCTTGATTTGAGAGGAATTTCGAAATTGAGCAAAAATCCCAGAAAAATCCTGCTCTTCGATTCTTGGACAGATTTTGTATCTTGTTTTTCTTTGTCGTCGTTGCTCCGATTTGAGTGAGGCAAGTTACTACGCGTCGCCATCGACATCGCCTACGCATCTACATCATCGGATCCACACGACATCGACATCCATCGGACGCAAGTCCGAGATCATCCACCGCATAGGTATAACTTGCTTCCGCTTGAACTAACCCATTCCTTTGTGTACCTTACCTATTCGGACTAGTTCTTTTACACCGCTTGGCATCGCATTTGTGGCACCGAGAGTGCGAGTTTTGCGCTTGTGAGAGAGTAGCTACGAGTAGGCATTGGCATTTGGGAATCATCTCCACGTCATCATCAAAAATAAAAAAAAGAGAGAAAGGAGAAAGAGCAAAAGAAGCAAAAAGGTCCAAAAGAAGCAAAGATCGATGCCAATTGCTATCATTTGTAGGAACGCCTAGCTTCGAGTTGCGAGAGAGAAGAGAGTGACCGGTTTCCACATTGTGAATCTTGTTGCCTCTTGTTAATTGCGGTTTGAGCTAGCGTCCTCCTTGCGTTGGTGTGGCATTGAGCTTAGTCTTCGATAGGTACATTTCTTCTCCGCTCGTCCATTGGCCGCACTAACCCTATTTATCACTTGTGTGTGTGTGTGTGTTTAGTTTCCACCATAGCATTTTCCTCCACTAGGTTTGGTTTTCGTGCTAACTTTTCTTTGATTCTTTTCCACGTTTTACAACATACTTTTCTTTGGATTTGTCGTTTCCTCGCCACATTTCTAACCCATTGACATCCACCCATAAGCCGTGTGTGTGTTGGAGCGTGTTTTTGGGATCTTTCGAACTCAAGTCACTTCATTCTTTTTGCTATCGGTTTCTCTTGGCTTGGTCCACTAGTTTCCAACATTTGCTAAAAGGTGAGGGTTGATATCTTAGGTCCTCACACTCTATATATACACTTGCGCTTGTGACTAACCATGTATAGCGAGAGCGGATCATTTGGAGGCCATGATGACCATGATGAGTCCATGATGGACCATTACGACTACACCGAGCTATACATGGACCTCCACTCCTACGAGCATGACGTGGTGGACGACCACTACTACGAGCATGACATGGTGGATCACCACCACCACTACGACCACGACGTCGAGCTCTACACCGATTACTCCTCCCCAAGCATCATCGACATGGAGGAGTACCACAACCAACACGCCACCTTCGACTCCATGAGCTACATCGACATGAACCACTTCCACAACAATGACACCGCAAGCTTGGATGACGAGATGGAGCCCTACTACACCGACAACGCATCCTCGAGCATGGCGGAGTTCTACACCGACAATGACTCCGACATGGACAAGCTCACCTACAAGCGCTTCCTCGCCAAACTTAGGTGGCCAAGACATCACATGTCCGATGGTTCATGCTCACCACCATGGAACTTCAAGGAGAATGCCAAGGCCAACACAAGACAAGTACCTTCAACCTAAAGATGGCGCAACGATAAGAAATCCGACAAGTTGGCAACGTCAAGATTGTCTCCTTCAACATCAAGACAGCGCCACAAGAAGGACATCATCGAGGCCCCATCAAGCGAGAAGGCCAAGAAGCCAAGGCATCCAAATGACTTTCGGAGTCATCCCACACATGACGTGCGGGAACGCCGCAAGCTTCATCATCGACAAGCTTCAATCTCTCATCACCACGCTCATCACCAAGACCGTCGCCATGATCACCATCGCCATATGGAAGAGAGTGGTACACCCACCTCACCGCATCTTCCACTACAAGTTCCGCGACGACATTGGTTTGAGCATTGCTCGCCATCACCACTACCTCGACCTCGACATCGACAAGGCCGTGGTGACCCTCTTCAAGATCACCCTCTACGACCGGATATTCTTCATCACCCACCTTCTCCAAGCTCGACTCATGACATTGGTCTAAATGGCTTCGTGGATGGTGCTTGCCCACATTCAAGGCTTCCAAGGCAAAATGTGTGTCACCACCAAAATGACCACCAAGACCAATGCCATTATCAAGAAGGTGACCTCGACATGGCTTCTAGTGAATGCCTCCCTCAATTCCACCACAATGACCACCGGCGCCATCCTCTCCATCATGATCGCCATCGCCAAACCAACGAGGATGACCCACATGAGCTTCCACCACCTATCTTTTATGAAGACCCAAATGAGAGAACTTCTCAACATCAAGCGAGTGCGAATGCTCCCTATGGCTTGTCTTTCCCCATCTTCGAGGAAGACCCCATTGAGCGCCACCATCGACAACAACCAAGTGGGATTGCTCAATTTGCTACTTCACTTCCCATCTTTGATGAGGACCCCTATGAGCACCACCATCATCAACAACCAAGTGGGAATGCTACAAATGATCTCTCACTTCCTCTCTTTGATGAAGACCCCTATGAGCTCCCACTTCGACCGCCACTAGGCACGGATGCTACTCATGATCTCTGATTTCCCATGTTTGATGAGGAACCTCTTGAGCGACCACTTCAACAACAAGCAAGTGAAGATGACCTCTCACTTCCTATTTTTGATGAGGACCCACATGAGCGATCTCGTTAACATCAAGCAAATGGAGATGCTATCCATGATTCTTATCCTCCCATATGGAATGAAGAACCACATCATCTAGGCCATGAAGACAACGACTTGAGCGCCGTTTGCCTCAATGTTACAAGGTGCAAGGACCATGTGCATCATAATCCATATGAGGAATGGGAGCCTCCACCTCATCTTCACCAAGATTGTGCTTTCTATTCGCACCCCGCCTTCGACAAGGAGCAAGAACATCCTCGCCATGGACACTATGATACCACTCCTTCATCGAGGCAAGAGGCAAGAGATACTTCACCACCAACAATCAACCACAACTTCCATGAGTGACATTCTATGAGGATGAACAATGACCTTCATGATCAAGGCCATGAGTTTCCTTCATCGCCACAAGCGCAACACCAACATCAAGAGTGTGAAGCTATTCCTCCCATGACACAAGATCAAAATCACCATATGCATGAGGAGACCACTCTACCACTCTATGATGAAGACATTGATGCATGTGACATTATCAAAGAGGCTCATCCCTTGCCATCATCTCTAAGGAATTTTTCTTCTTCGTCTCCAATGACACAAGTGACAACTCCGACCATCCACAAGAGAGCTCCCAATGCTATCAACGAGATGATCATGGTTGCAAACCAAAATGGTGACCATGACTACATGAGTGAAGGCCAATACTATGCCTTGCACCAACTAGCTCTCAATTCCTTGGACATGCCGACCAATGGTGACGAAAGCGTCTATTGCAATGAGGCCGCGAACTCATCGCGAGTGTTCACACGAGTTCTTCAAGCCTATCCTCAAGATAAGGACCAACGATGCAACCTCTCTAGAGCCGGCGTAAATGGCCCATCTATCATTGATGGAGGTAATGATGAATTGGGTGACACTCTCCGCTTGACTTCAAAGCATCTCATGCCAACCTCCACAAGGCCACGCTCAAGCCACCATTCTAGCCAAGGAAATCTTCATCATCATCATCATCGACCATTTGAGGATGCTACAAGGCATGGCTTACACTACCACATCACGGAGATGAAGGAGCTTCCTTCGACACAAGCCATGACCCCTACCTCCTCCTCCAAGAAAGCCACCCTTTCCACACTTGGAGATCAATCCAAGAGATGAGATGCTCGACTCCTCCTCGCCACATGCTATGACACTACCGACTCCAAGCAATGCAACGACTTCGACAAACCCGCACACCTCTTGTGCCAAGAGTTTGGAGCCTTCTAGTGTCCCCTCTCAAGTTTCTAGTGAGATGAGTGGTGAGAGAGAGATCCACCATCACGTGAGTGAGAGCCACAAGCCCATAATGAGTGGAAAAAGCATGAGTGTTCTTAGAGGCATTGCCATGATAGCCACCAATAGTGAGATGAGAGTTGAGTGCAAAACCCCATTTGTGCTTATTGACACTAACGTCTTACCAACTTTCTCTCCATCTTTGTTGTCTATTTTGCAGAGATTTGGTGAGCCTATCAAGCACCCTCGACATCATCGACTTCTTCACATACAAGGCTCTCCACATCGCATGAACATCGACAACGACTTGAAGAGTTGGAAGGAGGACATTCCGCTCCTCAAGTCAAGATCTACACGGCGCGTCACAAGCACTTCGATATCAACGCCTCCTACGCCTACATACCACATGTCACGATGTGCATGGAGTTCGACAAGCACATCAACGACAACGACTTCTACGCCTACAACCCTCATGTCAAGATGTACTTGGAGTTCCACATGCGCATCCCCGTCAACGATTTCTTCATCTACATCCCCTACGTCAAGATGTACTTGGAGTTCGACAAGCGCATCAACGACAATAACTGCCACAACTACATACCAATTGTCAAGATGCACTTGGAGATCGACAAGCGCGTCTACGACAATGACCACCACGACTACACATCAACCGCCACGAGGTACATGGACTTCAACACGAGCATCAACAACAACGTAACCCATGGAGTGGCGTGCAACCAACGCGTCAAGTTCATCTACACTCTACCGATTCCGCAAGCTCATCCTCATCCAACCATTGAGGATCATGTCAAGATCGTCATCACCTTTGGACCACACCCTCCACGAGCATACCTTGGCATGATATTCGATAAGCGGCTCAACTTCTACGACATCTTCATCGTCAAGATTCCTTCTCCCGCTCACATATGGATGGAACGAGAGTCGAGGAAGACTCTTTTTCAAGGGGGGGGGAGATGATGTAGCCCACCGTATTCAACCAAGCACAACATCGACACACCACCAGGTGAACTCACTCCTATCCCCGTGTGTTTCCGGTGACTTGGTGAACGGTGCTCTACCTCATGAAATACCCCTCTACATACATAGGTGGGATCACCACATAGAGACCCAAGAAGGTTCCCAAGATGCTCAAGAACACATCCAAGAAGGTGCACACGAAGCTAGGAAGAACATGGGCGAAGACGGCGTCAAGATCGGAGTTCCGAGGAGGAAGAACGGAGGGAAAAGGGGTCTCCCGGCCTCTCCCCCCGGCCAGGCCGGCCTCCCCCCTACTCAGGCCGGCCACCCAGCCGAGCAGGCAAGCCTCCCTCACCCCCACCCGGCCTCGGGATGGCCTCCTCAGGCCGGCCCCCTACCCGAACGGCCCGGCCTCCACCCCGGCCTCGGGCCGGCGCCCCTCCAGGCCGGCCACCCTCCCCACCTCGGCCTCGGGCCGGCCGCCAGCCAGCCCAGGCCGGCCTCCCTCCAGGCCGGCGCGCCCCTCACCCACCCTGGCCTCAGGCCGGGTGCCAGGCCGGCCCTAGGCCGGCGCGCCCTGGGCGGCCCCTCTGCCTCCACCCCGGCCTCCAGGCCGGCGTGGCCCCAAAAAGCACGGGATGTGCCCGTTTTTGCACTGTTTCCACCCCCGTTTCGACCCCGAGCTATATAAGGGACTCCAGTGGCTAGATCTAGGGTTTAGGGATGATTTGAGAACTTCGGGCTTTGCCCTTGTATCCCTCTTGTGAGGTGACTCCTCTTACGAGGCTACTCCTACGATGTGTATCTAGGACCGTATCAAGATCTCTCCAAGGAGCTACTCTTTCACCTTGTGATTCTAGTAGCGCTTGCCAACCTTCCCCTTTCGGCTTCTGTTGGATCGGTGGACCGACCGGTGAGAGGAATCAGTTTCAATTAGCGTGTTGTTGACTTGGGTTTGTGATCCCTCGTAGGCTTCACGAGTTATCTTCCCCTTTTTGTGTTTCCTCGCGTTTGCCCCCGATTTCCCCTCGACCCCCTCTCGTGTTCATCGTGTTCATCGCGTTCTTCGTGCGTTCTTCGTTCGTTCTTGTCGATTCGTGAAGATCGGGCCAACTTAGAGGTCAACACCTCATCAGAACCAAATACCAAAAGATCCTATGGACCGCCATCAAATGGCTTTCATTAGGAGCCGCTTGATACCTTGCACACACTCCTACACTCAACACAATATCGGGCCTAGATGCACAAATATAAAGAAAAGAACCAATCATAGAACGATAAAACTTTTGGTCCACATCTTTACTGTTCGGATTGCGCTTGAGATGGCATTTGCTTTGCATTAGAGAAACCTTCTCTTTAGAACCTTGGAAGTTAAACCTCTTGAGCATGTCTTAAGTGTACTTGGCTTGAGAGATGAAAGTTCCTCTAGCCAATTTCTTGATCTCAAAGCCAAGAAAGAATCTCAACTCTCCCATCATAGACATCTCAAACCTGTCAGACATAAGCTTTGAAAATTCATCATTGAAAGCTTGATTAGTTGAGCCAAACATAATATCGTCAACATATAGTTGGCATATGAAAATCTCCCCTTTAACCCTCGTTGTGAAAAGGGTTTGATCGATTTGCCCAACTTCAAATCCATGGTATTTCAACAACTCTCTAAGGTGCTCATACCACACACATTTGTTTAAGTCCATAGAGTGCCTTATCGAGCTTGTAGGCATGGTTAGGGAAGTTGGGATTCTCAAAACCCGGTGGTTACTTAACATATACCAACTCTTTAAAAGGAATATTTTAAAAAGCACTTTTCATGTCCATTTGTTGCAATTTAAAATTGTGATAAGATGCATATGCAAGAAGGATACAGATGGACTCAAGGCGATCTACAGGAGCATAGGTTTCATCAAAGTCAATGCCTTCCACTTGAGTGTAACCTTGAGCCACCAATCTTTCCTTGTTCTTTATGAAAATGTCATGCTCATCTTGCTTGTTCTAGAATATCCACTTGGCTCCAATAACATTGTGGCAATATTTAGGCTTCTCAACTAGCTTACAAACCTTGTTGCACTCAAAGTTATTGAGCTCATCATGCATATCTTCCAACCAATCTGAGTCCTCAAGAGCCTCAAACACTTTCTTTGGTTCCACCATGGATATGTGATCTTGATGCTCACTAAGGCTTGCCAATTGAGCTCTTGTGGACCTTTTGTCTTGCACATCACTCAACACTTTATTATTGGAGGCATCAATACACTTCAAGTCTCTAGCCATCCTTGTGGCACGATGGGTTTCGATCTCCACATTGTTGCGAGGAGGAATCACTTGATCATTTGGGTCCCCGTCCTGACCGCTATGTTGGCCTTGATTATCATATTGACTTGCTTCAACAAGAGGTGAATAAGGTTGATCTTGGCATTGACCTTGGCTAGCTTGAATGATATGAGTGCTTGGATCTTGCTTAGCAAGTTGGTCAACAAGAGGAGGGTCATGAACTTGTTCTTGGGTTGGTGCATCACTTGCTCCATTGGAATGTTCTTCTAATGTAGACGAGGGATCCACTTAAGTATATCATAGTTCTTCTCGATTCGCCACGAGATGGCCCTCAATGGGGAGGAAAAATCCCACGCCCATTCTTCCTATGGCTTCTTGAGATATTTCAACATGTACATTAGAAACACGAAATTGCGCCACTTGGGAGCCATCATTTTCTTCGAACGACACACTACTAGATTCAATGACAATCTGTGAGGCTTGTCAAAGACTCTATAAGTGTGGGATTCGATACCATAATAAAAAAAATGTACCCTCAATAATATTAGCTTGGAATTTAGACAAATAGACTCCTTTTAAAAAATAGAAACACTTACAACCAAAGACACATAAGTAGGAGATATTTGGTTTATTACCGGTGAGAATCTCATATGGAGTCTTCATTAAGCCTTTGCGAATGTAGAGTCGTTTAAATGAGTGACAAGCGGTGGAGATGGCTTCGGCCCATAGATACTGGGGAGAAGTATACTCCGCCAACATGGTCATAGATACTGGGGATCTCGTTCTTCCTTTTGGCTACACATTGTGTTGAGGGGTATATGCAGCAGCATATTGATGACGAATACCCTCTTCACTAAGGAACTCATTAAGGGTGTAGTTCTTGAACTCTGAGACATTGTCACTCCTAATATCCATGATGGGAACATTGTGTTTACGTTGAACTTGATTGGAGAAGTCGATGACGGCTTGTTGAGTCTCACTCTTCAACTTGAAGAAATAGACCCATGTGTATCTTGAGTAGTCATCAACAATCACCAAGCAATATTTTTTGCCTCCAAGACTTCCCTCGGGCACGACACCGAAGAGAACAACATGAAGAAGTTCTAGAATCTTCTTTGATGAAATAATTGTCTTTCTTGGATGTGAATAATCATGCATCTTTCCTTAAACACAAGCCCTAGACACATGATCTTTGGCAAAGGAAACATGTTATTTTAGTGCGAGGATGAGGCCACCCTTATGAAGGATTTGCAAAGTTTTCATGTTAACATGGGATAAGCGGCGATGCCACAACCACCCCACGTCGGCCATACCGAAGAGACACGTCGTTTGAGTGTTAGTTGACTCTGAAAAGTCTACCACATACAACTCATTTTCGACATGCTCAATATAAGCAACATCGAGAGACTTCCTCCACAAGATGACTACTTTGTCAGGTTCAAAGAAGACAAAAAATCCCATCTTCCCTAAAGCACAGTTGAAATTAACTTGAAACCAAGGGAATCGGCAAGCATGACATTTTCAAAGGTGATATTAGGAGCAACAATCACCTTATCGAAACCCTTGACCTCAGATTTTGACTTATGTCCATAAGTGACGGTTGCTTGATTTATATTTGGTCTAAACTCCGTCATAATTGCCTTTCTTCCGGTAATATGACTTGTACACCCACTATCAAGAATACATTTTGACCCACCGGAGATATAGTCCTACAAAAATCATTGACTAGAGTTAGGACCCGAGGAGGGTCCTCTTATGTTAGCAACAAGGGTCTTTGGAACCCAAATAGAGTAATCAATGAAACCCTCAATGGGACAAACATATTTAGCTTGCACAACACCATAATAATAATAAAAAAAGAAATGGTGTGGATTGTTAGTTCCGGCTGAGTTGCCACGAGTAGTGTTGTCCCTAATGACAATACCGCTCACAGCAACATTCTTCTTTTCTTGTGTGGGGTTGACCTTGTTATTGTTCTTCTTCTTCTTCTTATTCTTTTTGTTCTTGCTCTTGGCAACATAGAGAAGATCTTGCTTTCCATTTTGTGATCTAGGAGCAACCTGGAGCCACAACACTCTCAACACTAGGGACCTTGCCATTGATTCTTACTAGCTCTTCCTTTAACCTAGAATTCTCCTCAATAACATTTTCATGATCACAAGAAGTAGAATTACTAGGCATATTGAATTTATCTAGTTGAGTTTGAAATTGTTCACACGACTTGCCGAGGGTAGAGTGTTCACTCTCCAAGGCCTTGTGAGCCTCGGTGAGCTTCTTTAGCCCTCGGTTAGTTTTTCATGACCAACCCCAAACTCAACCTTTGTCGGGGGGCTACCCCCGAGTAGGGTCAAGCTTGATCTTAAATGGTGTCCAAGCAATGGATACCGAGATGCTGAATGACCGAGATGGAGTTGACCGAGATCCGTATTGGTACCGAGTTGTAGGGTACTGAGATTGATCTATCTCGGTAAGAAGAGTATTGGGAAGTATGCTAAAATGGATGTATCCCAGGTTATCCGAGATGCGCTTGGAGAATCCGGGTACACGAAGAATCCTTCGTCCGGGAGCAATGTCAGCGGAGCAGTTGAGATTCCGCAGATCATGGGAGAGTATGCGTGTGCGGTTCAACTTACTAGGCGTAATGATGTATACTTGTACAGAGGAGCAGTGCAGGGTATGGGTGATGCCATGTCCTGTCTCTGATAGGGGGACATGACAAGGCAACAGCTACGATGGAGACGACTTTCGGCATAGTGACAGAGGAGCGTGCGCTACGGCGCCGTGATTTGCACCTAACCCTGTACGTTCCATCAGTGGCCTCCAGTATATAAGGTGGCCACTGCCCTCCTGCACGGGGGACAATGAGACAGACACAATAGAGAGCTTCTAGTCATTTCCCTTAGAGAGAAAGAAAGGAGCAGAAGAGAGCTAATTCTTCCTCTAGCTCTGTGAGCTTGAGGAACCACATTTGTATTCGGATACACACATATATATTGACAGACAGGAAGAAGTAGTGGTGTTACCTCCATACGAGGGCCCTGAACCTGGGTAGATCTTGTTGTTTGCAGTGTAGTGAGCGCGCCATTTGGCGTGCATTCCCTCCCCGGATACCCACAGTGTCCATCGGCCCCAACCTTAAGCCATCCCATGGCATCTGTCTTTACCTCACCACGACAGTTGGCGCCCACCGTGGGGCCAGCAGCGGTGCTGGCTGGGGTTTCTATCCGGACGGGATCTTCTCTTTGTTCGGGCGAGCGCATGGTTTGTGGACTTGTCCATAGATTCGGCTCCCTCGACTTCGTCACCTACAGCACCGCCCAGGCCTGTGCCCGCAGGCGGCTCCGTCATCAGTTTCGGCGCGCATCTGGTCTACATCGCCACCGTGGTCCTCCACGGGTACCCCGAGGTGGTCCTCGTTGCTGCGGATCCCCCTGCTATTCGCGTTGTACGCGGCCAGCGTATCGATCGCTCCGCGAGCAGTGTCGAGGTGATGATGACCGGCCCGGCTCATGCGGCCGGAAAGAGCGCGGCCAATGTCGGCGAAACTGCTGGCAAGTCGACTCAGCCGGCTCACAAGCCACTGGAGAAAGCTGAGAACCAACCCGACTACAAGGCTTCCTCTACATCAACCCCGAGGCCGCCTCCATTCGCCGATATTATCGCGAAACTGACCGTGCTAGTGGCTACCGGTACGGATCCGACGCTGGTACAGGCGCAACTCAAGGAGCAGCGCCAGGCCATCTTCGCGGAGGCTGTCAAGATGTCCAAATCTAGGCAAGAATTCACTCTCAATATGAATGAGTACAATAAGGCTCATGTTCTTACTGCTGTGGGAAACAACCCTAGTCAGATAGGGGTTGTGCGGAACCGAGGTCGAGATCTCGGTGCCGAGATGGCCAGAGATAGTAGAACTGCTAGTAGATCTGTTAGTCTTACTTCTGCTGCTAGGCCCAAATATAGTTCTCCTGCTAAGAACCTTAGGGCTGCTGAGGCAGTTGCTGCCGAGTTGCTGCATCTAACCGGTGAAGCTCGCGCTAAGAGGCAAGACCGGGTTAATGAGCTTGTTTTTTAGGCTAGCAGGAAGAATGAGGCTTTCCAGAAGGCGAATCCAGGGGCAGGCGTGTCTCAAGTGGTACATTCACATGGGGGAAATCTGGAGGCCAATCCTCCTCCCCTCATATCGGTGGTGGAAGATCTCGGAGCGTGAACTCCAGGAAGCACAAGCATATCCAAGTGTATGACCCGGCTGTCGCCGGAAAACAGTTAGTTGTACAGGGCCATCCCGGGAAATAACATGTTGCTCAAGGTGGTCATGATGTTGCTGATGCACTATCCAAGTTGGGTTCATCTCGGCAGGCCATGCCGGTAGGAATTTCTTTGGAGCATCTCAAGAAACCATCCATTAAGCCATCGCCCTAGTCGGATTCAATCTTTGTCTCGGCTAATTCGGAACCAGAAGCGGTTCCAATGGAAGTAGATGTGGGGTGCATCATGGAGAACTCGGGGACTGCCTCTTTCATCTCGGGGACTGCCTCGCAGAACCCGGGGACTCGTTCCTATCTCGGAGCCTGTCATGTCGGCTGAACCTATGGAGATTGATGAGCCCATTTTTCCTATCCGGCTGATACCGAGTTAGGCATAGACCATAATGTCTTACCTGGCATATGGTACTTTGCCAAGTGATGGGATCTTAGCCAGGCAGATACAGAGAAGATCCAAAGGCTACACCATCATCAACAAAGAATTGCACAAGAAAAGTACCACAGGCATGCTCGAGCGCTGTGTTGAACCAGAAGAGGGAGAAGAGATTCTTCGAGAGATACATCAAGGGGAATGTGGGCACCACGCCTCATCTCAGGCTTTAGTGAAGAAAGCATTTCGGCATGGCTTCTTTTGGCTCACTGCCTTGAAACAAGCAGAAGATCTCGTAAGGAAGTGCAATGGGTGCCAGAGATACGCCAGCAAGATCCATATGCTAGCCTCCAAACTGAAAACCATTCCCATCATGTAACAGCCCAAGTATGAAAACCTACCAATTAGAATGTTTGATTTCTTGTTTATTAAAGTTTTGCATCATATCATCATGTTGTTTGCATTTGTTTCTTATTTGGTGCATTTGTTTTCCACTGGTTTCACAACTCAAATTCAAACCTTACTCAAACAATGTTTTCATACTTGTTCTGTTACAACTTTTGGAATAAAAATAACAAATGAAAACAACCAAATTGTTCCATTTTATTCCATGTTGTTTCACTCCTTAAATTGTTGGTTTTAATCAAACAATTAATTCCAAATCATTACCAAATTCAAACCAATCCTCAAAATCATTAATCTTTTGAATCCATGAAATTCCCCACATGTTTGTATTCTTTAAATCACTTTAAAACCCTAAGGGAAACCCTATTCATATGTTTTGTTTTCAGAATGTTTAAGTAATATTAAAAATTCCTGCAATTTTGCTTTATTTCCTAAACATCAATAATTTTTGAAAACTCTGTGAAAACAAAAGCTAGCATTTGTTGCTATTAACCTAATAAGCCTAAACTAATTTTTCTAATATTTTTACTAACCTAATTATCATGTTTTTCTTCCAAAACCATTTTTCTACAAAAAAAAAACAGAAGAAGGAAAATAAACAAAAGGAAACGGCGCAGCAGCTAACCTATCTACCGCCTGGCCCAGCCCGTCTAAGCCCTATCCAGCGCGCGCAGCCAGCCCATCATCCCTGCGTACCGCTTCGCGCATCTAAAACCACCATCGTCTAGGCGTACGGCAGCGCATCGCGCGGTGCCACGGCGGCAACCACAGCGAGCAGACGGCGATCTTCGACGCCAGCGCCCTATATAGGCCCTACGAACCCTAGACCCCCCTGCCCTAATCCCTATGCCCCTCTCTCCCTTCGAGGCGCCGCCAAATTCTCTCTCCCGGCGCCTGCTGTCCTCTCTGAACCCATCGCCGGAGACGCCACCGAGCTCCCTCTGAATCCGTCGTACCTCCGGCCACCACGCTGCGCCACACCACCTCCTAGCCACAGAAACCAACCTCCCACCTCTCCAGCTCCCGATTGAACACCGCGGCTCCCCGTGACATCAGCTACATCCCCGCCGCCATCGTCGATGTCATCTCCGGCCACCCGTGGCGCTACCTCTGAAATTTCGCTCGCCGTCGTCGAGGTTGTACCGCTAGTCGTGAGCCAGCTGCTGGGAGCGAGTCGCCAACGTTCTCTCTCTCCGTTGGACTCCGCAGAGGAGCACTCCATCGACGGGAGCAGCGCCGCCGTCCACGACCACCTCACGGCCGCCGCTCTCCGTCGAGCTCCTCCACGAAAATCATCCCGGTGAGCCTCCACCGTGCTCCTCCTCCCTCCCTCTCCGTCGTGTTCGCAAGCCCGCATGCATCCAGTGCAGTAGCGAGCACAACATCCACGCGCGTCGTTCCGTTGATCGCCGGCGACCTCCTCCGTCAGTCTCAGACAAGGATGTGTTCGTCAGGGAATTTCAGTTAGTGAAACCACACCTTAACCTCGCTGCGTGTTGTTATCTGTCAAACACGCGAGCACACCGTAGCGGTTCAGAGAGCGCGCACGCAACCGCGAGCTCGCGGGATCGATCCCCCGCGGCCGCAACCTTTTTGGAGAATTTTCTCCCCGTAGTGGCCCACCCGTCAGCGGGCCTGGTTGCCACGCGGGCGTGCACTGCGCCACGTTGGCACTGGCCCACGCAGCAGAGGCTGCGTGTAGATGCCACCCACGTAACAAAAGTATAAAACGTTTTCTGTTTCTTTTTAAATAACAGATTAAAGCATAAAACTTCAAAAATCAATAACTATTAATCTATGCATCCAATAAATAAAACTTGTATATGTTTTCTGTTCAAAATTTCCTAATATCTCCAAATAACTTATTTGTGTTCTGTTTTGAGTTTTCAAAATGCATTTAAAAATTCAAATTTGAATAATTCAAATGCAATTTGCAATAAATCATAAATAATTCATACTAATTCCAAATAAAGCAAATAAAGTATGTTTTTCACACCATTTTGAATATCCTATTCAAATATAAAATTTGTTTTCTGGTTTGAACAATTTAAATTGCCCAAACATTTTAAATCTTGTTTAATTCAATTAAAAATTGGTTAATATTGTTTAATTCATAATTAAATAATCCTAAGTCCAATTTCAAAATGTGAGACATGTAATCCAACTAAAATTTGATGTTCTTTTCAAATATAAATTTTGCTAATTGTTTTGCACACTTTAACTTGATGAAAACAACAATTACTTGTGTGACATCAATAAGGAACCAAAAATTCTTAATATGACAAATAAAATCCCACACTTGTTTTATTCCTTTTCCAATTGCATCTAACTTGTTTACTTCTTGTTATCATCATGCATGCATCATGTTTACCTACTTACACCTGTTAATCAAATGTAGATCATTGCTTCAACCTAACCCCTTTGCATCCATATGCAATTCACATTGCATATGGGTCCAATTAAATTGTGTTATGTTGTTAAGTAGTTTACTTTGATGCAACCATTAACTTGACATGCATCATCCCATGATTGTGCACTATGCCATGATATTGATTGTTTACCTTTCTGCAATGTTTGTTTGCTTCTTCCCGGATAAACGACGACGTTGAGACCGACGATCCTTACGACATCCCTTCTAAGGATTTAGCTCAGTACCAGGCTACTGGGTTTTGCAGGCAAGTTATCACTCACATGAACCACTGTGTTCCTTTCAACATTGGTTACCGATACTTTCCGTTGTTTCTTTCCTGCTAGCCTTAGTAGTAGTTGTTTCTGTTACGAACCCATCACATGAATCCCTTAACCTTGATATTGCCTCATCTCCCTTCCTACAACCCATTGTTTGAGTCAGTGTCTTACTAGCATGCTTAGGTTGTTTTGCTCGAGTCTGTTACCCGTTACTTTCTGTTACTATTTCTATTACGTTCTGGGGGCTCGATGTTTAATCAATCAATCATGCTAATGTTACTATTAATAATAATTTGATGATAAGGCACCGGCAGGAGGCCCTGTGTGGTTTTGAGGCCTGCTAGTGTCGACCCTAATAGGAAAAGGGTCTTGTCTACTGATCCATGATGAGCGCACTACCCGCATTTGGGAAGCGAGTATGGGCGCCCCCCTCAACTTGACCTGATTCGCATCTCGTCCAAATCACCTCATTTAGTTCGTGTTTTCCATTTGCCGCATGCATGTTTTTGCGAGCCCAGGCCAGGGTGGAACTTTCGTAGTCGGCATATAGGGGGACACGTTCTTAGAGTGCTATGAGGGTCCATTTTCTTCTGGGCTCGATAGCCGTGCGCCCAAGGTGCTTTGGGCTTTATGCGAAGAATGGTTGGTTGTGTTGAGTACCCCGCTTGGTACAAGGGCCTTTCCATCTGGCGGTTTATTCATGAGTGTACGGCCAAATTGGTGCAACCCTGCAGGGATAATCTTCACGAGAAGCCGTGTTTTCCGCGGTTATGGATTACTTGGTGAAAGTACTGGCTAACAAGTACTCAGGACAACTTAAACATAATGATCAAACATGTTACACCCCATGATTAATAACTTGACTAGTAATAGGTTGATGACATAATAATTTGATTCACCTTTAATACAACTGTGTGAGTTATCCTCGGATTGCTTCTTTGGATAAGGGGCGAGATCCAGGATGGGTTTGTTTGAAGTTATCTTTCAGTTGGTTACAATCCTCGATCTTATCTCCTTTCTGTTAGCCGGCAGTTGTAGTATGTTTCTGTAGTTGTGTAGAGCAGCCAGTTGCAGCATCCTTTATATCCCCTTCCTTCCGTTGAACCCAAAGCATCTGTGCTTGGTGTTGACGGGTTACACTTTGGTGAACTGTGAGTCTTGCTTGCCAGTACGTTTATGTACTGACCCCTTTGTGCTGTGGTTTCCGCAGACGACGTTTCCGATGATCTACCTGGTGGCTACTACGTGGAGTATGACGACGAGACTGCTGACGAGTAGATAGCGGACCCGGGCAGGATCCGAGACTTCGTGGATGGGCTCCGTCTTTTCGTTTCCGGCCTCTTAGGCCTATTTGGTTCTTGTCTGTACTCAGACATGTTGAATGCTTCCGCTGTATTGTAATGATGTATTGTTGGGGCAGGTGCCCTCTGAATGATTGTATTTGCTATTTCTGCTCTAATGAGAGCTAGTTGCAACTTATTTCAATCTTTTGTGTCTTAGAGATCTGTTGTGATATCACTTGTTAAACGCCGTTGACGTACCATGTGTGTATGGTTTGAAGTACGTCAATGGAAGTATCCTGATTTCTACGGGATAGTTTACATCGACGGTGAACGGTAACGGTTGGTTGTCGCACATAAGTGCTGGCCTACCCGTAAGGGGACGCGGGAGCCGTTAAGCCCCGTAATCCAACCAAAATACTGTTCAGTTCGTACGGTGAGTATCCTCTAGAAGTCCGGGTGCGACACATCACTAGGCCATTTGCAGTATGGTCCTTGGACATGGTGGGTCCGTTCAAGCCAGCTCGGGGCAACATGACTCACATCTTGGTCATGGTTGACAAGTTTACCAAGTGGATTGAGGTGAAGCCAATCCGGAAGTGTGATGGACACACCGTTGTGACCATCCAGAAGGATGTTATTCTGAGATATGTCTACCCTCATGGGATCATCTCGGATAATGGAACAAATTTTGCTGACGGAGCCTTTGCTCGGTTCTGCAAGGAGAAGAGGATCTGGCTAGACATTGCATAAGTTGCGCATCCGGAATCAAATGGGAAAGTGGAAAGAGCCAACGGCATGGTTTTATCCGGGATAAAACCTGGGTTGATTGAGCCATTACAGAAAACTCCAGGATGCTGGTTGGATGAGCTACCAGCGGTGTTGTGGAGTCTAAGGACTACCCCTAACCGATCTACCGGGTACACACCTTTCTTCCTCGTATACGGGGCAGATGCTGTGTTACCAACCGACATAGAACATGGCTCACCGAGAGTAACCCTCTATACAGAGGTAGAGGCAAGAGAAGTCCGAGAAGATGATGTTGATTTGCTAGAAGAAGCAAGAGAATTAACTCTGTCGAGATCAGCTGTATATCAACAGAATCTGAGACGCTATCATAGCCGGAAAATAAGACCACGGGTGTCCGAGAAGGAGATCTAGTTCTTAGGCTAGTGCAACGCACAACCGGGATGCACAAACTTTCTCCTCCATGGGAAGGGCCATTTGTTGTGAGCAAGGCTCTACACAATGATGCATACTATCTCATTGATGCAGAGGAACCAGAGAAGAACAGGATGGACAAGTCCGTAGAAGAAACTAAGCGCCCCTGGAATGTAGCTCCACTCCGTCGTTTTCATTCCTGAAAATGCATTGTATATATCTCCTTACCGAGCTGAATCTAAGTCGGCACCCCGAGAAGGAACTCGGGGACTCCTGTGCCAAACTTGCTCTATATACTTGTTTTTTTACTTTTGTATGTTGGTTAGTCATCTCGGAATTTCTTGTGTAGGTTTAGTAGTGTGCTTAAACCTAAGGGCTAACTCTTCGACTTTGCTGTTGTCCGAAACCCGGCTTCATGGCAAGCAAGAGAACAAGCTAAGGGTTAATGACCACATGAAAAACTACTAAGGAAAGAAAGAGTTAATCAACCGACATAAGTTGTTGTTTCTTCTGTTTTCGGCTAAGTGTTGGGCAATTTTAATTCATATCTTAGAGTTGTGAATATTATAAACTTGGTTTTCGAAATCTCGTGACTCGACTGTCAAAAAACCACAAGTGGTAGGCAAGAGAAGAGAAGCAAAAAGCCGAGTGGATAAAAAAACATACTCGGGGACTCGACTTAGAGCAATCCGGTATTCAGCCAGTCTTGCACAAACTTGATTAAAACCAAAGTGGCAAAAAGATAAACGTATTCATTACATCTGCACCCGACATACCAGGGATATGATAAATTCTTAGACTGTTTTGATGAGCATTAGGCCGTAGCCGGAGGAGTGGAAGTTGTGTCGGTTTCCACCGGGACGCTGGACTCGATGGATGTGTCGGCGTTGCGGATCTCGGTGGTTGCCTCATTGGTGACCGTATCTGTGGCAACGGTCTCGACAGCTGGGGTAGTAGTCGTGTCGGTATTGGTGGTCGTGTCGACCTCGACCTCGATCACCTCGTCGACTTCCTCAGAGTCCTCATCCGCCTCAGCTTCTCCTTTAGCATCGCCAACTTCCTCGTCCTCTTCCTCGGATCCCTCTTCCTCCTCGTCCTCGGTCTCGAGCTCGGGGAGGCCCTCGATGAAATCCTTGGTCTCGACATAAGAGGTGTCGCACCCGGACTTCTAGAGGATACTCGCAGTTCCGTTGAACAGTAGATGATTGGATTACGGGGCTTACCTGCACCCGCATCTCTTACGAGTAGGCCAACACACGTAGGTGTGACAACCAACCCCTACTGTTCATCGTCTACGTAAACCATCCCATAGAAATCAGGATACTACCATTGACGTACTTCATACCATACACACATGGTACGTCAATGGCGTTTACCAAAATGATAGCACAACATATCTCTAAGACACAAAAGATGGAAATAAGTTGCAAATGGCTCTCATTAGAGCAGAGATAGCAAATACAATCATCCAGAGGACACATGTCCCAACATAACATCATTACAACACAGCGGAAGCATTCAACAGGTCTGAGTACAGACAAATCCAAATAGGCCTAAGAGGCCGGCAATGAAAGGAAAACGGAGCCCATCCACGAAGTTTCGGATCCTGCCCGGGTCCGCTATCTACTCGTCAACAGCCTCGTCGTACTCCACGTAGTAGCCATCTCGGGGATCCTCGTAAGCGTAGTCTGCGGAAACCACAGCCCCAAAGGGGTCAGCACATAAACGTACTGGCAAGCAAGACTCACAGTTCACCAAAGTGTAACCCGTCAACACCAAGCACAGATGCTTTGGGTTCAACGGAAGAAAGGGATGATTTAAAAGATGCTGCAGCGGGCTGCTCTAACCAACTACAGAGACTTGCTACAACTTCCGACTAATAGAAAGAAGATAAGACAGCGTATCGTAACCACTAACAACTAACTCCAAACAAACCCATCCTGGATCTCGCCCCTTATCCGAAGAAGCAATCCGAGGATAACTCACACAGTTGGATTAATGATGGTTCAGGTTATTGTGTCAATAAACCTATTACTAGTCAAGTTATTATAGTTAGGTGTAAGTTGTCAGAGTACTTGTTAGCCAGTACTTTCACCAAGTCGTCACATAACCGCGGACAACACGGCTTCTCGAGAAGATTCATCCCTGCAGGGTGTGCTCCAGTACCCGTACACACTCAAGCCACCAACTAAAACTCAGGTTGGCTTGACACGACTCGAACCATCTCTACAGCCTGTCCTAGGAGCCACGGAGCTATAAGGTCCCAGCGACGCAGCCGAATACTCAGCGCAAGTGTGCAAAACTCCCGCAGGACGCAACACCCCGGCAATACAGGCCTCGCCCTATATGTGTGCGTCATCATTATCAACAGTAACCATGGGAGCGACCCATTCATGCGTATGAGCCAAATGGAACACCCGAACTAAGTGTGGCTCTTCGGACAAACTGTGTAACATCCCAAGTCTGAAAAATAGCCATTAGAATGTTTGCTCTCTGTTATTTTATGTTTTGCATCATGACATCATGTTGATTGCAATTGTTTTGCTTGTTTTCCTTTTGTTTTCCAACTGTTTTCCTTTGTTTTCTATTTGAATTTCAAACCAAAATTCAAACCTTTTGTTTCATCCTTGTGATGTTACAATTTCCAAAATGACATTTCAAAATAGAACAATCAATTGTTTCCATTAAAGTGAGATTCCAAAAACTGTTGTTTTGTTTCATCAAAAATTCATTTAATATCAAACCCTTTTCAAATTCAATTATGATTTTCTTCCAAACAACAACCATGTTGAAATTATGAAAATTGCAAAACCAAACAATCAATTGTTTCCATTAAATCCCTAAGGTTCAACTATTTAAAATTGTGGTTTTAATAATCCACTTAACCCAATTTGTTACTCAAATTCAAATACATTTTTCCAAACAGCAACCAATTTGAAACCATGAAAATTACACAACAATCATAACCTTTTGCTTCAATTAAAAATATATGTTCACCCTAATTAAATTATTGTTGTCAATAACCACTTAATATAAAGATGATTCAAATTTGAATTAATTTGCAAACAGCAAGTTCTTTTGAAAATTCTGAAAAATCAAAGTTTCCAAGTGGTTGTTTTTGACCAAATCAGCCCACACAATTTTTCTCAAAATTTCCCCTAACTCCCAAACCCTCATCCTCTTCCTTTTCCAATTCAGCAAAAAAAATAAACAAAGCAAAAGAATAAAAGAAGAGAGGAGAGAGGCAGCCCACCCCATCCCTTTTTCTTCCACTAGACCATCTTTTTCCCTCAGCCCACCCTAGCTCAGCCCAATACCCCTTCCCACTTCGTCTTCTTCGTACGGCAGCTAATCCCGAGCTCCACGTATACAGAGAACATGGAGCAACGGTGATCACCCCTCCCCCTCTCCTATAAACCTAACCGATGCCCTAGCTCTCCCCCTAACCCTAGCTACTCCCTCCTTCTTCCCTCTCACCGCCTCCACCCCTCCTTTCTTCCACCTCCATCTCCCATCTCTCTGTAACCAAAATTTCTGTACCTCACCCGAAGCCCTACCTTGTTCCGGCGATCGCCGCCCTCCCGAGCCACCACCGCCGTGGCTAGGTGCAGGAATGGAACCGCCACGGGTCCCTCTCCCTCGACGTGCCCTCGGTCGGCCCCGAGGAGCTCCGATGCGCCGCCGCCATCCGAATTCCGCCGCCGGTCGCCACTGCCTCGACCACCTCTGTCCGCACCGATCCCGCCTCCATCGACCGCACCAAGGTGAGCGCCCCACCTCCTCCGCCTCCTCTCCCCTCCCTACTCTCTCCCTTGGTCGCAGCCACCCCTCGCAGCAGCCCCCTCCGGCGAGCAGCAGACCATGGTTGCCTGCGCTGTTGAAGAAGCAGCGAACTGCCCGTACAGTTTCAGTTACGTGCAGATTCAGAAAATCCCGCAACCACACCTTAACCCCCCCGAGCCCCTTCTCTACCAACAAACAGCAGCACAGCCCCACTGGTCAACACCCCTTGCGCCTAACCCACAGGTGCTGGGTTCGATTCCCCCTCCCCACACCTTTTATTCTCTGTTTTTTTCTTTTTCTGCCCGCAGTTCAGAAAGACAGATCTGATCAATTACTTCTAAATTCCATATAAAATTGAATATCACTCCAATTTGAATGATTCAAAATCCTGTGGTTTAATAATTTTGTGCTCCTTCCAGTAATGTCAAATTTGCAATATGTTTCTGTAAAATTTTTTGCACTAAATAATTAATTACTGAAAATGCAATAAAATTTGGAAACTTTGGAATTTCATAACTTTAATTCTACTCATCCAATTTTAACAAACTTGGACTCTAAAAATTTTTCTTAACAAACTCTACACATTGGTATTTTATTTGGGCACAATTGAATTAATTTTGAGCATGTTTTCCTCTGTTTACTAAAAAGGGCAGAATAAGAATGATTATGGAAAATTGCATAATAAATTCAATAATCACCCTAAAATTATGTTTGATAGCTCTAAATGTTCAATGAAACATTTGCTACATGTTTTCAACCTTTTCCATGCAATTTGTTGCTGTTCTGAATATTTTAAATTGGTGCAATATTTGAATTCTTGTTAAATTCACTTAAACTTGCAAAAATCATAACTTGGGCATAAAAATTCCAAATTCCACAAACTAAATATGTTTTCCAATCAACTTTTCATGTACTTTCTAAATATAAATTTTGTTTGCTGTTTTGAATAATTTAAATTGCTGAAAACAACTGTTTCTTAATTATTGCATTTAAAATTGCCAAAATAATAACTTGCTCATTTTAAATCCAATTTCAACAAATGAAATATGTTTTCCATGCAAAATTAAACCACCTTTCCAAATATAAATTTTGTTTCATGTTTTGAATAATTAAAATTGGTTAAATGATTTAAATCTTGTTTAAATCATTTAATATTGTGAAATTCATAACTTGATCAAAACAAATTCTTTTGGGACATATAAAATATGTTTTCAAACCATAAAAGCATAACCTTTTCAAATATGAATCTCACTTAATGTTTTGCACAAATAAAAATTCAAATAAGTTCATGTTTGAATTAAATTCATTTAATTCTTGCTTAAACTTGTTTAATTCATAAATAATTTATTTGAAATCCTTTTTCAACAAGTGAAACATGTATTCCACCTAAAATTGTGTGTTCTTATCAAATATGAAATTTTTTATCTATTTTGAACAATTTAATTTGATGAAAACAACAAATGCTTGTGTGACACCTTCAAGTAACCAAAATTCCTAACAAATGAATTCCTAAACTTGGTAAACCTTATTTCTATTTGGTTCTATTGTTGTTATTTTGTTGTTTTCCTCATCCATGCATCATGCTAATCCACTTTCACATGTTGCTTAGTTGTAAAACAATTAATTCAACTATAATTCATGGGCTCTCCATATGCAATCCAATTGCATATGGGTCCATTTAATCATGTTGTTATCTTGTCAACTAGTTTTATTTTGATGCATCAATTAAACTATCATGCATCATCCCATGTTTGTGCACCTATGCCATGTTATTGATTGTTTATCTTTCTGCATTGTTTGTTTGCTTCTTCTCGGATAAACGACGACGTTGAGACCGACGATACTTACGACACCCCTTCTAAGGAGTTAGCTCAGTACCAGGCTACTGGGTTTGCAGGCAAGTATTCACTCACATGAACCATCGTGTTCCTTTCAACATTGGATACCGATACTTTTTCGTTGTCTATTCTGCTAGCCCTATGATTAGTTGTTTCTGTTACGAACCTATCACATGAATCCCTTAACCCTGATATTGCCTCACCTCCACTCCTACAACCCTATTGTTTGAGCCAGTGTCTTACTAGCATGCTTAGGTTGCCTTGCTCGAGTCTGTTACCCGTTACTTTCTGTTACTATTTCATTATGTTCTGGGGGGCTCGATGCTTAATCAATCAATCATGCTAATGTTATTGTTAAATAATAAATTTGATGATAAGGCACCGGCAGGAGGCCCTTTGTGGTTTTGAGGCCTGCTAGTGTCGACCCTAATAGGAAAAGGGTCTTGTCTACTGATCCATGATGAGCGCACTACCCGCATGTGGGCAGCGAGTATGGGCGCCCCCCTCAATTTGATTTGATTCGCATCTCGTCCAAATCGCCTCATTTAGTTCGGGTTTTCCATTTGCTGCATGCATGATCTTGCGAGCCCTTGGTACCCGGGTGGAACTTTCGTAGTCGGCATATAGGGGGACACGTTCTTAGAGTGCTATGAGGGTCCATTTTCTTCTGGGCTCGATTAGCCGTGCGCCCAAGGTGCTTTGGGCTTGATGCGAAGAAGAGTTGAGTTGTGTTGAGTGCCCCGCTTGGTGGGAGGCATCCCATCTGGCGGGTTATTCATACGTGTACGGCCAAATTGGTGCAACCCTGCAGGGATAAATCTTCTCGAGAAGCCGTGTTTTCCGCGGTTATGGACTACTTGGTAAAAGTACTGGCTAACAAGTACTCAGGACAACTTAAACCTAATGATTAACAACCTTACACCCAATGTTTAACAACTTGACTAGTAATAAGCTTATTGACACAATAATCTGAACCATCATTAATTCAACTGTGTGAGTTATCCTCGGATTGCTTCTTTGGATAAGGGGCGAGATCCAGGATGGGTTTGTTTGGAGTTAGCTATAGTTGGTTACGATACCCGATCTTATCTCTTTTCTGTTAGCCGGAGGTTATAGTGTTTCTGTAGTTGGTTAGCGCAGCCAGTTGCAGCATCTTTTATATCCCCTTTCTTCCGTTGAACCCAAAGCATCTGTGCTTGGTGTTGACGGGTTACACTTTGGTGAACTGTGAGTCTTGCTTGCCAGTACGTTTATGTACTGACCCCTTTGGGGCTGTGGTTTCCGCAGACCTACGTTTCCGAGGATCTACATGGTGGCTACTACGTGGAGTATGACGAGACTGCTGACGAGTAGATAGCAGACCCGGGCAGGATCCGAGACTTCGTGGATGGGCTCCGTCTGTTCGTTTCCGGCCTCTTAGGCCTATTTGGTTCTTGTCTGTACTCAGACATTTTGGATGCTTCCGCTGTGATGTAATGATGTATGTTGGGACATGTGTCCTCTGGATGATTGTATTTGCTATTTCTGCTCTAATGAGAGCTATTTGCAACTTATTTCAATCTTTTGTGTCGTAGAGATCTGTTGTGATATCAGTTGTTCAACGCCGTTGACGTACCATGTGTGAATGGTTTGAAGTACGTCAATGGAAGTGTCCTGATTTCTATGGGATAGTTTACGTCGACGCTGAACCGATAGGGGTTGGTTGTCACACATACGTGTGTTGGCCTACTCGTAAGAGGACGCGGGTGCCGGTAAGCCCTGTAATCCAATCTACTACTGTTCAACGGAACGGCGAGTATCCTTTAGAAGTCCGGGTGCGACAAATGGTATCAGAGCCTGTCTGCCTGCAGGATCCCTTTTTACTGGTCGCAGTTGAGTCTAGAAACTATTTTGTAGCTATATAGGAAAAATGAAACGTGAGAGTAGGAATTCTGTTCTTTTTCTTCTTTCCCCACCCACCCTCCCTTTTCTGGTAAGGAAGTGCAACGTTGTTTTCCCTTCTTATCTAAACTTTCAAGTTAGGATTTCACGAATTCTGGTTTCTCTAGGATGGTTATATCTACTAGACCATAGGAATGGAGGTGGTTGTGACATGATTTATCATGTTGCCTACTCATGATTGAGAACGGAGGCGTGTAAGCCCCGGAAGCAAATCCTCTATCCCTTAAGCAGTAGATATTGATCCTTTAGAAGCCCGGATGGGTTTTTTCCGTAGTACCTCAGGAGTTTTGTTCTCGTTTTCCCCGATGTTGATATCCTGTTCTTCTCAACATCCTTTTCGTCCGTTGAAATCTTGTTGTTGTTTTCCATTTCAGTTCTTCTACCGGCGTCTAATCAAAACTTCCCAAATATCAAGTCTATCTGGCCAAAAAGGTTGTTGTTGTTTCGAAAACTACCAGGCTATGAGAGCTGGCATTCCTATCACCTGGGGTTGTTTCGAGGAAGCATTCCTGAATCACCACATTCCAGATAGTCTGTTCTCCAAATGAATCAAGTTCTATCCAGCTATACACCCTCGATACAAAACCTCTCCCTGTATTTGAAAATGTTCCGGTGGTTTCCAAATTCCCTGACGACTATCCAAGGCGCACGATGTGTTTCGCGTGTCACAGCTCAAGAGGATCTTCGCAAGAAGTATCCGGACCTTTTCTTTTCTCAGTAGGAATCTCGGGGCGCGATTCCTTCAAGGGGGGGCTTTTTGTAACATCCCAAGTCTGAAAAATAGCCATTAGAATGTTTGCTCTCTGTTATTTTATGTTTTGCATCATGACATCATGTTGATTGCAATTGTTTTGCTTGTTTTCCTTTTGTTTTCCAACTGTTTTCCTTTGTTTTTCTATTTGAATTTCAAACCAAAATTCAAACCTTTTGTTTCATCCTTGTGATGTTACAATTTCCAAAATGACATTTCAAAATAGAACAATCAATTGTTTCCATTAAAGTGAGATTCCAAAAACTGTTGTTTTGTTTCATCAAAAATTCATTTAATATCAAACCCTTTTCAAATTCAATTATGATTTTCTTCCAAACAACAACCATGTTGAAATTATGAAAATTGCAAAACCAAACAATCAATTGTTTCCATTAAATCCCTAAGGTTCAACTATTTAAAATTGTGGTTTTAATAATCCACTTAACCCAATTTGTTACTCAAATTCAAATACATTTTTCCAAACAGCAACCAATTTGAAACCATGAAAATTACACAACAATCATAACCTTTTGCTTCAATTAAAAATATATGTTCACCCTAATTAAATTATTGTTGTCAATAACCACTTAATATAAAGATGATTCAAATTTGAATTAATTTGCAAACAGCAAGTTCTTTTGAAAATTCTGAAAAATCAAAGTTTCCAAGTGGTTGTTTTTGACCAAATCAGCCCACACAATTTTCTCAAAATTTCCCCTAACTCCCAAACCCTCATCCTCTTCCTTTTCCAATTCAGCAAAAAAAATAAACAAAGCAAAAGAATAAAAGAAGAGAGGAGAGAGGCAGCCCACCCCATCCCTTTTTCTTCCACTAGCCCATCTTTTTCCCTCAGCCCACCCTAGCTCAGCCCAATACCCCTTCCCACTTCGTCTTCTTCGTACGGCAGCTAATCCCGAGCTCCACGTATACAGAGAACATGGAGCAACGGTGATCACCCCTCCCCCTCTCCTATAAACCTAACCGATGCCCTAGCTCTCCCCCTAACCCTAGCTACTCCCTCCTTCTTCCCTCTCACCGCCTCCACCCCTCCTTTCTTCCACCTCCATCTCCCATCTCTCTGTAACCAAAATTTCTGTACCTCACCCGAAGCCCTACCTTGCTCCGGCGATCGCCGCCCTCCCGAGCCACCACCGCCGTGGCTAGGTGCGGGAATGGAACCGCCACGGGTCCCTCTCCCTCGACGTGCCCTCGGTCGGCCCCGAGGAGCTCCGATGCGCCGCCGCCATCCGAATTCCGCCGCCGGTCGCCACTGCCTCGACCACCTCTGTCCGCACCGATCCCGCCTCCATCGACCGCACCAAGGTGAGCGCCCCACCTCCTCCGCCTCCTCTCCCCTCCCTACTCTCTCCCTTGGTCGCAGCCACCCCTCGCAGCAGCCCCCTCCGGCGAGCAGCAGACCATGGCTGCCTGCGCTGTTGAAGAAGCAGCGAACTGCCCGTACAGTTTCAGTTACGTGCAGATTCAGAAAATCCCGCAACCACACCTTAACCCCCCCGAGCCCCTTCTCTACCAACAAACAGCAGCACAGCCCCACTGGTCAACACCCCTTGCGCCTAACCCACAGGTGCTGGGTTCGATTCCCCCTCCCCACACCTTTTATTCTCTGTTTTTTTCTTTTCTGCCCGCAGTTCAGAAAGACAGATCTGATCAATTACTTCTAAATTCCATATAAAATTGAATATCACTCCAATTTGAATGATTCAAAATCCTGTGGTTTCATAATTTTGTGCTCCTTCCAGTAATGTCAAATTTGCAATATGTTTCTGTAACATTTTTTGCACTAAATAATTAATTACTGAAAATGCAATAAAATTTGGAAACTTTGGAATTTCATAACTTTAATTCTACTCATCCAATTTTAACAAACTTGGACTCCAAAAATTTGTCTTAACAAACTCTACACATTGGTATTTTATTTGGGCACAATTGATTTAATTTTGAGCATGTTTTCCTCTGTTTACTAAAAAGGGCAGAATAAGAATGATTATGGAAAATTGCATAATAAATTCAATAATCACCCTAAAATTATGTTTGATAGCTCTAAATGTTCAATGAAACATTTGCTACATGTTTTCAACCTTTTCCATGCAATTTGTTGCTGTTTTGAATATTTTAAATTGGTGCAATATTTGAATTCTTGTTAAATTCACTTAAACTTGCAAAAATCATAACTTGGGCATAAAAATTCCAAATTCCACAAACTAAATATGTTTTCCAATCAACTTTTCATGTACTTTCTAAATATAAATTTTGTTTGCTGTTTTGAATAATTTAAATTGCTGAAAACAACTGTTTCTTAATTATTGCATTTAAAATTGCCAAAATAATAACTTGCTCATTTTAAATCCAATTTCAACAAATGAAATATGTTTTCCATGCAAAATTAAACCACCTTTCCAAATATAAATTTTGTTTCATGTTTTGAATAATTAAAATTGGTTAAATGATTTAAACCTTGTTTAAATCATTTAATATTGTTAAATTCATAACTTGATCAAAACAAATTCTTTTGGGACATATAATATATGTTTTCAAACCATAAAAGCATAACCTTTTGAAATATGAATCTCACTTAATGTTTTGCACAAATAAAAATTCAAATAAGTTCATGTTTGAATTAAATTCATTTAATTCTTGCTTAAACTTGTTTAATTCATAAATAATTTATTTGAAATCCTTTTTCAACAAGTGAAACATGTATTCCACCTAAAATTGTGTGTTCTTATCAAATATGAACTTTTTTTTATCTATTTTGAACAATTTAATTTGATGAAAACAACAAATGCTTGTGTGACACCTTCAAGTAACCAAAATTCCCAAACTTAACAAATGAATTCCTAAACTTGGTAAACCTTATTTCTATTTGGTTCTATTGTTGTTATTTTGTTGTCTTCCTCATCCATGCATCATGCTAATCCACTTTCACATGTTGCTTAGTTGTAAAACAATTAATTCAACCATAATTCATGGTCTCTCCATATGCAATCCAATGGCATATGGGTCCATTTAATCATGTTGTTATCTTGTCAACTAGTTTTATTTTGATGCATCAATTAAACTATCATGCATCATCCCATGTTTGTGCACCTATGCCATGTTATTGATTGTTTATCTTTCTGCACTGTTTGTTTGCTTCTTCTCGGATAAACGACGACGTTGAGACCGACGATACTTACGACACCCCTTCTAAGGAGTTAGCTCAGTACCAGGCTACTGGGTTTGCAGGCAAGTATTCACTCACATGAACCATCGTGTTCCTTTCAACATTGGATACCGATACTTTTCCGTTGTCTATTCTGCTAGCCCTATGATTAGTTGTTTCTGTTACGAACCTATCACATGAATCCCTTAACCCTGATATTGCCTCACCTCCACTCCTACAACCCTATTGTTTGAGCCAGTGTCTTACTAGCATGCTTAGGTTGCCTTGCTCGAGTCTGTTACCCGTTACTTTATGTTACTATTTCATTATGTTCTGGGGGGCTCGATGCTTAATCAATCAATCATGCTAATGTTATTGTTAAATAATAATTTGATGATAAGGCACCGGCAGGAGGCCCTTTGTGGTTTTGAGGCCTGCTAGTGTCGACCCTAATAGGAAAAGGGTCTTGTCTACTGATCCATGACGAGCGCACTACCCGCATGTGGGAAGCGAGTATGGGCGCCCCCCTCAATTTGATTCGATTCGCATCTCGTCCAAATCGCCTCATTTAGTTCGGGTTTTCCATTTGCTGCATGCATGATCTTGCGAGCCCTTGGTACCCGGGTGGAACTTTCGTAGTCGGCATATAGGGGGACACGTTCTTAGAGTGCTATGAGGGTCCATTTTCTTCTGGGCTCGATTAGCCGTGCGCCCAAGGTGCTTTGGGCTTGATGCGAAGAAGAGTTGAGTTGTGTTGAGTGCCCCGCTTGGTGGGAGGCATCCCATCTGGCGGGTTATTCATACGTGTACGGCCAAATTGGTGCAACCCTGCAGGGATAAATCTTCTCGAGAAGCCGTGTTTTCCGCGGTTATGGACTACTTGGTGAAAGTACTGGCTAACAAGTACTCAGGACAACTTAAACCTAATGATTAACAACCTTACACCCAATGTTTAACAACTTGACTAGTAATAAGCTTATTGACACAATAATCTGAACCATCATTAATTCAACTGTGTGAGTTATCCTCGGATTGCTTCTTTGGATAAGGGGCGAGATCCAGGATGGGTTTGTTTGGAGTTAGCTATAGTTGGTTACGATACCCGATCTTATCTCTTTTCTGTTAGCCGGAGGTTGTAGTGTTTCTGTAGTTGGTTAGCGCAGCCAGTTGCAGAATCTTTTATATCCCCTTTCTTCCGTTGAACCCAAAGCATCTGTTGTCGGGGGGTTACCCCCGAGTAGGGTAAAGGCAAGTGGTAAAGGCGACTTACAGAAGAGAGGTTTGGTCGAGTAGCCGACTACCCGGTACCTGCTACCCGGTCGACTGCTACTCGGTCTCACCTCAAGATGACCAGAAGGAGATATCAATCAAGTTCTGTCCTTTCGAGTAGAAGAGTTGGCCCGAGTGAAATTGGCGGGAACCTACTCGGCCCAGAAAGTCAAAGGAGCCGTTCTGACACAGGATCCCGCGTATCCTGGGTCCGTACTTGGCAGCATTCGAACTACTGTTCATCTGGGACCGGCCTGCCTGACAGTGACAGCATGGAAGCAGGCCGTCGCAGGATAAGGGGGCCCTACTCTGTGTTTGGCACAGTGATACCAGTCTGTCCCCTTGTTTTGCCCAACGACTTTCCAGATGCAGCCAAGATTAGGAACCAAAGCTGTCAGCGGGAACCCGGAAGAAGGACGATGTGCACACTATGTCGACACTTGTCCATGTTTGGACGTATCCGGCTGGGCACCGTGTATATAAGGTGCCCCGCCGCCTCCTGCGTGAGGCATCGCATACTAGAACGGAGGAAACCCTGGTTTCTTGACCTAGTTCATCATCTAGAGAGCATAGTGGCTACTCGGTAGCAAGAACATTGTACTGTGGCTACTCGGTGAGACACCAGAATACACAAAGAAAGGCAGGAGTAGGGGTTTTACCTCCTCACGAGGGCCCTGAACCTGGGTAGATCGTGTTGTTTGCGGTGTTTACTTCGTACCTCACGCGGCTACTCGTCGCGTGATCCCTCCCCGAGCACCTCCAGCGTCCTTCGTCCCCACATCTTTAGCCATCCCATGGCATCTGCCGTGACACCACCACGACAGTTGGCGCCCACCGTGGGGCAACCAGCGGCACTGGTTGGAGTTTCTGTTCGGACGGGATCTTCTTCAGCGGAGCGCGTGGTCTGTGGCCTTGTCCACAGATTCGGCTCCTTCGACTTCGTCACCGACAACGCCGGCGATTTCGGCGGCAGGGCCATGCCGGAGGGTGGCTCGGTGATCTCCTTCGGTTCTCACCTCATCTACGTCGCCACCGTCGCCAACCACGAGTATCCCGAGCTGGTGCATGACGCGGAGGATCCTCCCGCGGTGATCGCTGCTCGCGGAAGGCCCGCGTGCCGCTCTGCGAACTGCGCTGAGGTGATGGTGACGGGCTTGGCGGCAAACACTGGCGCAGCCGCTACTGGCGCTGCGGCCGTCGTCGAGGAGATCGATGCACCGGCTGGTGGCAGGGTTCACCGGCCCTACGAGAAGGAGAGCAACTTGCCGCCTTCCACGTCTACGGTCATTCCCGCGTCGGCCACGCGGCCTGGCATGCCAACCCCCACCGACATCGAGCTCCTGGCCATGAGTGAGCAGCTCGAGCGGCAACGCCTGGAGCTGCTTGCCGAGCAGGCGGAGTTGGATAAGGTGAGGTTGGAGTTGAGTCTAGATCAGCTCGAGTACAACAAGGCTCACGGCTTCACGCCAGTTGCTAGGAGGCCTAGCAGAGTAGGTGCCACTCAGCGCAATCTTGGTGCCGAGATGGCGACAGTTGTAGAGGCTCCTGCTCAGTCCGCCACCGCAAACACTTCCACTAGGCCCAGATACAGCACGCCCGCCAAGACACTTAGAGCTGCAGAAGCTGTAGCTGCCGAGTTGCCTCGCCTAGATGGCGATGCGCGTCTTAGGCAGCAGGAAAGGCTCAACGAGTTGGTGTTGGAGGCTGCTAGGCAGAATGAGGAGTTCCGGAAGGCCAACCCGGGTGCTGGGGCTTCGCAGGTGGTTCACTCGCACGCGGCTAGATCTAACGATCAGGCCTCGTCTCCGCATCCCAGCCGCGAGAAGAGCCGCAGCGGGCGCTCGGGCAGAGACAGGCAAATGCAGGTGTATGACCCGGCTGCTGCCGCGAAACAGCTTGCTGTGCCGCAGCAGCCCGGGCAGGAACACAACGCTGCAAGAGCAGGCTCTCAAGCCCATCAAGCTCAAAGCCGTGCCCGAGAAGCTGCACGTCCAGGTCCTTCTCGGCAACCCACAGCTCAGCCTACTCGGCAGAGGCAGCAGCCGCGCGCAGTGGCACCAGTCGCCAACCCGGTGGAGCAGCCTGCAGCTGTGCAGGTGGACAGGTATGATGATGGCTACCCAGCCATGGAGATGGCTGGCTATGATGTACATGACCGTGTTGGCGAGCGCATGCTGGCACCAGGAGATGTGAGGCATCAGTTGGACCGGATCAGCTTGTCGGCGCGGCTGGAGAGCACGGGTCCTCCCGGCCCCGAGTGCTTTGGCCCGCGCATCATGAACGAGCCGTCCGTGAAGAACTTCCAGCTTGCAAGAGGCACCAAGAGCTACAATGGCAGCACCAAGCCTGAAGATTGGCTCAATGATTATGTCACCGCGGTTCACATCGCGAACGGCAACAGAAGATGGGCTGTGCGCTATGTCCCGCAGATGCTAGAGGGTCCAGCTCGCACTTGGCTCAACAACTTGCCCAAGAACAGCATTAACTGCTGGCTGGACTTCTCGGATGCCTTCATCAGCAACTTCACGAGCACATACAAGAGGCCGAATAGGCCACAGCAGCTATCCGCTTGCAGGCAGCGAGAAGACGAGACAGACCGCGAGTATCTTACTCGGTGGAGTACATTGAGGAACACCTGTGAGGGCGTGAATGAAGCACATGCCATTACTTGGTTTGCGCAGGGATGCAGACATGGCAGTATGTTGTGGCAGAGACTGCAGAGGGAGATGCCGAACACTCTGGCGGAGACCATCAAGATTGCGGATCAGTACGCACTTGGTGATCCCACTCAGCCACTGATGGACTCCTCTGAGCCGAGAAGAAACTTCAGCAACGGCAAGCGCAACGAGTTCCGCAACAAGCGCCGAGTAGATACTCGGTATGATCCTGAAGAGGTGAATGCAGTGACTGTTGGAGCTGGTGGCAGCCAGAGGCAGAAACCTGCTGGAGCCTACGGGCAGAACCAGAACCAGGGCCAAGGCAACAAGAAGCCATTTCGCACCTCTCAGTTGGGTAGCGGGAACTCCGAGCAGCCGAAGAAGTTTGTCTTCGATGACATGAAGGATGGCCCATGCAGTTTTCACACTCACCACCCCTCGAGGCCTGCTAACCACACTACTCGGCAGTGCGAGTGGTGGGAGGCGATCAAGAGTGATGGCTTGCCTCCTCCTCCTCCTCTGCCAGCAGCCAATGCCAATGTGCAACCTACTCGCGCACCCGCAGCTCGGCCGCCAGTGTACCCGAGAAGAGAGAATGTGAACCAGGTGGCTTTAGGAGCCAACCAAAACTTCAACAATGAGAGATACCGCAACAACAACAACTACTACAACCGCAACAACAACAACAGAGGCAACAACAACAACTATCAGGGCAACAACAACAACGGCAACAATGGGGGCGGAGGCTCCAATCAGTACCAAGAGCACCATGAGAGCTACATGATCTTCACTTCTGAGCCAGTCGACAAGCAATCACAGCACAGGCGGGCCATGGAGGTCAATGCGGTGATTCCTGCTGTCCCTCACTACATGTATTGGTGTGACCAGGAGATCAGGTGGACCCGAGCAGATCATCCCAAGGTGCTGCCCAACCCGGGTAGCTATGCCTTGGTGCTGGATCCTACCTTCCTGGGTCCCGAGAAGAATGTGAGGTTCAGCAAGGTGCTAATCGACAACGGCAGCAGCATCAACATTGTGTACAAGGACACACTCGAGAAGCTTGGCTTGGCCGAGAACATGATGCTGCCTAGCAAGACCACCTTCCATGGCATTGTGCCCGGAATCTCATGCAACCCGATTGGCCGAGTGTGGATCGATGTGCTATTCGGCACCAGGGATAACTGCCGCACATAGCGCCTGCAGTTCGAGGTGGTGGACCATCAGAGTCCTTACCATGCTCTACTCGGCAGGCCTGCTCTGAGCAAGTTCATGGCCTCTACCCATGTTGCATATCTAAAGATGAAGATCCCTGGTCCCAATGGTATCATTACCATCTCTGGAGATTACAAGAAGTCCATGGAGTGTGCCTCTGCTAGCTCCCAGTTGGCAGAGTCGATGGTGATTGCTGCCGAGAAGAAGAAGATGTACGAGGTGGTAGCCATGGCGCAATCCGCGCAAGCTGGTGCACAGGGTGTGCCGAGTACCCAGCACGGCACTGCTTTTCAGGCTGCCAAGGAGACAAAGAAGGTCCAGGTCGACCCCGAGTTCCCCGACCGCGTAGCCATCATTGGCTCCGGGTTGGCGGAGAAATAGGAAAGCGAGCTCATCCACTTCCTCCGTGAGAATCGGGATGTATTCGCCTGGTCCAATGAAGATTTACCAGGAGTCCCGAGGGAGTTGGTTGAGCACTCTTTACATGTGCGTCCTGACGCCAGACCAGTGAAGCAGGCTATGCGCCGCTTCGGAGATGAGAGAAGGAAGGCCATTGGTGACCAGATCACCAAGTTACTGATAAGCAATTTCATCATGGAGGTGCTGCATCCGGATTGGCTAGCCAACCCGGTCATGGTCGAGAAGAAGAAGGAGGATCCTAAGGCTGCCACTGCATGGCGCATGTGTGTCGACTACACCGACTTGAACAAGGCATGCCCCATGGATCCTTTCCTGCTACCTCGCATCGATCAGGTGATCGATTCCACCGCTGGTTGTGAACTGTTGTCTTTCATAGATGGCTACTCTGGTTTCCACCAGATTGCACTCAATCCTGCTGATCAAATAAAGACTGCTTTCATTACCCCGTACGGGGCTTATTGCTATCGTGTCATGTGTTTTGGCTTGAGGAATGCGGGTGCAACCTATCAGAGATGCATGCAGAAATGCTTGCACGACCAGCTCGGCAAGAATGTGCAGGTGTACGTAGATGACATTGTCATCAAAACGAATAAAACACATACTCTGCTTGCCGACCTGGAGGAAACCTTTGCTAACCTACGCAAGTACAAAATGAAACTGAATCCGAGTAAGTGCACCTTTGGTGTACCGGCTGGAAAGCTACTCGGTTTCCTGGTTTCTAGTCGGGGCATTGAAGCCAACCCTTCAAAGATAAAAGCTATTGAGAGCATGTCTTTACCGAGATCACTGAAAGATGTGCAGAAGTTCACAGGTTGTTTGGCATCTCTGAGCCGTTTTCTGGGTCGAATGGGCGAGAAGGCCCTGCCTCTATACCAGCTAATGAAGAAAAGTGACAAGTTTGTCTGGACTCCGCAAGCGGACGTGGCATTCAATGAGCTGAAAGCAATGCTGGCTAGTGCTCCCATCTTGGCTAGTCCGCTACCCAAGGAGCCAATGCTGCTGTACATTGCTGCGACTAACCGAGTAGTCAGTGTGGTGATTGTGGTGGAACGAGAAGAAGAAGGCAAGAGTGTGCAGCGCCCAGTATATTATCTCAGTGAGGTGCTGTCCAGCTCCAAGCAAAACTATCCGCATTACCAGAAGATGACATATGGTGTGTACCTGGGCGCCAGGAAGCTGAAACATTATTTCCAGGAGCACCCCATCACTGTTGTGAGTTCTGCTCCCATCTCGGACATCATGGGCAACAAGGAGGCGAGTGGCAGAGTAGCCAAGTGGGCGATCGAGCTAGCTGCGTATGCTCCCGCGTATGCGAGAAGAGACGCCATCAAGTCTCACATCCTGGCGGAATTTCTTGTGGACTGGGCCGAGGTGCAGTATGAACCTCCTGCTCCAGTTTCCAATTACTGGAAGATGCACTTTGATGGCTCAAAGGTGAAGGAAGGCCATGGTGCTGGTGTTGTGCTTACGTCACCCAAGCGAGATCAACTCAAGTATGTGTTGCAGATTCACTTCAAGGCATCCAACAATGTAGCAGAGTACGAGGCAGTGGTGCATGGTTTGCGAGTAGCAAAGGAGGTTGGCGTGCAGCGCATTATATGCTATGGTGATTCAGATCTGGTGGTGCAGCAAGTCTCGGGCACTTGGGATGCCTTGGATGCCAACATGGCATCGTATCGCTTCCTGGTGCAATCTATGACTGGTTTCTTCGAAGGTTGTGAGTTCCAGCACATTCACCGAGCAGAGAACGAAGCAGCAGATGAGTTATCCAAGTTGGGATCTTCTCGGCAATCCATCCCGGCGGGAATCGCTTTGGAGCATTTGAGGAAGCCATCCATCAAGCCTTCTCCCAACTCGGAGTCCATATTTGTTCCTTCTCTGCCAAGTGAGGAATCTGATCCCATGGAGATTGACTGGGAGAGTGCTTCAGGAAACCCGGGGACTGCCGTCCTGTACTCGGGGACTGCCTTTCCTTACTCGGGGACTGCCACTCCCTACCCGGGGACTGCCACTCCTTACTCGGGGACTGCCATTCCTTACCCGGGGACTGCCGCTCCCTACTCGGGGACTGCCACTCCCTACTCGGGGACTGCCACTCCTTACTCGGGGACTGCCGTCCTTAACCCGGGGACTGTCGCATTCATTGAGGAGGTCCTTGCTAATCGGTCTGGGCTTCAGAGAAGCGCTCCTACTCCCCCTGAGCAACCACAAGAGCCTGTCCCAATGGAACTGGACGAACCGGTGTTTCCCACGAGGGAGACACCGAGTTGGGCTATGCCCATATTATCCTTTCTAAGGGACGGCACTCTACCTGAAGATGAGGTGACTGCAAGGCAGATTCAGAGAAGATCCAAAGGCTACACTATTGTCCGAGATGTGCTGCACAAGAGAAGTGCCACTGGTGTCCTACAACGTTGTGTGGATCCAGCAGAAGGAGAAGAGATCCTGATAGAGATACACCAAGGAGAATGCGGGCACCATGCCTCTTCTCGGGCGCTGGTCCAGAAAGCTTTCCGGCATGGTTTCTATTGGCTCACAGCACTGCAGCAAGCTGAGGATATCGTGAGGAAGTGCACAGGCTGCCAGATGTTCGCAAGTAAGATTCACATGCCTGCTTCCGAGTTGAAAACAATTCCTATCACCTGGCCATTTGCTGTTTGGTGTTTGGACATGGTTGGGCCTTTCCAGCCGGCTAGAGGCAACATGACTCACATCTTGGTCATGGTGGACAAGTTCACCAAGTGGATTGAAGTGAAACCTATTCGGAGGTGTGATGGGGCCACGGCTATGAAATTCGTGAAGGATATAATCCTGAGATACGGCTACCCGCACAGTATCATCACCGACAACGGCACAAACTTTGCTGAGGGAGCAATGGTGCGGTTTTGCAGAGATAAGCATATCCGACTAGACGTTGCGTCAGTCGCGCACCCTGCTTCCAATGGACAAGTTGAAAGAGCAAATGGTATGGTACTGGCAGGCATAAAGCCAAGGCTGATTGAGCCACTGCTGAAAACACCAGGGTGTTGGCTAGATGAGTTGCCAGCGGTGTTGTGGAGTCTAAGGACTACCCCTAACCGGTCAACCGGCTACACGCCATTCTTCTTGGTATACGGGGCTGAGGCCGTTTTGCCAATAGACTTAGAGCATGACTCCCCCCGAGTAGCCCTCTACACTGAGGTGGAGGCGAGAGAATCTCGAGAAGACGACGTTGACCTGCTTGAAGAAGCAAGAGAGCTGACTCTGTCGCGTTCGGCTATCTACCAGCAAAACCTGCGGCATTATCATAGCCGAAAGGTGAACCCAAGGGTTTTCCGAGAAGGAGACATGGTCCTCAGGCTTGTGCAGCGCACAGCCGGGATGCACAAGTTGTCTCCTCCATGGGAAGGGCCTTTCATTGTGAGCAAAGCGCTGCACAATGACGCTTACTATCTTGTAGATGTGCGCCCACCACAGGCGAACAGGGCAGATAAATCTGGAGAGGAAACCAAGCGCCCTTGGAATGTAGCTCTACTCCGTCATTTTCATTCGTAAGCAAAGATGTGTATGTACCCTCTTATCCGAGTTGAAATTCTACTCTGAAATTGTTCTCGGGGACTGCCCTCGTCCAAAATTGCTCCAAATGTTTTTACTCGGCTTTACTGTTTATCTACTCGGTTGCTTCACTTCAGAACTCATAAGTGTATTGAGTACTGTGTTTAAACCTACAAGCCAACTCTTCGATTCTGCTGTTGTCCGAAACCCGGCTTCATGGCAAGCAAGAGAACAAGCAAAAGGTCAATGAGCACAAGAAAATCGCTAAGGAAGAAAAAGTGCAGGAACCGAGTAGAGTGTTTGTTACTTTTGTTCTCTGTTTCGTCTTTTCGGCTAAGTGGTGGGCTGCGTTACTATGATTGTTTCTAGTGGCTAAGTATTTGCAGCTCTACTCTGTGACTCTTGTGACTCGAATACCAAAAAAGCAACAAGTTGCGGGTAGAGCAGAGATGAAAAGAGAGGGTGAATAAGAAACGCAACTCAGGGACTCGCATGGAAACGCAACCCGGCATTGAGCCAGGGCTGCTCAAAATGATTAAATTAAAGATAACAAGTGGAAATAAAATTGAGTAGCAAGAGAAAATGTAAATGAGTCTGATACATCTGCACCCGGCATCCCGGGGATCTGATAAGTGTTTGAGTGAAAAAGCTTGCAGGATAAGATCATGTTGAAGTGGCGATGTTGTCGGTGCTGGCCTGGGCTACTTCATTCTCGGTGGCGGTCTGGTTGGCCTCCGCCTCCGAGCCGGCGGCAGCTGCCTTCGCGGCTTCCTCCTCGGCGCTTGTGTTGGTCGCATCCGCTTCCGCGTGGACGGTGGCGGACTGCTCCATCTCGGATGGACCAGAGGCTTGGCCTTGGGGGCATACCGTGTCATCGAGAGCGGCTCCTGATGAGGTGCCGAACTCGAGGGCAGCGGTGTCGATCTCCTCGGTCTCTTCGTCGCTACTCGCGATGACTGCAGCCTTCCCCTTGCTCTGGGGAGAATCGAAGAAGCCCGATGCCAGCTCGGAGTCTGTCTCTTCATCTGCGTCCTCGTCCTCCTCCACCTCGGTGTCGGGTTCGGGGAGGCCATCGATGAAGGTGGCCGTATCCGCGCACTCGGCAACCTCATACGCAATGAGTTTGCGCGTGGTCACGCAGCTGGGATCCATCTCCCACTTGGAATTGGCGCGCTTCCCGCGGATGACCTGCATGTTCAGATTCTCGTACCAAGAGGCGACGCAGAGCAGCATCAGATCAGCGCCTGCCCGAGCTCCCGAGGCGCGCCACTTCTTCAACTCGGCCTTCACATTGCGCAGCTTCAGAGCAAGGCCATCAATGGTTGTCGGCGCGGAGTCTTCAGGCCAGAATAGCTTGTGGAGCTCGAAGCCGACGCGCACCAAGTCGGTGCCCACGCCGGCTAGGCGTTCAAAGTGCCCTCGCATCACCAGCAGGCTGTCCTCGATCTCGGCTCTGGTATCCGCGTCCTCGCCCTTCTCAATACGAGCTGCTCGGGCCTTGGCCAAAGCTGGCGCGCAAGCGGACACGAGATCAGGGAAGATTTCTGCACAAGAGCAAGTGAGAAATTCAGTCACAGGATCCGAGAAGAGGCAGAACCGAGAAGAAGAAAGGCAGAAAGGAGGAAAACTTACTGTGGAGCTCGTGGCGCAGTTGCTGCAACTGGGTTTTCCATGTTTCTTCGTTAGAAATGTGCTTCTCCTCAAGCAAGCGCAGACTATCCAGCTGAGTGAAGTACCCGGCGTTGGCTTTTTTCAGCGTTTCGCACTCCTACTCGAGGGCTTTTATCTTGGCATTGAAAGTTGTCTCAGCTTTTGCCTTCTCGGTGATGGCTCTGTCCCTCTCGTCACCAAGCTTGACCACATCCTGAAGTGCCTTCTGCAGCTGGAGTTGCAGCGTCTCCATCTCGGTAGTGTGTGCACTCTGCAGAGCTGCAGATTGGCTTATTAGTCGCACCTCCACCTCTGCAGGTTTGAGGCAATCTTGATGCTCTAGGACAAACTTCTTATGATCTTCTGAAAAGAGCAAAGCACGGTTAGCAGAGAAGCAAAGGAAGAAACAGGCAAAGGAAAACCGAGTAGACAGAGGTTTACCTTCAAGCTTCTTGATGGTGGTCTCGGCATTCGCAACAAAGGCACGGCAGTTGTCGTGTTCGTCAGCAAGGGCGTTCAGCTTCCCTGCAGAGTAGAGATGGTTAACGCAAAAAGCGATAGCGGGCGTAAACAAAAAACGCAAGAACCGCGTAAGCGAGAAGCACACCTTCCACCTCGGACAGCCTCATGGTACTGTTCATGACCTCCTTGTCGGCTTCCTCGGCGATCACCTTCTCCTTCTCAAGGGCGGCAATACGCCTCTTGGCAATGGCGTGGTTCCAGAGAAGTTGGCGGTGCAGATGGGTCCGCTTCAGTACACTATTCTGAAAAGCAAAAGAAACAAGTGTCAGGCAAAGTGTTTGAGATTCCACCCGAGAAGGCGGCTACTCGGAGGAGTGTCTGCCTACTCGGCCAGAATCTCGGGGACTGGGTGATGGATAAGGAAAAGAGGAAGAGAAGAAAAGAAGCGAAGATGCAACTCGGAAAAGATAAGTTAAGGCTTACCGCGTAGGACTGCTCGAGATCTTCTGCGTTCTTGCGGTGCACGAACATCTTGGCAGCCAGAGTTGCAGAGGTGGTCGAGACGGTCATGGGTTTGTAGCCCAAGTCCACCTTATTCCAGTCCTAGCGCATGTGGTCGATGTCGCCTAAATCGGTGCCATTCCAGTTGGGGGTGCCGAGAATCTTGCTATCCCATTTGGCGTCGATGAAGCCAATAAGGTCGAGCACTTGCTCGAGGCTCTGGGATGTTATCGCTTGGTCTTGAGCTCCCCGAGAAGCAATGGAGACGGGGGCCGGGGGCCTAGAGTCCGTCGCCACGGCTTTCCTTCCTTTGGTAAGAGCAATCTTCCGGTCCTCGACGGAAAGGCCAATCTGGCGCTGTTGGCTGACCTTCACCATATAATCCGGGTAGAGGGCCTGATCGGCTACGCTAGCGGCGGCAGGAACCGCACTAGGGTTGCGGATAACCAGTTGCTTGGACTGGCCAGCTGATGTCGACGGCGGCTTGTCGGCGGCCTTCTTCTTTGCTGCCTCTTTCTGAGCGGGTGGTTTCTTGGTGGTTGACTTCTCGGCTGCCCGCTTCTCGACTGCATCCTTCAGAGCATCTAGGGCTTGTTTCCTGGTCTGCGGCACCGAGGAGGAATCTGGCGGTGCAGTGCCTTGATCAATGGGTGGCGCCACGGATCCGTCACCTTGTGCAGCATCTGGTTGGGCGCTACTCGGAGCAGCGCCTGGTTGCACACTGCTCAGGGGATACTCCTCGGTCATGGCGGCATCTTCTACCCGCTGCTCGTCAGCGGGATCCCCTTGTCCGGCAGCGTCCGTGGCTGGCTGCTCCTGTTCTGCTCCTGGACGCTCGACGGCGGCATCGTGGCGCATCTCTGTATCTTGGTCTTGGTTCCCCTCGGCGGCGTCAGCTGGAGGGGAAGGTGGTTTCTCCTGATGAGCAGCATCCTGCGGCTCTGGCTCAGCGTTTTGGGCATCAGTGCCCTCTGTTGATGCATTGGCGGCATTGTTCTCGTCGCCATCGAGGTCGATCAGTTTGTCGACATCAATGGCAGTCTTCTTTTGAGTCTCGCTGGATGCAAGAGCGGCATCCGCGTTCAAGGGGGCACTGAAAGGGAAATTGGAGTCAAAGATAAGAAAAGGGCAGAAAAAAACGAGAGAAAACAGTGAAGCAAAAGAATTGGGAGGCAACCGAGAAGAGCAGGATGAACTGAGAAGAAACTTACGCGGTGGTGGAGGAAATTGTTCGCCTTGGTCTCTTCACGACCTTCTTGGTCGTCTTCTCGTTCAGCTTCTTCTTCTTGGCGGGGGGCTCTACGGCTCCGCTGCCAGTCCGCTTGCGAGTAGCGGGTGCAGCGACAGAAAGAGGATTGACCTCAAGGGCTCTATCGCCCTCGTTCTCGTCCTCGTCCTCATTCTCGTTCTCCTCGTCCACATCGTCTGCGGATTCAGGAAAAGAAGAGGAGCGAATCAGAAACAGTAAACAATGGATTGGTGCTTCTCGCGAACAAGCAAAGTAAGTACGCAGTTACCTTCAAATTCGTCCTCAGGCCAGTCGCGGAGAGACGATTCTGCGCGCTGCCTCTCCATCGTGGGGGAGTGGGGGAGATTGATCTGATCTGCAGCCTCAAAAGAGGCATCATCGTCCTCTGTTCGATCAGCAAACCAATTGCCTTCGAAACGTTCACATCTTTCCATGAGCTGGCGATTGAGGACCTGAAGAACAAAGAAATATCACATATTAGCCGAGTAGCAGGAAGGCACTATACTCGGATAGGCGTGCAAACACAAAGCACACTAAGCCTAGGCAAACTTACTAAACATCCTACTCGGAAAGGCGTGCAGCCATCAAGCATATTAAGCCTAAAAATGGTTCCCGAGTAGGTTACCCGACAAGGCGTGCAGGCACAAAGCACACTAAGCCTAGGCAATTCAGCTAAGTACTCTACTCGGTACCGAATGCGGTTGCTAGTCGCGGCGAGAAGAGGAAGTTTGCTACTCGGAAAACATATACAGAAAGCAGAGAAAGAAGAGCGTACCCGTGGAATCGGCTTCGTGCGGCTGAATGGGATGAACCCATACTGCCAGTGCTCGCCGAGGTTCGTCGTCAGGATGGCCCTTGCGTGCTCAGGAACATCCGCGTTGTCGATCTCGATGGTGGTCGTTCTAGTGCAGTCGCGGGGGCCACCCATATAGCACATCAGGTGGCAGCGGTCTTGCAGAGGCAGAACGCGATTCTTGATCCAGCACGCCACGGGATCATCACTCTTGAGGCCCTCGTTGATTAGGACCCCGAGCCGCGCCTCTATCTCCATCGCGTTGAGGTCGTTGGAGGGCTTCGACTTCCAATTCTTCCCGGTGGGAGCACGATTGCTCCAAGCGGGAAGATTGATTCGGTCAGTTACCTTTCCTCCTTCGGTGGCGGGGATGTTCTTGACGTAGAGGAACGTCTTCTGCCACATTCGGACGGATTCCAACCCCTTGATCCGGGGATAGTTGGTTCCTGACCGCTGCACCATCATGGCGCAGCCGGTGTCAGTTGCGCGTGGCACACCCGCGCCTTCCTTCTTCCCGGTGGTCTGCTGGCGGAGGTGGAAGTACTTCAGCCAGGTACCCGTCGTGGGATGGATACCAAGGAAGGCCTCGCACACCACAGCGTGGTAGGCGAGGAAGACGACGGCGTTTGGTGGCAAGTGATGCATTTGAAGACCGAAGTGGTCGAGGAAGCGGCGGAGGAAGTCGGAGGCCGGCAGGCCGAATCCGCGCTCAAAGTGCGACAAGAACACGACGTGCTCGCCCTCCTGCGGGGTTGGCACGAGCTCGTCGTCGGACGGCCGGCACTGAACACCGGGAGGAACCCTCCGGGTGTTCACGAGCCAGGCGCAATCCTCGGCGGTGACGTGCGAACCAGCCCAGCCGTCGCGAGCAGCCATGGCAAGGAGAGCGCGGATGGTGGAGAGTTGGAGAGAATGGGTGGAAGAAAAGAATCCGCAGCGGCGCGAAAGGTTGCGCGGCGGCGGAGAGCTCGGCGGCGGAGAAGAACAGAGAGACGAAAGGGGAAAAGTGCGAAGGGAGGAGAAAAGGAAGTTACCGGCGGAGGTATTTATATCCTCTCCGCGGTTTACCGTTACTATCGGGGAAGTGGGATCGATCGTGGCGTGTGGTGGGGTCTGTGGCCGGCTGGAAACGCACGCACGCGCGAGGCGCGCGCGTAACGGCCGCAGCAGATCCCACTACCAGATCGTGGCCAATTACTGCGCGTGATGGGACATAACGAGCCAGTGGGCCCGCCCCGTGAAAACTGGGCGCGTGGCACGTCGTGTCGTGGCAGCGAAACGACGGGGTCACGGATGCTTGACACGTGTCCAGTTGCCGAGCGGAAGGCTGGATCGTGCTCTGCGCTGCAAAGACGCCAGAGGAGAAATTCTCTAAGTCTTTTTACTCGGTTACAGAGTAGAAAGCAGGTGTTATTCGGAAGACAGGAAACTCAAGGCACTTTCTAGAGTACTACTCGGAGGTCGTTTACTCGGCATCTTGAGGTTCAAGGGCTACGAGGCAAAGATTGGTTTTAAGCTGGCAGAGCCTAGTGAACGAGTTCGCAAGACTCAACCAGCTTCGGGGACTGCTGTCGGGGGGTTACCCCCGAGTAGGGTAAAGGCAAGTGGTAAAGGCGACTTACAGAAGAGAGGTTTGGTCGAGTAGCCGACTACCCGGTACCTGCTACCCGGTCGACTGCTACTCGGTCTCACCTCAAGATGACCAGAAGGAGATATCAATCAAGTTCTGTCCTTTCGAGTAGAAGAGTTGGCCCGAGTGAAATTGGCGGGAACCTACTCGGGCCAGAAAGTCAAAGGAGCCGTTCTGACACAGGATCCCGCGTATCCTGGGTCCGTACTTGGCAGCATTCGAACTACTGTTCATCTGGGACCGGCCTGCCTGACAGTGACAGCATGGAAGCAGGCCGTCACAGGATAAGGGGGCCCTACTCTGTGTTTGGCACAGTGATACCAGTTTGTTCCCTTGTTTTGCCCAACGACTTTCCAGATGCAGCCAAGATTAGGAACCAAAGCTGTCAGCGGGAACCCGGAAGAAGGACGATGTGCACACTATGTCGACACTTGTCCATGTTTGGACGTATCCGGCTGGGCACCGTGTATATAAGGTGCCCCGCCGCCTCCTGCGTGAGGCATCGCATACTAGAACGGAGGAAACCCTAGTTTCTTGACCTAGTTCATCATCTAGAGAGCATAGTGGCTACTCGGTAGCAAGAACATTGTACTGTGGCTACTCGGTGAGACACCAGAATACACAAAGAAAGGCAGGAGTAGGGGTTTTACCTCCTCACGAGGGCCCTGAACCTGGGTAGATCGTGTTGTTTGCGGTGTTTACTTCGTACCTCACGCGGCTACTCGTCGCGTGATCCCTCCCCGAGCACCTCCAGCGTCCTTCGTCCCCACATCTTTAGCCATCCCATGGCATCTGCCGTGACACCACCACGACATCTGTGCTTGGTGTTGACGGGTTACACTTTGGTGAACTGTGAGTCTTGCTTGCCAGTACGTTTATGTACTGACCCCTTTGGGGCTGTGGTTTCCGCAGACCTACGTTTCCGAGGATCTACATGGTGGCTACTACGTGGAGTATGATGAGACTGCTGACGAGTAGATAGCGGACCCGGGCAGGATCCGATACTTCGTGGATGGGCTCCGTCTGTTCGTTTCCGGCCTCTTAGGCCTATTTGGTTCTTGTCTGTACTCAGACATTTTGGATGCTTCCGCTGTGATGTAATGATGTATGTTGGGACATGTGTCCTCTGGATGATTGTATTTGCTATTTCTTCTCTAATGAGAGCTATTTGCAACTTATTTCAATCTTTTGTGTCGTAGAGATCTGTTGTGATATCAGTTGTTCAACGCCGTTGACGTACCATGTGTGAATGGTTTGAAGTACGTCAATGGAAGTGTCCTGATTTCTATGGGATAGTTTACGTTGACGCTGAACAGATAGGGGTTGGTTGTCACACATACGTGTGTTGGCCTACTCGTAAGAGGACGCGGGTGCCGGTAAGCCCCGTAATCCAATCTACTACTGTTCAACGGAACGGCGAGTATCCTTTAGAAGTCCGGGTGCGACAAACTGCGGATCAGATCAAAGTCGAGGGGGGTTCCATACCACCACCCGGATGCGGTGAGCACACTCATCATGGATCAGTAGACAAGACCCTTTTCCTAATTAGGGTCGACACTAGCAGGCCTCAAAACCACGTCGGGCCTCCTGCCGGTGCCTTATCATCAAATTATTATTACCCAAGCATTAACAGGTTGATTGTTTAACATCGAGCCCCAGAACATAATAAAATATGGTAACAGGAAGTAACGGGTAACAGACTCGAGCAGAAACAACCCTAAGCATGCTAGTAAGACACGGGCAACAAACAAAGGGGTTATAGGTGTGGAGGTGAGGCTATATCAGGGTTAAAGGATAACATGTGATAGGTTCGGAACAGAAGCAACGTTTCATAGGGCTAGCAGAATAGACAACGGAAAGTATCGGTATCCAATGTTGAAAGGAACACAATGGTTCATGTGAGTGAATACTTGCGTGCAAACTCAGCAGCCTGGTACTGAGCTAGATCCTCAGAAGGGGTGTCGTAAGTATCGTCTGTCTCAACGTCGTCGTCTATTCGAGAAGAAGCAAACAAACAACGCAAAGAAACAACAATCAATAACATGGCATAATGCACAATCATGGGATGATGCATGACCATTTAATTTATGCACCAAAAATTAACTGGTTGACATGGTAACATAACATGATTAAATGGACCCATATGCAATTTGGATTGCATATGGAAAAGGTCCATGAATTAAGGTTGAATTAATTGATCTACAATTAACCATCATGTGAAAATTGATTAGCATGATGCATGCATGAGGAAAACAATAAGAAAACAACAATAGAAACACTTTTAAATAAGGTTCACCAAGTTTTGGAATTTATTTGTTAAGTTTTGGAATTTTGGTTCCTTAAAGGGGTTACACAAGCATTTGTTGTTTTCACCAATTTAAATTGTGCAAAATAGATAACAAAGTGAATATTTGAAAAGAACACAAGATTTTAGTTGGAAAACATGTTTCAATTATTGAAAAAGGAATTAGAATGAATTACTTATGAATTAAACAAGTTTAAACAAGATTTAATTGAATTTAATTCAAGTATTAATATTAATTGAATTTTATTTGTTCAAAACATTAAATAGAATTCATATTTGGAAAGGTTATGATTTTCTGGTTTGAAAACATATTTTACATGTTTAAAAATAATTTAATTTGAGCAAGTTATGAATTTAGCAAATTTAAATGATTTAAACAAGGTTTAAATTATTTAACCAATTTTAACTATTCAAAACATGAAACAAATTTTATATTTGAAAAGGTGGTTCAAAATGGCATGGAAAACATATTTTATTTGTGTTATTTGAATTGAGTTTGAATTAGTTATGCATTTAATGGTCCAGAAAGCATATTTTATTTGTATTATTTGGAGTTGGCATTTAAAAGTTATTTGTATTTTGGACCTAGGGACTAATCTGTAATAATAACTGGACTGATATTAAAAGAAAATGGGCAGAAAAGTTAAATGCACCGCGCAGTGACCTACATACGCCACTGCCAGTGGGCCAGGGCCACTGTGGCGCCTAGGTGGCGTGGCTGGGGGTCGACGTGGCCTCCAGGGCCACTGACGCGCGGGCCCAGCGCGCGCGTGTAAGGGAAAAAATGGGAGGCAAATTGCCTCCCGCGGGGTTCGAACCCGCGATGTGGTGCTCGCGAGCGAGGGCGCTGTGCCACTGCGGCTCTGCTCCGTTTCGTGACAGGTAAGGGGCAGGTTTGGGTATATCCTTCAGTTAAGCGCTAACTGAATTTTGGTTGCAGGTTCAGGTTCTGAACATCGACGGAGGAAACAGAAACCCGCCGGCGGCCGTGGTTCGCTGCGCTGCCCGCGGTGGCGCGCGTGTGCGGCTGGTGCTGCGTGTGCTTGCGCGCGGCGTGTGCTATGGGGTGATCGGAGAGGGAACAGAGGGAGTGGGAGGCGGCTCACCCAAGGGCGGAAGGAGACAGGACGGTGCAGTGGTGGCGACGGGCGGCGAAGCGAGGATGGCGGCGGCGATTCCGGTGCCCCCGGACCCCGCTTTAGTGTGGAGGAGGTAGACGTAGGTGGGGGGTCTCCATTCCCGGCCCCAGCCTGGCCGATAGGGCGCCGTGGCGGTGATCACCGGAGGGACATCGCGGCGGCGGTGGTTCGGTGTGGTTGCAGAACAGAGAAGAGTAGTTGCAGCGAAGAGGGAAAACGGCGGCGCTCCGGTAGGAAGAGGGAGGTGGAGAGGTAGGGCACAGAGGAGGAGCCCTAGGGGCTAGGGTTATAGGGGAGGTGGAGCTCGGATGGCCGTTGCCCCCCTTCTGCATCGACGTGGACACCGTGGATCCCCTGCCGTACAGAGGTAGGTGACGAGCGAGGGGGGTAGCAGGCCAGGGCTAGTTGGGCTGGCCCAAATGGGCTGGCTGCCCTTTCCCCCTCTCCTTTTGCTTTATTCTTTTTTCTGTTTATTATTTTTTTTGCAGATTTGGAAAAGGAGAGAAAAACAGATAGTTTTAGGGGTTAGAAAATTTTAGGGATAATTTGTATTGATTAAGTGTTGTAATAGCAACAAGTACACACTTTGGTTATCCAAATTTTTTTGAAATTAGTTGCTGTTTTCAATTTGATTGAATTTTGAATGAATTTGAGATTAAATGAATAATTGAAACTTAATCAATGTAAAGTGTTTAATTTCAAGTTTAATGGAACAATTTATTTGTTTGTTTTGTAGTTTTTATTTGAAACATGTAACATAACAAGTATGAACAAGAATTTGAATTTTTGTTTGAAATTCATATAGAACACAAGGGAAAACAAATGGAAAACAAAAGCCAAAACAAATGCAATGATCATGTCATGATGCAAAACAATAATAAAACAAGAAATAAACATTCTAAAGGGAGTTTTTTCATACTTGGGATGTTACAAAACGCCCCCCCTTGAAGGAACCGCGCCCCGAGATTCCTACTGAGAAGAGAAAAGGTCCGGATACTTCTTGCGAAGATCCTCTTCGGTCTCCCACGTTGCCTCTTTATCGGAATGATGAGACCACTGCACTTTTAAGAACTTGGTGTTCTTGTTGCGAGTCTTACGCTCGGTCTCATCGAGAATTCGAACAGGGTGCTCCTCATAAGAGAGATCTTCTTGCAGTTCGATGGAATCATGATCAACTGCACGATCTGGATCTTTGAAACACCTCTTGAGCTGTGACACGTGAAACACATCGTGCACCTTGGATAGTTTTTCTGGAAGTTCAAGACGATAGGCATTTTCCGCACGCCTTGAGAGAATGTTGAAAGGACCAATGTATCTCGGTGCTAGCTTTCCTTTAACACCAAAACGATGAGTGCCTCTGAGGGGAGTTACACGGAGATATGCCTTGTCACCAGGTGCATAGATCATATCCATGTGCTTGCTGTCATAGTAGCTTTTCTGACGAGACTGGGCAATCTTGAGATTGTCACGAATGATGCGAACTTTCTCTTCGGCTTCCTTAACAATGTCAGGGCCTAAGAGTGAACGTTCACCAGCTCCAGACCAATTGATTGGACTCCTGCATCTGCGGCCATAGAGAGCTTCAAATGGTGCCATGCCTAGGCTTGCCTGGAAGCTGTTGTTGTAGGAGAATTCAGCATATGGAAGACATTCCTCCCATTTCATGCCAAAGGAGAGACCACATGCTCTGAGCATATCCTCAAGAATCTGATTGACTCTTTCGACTTGCCCCTGAGACTGAGGGTGATAAGCTGTGCTGAACAGAAGTTTGGTGCCCAATGCTTCTTGAAAACTCTTCCAGAAATGAGAAGTGAATATGCTTCCACGGTCTGAGCTTATTTCCAATGGAACACCATGAAGAGGAACAATCTTTGCTGTGTAGAGCTTTGCTAACTGGCTAGCTGAGATTGTTTCTTTGACAGCAAAGAAGTGAGCTACCTTAGTGAGACGATCAATGACAACGAAGATTGCATCGTTGCCCTTCTTGGACTTTGGGAAACCAGTGACGAAGTCCATTTCAATCATGTCCCACTTCCACTCAGGGATTTTCAGAGGTTGGAGAAGACCGGCTGTTTTCTGATGAACTGTCTTAACACGTTGACAAACGTCGCATTCAGAAACGTATTGAGCAATTTCACGTTTCATGCCAGACCACCAATACAGTGTCTTGAGATCCTGGTACATCTTTGTACTTCCAGGGTGTATGGAAAGAGGAGTTTCATGCGCCTCCTTGAGAATTACATCTTTGAGACTTTGAATTTGAGGAACTGCAATGCGTCCTTTGAAGAACACAGTTCCCTTGTCATCAATTGAGAAGCACTCATACTTCACATTGCCTGCTTTGATGTTATTTGCGATCTTCTTGATCTCAGCATCACGAAGTTGTTCAGAACGAATCTTGTCCTCGAGAGTTGGACTGGTTGTCAAGTTCGCAAGATAACCTTGAGAAACAAGACCAAGGTTCAGCTTCTGGAATTCTTCATGAACAGGAGGTTGGCTTTCCATGATCATGAGATTATTGCAATATGACTTGCGACTGAGAGCATCGGCCATAACATTAGCCTTGCCTGGAGTGTAAGAAATGGTAAGATCAAAGTCTTTAATCTTTTCAATCCATCTCCTTTGCCTGAGGTTTAGATCCGGTTGAGTGAAGATGTATTTCAGAGTCTTATGATCGGAAAAGATTTCAGTGCGATTACCCAACAAGTATTGCCTCCATTTCTTGAGGGCAAACACAACTGCTGCAAGTTCAAGGTCATGTGTGGGATAATTGAGCTCATGGGCGTTCAACTGACGTGAAGCATAAGCCACAACTTGACGTTCTTGCATAAGAACTGCTCCTAGGCCTTGGAGAGAAGCATCACAGAATATCTGGAAAGGTTTGGTAGTATCTGGGCCAACCAGAACTGGTGTAGAAGTGAGTTTAGTCTTCAGGAGATTGAAACTTTCATCACATTGTGGAGACCAAACGAACTTCTTGTCCTTCTTTGTGAGATCAGTGAGAGGTTTGGCAATCTTGGAGAAGTTTTGGACGAAGCGACGACAATAGCTAGCCAAACCAAGATAACTTCTGACTTGCTTCACCGTCTTAGGAGGTTTCCAATCAACAATTGCCTTAACCTTTTATGGATCAATGGCTATGCCCTTGGCAGAGATGACATGGCCAAGGTAAGCAACTTCTGAAATCCAGAACTTACATTTGGAGAATTTGGCATAAAGACGATGCTCGCGAAGTTTCATGAGAGTGAGACGAAGATGTTCTTCATGCTCTTCCTCGGATTTGGAGTAGACAAGAATGTCATCAAGATATACCACAACGAACTTGTCGAGGTATTCATGGAAGACAGAATTCATGAGTCGAGAGAAAGTCGCCGGTGCATTGGTGAGACCAAAGGACATGACGGTGTATTCATATAGACCGTAGCGAGTGGTGAAAGCTGTCTTTGGAATATCTTCCTTTCTGATCTTTATTTGATGGTAACCCATTCTCAAGTCCAGCTTGGAGAATATTGAGGCTCCAGCAAGTTGATCAAAGAGATCATCGATACGAGGAATTAGATACTTGTTTTTGATTGTTTTCTCGTTAAGAGGATGATAGTCAACAACGAGTCTCTTTGTTTGATCCTTCTTCGCAACGAACAGAGTTGGGCAAACCCAAGCCGAGGAACTAGGTTGAATGTAACCTTTTTCATGTACATATCGATTTGCTCCTTTAGCAATTTCAGTTCAGGAGGAGCTATCTTGTATGGATGCTTAGAGATTGGAGCAGTACCTGGTTCAAGTTCGATGACGAACTCAACAGCTCTGTCAGGAGGCATTCCTGGCAATTCTTCTGGAAAGACATCGGGGAACTCACAAACCACCGGAATAGTTTCAATAGATGGTAGAGGATTTGCATTGAGAGTGTAGAGTTGAACAACTGGATTTTCAGCATGGAAGTAGACTATCTGGCCAGAAGGGTGTGTGATTTTGACAGACTTAGCAGGACAATCAATGACTGCTTTGTTGGCTACCAGCCAATCCATCCCAAGAATGACATCAATATCTGAAGAGTGGAGAGCTATCAAAGATGCCTGGAATGGAAGGTTTCCAATTGTGATCTCGATGTTCTGGCTAACTTTATTGCTTTGCCAGCTAGATCCCGGTGATTTCACTAGGAAAGGGATAGACAACTGTTCGAAGTTGATTTTACTGGTGTTTGCAAAGCATTGAGAGATGAAAGAGTGTGAAGCACCAGAATCGAACAAGACTTTAGCACGAAACGAGTTCACAAGAAGTGTGCCCATTACAACCTCTGAAGATTCTTCTGCTCCCTGGGCCTTGACATGGTTCACCCTCACAGTTCTCAAGACAGACTTGTTCCTGTTGCGGGGCCTAGGCGAAGAAGTGTGTACCATCACATGATTGACATTAGAGATAGGTAGTGATGGTAGCTTGTTCTGCGGGCACTTGTAGGAGTAGTGTCCTGGTAGACCGCACTTGAAGCATGTACTAGCAGAACGAGGAGCTGTTGGACTTGGCTGAGATGGAGCACCTCCTAAAGATACCACTGGGGTGGGAGGGCGGGCAAGAAATCCTGCCGGGCTTGGCAAGCAAATGGGCGGTGTTGGAGTGGTATATGGAACCCAAACTCTTCGTTTTTGTGGAGGCATGATAGCTTTTGAGAGGTTAGCCTGTTCACGAGAGTGCTTACGAGATTCCTCAACCAACTTGCGCCCGTGCTCTTCATTTAGAGCGATGTTGATGAGGTCCTCAAAATTCTTGCCCTTGATGTTGGTGAGAGCATACTTGAGTTCCGGGTTGAGACCCCTGCGGAACTTTGCCATCTTTCTCGCTTCCGTGGAGATTTCATCTCCGGCGTAGCGAGCCAGACGATTGAACTCTCTTTGGTATTCGAGAACGTCCAAATTGCCTTGTGTGAAAGAATAGAATTCCTCACGCATTCTCTCCATGAGCCCATCGGGAATGTGATGGCGCACGAAGGCTTGCTTGAAATCCTCCCATGTGATTGCCACACTAGAACCTCTCATTTCTTGGAAGTTCTCCCACCAAGACATGGATTGCCCACGGAGAAGGTAGGTCACGTAAGGAACACGGTCCTCGTCATCCACATGAGCTACCATAAGAGTACGGTTCATTTCACGGAGCCAGTCATCAGCATCCAATGGCTCGGAGGAGGTATCAAACGTGCGCGGATTGAGCTCAAGGAACTCCCGAATAGATACACGGGCGTTGCCATTACTCCCAAGGTCTTGGTTCTGCTGCATCTGCTTTATAACTTGTGTCATCTGAGACAGCACTTTTCCCACCTCGGGCGGCAGTGTGGGTTCTTCGTCACCACTTTCCATCCTGAACAGGATACCAAGATTAACACACTAACCGGATAACAAAATCCAATATAAGTGATTAAAATGATTACTTCAGACGGTAAGTCGACAGCATAGAACAAGGATGGAGGTTAACAACGGATCAACAGATAAGTTGTTACAACGGAAGAGAAGATTTATGAAGGACGATATCGAAGCAACAACTGGGAAACAGGAGACCACAAACACCTGAGGTACTACGGAGAAACCCATCCGGGCTCCTAAAGGATCAATATCTACTGCTTAAGGAATAGAGGATCTGCTTCCGGGGCTTACACGCCTCCGTTCTCAATCGTGAGTAGGCAACATGATAAATCATGTCACAACCACCTCCATTCCTATGGTCTCGTAGATATAACCATCCTAGAGAAACCAGGATACGTGAAAACCTAACTTGAAAGTTTAGATGAGAAGAGAAAAACAACGTTGCACTTCCTTACCAGAAAAGGGAGAGTGGGTGGGGAAAGAAATAAAAGAACAAAATTCCTACTCTCACGTTTCATTTTTCCTATATAGCTACAAAATAGTTTCTAGACTCAACTGCGACCAGTAAAAGGGATCCTATAGGCAGACAGGCTCTGATACCATTTGTCGCACCCGGACTTCTAGAGGATACTCGCAGTTCCGTTGAACAGTAAATGATTGGATTACGGGGCTTACCTGCACCCGCATCTCTTACGAGTAGGCCAACACACTGTAACATCCAAGTATGAAAACATCCCTTAGTGGTTCAATTTCTTGTTTACTTTCAAGCAATGCATCATGTCATCATCTCATTGCATTTGTTTTATGTCTGTTTGCATTGTTTTCATAATGAATCAAACCTTGTTTTCACACTTGTCTGTTACAATCTTTCAGCAAAGAATTGCAAAACAAAACCTCCCTTGTTTTCCAAATAAATCATTAATGTTCAACTATTAAATTGTTGCCTCAAATCATTCACTTAATTCCACCACTTAAATTCAAATCAATTCCAATTCTCAAATCAGTACCTTTGGAAACCATAACAACTCACCAAACTTTCTTCCCTCTCTAAATCATTCTAAAACCCTAAGGGGTAACCCTATTCTATGCATGCTTTTCTTTAAGGTTTTATTAATATCAAAATCCTTCTATTTTGGTTCCAAACACAAACTACTATTTTAAAATTTAATTTTTGAAATCCAAGCTAGCAATGTGGTTTCTAATCACCTAAAAAGCTTAACTAAATTTTTCTGTAATTTTCCTTGATTAAAACCTTAACAGTTTTCTCCAAAAAGCAAACTACAAAAAAAAAGTAAAACAGAAAAAGAATAAAAGAAAAGCAGCTAACCTACGCGCGCGCAGCAGGAGACCCAGCCAGCCCAGCCCAGCTAAGCCTACCAGCGCGCGCAGCCAGCCCAAGTGGCCGCGTACCGGTTCACCTTGCGCCAAGATTCGTGCGAGCGCCTGTTTCCCCTTCTTCTCGCGGTACGGCGGCAATCCGCCGGTGCCACCGCAGCCCCGATCGACTCCGGCGGCCAGGAGGGCACCGCGGGCCTATAAATCATGCCCTAGCCCCCCTAGCTGTGCCCTAGCTGCTAGGGTTTCTCTCTCCCCGCGCCGCGCCGCAATTTCCCTCCTCCATCGTCGACCTCCACCTCTCTCTGCAACTCGTCCCGCCGGCAACCTTCTGAAGATCGCCATGGCGTCGATCACGTAGCCCCCCTCTCCTTGTACCGAGCCCAGGAATCAGTCCGCCTCCCTCTCCTCTCGCTGCTGGACACCAGATCTTCGCTGGTAAGCACCTAACCCGCCGCCGCGGTCCTCGCTCCTTTTTCCGGCCACCGTGTCGACATTTCCTGAACCCGAGGATCTCCTCCTCGTTGCAGAGCCGCACGGAGCCGTCTGCTCCCTGGAATCGTTTCGCCAACGTCCCCTCGTCGTGTTGGACACCGTAGCAGCCGCAGAGAGCCACCAGGACGTCGCCGCCGTCCTCTTCCACGCCGCAGTTGCCGACATCACGCGACGTCATCGAGCCGCTGCTACGCCGACAAACGCGGTGAGCATCCACCAGCTGCTTCCTCCTTTCCCTCTCCGTTGTGTCCTGCACGCTCATCAGTTTGCAGTCATCCATACGAGCCAGCAGCGCCGCCGTGCACGTTAACCTCGCCGCCGTTGAGCCCTGTTAACTGACAGAGGTGCAGTGTTGCTCTCGTTCGTCAGGTTCAGTTAATTTCCAAACTGAACCTTAACCTATCTGAACCCTGTATACTGTCAAACACGCTTTCGTACCGCAGTGGTACTGCACCTGTACGCGCAAGGATTTGGTCGCGGGTTCGATACCGCGGGCGCGCAGAAAAAAACCCCCCCTTTTTGCTCTTCTGTGCGCGCAACAGTGGCCCACTCGTCAGCGGGCCTGGTTGCCACGCGGGCGTGCTCTGCGCCACGTTGGCTCTGGCCCACGCCGCAGAGGCTGCGTGTAGGTGCCACCCCCGTAACAAAAGTAAAATTTGTTTTCTGTTTCTTTTTAACAACAGATTAATCAATAAACTTCAAAATTCTATAACTTTTAATCTGTAAACCTAATAACTAAACTTTGTATATGTTTTCTGTTCAAAATTTTATAGTCTTTCCAATTATTCAATTTGTGTTCTGTTTTGAATTTTCAAAATGCAATTTAAATTCAAATCCAAATAGTTCAAATGCAAATTGGAATAATTCATAACTAATTCATACTGTTTTCAAATAATTCAAATAAAATATGTTTTTCACACCTTTTTGAATACTCTATTCAAATATAAAATTTGTTTCATTGTTTGAATAATTTAAATTGCCTAAACAATTTAATTCTTGTTTAATTCAATTAAAAATTGTTTAATATTGTTTAATTCATAATTAATTAATCCTAAGTCCAATTTCAAAATGTGAAACATGTAATCCAACTAAAATTTGATAACCTTTTCAAATATAAAATTTGTAAACTGTTTTGCATACTTCAACTTGATGAAAACAACATTTATTTGTGTGACATGCTTAAGTAACAAAAATTCCAAACTTAATAAATGCTTTCTAAATTGTTAACTATCATTCCAAATTGCATTTAATACTGTTATCTTATTGTTTTCATCATGTATTCATCATGATAACAACTATCACCTAATAAATAATCATTGCTTCAAATTATTTCCAATGGATCTTTCCATATGCAACCCTTGCATATGGGTCCATTTAATTTGTGCTATCATGTTAGTCAGTTTATCTAGATGCACCTATTAAATTGTCATGCATCATATGGACTGTGCACAATGCCATGAACATGATTGTTTACATTCCTGTTTTGTCTGTTTGCTTCTTCTCGGTTAGACGACGACTACGTTGAGACCGACGATCCTTACGACACCACTACTCAGGACCTAGCCCAGTACGAGGCTGAGCTGCCAGGCAAGTTATCACTCACATGAATCATCGAGTTCCTTTCCACACTTGTTGTCGATACTATCCTTTTGTCTACTATTGCTAGCCCTATGTATCGTTGCTTGTTCTCCGAACCTATCACATGATACCCTGAACCAATGCTACTGCCTCACCTCCATACCTACAGCCTTTGTTTGTGCCTTAGTATTATCTAGCATGCTTAGGGTTGCTTTTACTCGAGTCTGTTGTCGGCTACTACTTTTACTATCTTATTATTTGTACCGGGGGCTCGATGTTAATCAATCAATCCTGTTAATTGCTAATGGTAATAATAATTTGATGATAAGGCACCGGCAGGAGGCCCATGAGAGGTTTTGGAGCCTGCTAGTGTCGACCCTAATAGGAAAAGGGTCTTGTCTACTGATCCATGATGAGCGCACTACCCGCATGTGGGAAGCGAGTATGGGCGCCCCCCTCAACTTGACCTGATTCGCATCTCGTCCAAATCGCCTCATTTAGTTCGTGTTTTCCATTTGCCGCATGCATGTTTTTGCGAGCCCAGCGCAGGGTGGAACTTTCGTAGTCGGCATATAGGGGGACACGGTCTTAGAGTGCTATGATGGTCCATTTTCTTCTGGGCTTGATTAGCCGTGCGCCCAAGGTTCTTTGGGCTTGATGCGAAGAATGGTTGGTTGTGTAGAGTACCCGCTTGGTGGGAGGCATCCCATCTGGCGGGTTATTCTTGCGTGTACGGCCAAATTGGTGCAACCCTGCAGGGATAATCTTCTCGAGAAGCCGTGTTTTCCGCGGTTATGGATTACTTGGTGAAAGTACTGGCTAACAAGTACTCAGGACAACTTCAACATAATGATCAATCATGTTTCACCCAATGATTAATAACCTGACTAGTACTAGGTTATTCACACAATAACTTGATTCACCTTATCACAACTGTGTGAGTTATCCTCGGATTGCTTCTTTGGATAAGGGGCGAGATCCAGGATGGGTTTGGTTGAAGTTATCTTTCAGTTGGTTACAATCCTCGATCTTATCTTTTCTGTTAGCCGGAACTTGTAGTTATCTTCTGTAGTTGGTTAGAGCAGCCAGCAGCAACTTTTATAGCACCCCTTTCTTCCGTTGATCCCAAGCATCAATGCTTGTGTTGACGGGTAACTCTTTGATGAACTGTGAGTCTTGCTTGCCAGTACTTGGATGTACTGACCCCGTTGGGGCTGTGGTTTACGCAGAGTACGACTACGACTACGATGCTTCTCAGGACGGCTACTTCGTGGAGTTCGACGAGACTGCAGACGAGTAGTTAGCTGGACCAGGGCTGGATCCAGGACCTACGTGGATGGGCTTCGCTTTTCTTTATTTTCTCCGGCTTCTTAAGCCATGGATTTATCTGTACTCAGACCCCTTTGATTGCTTCCGCTGTTGTAATGAATGATATGTTGGGACATGTGTCCTCTGGATGACTGTATTCGATATTTCTGCCTTAGTGAAGGCCAGTTGCACTTATTTCATTCTTTTGTGTCTTAGAGACAGTTTGTGTTATCATTTCGTTCAAAGCTGTTGACGTACAGTGCGTGTTTGAATATGAAGTACGTCGACAGTAGTGCCTTAGGTTCCTAGCGGATAGTTTACTTCGACGGTGGAAGCAGGGCTTGTGTTGTCGCGCATAAGCGCAGGCCTACCAGGAAGCTGGGACGTGGGAGCAGTTATGCCCCATAATCCAAGCACCTGACTTCCAGTTCGTGCGATGAGTATCCTCTAGAAACGTTGGGTGCGACAAATTAATAATAATTTGATGATAAGGCACCGGCAGGAGGCCCATGAGAGGTTTTGGAGCCTGCTAGTGTCGACCCTAATAGGAAAAGGGTCTTGTCTACTGATCCATGATGAGCGCACTACCCGCATGTGGGAAGCGAGTATGGGCGCCCCCCTCAACTTGACCTGATTTGCATCTCGTCCAAATCGCCTCATTTAGTTCGTGTTTTCCATTTGCCGCATGCATGTTTTTGCGAGCCCAGCGCAGGGTGGAACTTTCGTAGTCGGCATATAGGGGGACACGGTCTTAGAGTGCTATGATGGTCCATTTTCTTCTGGGCTTGATTAGCCGTGCGCCCAAGGTTCTTTGGGCTTGATGCGAAGAATGGTTGGTTGTGTAGAGTACCCGCTTGGTGGGAGGCATCCCATCTGGCGGGTTATTCTTGCGTGTACGGCCAAATTGGTGCAACCCTGCAGGGATAATCTTCTCGAGAAGCCGTGTTTTCCGCGGTTATGGATTACTTGGTGAAAGTACTGGCTAACAAGTACTCAGGACAACTTCAACATAATGATCAATCATGTTTCACCCAATGATTAATAACCTGACTAGTACTAGGTTATTCACACAATAACTTGATTCACCTTATCACAACTGTGTGAGTTATCCTCGGATTGCTTCTTTGGATAAGGGGCGAGATCCAGGATGGGTTTGGTTGAAGTTATCTTTCAGTTGGTTACAATCCTCGATCTTATCTTTTCTGTTAGCCGGAACTTGTAGTTATCTTCTGTAGTTGGTTAGAGCAGCCAGCAGCAACTTTTATAGCACCCCTTTCTTCCGTTGATCCCAAGCATCAATGCTTGTGTTGACGGGTAACTCTTTGATGAACTGTGAGTCTTGCTTGCCAGTACTTGGATGTACTGACCCCGTTGGGGCTGTGGTTTACGCAGAGTACGACTACGACTACGATGCTTCTCAGGACGGCTACTTCGTGGAGTTCGACGAGACTGCAGACGAGTAGTTAGCTGGACCAGGGCTGGATCCAGGACCTACGTGGATGGGCTTCGCTTTTCTTTATTTTCTCCGGCTTCTTAAGCCATGGATTTATCTGTACTCAGACCCCTTTGATTGCTTCCGCTGTTGTAATGAATGATATGTTGGGACATGTGTCCTCTGGATGACTGTATTCGATATTTCTGCCTTAGTGAAGGCCAGTTGCACTTATTTCATTCTTTTGTGTCTTAGAGACAGTTTGTGTTATCATTTCGTTCAAAGCTGTTGACGTACAGTGCGTGTTTGAATATGAAGTACGTCGACAGTAGTGCCTTAGGTTCCTAGCGGATAGTTTACTTCGACGGTGGAAGCAGGGCTTGTGTTGTCGCGCATAAGCGCAGGCCTACCAGGAAGCTGGGACGTGGGAGCAGTTATGCCCCATAATCCAAGCACCTGACTTCCAGTTCGTGCGATGAGTATCCTCTAGAAACCTTGGGTGCGACAAATTAATAATAATTTGATGATAAGGCACCGGCAGGAGGCCCATGAGAGGTTTTGGAGCCTGCTAGTGTCGACCCTAATAGGAAAAGGGTCTTGTCTACTGATCCATGATGAGCGCACTACCCGCATGTGGGAAGCGAGTATGGGCGCCCCCCTCAACTTGACCTGATTCGCATCTCGTCCAAATCGCCTCATTTAGTTCGTGTTTTCCATTTGCCGCATGCATGTTTTTGCGAGCCCAGCGCAGGGTGGAACTTTCGTAGTCGGCATATAGGGGGACACGGTCTTAGAGTGCTATGATGGTCCATTTTCTTCTGGGCTTGATTAGCCGTGCGCCCAAGGTTCTTTGGGCTTGATGCGAAGAATGGTTGGTTGTGTAGAGTACCCGCTTGGTGGGAGGCATCCCATCTGGCGGGTTATTCTTGCGTGTACGGCCAAATTGGTGCAACCCTGCAGGGATAATCTTCTCGAGAAGCCGTGTTTTCCGCGGTTATGGATTACTTGGTGAAAGTACTGGCTAACAAGTACTCAGGACAACTTCAACATAATGATCAATCATGTTTCACCCAATGATTAATAACCTGACTAGTACTAGGTTATTCACACAATAACTTGATTCACCTTATCACAACTGTGTGAGTTATCCTCGGATTGTTTCTTTGGATAAGGGGCGAGATCCAGGATGGGTTTGGTTGAAGTTATCTTTCAGTTGGTTACAATCCTCGATCTTATCTTTTCTGTTAGCCGGAACTTGTAGTTATCTTCTGTAGTTGGTTAGAGCAGCCAGCAGCAACTTTTATAGCACCCCTTTCTTCCGTTGATCCCAAGCATCAATGCTTGTGTTGACGGGTAACTCTTTGATGAACTGTGAGTCTTGCTTGCCAGTACTTGGATGTACTGACCCCGTTGGGGCTGTGGTTTACGCAGAGTACGACTACGACTACGATGCTTCTCAGGACGGCTACTTCGTGGAGTTCGACGAGACTGCAGACGAGTAGTTAGCTGGACCAGGGCTGGATCCAGGACCTACGTGGATGGGCTTCGCTTTTCTTTATTTTCTCCGGCTTCTTAAGCCATGGATTTATCTGTACTCAGACCCCTTTGATTGCTTCCGCTGTTGTAATGAATGATATGTTGGGACATGTGTCCTCTGGATGACTGTATTCGATATTTCTGCCTTAGTGAAGGCCAGTTGCACTTATTTCATTCTTTTGTGTCTTAGAGACAGTTTGTGTTATCATTTCGTTCAAAGCTGTTGACGTACAGTGCGTGTTTGAATATGAAGTACGTCGACAGTAGTGCCTTAGGTTCCTAGCGGATAGTTTACTTCGACGGTGGAAGCAGGGCTTGTGTTGTCGCGCATAAGCGCAGGCCTACCAGGAAGCTGGGACGTGGGAGCAGTTATGCCCCATAATCCAAGCACCTGACTTCCAGTTCGTGCGATGAGTATCCTCTAGAAACCTTGGGTGCGACAAATTAATAATAATTTGATGATAAGGCACCGGCAGGAGGCCCATGAGAGGTTTTGGAGCCTGCTAGTGTCGACCCTAATAGGAAAAGGGTCTTGTCTACTGATCCATGATGAGCGCACTACCCGCATGTGGGAAGCGAGTATGGGCGCCCCCCTCAACTTGACCTGATTCGCATCTCGTCCAAATCGCCTCATTTAGTTCGTGTTTTCCATTTGCCGCATGCATGTTTTTGCGAGCCCAGCGCAGGGTGGAACTTTCGTAGTCGGCATATAGGGGGACACGGTCTTAGAGTGCTATGATGGTCCATTTTCTTCTGGGCTTGATTAGCCGTGCGCCCAAGGTTCTTTGGGCTTGATGCGAAGAATGGTTGGTTGTGTAGAGTACCCGCTTGGTGGGAGGCATCCCATCTGGCGGGTTATTCTTGCGTGTACGGCCAAATTGGTGCAACCCTGCAGGGATAATCTTCTCGAGAAGCCGTGTTTTCCGCGGTTATGGATTACTTGGTGAAAGTACTGGCTAACAAGTACTCAGGACAACTTCAACATAATGATCAATCATGTTTCACCCAATGATTAATAACCTGACTAGTACTAGGTTATTCACACAATAACTTGATTCACCTTATCACAACTGTGTGAGTTATCCTCGGATTGCTTCTTTGGATAAGGGGCGACATCCAGGATGGGTTTGGTTGAAGTTATCTTTCAGTTGGTTACAATCCTCGATCTTATCTTTTCTGTTAGCCGGAACTTGTAGTTATCTTCTGTAGTTGGTTAGAGCAGCCAGCAGCAACTTTTATAGCACCCCTTTCTTCCGTTGATCCCAAGCATCAATGCTTGTGTTGACGGGTAACTCTTTGATGAACTGTGAGTCTTGCTTGCCAGTACTTGGATGTACTGACCCCGTTGGGGCTGTGGTTTACGCAGAGTACGACTACGACTACGATGCTTCTCAGGACGGCTACTTCGTGGAGTTCGACGAGACTGCAGACGAGTAGTTAGCTGGACCAGGGCTGGATCCAGGACCTACGTGGATGGGCTTCGCTTTTCTTTATTTTCTCCGGCTTCTTAAGCCATGGATTTATCTGTACTCAGACCCCTTTGATTGCTTCCGCTGTTGTAATGAATGATATGTTGGGACATGTGTCCTCTGGATGACTGTATTCGATATTTCTGCCTTAGTGAAGGCCAGTTGCACTTATTTCATTCTTTTGTGTCTTAGAGACAGTTTGTGTTATCATTTCGTTCAAAGCTGTTGACGTACAGTGCGTGTTTGAATATGAAGTACGTCGACAGTAGTGCCTTAGGTTCCTAGCGGATAGTTTACTTCGACGGTGGAAGCAGGGCTTGTGTTGTCGCGCATAAGCGCAGGCCTACCAGGAAGCTGGGACGTGGGAGTAGTTATGCCCCATAATCCAAGCACCTGACTTCCAGTTCGTGCGATGAGTATCCTCTAGAAACCTTGGGTGCGACAAATGGTATCAGAGCCTGTCTGCCTGTAGGATCCCTTTTTACTGGTCGCAGTTGAGTCTAGAAACTATTTTGTAGCTATATAGGAAAAATGAAACGAGAGAGTAGGAATTCTGCCATTTTTCTTCTTTCCCCACCCACCCACCCCTTTTCTGGTAAGGAAGTGCAACGTTGTTTTCTGTTCTCACCTAAACTTTCAAGTTAGGATTTCACGTGTTTTGGGTTATCTGTAGTACCTCAGGATTTTTGGTCTCGTTTTCCCGATGTTGCTTCGATATCATGTTCTTTTCAACATCATTATCGTCCGTTGAACCTTGTTGTTGTTTTCCACATCCTTTTTCATCTACCGGAGTCTAATCAAAACCTTCCAAATCATCTGCAGATGGGTCTCAGCTACTACCCGCAGGTGGTTCGCATGACTCGCTGTGAGAGCACCGCCGGTTTTCCGGAGTTGCTGAGAGACATGGTTACCTATCTGGGGTTCCGTTGGGCACCAGAGTACCAGGTCTACGAGCACCAGCGAGAGTTTGACCAGACTTGCTACCGGGCTATCGTCTACATTCTGTCGGATGATGGCAGGAGCATTGTCCACCAGTACGAGGCAGTAGGGTCCACTGTGGATATGGCCGTGCAGCAGGCAGCGTACGTGAGTCTCACCGTTCTCCGTGCTGACTACTGGGGGTTTGATAAGTCCAGTTTTCGTCACATCCCCCGTGGTTACATCACGGCAGCGGGAGTTCACTTCACTGTCCACCGCGACCTGGATACCTACGAGACTGATAGCTCCAGGCTGCAGACCACTGCCCAGTTCGTGTGGCACAGTGACGCCGTTGCTTCCGCACTTTCTCAGGAGTTAGCCTCAGTCAGGGAGCAGCTCCACCTTGCTCTCACTCGTCTGGCGATGTACACCACAGACTTTGTTGGAGACGAGCGCTTTGCACGTTTCCAGCAGACACTGGGTTTTCCTCTGCCAGATGCTGGAGGTTACGAGCCGGTCAGAGGCCCACTTCTCGACCTCGGAGCTGGTTACACAGGGATTCCCCGCTATGGAGCACAGGGACACGACGCTTTCTACTTCACCACACCGAGAGTTGCTCTCAGAGCAGTTCCTATCTACATGGATCGTCGTGATACCTACTTCCGTGGGGTTCCTCCTCACCGTATCTCTCGTCGTACTACTCACCGCCGTCCTGCGTGATGAGCATGGGAGTACCGTTGTATCCATTACTAGCTGTGTCTAGTTTATCCTTTCGTTTTCGAACCATGTATTGGTCTGTTGGATATTCTGATGTATTTGAACATGTGATGATGTACCTGTTGGTTATCTATTCATGCGTCGGAATAATCTATCTTTCGGTTACCAAGTCTATCCTTTTCTGTTGTTGTGCTAAAATGAATTTCTGTTCAGGATGCCTCCAACCAGGAACAACCCGCCTCCGCCACCACCAATGGGGGAACTGTTGGCTCAGATGACCCAAGTGGTGACACAGATGGCCCAGATCCAGGCTAACCAGCAACACAACCAGAATGCTCCAAGGGTCACCATCAAGGACTTCCTCAGCTTGGGCCCAAAAGCTTTCGTGGCAACACGTGAGCCCCTGGATGCCGATGACTGGATCCGTGACGTAGCAAGAGCTCTGGAGATTGCTCATGTTGCAGAAGAGGATAAGGTCAAGTACGCCACCTACCTACTGAAGGGTCAGGCAGCTACTTGGTGGGAGAACTACCAGACCATGAGAGCTGGCTATCCTATCACCTGGGGATGTTTCAGAGAGGCCTTCCTGAAGCACCACATCCCGGATGGTCTCATGGAAAGGATGCGTGAGGAATTCTGCTCTCTCAGACAGGGCAAGCTGGACGTTCTCGGCTACCAGAACGAGTTCAATCGTCTCGCTCGGTACGCTGGTGACGAAGTGTCCACCGAAGCCAAGAAGATGGCAAGGTTCCGCCGAGGTTTTAACCCGGAACTGAAGTACGCTCTCACCAACATCAAGTGCAAGGACTTCGTGGAGCTTGTGAACACCGCGCTCAATGAGGAGAATGGGCGCAAGGCGTTCGAAGAGTCGCGCAAGCACTCGCGTGAGGGCGGTTCCTCCTCCAACATGACCACCCCTCCGCAGAAGCGCCGCATCTGGGTGCCAAATGGTGCTGTCACTCGGGCTCCAAATGCCCAAGCTTCTCCAGGCTTTGGTCCCCGCCCACCCAACCCATCTCAGATGCAGGGTCAGAGGTTCCCGATGGGGCAGCCAAGGCCAGGTCCTTCTCGTGTCGTCACTTGCTACAAGTGCAAGGATACTGGACACTATGCTGATAAGTGCACTCAGAAGCAACTACCCCTACCTCCTCGCCCCAACACCAACCAGGCTATGGTTCGTGCTCCCCCGGCTAAAGCCTTCAACTCCAACAATAGGCCTGTCGGGAGGAACGCGAGGGTGAACCATATCAAGGCCGACAAAGCCGAGGAGGCTGCTGACGTCGTTCTCGGTATATTACCCGTAAACTCTAGTCCAGCTAAAGTGTTGTTTGATACTGGAGCATCGCATTCGTTTGTGTCAAAGATCTTTGCTACAACGTACAATTTAGCTCTGGTTCCGCTAAGCAATCAAATCTATGTGCACTCTCCGGGAACTAAAATGATTACTTCCAAGATAAGCATGGACAATCAGATCCTAATTGGAGGTCGTGTATTCCTTGCTTCACTCATGTTGCTGGGAAATTCTGACATTGATGTCATTCTGGGTATGGATTGGTTGAAGACCCACAAAGCTAAAATTGACTGTGCTCAAAACTCAATAACTCTCTCCCACACTTCAGGCCAGATAGTCTATTCTCCATATGGATCAAGTTCTGTTCAGCTGTTCAACCTCGATGCCAAACCCCTTCCTGCAATTGAAAATGTTCCGGTGGTTTGTGAATTCCCTGACGTCTTTCCAGAAGAGTTGCCAGGGATGCCCCCGGACAGAGCAGTTGAGTTCGTGATCGAGCTTGAGCCAGGTACTGCTCCAATCTCTAAGCATCCATACAAGATAGCTCCTCCTGAACTGAAATTGTTGAAGGAGCAAATCGATATGTATATGGACAAAGGTTTCATTCAGCCTAGTTCCTCCGCTTGGGGTTGCCCAACCCTGTTTGTTGCCAAGAAGGATCAAACTAAAAGACTCGTGGTTGACTATCGTCCTCTCAACGAGAAAACCATCAAGAACAAGTATCCACTTCCTCGTATCGATGATCTTTTTGATCAACTTGCTGGAGCCTCAATATTCTCAAAGTTGGACTTGAGGATGGGGTACCATCAGATAAAGATCAGAAAGGAAGATATTCCTAAGACAGCTTTCACCACTCGTTACGGTCTATATGAATACACCGTCATGTCCTTTGGTCTCACCAATGCACCGGCGACCTTCTCAAGACTCATGAATTCTGTTTTCCATGAATACCTCGACAAGTTCGTTGTGGTATATCTTGACGACATTCTTGTCTACTCAAAATCCGAGGAAGAGCATGGAGAACACCTTCGTCTCACTCTCATGAAACTCCGCGAGCATCGTCTGTATGCCAAGTTCTCCAAGTGTGAGTTCTGGATTCCAGAAGTGGCCTATCTTGGTCATATCATCTCTGCCAAAGGCATTGCCATTGATCCTGAAAAGGTTAAGGCAATTGTTGACTGGAAACCCCCTAAGACGGTGAAACAAGTCAGAAGTTTTCTTGGCTTGGCTAGCTATTGCCGTCGTTTCGTCCAAAACTTTTCCAAGATTGCTAAACCTCTCACTGATCTCACAAAGAAGGACAAAAAGTTCGTTTGGACTCCACAATGTGATGAGAGTTTCAACCTCCTGAAGACTAAACTCACTTCCACACCTGTTCTAGTTGGCCCAGACACTACCAAACCTTTCCAGATATTCTGTGATGCATCTCTCCAAGGCCTAGGAGCAGTTCTTATGCAAGAACGTCAAGTTGTGGCTTATGCTTCACGTCAGTTGAACCCACATGAGCAAAACTATCCCACTCATGATCTTGAACTTGCAGCAGTTGTGTTTGCCCTCAAGAAATGGAGACAATACTTGTTGGGTAACAAAACTGAAATCTTTTCCGATCATAAGAGTCTGAAATACATCTTCACTCAGCCAGATCTGAACCTCAGGCAAAGGAGATGGATTGAGAAGATTAAAGACTTTGATCTCACCATTTCTTACACTCCAGGCAAGGCTAATGTTATGGCCGATGCTCTCAGTCGCAAATCCTATTGCAATAATCTCATGATCATGGAAAGCCAACCTCCACTTCATGAAGAATTCCAGAAGCTGAACCTTGGTCTTGTCCCTGAAGGATACCTTGCTAGCTTGACAGCCAGCCCAACTCTCGAGGACAAGATTCGTTCTGAACAACTTCATGATAATGAAATCAAGAAGATGGTAGAGCAAATCAAGGAAGGCAATGATAAGTTTAAGTCCTTCTCAATTGATGACAAGGGAATTGTGTTCTTCGAAGGACGCATTGCAGTCCCTCAGATTCAAAGTCTCAAGGATATCATTCTCAAGGAGGCTCATGAAACTCCTCTATCCATTCACCCTGGAAGTACAAAGATGTACCAGGATCTCAAGACTCTGTATTGGTGGCCTGGCATGAAACGTGAAATTGCTCAATACGTTTCTGAATGCGACGTTTGTCAACGTGTTAAGGCAGTCCATCAGAAGACAGCAGGTCTACTCCAACCTCTGAAAATTCCTGAGTGGAAGTGGGACATGATTGAAATGGACTTCGTTACTGGGTTTCCAAAGTCCAAAAAGGGCAACGATGCAATCTTCGTTGTTATTGATCGTCTCACTAAGGTTGCTCACTTCTATGCTGTAAAGGAAACTATCTCAGCTAGCCAGTTAGCAGAGCTCTACACAGCAAAGGTTGTCCCTCTTCATGGTGTTCCATTGGAAATAAGCTCAGACCGTGGAAGTATCTTCACTTCTCATTTCTGGAAGAGTTTCCAAGAAGCATTGGGCACCAAACTTCTGTTCAGCACAGCTTATCACCCTCAGTCTCAGGGGCAAGTCGAAAGAGTCAATCAGATTCTCGAGGATATGCTCAGAGCATGTGGTCTCTCCTTTGGCATGAAATGGGAGGATTGCCTTCCATATGCTGAATTCTCCTACAACAACAGCTACCAGGCAAGCCTAGGCATGGCACCATTTGAGGCACTGTATGGCCGCAGATGCAGGAGTCCAATCAATTGGTCTGGAGCTGGTGAACGTTCACTTTTAGGCCCTGACATTGTTAAGGAAGCCGAAGAGAAAGTTCGTATCATTCGTGACAATCTCAGGATTGCTCAGTCTCGTCAGAAGAGTTACTATGACAGCAAGCACCGGGACATGGTCTATGCACCTGGTGACAAAGCATATCTCCGTGTAACTCCCTTCAGGGGCACTCATCGTTTTGGTGTGAAAGGAAAGCTGGCACCAAGATACATTGGCCCTTTCAACATCCTCTCAAGACGTGCAGAAAATGCATATCGTCTCGAGCTTCCAGAAAAACTTTCCCAAGTGCACGATGTGTTCCACGTGTCACAGCTCAAGAAGTGCTTCAAGGACCCTGATCGTGCAGTTGATCATGATGATATTGAACTGCAAGATGATCTCTCTTATGAGGAGCACCCTATCAAAATTCTCGATGAGACCGTTCGTAAGACTCGCAACAAGAGCACCAAGTTCTTGAAAGTGCAATGGTCGCATCATTCTGATAAAGAGGCAACATGGGAGACCGAAGAGGATCTTCGCAAGAAGTATCCGGACCTGTTCATTTCTCAGTAGGGAATCTCGGGGCGCGATTCCTTCAAGGGGGGGCGTTTTGTAACATCCAAGTATGAAAACATCCCTTAGTGGTTCAATTTCTTGTTTACTTTCAAGCAATGCATCATGTCATCATCTCATTGCATTTGTTTTATGTCTGTTTGCATTGTTTTCATAATGAATCAAACCTTGTTTTCACACTTGTCTGTTACAATCTTTCAACAAAGAATTGCAAAACAAAACCTCCCTTGTTTTCCAAATAAATCATTAATGTTCAACTATTAAATTGTTGCCTCAAATCATTCACTTAATTCCACCACTTAAATTCAAATCAATTCCAATTCTCAAATCAGTACCTTTGGAAACCATAACAACTCACCAAACTTTCTTCCCTCTCTAAATCATTCTAAAACCCTAAGGGGTAACCCTATTCTATGCATGCTTTTCTTTAAGGTTTTATTAATATCAAAATCCTTCTATTTTGGTTCCAAACACAAACTACTATTTTAAAATTTAATTTTTGAAATCCAAGCTAGCAATGTGGTTTCTAATCACCTAAAAAGCTTAACTAAATTTTTCTGTAATTTTCCTTGATTAAAACCTTAACAGTTTTCTCCAAAAAGCAAACTACAAAAAAAAAGTAAAACAGAAAAAGAATAAAAGAAAAGCAGCTAACCTACGCGCGCGCAGCAGGAGACCCAGCCAGCCCAGCCCAGCTAAGCCTACCAGCGCGCGCAGCCAGCCCAAGTGGCCGCGTACCGGTTCACCTTGCGCCAAGATTCGTGCGAGCGCCTGTTTCCCCTTCTTCTCGCGGTACGGCGGCAATCCGCCGGTGCCACCGCAGCCCCGATCGACTCCGGCGGCCAGGAGGGCACCGCGGGACTATAAATCATGCCCTAGCCCCCCTAGCTGTGCCCTAGCTGCTAGGGTTTCTCTCTCCCCGCGCCGCGCCGCAATTTCCCTCCTCCATCGTCGACCTCCACCTCTCTCTGCAACTCGTCCCGCCGGCAACCTTCTGAAGATCGCCATGGCGTCGATCACGTAGCCCCCTTCTCCTTGTACCGAGCCCAGGAATCAGTCCGCCTCCCTCTCCTCTCGCTGCTGGACACCAGATCTTCGCTGGTAAGCACCTAACCCGCCGCCGCGGTCCTCGCTCCTTTTTCCGGCCACCGTGTCGACATTTCCTGAACCCGAGGATCTCCTCCTCGTTGCAGAGCCGCACGGAGCCGTCTGCTCCCTGGAATCGTTTCGCCAACGTCCCCTCGTCGTGTTGGACACCGTAGCAGCCGCAGAGAGCCACCAGGACGTCGCCGCCGTCCTCTTCCACGCCGCAGTTGCCGACATCACGCGACGTCATCGAGCCGCTGCTACGCCGACAAACGCGGTGAGCATCCACCAGCTGCTTCCTCCTTTCCCTCTCCGTTGTGTCCTGCACGCTCATCAGTTTGCAGTCATCCATACGAGCCAGCAGCGCCGCCGTGCACGTTAACCTCGCCGCCGTTGAGCCCTGTTAACTGACAGAGGTGCAGTGTTGCTCTCGTTCGTCAGGTTCAGTTAATTTCCAAACTGAACCTTAACCTATCTGAACCCTGTATACTGTCAAACACGCTTTCGTACCGCAGTGGTACTGCACCTGTACGCGCAAGGATTTGGTCGCGGGTTCGATACCGCGGGCGCGCAGAAAAAAAAAACCCCCTTTTTGCTCTTCTGTGCGCGCAACAGTGGCCCACTCGTCAGCGGGCCTGGTTGCCACGCGGGCGTGCTCTGCGCCACGTTGGCTCTGGCCCACGCCGCAGAGGCTGCGTGTAGGTGCCACCCCCGTAACAAAAGTAAAATTTGTTTTCTGTTTCTTTTTAACAACAGATTAATCAATAAACTTCAAAATTCTATAACTTTTAATCTGTAAACCTAATAACTAAACTTTGTATATGTTTTCTGTTCAAAATTTTATAGTCTTTCCAATTATTCAATTTGTGTTCTGTTTTGAATTTTCAAAATGCAATTTAAATTCAAATCCAAATAGTTCAAATGCAAATTGGAATAATTCATAACTAATTCATACTGTTTTCAAATAATTCAAATAAAATATGTTTTTCACACCTTTTTGAATACTCTATTCAAATATAAAATTTGTTTCATTGTTTGAATAATTTAAATTGCCTAAACAATTTAATTCTTGTTTAATTCAATTAAAAATTGTTTAATATTGTTTAATTCATAATTAATTAATCCTAAGTCCAATTTCAAAATGTGAAACATGTAATCCAACTAAAATTTGATAACCTTTTCAAATATAAAATTTGTAAACTGTTTTGCATACTTCAACTTGATGAAAACAACATTTATTTGTGTGACATGCTTAAGTAACAAAAATTCCAAACTTAATAAATGCTTTCTAAATTGTTAACTATCATTCCAAATTGCATTTAATACTGTTATCTTATTGTTTTCATCATGTATTCATCATGATAACAACTATCACCTAATAAATAATCATTGCTTCAAATTATTTCCAATGGATCTTTCCATATGCAACCCTTGCATATGGGTCCATTTAATTTGTGCTATCATGTTAGTCAGTTTATCTAGATGCACCTATTAAATTGTCATGCATCATATGGACTGTGCACAATGCCATGAACATGATTGTTTACATTCCTGTTTTGTCTGTTTGCTTCTTCTCGGTTAGACGACGACTACGTTGAGACCGACGATCCTTACGACACCACTACTCAGGACCTAGCCCAGTACGAGGCTGAGCTGCCAGGCAAGTTATCACTCACATGAATCATCGAGTTCCTTTCCACACTTGTTGTCGATACTATCCTTTTGTCTACTATTGCTAGCCCTATGTATCGTTGCTTGTTCTCCGAACCTATCACATGATACCCTGAACCAATGCTACTGCCTCACCTCCATACCTACAGCCTTTGTTTGTGCCTTAGTATTATCTAGCATGCTTAGGGTTGCTTTTACTCGAGTCTGTTGTCGGCTACTACTTCTACTATCTTATTATTTGTACCGGGGGCTCGATGTTAATCAATCAATCCTGTTAATTGCTAATGGTAATAATAATTTGATGATAAGGCACCGGCAGGAGGCCCATGAGAGGTTTTGGAGCCTGCTAGTGTCGACCCTAATAGGAAAAGGGTCTTGTCTACTGATCCATGATGAGCGCACTACCCGCATGTGGGAAGCGAGTATGGGCGCCCCCCTCAACTTGACCTGATTCGCATCTCGTCCAAATCGCCTCATTTAGTTCGTGTTTTCCATTTGCCGCATGCATGTTTTTGCGAGCCCAGCGCAGGGTGGAACTTTCGTAGTCGGCATATAGGGGGACACGGTCTTAGAGTGCTATGATGGTCCATTTTCTTCTGGGCTTGATTAGCCGTGCGCCCAAGGTTCTTTGGGCTTGATGCGAAGAATGGTTGGTTGTGTAGAGTACCCGCTTGGTGGGAGGCATCCCATCTGGCGGGTTATTCTTGCGTGTACGGCCAAATTGGTGCAACCCTGCAGGGATAATCTTCTCGAGAAGCCGTGTTTTCCGCGGTTATGGATTACTTGGTGAAAGTACTGGCTAACAAGTACTCAGGAAAACTTCAACATAATGATCAATCATGTTTCACCCAATGATTAATAACCTGACTAGTACTAGGTTATTCACACAATAACTTGATTCACCTTATCACAACTGTGTGAGTTATCCTCGGATTGCTTCTTTGGATAAGGGGCGAGATCCAGGATGGGTTTGGTTGAAGTTATCTTTCAGTTGGTTACAATCCTCGATCTTATCTTTTCTGTTAGCCGGAACTTGTAGTTATCTTCTGTAGTTGGTTAGAGCAGCCAGCAGCAACTTTTATAGCACCCCTTTCTTCCGTTGATCCCAAGCATCAATGCTTGTGTTGACGGGTAACTCTTTGATGAACTGTGAGTCTTGCTTGCCAGTACTTGGATGTACTGACCCCGTTGGGGCTGTGGTTTACACAGAGTACGACTACGACTACGATGCTTCTCAGGACGGCTACTTCGTGGAGTTCGACGAGACTGCAGACGAGTAGTTAGCTGGACCAGGGCTGGATCCAGGACCTACGTGGATGGGCTTCGCTTTTCTTTATTTTCTCCGGCTTCTTAAGCCATGGATTTATCTGTACTCAGACCCCTTTGATTGCTTCTGCTGTTGTAATGAATGATATGTTGGGACATGTGTCCTCTGGATGACTGTATTCGATATTTCTGCCTTAGTGAAGGCCAGTTGCACTTATTTCATTCTTTTGTGTCTTAGAGACAGTTTGTGTTATCATTTCGTTCAAAGCTGTTGACGTACAGTGCGTGTTTGAATATGAAGTACGTCGACAGTAGTGCCTTAGGTTCCTAGCGGATAGTTTACTTCGACGGTGGAAGCAGGGCTTGTGTTGTCGCGCATAAGCGCAGGCCTACCAGGAAGCTGGGACGTGGGAGCAGTTATGCCCCATAATCCAAGCACCTGACTTCCAGTTCGTGCGATGAGTATCCTCTAGAAACCTTGGGTGCGACACACACGTATGTGTGACAACCAACCCCTACTGTTCATCGTCTACGTAAACCATCCCATAGAAATCAGGATACTACCATTGACGTACTTCATACCATACACACATGGTACGTCAACGGCGTTTACCAAAATGATAGCGCAACATATCTCTAAGACACAAAAGATGGAAATAAGTTGCAAATGGCTCTCATTAGAGCAGAGATAGCAAATACAATCATCCAGAGGACACATGTGCCAACATAACATCATTACAACACAGCGGAAGCATTCAACAGGTCTGAGTACAGTCAAATCCAAATAGGCCTAAGAGGCCGGCAATGAAAGGAAAACGGAGCCCATCCACGAAGTCTCGGATCCTGCCCGGGTCCGCTATCTACTCGTCAACAGCCTCGTCGTACTCCACGTAGTAGCCATCTCGGGGATCCTCGTAAGCGTAGTCTGCGGAAACCACAGCCCCAAAGGGGTCAGCACATAAACGTACTGGCAAGCAAGACTCACAGTTCACCGAAGCGTAACCCGTCAACACCAAGCACATATGCTTTGGGTTCAACGGAAGAAAGGGGTGATTTAAAAGATGCTGCAGCGGGCTGCTCTAACCAACTACAGAGACTTGCTACAACTTCCGGCTAACAGAAAGAAGATAAGACAGCGTATCGTAACCACTAACAACTAACTCCAAACAAACCCATCCTGGATCTCGCCCCTTATCCGAAGAAGCAATCCGAGGATAACTCACACAGTTGGATTAATGATGGTTCAGGTTATTGTGTCAATAAACCTATCACTAGTCAAGTTATTATAGTGAGGTGTAAGTTGTCAGAGTACTTGTTAGCCAGTACTTTCACCAAGTCGTCACATAACCGCGGACAACACGGCTTCTCGAGAAGATTCATCCCTACAGGGTGTGCTCCAGTACCCGTACACACTCAAGCCACCAACTAAAACTCAGGTTGGCTTGACACGACTCGAACCATCTCTACAGCCTGTCCTAGGAGCCACGGAGCTATAAGGTCCCAGCCACGCAGCCGAATACTCAGCGCAAGTGTGCAAAACTCCCGCAGGACGCAACACCCTGGCAATAAAGGCCTCACCCTATATGTGTGCGTCATCATTATCAACAGTAACCATGGGAGCGACCCATTCATGCGTATGAGCCAAATGGAACACCCGAACTAAGTGTGGCTCTTCGGACAAACTGCGGATCATATCAAAGTCGAGGGGGGTTCCATACCACCACCCGGATGCGGTGAGCACGCTCATCATGGATCAGTAGACAAGACCCTTTTCCTAATTAGGGTCGACACTAGCAGGCCTCAAAACCACGCCGGGCCTCCTGCCGGTGCCTTACCATCAAATTATTATTACCCAAGCATTAACAGGTTGATTGTTTAACATCGAGCCCCAGAATATAATAAAATATGGTAACAGGAAGTAACGGGTAACAGACTCGAGCAGAAACAACCCTAAGCATGCTAGTAAGACACGGGCAACAAACAAAGGGGTTATAGGTGTGGAGGTGAGGCTATATCAGGGTTAAAGGATAACATGTGATAGGTTCGGAACAGAAGCAACGTTTCATAGGGCTAGTAGAATAGACAACGGAAAGTATCGGTATCCAATGTTGAAAGGAACACAATGTTTCATGTGAGTGAATACTTGCCTGCAAACTCAGCAGTCTGGTACTGAGCTAGATCCTCAGAAGGGGTGTCGTAAGTATCGTCTGTCTCAACGTCGTCGTCTATTCGAGAAGAAGCAAACAAACAACGCAAAGAAACAACAATCAATAACATGGCATAATGCACAATCATGGGATGATGCATGACCATTTAATTTATGCACCAAAAATAAACTGGTTGACATGGTAACATAACATGATTAAATGGACCCATATGCAATTTGGATTGCATATGGAAAAGGTCCATGAATTAAGGTTGAATTAATTGATCTACAATTAACCATCATGTGAAAATTTATTAACATGATGCATGCATGAGGAAAACAATAAGAAAACAACAATAGAAACACTTTTAAATAAGGTTCACCAAGTTTTGGAATTTATTTGTTAAGTTTTGGAATTTTGGTTCCTTAAAGGGGTTACACAAGCATTTGTTGTTTTCACCAATTTAAATTGTGCAAAATAGATAACAAAGTGAATATTTGAAAAGAACACAAGATTTTAGTTGGAAAACATGTTTCAATTATTGAAAAAGGAATTAGAATGAATTACTTATGAATTAAACAAGTTTAAACAAGATTTAATTGAATTTAATTCAAGTATTAATATTAATTGAATTTTATTTGTTCAAAACATTAAATAGAATTCATATTTGGAAAGGTTATGATTTTCTGGTTTGAAAACATATTTTATATGTTTAAAAATAATTTAATTTGAGCAAGTTATGAATTTAGCAAATTTAAATGATTTAAACAAGGTTTAAATTATTTAACCAATTTTAACTATTCAAAACATGAAACAAATTTATATTTGAAAAGGTGGTTCAAAATGGCATGGAAAACATATTTTATTTGTGTTATTTGAATTGAGTTTGAATTAGTTATGCATTTAATCAAATTTAAAAGGAGTTGTTTGAATTTGAAATTTGAAAACATTTGCAATGCTCAAAACAGAAAACAATTGATTTAATCATGTAGAGAATTTAATTTGGTTCAGAAAGCATATTTTATTTGTATTATTTGGAGTTGGCATTTAAAAGTTATTTGTATTTTGGACCTAGGGACTAATCTGTAATAATAACTGGACTGATATTAAAAGAAAATGGGCAGAAAAGTTAAATGCACCGCGCAGTGACCTACATAGGCCACTGCCAGTGGGCCAGGGCCACTGTGGCGCCTAGGTGGCGTGGCTGGGGGTCGACATGGCCTCCAGGGCCACTGACGCGCGGGCCGAGCGCGAGCGCGTGTAAGGGAAAAAATGGGAGGCAAATTGCCTCCCGCGGGGTTCGAACCCGCGATGTGGTGCTCGCGAGCGAGGGCGCTGTGCCACTGCGGCTCTGCTCCGTTTCGTGACAGGTAAGGGGCAGGTTTGGGTATATCCTTCAGTTAAGCGCTAACTGAATTTTGGTTGCAGGTTCAGGTTCTGAACATCGACGGAGGAAACAGAAACCCGCCGGCGGCCGTGGTTCGCTGCGCTGCCCGTGGTGGCGCGCGTGTGCGGCTGGTGCTGCGTGTGCGTGCGCGCGGCGTGTGCTGTGGGGTGATCGGAGAGGGAACAGAGGGAGTGGGAGGCGGCTCACCCAGGGGCGGAAGGAGACGGGACGGTGCAGTGGTGGCGACGGGCGGGGAAGCGAGGATGGCGGCGGCGATTCCGGTGCCCCCGGCCCCCGCTTTAGTGTGGAGGAGGTAGACGGAGGTGGGGGGTCTCCATTCCCGGCCCCAGCCTGGCCGATAGGGCGCCGTGGCGGTGATCACCGGAGGGACATCGCGGCGGCGGTGGTTCGGTGTGGTTGCAGAACAGAGAAGAGTAGTTGCAGCGAAGAGGGAAAATGGCGGCGCTCCGGTAGGAAGAGGGAGGTGGAGAGGTAGTGTCGTGGGATAATCACGGCAGACATTACCGGGGGTAACTTATCTTGGGGCAAGACGTCACAGATGTTTGGGAGAGGGTTTAGCTCACAAGAGAACATGATGATGAGTGATCTGGAAGCCGGCGGAATAAGTCGCCGGGTCTCCGATCTCGATATATTAATCTCAACTCTCGTGTTACACTGGATACTCGATACCTAGCGATATGGCTCTAATTCTCTCTTGGTTCCCTAAACCTAACCTAAGGGCCGGCTTATAAAGCATCCGGATCCCTGGCCTGTTCTCCAAGGCATACTCTGAGTCCTACCCGGACACTGCTCACAAAACCCTAAACCTCCTTACCGGAACCCACAATCCGGGTTGCCACGCCTACGATCTTGGGCCTTCTAGAAGCTCCTTTATCCTAGCCGGGTCTTTGCGCAGCGTCCTTTGGGCCGAGTTACCCCTTGGAGTTGGGCTACCGGGTTATCATCCCTCCATCAGTAGTCCCCAGAATAGCCTGGGCTTCACGGGATCCTCCTTGAAGCGCTTGCTATTCCCTGTAAAAATATCAAACGTACAAGTCCACAGAGGCCGGGTTAAGGTGCTTTGATAAATAGCTAGGCCTAACTCCAAGGTGGCCATATAGCAACCCGGCTTTCTCTAGGTCCTTCTGTTACTTTTTCCGGATCAATAGTCCTGATAGAAATGTCAAAGACCCGGCTCACTTTACTCGATAATTGACCCCGATGTTGCGAAGAAGATCTACTTCTTATCTCTGTCCAGATATCTCGTCCAGCACTTAAAGCGTATCTCGCAAAATCCGGATAAATAGCCGTTATCCCGAAATTCCCGGCACTTGCCCGTTGGACTAGGTTTATCCACCCGCACCCTTATAAATAGGCACTTAGGGGTCAACCTAACCCCAACGGCTCATTTCCCCCCTTTTCCTCTTTTCTTCATTCCCGCGCTCGAGCTCGCAGAGCACCATCACAGAGACCTCACGCGCGTCACCGGAGCCAATCCGCCGCCGGCTACGCTCCGCCACGATTCGCCCCGCGCCGCCGCCAAGATCCGCCACCGCGCCCTCAACCTGCCCGCCGGGAATCGCAAGGGGGCACCAAGACTGCGCCATTTGCCGTCGTCGCGTGCTGCTCCAACCTCCCCTAGTAAGTTCCTTGTATCCATTAATCCAACCCCACAATCTTTCGATTTACTCTAGATTAGATCTAGGTCAACCCGCGGGCCACTTTTCTTGTCGCGCCGGATTAGGTTGCTTAAGTGCCCGCTAATTCCTCCAATAGCTCAATTGATGGTCACATACCACCTTCCTATCATCACCAATCATCGATTTCTCTGTAGAATCGTTCGCAACTTTTTCAATCTAGATCCATTTCGCCAAAATTTTCCGCGCCTGTCATGTACACCCGGAAAATCCCCGTTTTCCGGCTCTTTTGCTTGTAGTCGGCACATGGGAAATCACCCGTCTTCCTCAAGCACTTCTCAATACGTAAGTACCCGATAGTTTCCATGCTGATACTTGATACCCGGATAACTTGCAATCTTTTGCACCACCCAGCGATACCCGGATACTTCTTACTTTTCATGTCATCGATACTGCTTGCACATACTCGGGTAATTCATGGTCCCCGAATCTCATTTCCTGTACCCCTTTGTCTCGCGCTTCACAGGTTGATCCGATGGCTCCCAAGAAGCAAGGGAAGCCGCCAACCAAGGCCAAGTCCACCCAGTCCATATCCGCCAACTGGGCGCGATCCATGGTGACAAAGGCCAAGCTAGAAGAGCTGGCCGAGTTGGGGGTTCTCCCCCCTCAAAAGGATATCCACTGGAGGGTGCCGGGTGACGAGACCCGGCCCACTCCCGCCGACAATGAGGTAATCTGCTTTGTAGAGCACGTGACTCGGGGATTTCGTCCTCCGGGTCACCCTTTCTTTAGAGAAGTTCTGAGCCATTATGGCCTCCGGGTATTCGACATAGGGCCTAACTCTATGTTGAATATAACCCATTTCATCGTTCTGTCCGAGTCATACTTGTGCACTCCGCCAAGTTTGGCTCTCTTTATTGAGCTTTTCCAGTGCAAGCCGTGTCGCGAAAGCGGTGACGGAGCACTTCTCACTTGCGGCGGGGTCTCCATCCAACGTCGCAAAAATTCTCCCATGCCACCTCTCACACTCAATTCCCACGTCAAACACTGGCAACTAACATACTTTTACTGCCGAGACACCTCTCCACCCGGCGAAAAGAAGCTGCCGGGTTACTCGGAGGGCCTCCTCGATATCTCCGAGACCTTCAACGCTTTTGCCCCTGACTCGGACAGGGAGGCAATCCAACCTTTATTGGATAGAATTGCTATTCTTTCGGCCCAAGGTCTCATTGGGCTTAACCTGGTGAAAACTTGGGTCGATTTCCGGATCCAACCCAATTCCATCCGCAAAAAATTAATGTGCGAGTACTCGGGGCACACCACGGACGCGCTCCGATACTCCACCCACAGCTTTGCAGCAGGTGACACCAACAAGACTATCAAGGGCTTCTTGACAGAAAAGTTGGAGGTAATCCGGAATATAGCCGGGTTACAGCCCTTTACACGCGAGAACCCGGCCCCCGAGGTGAAGATCCGGTTTCCATATTCTTATCTTCACACTTTCCACTTGATACAGCTGTTAACACTCATACTCATGTTTTCATTTCAGGCCAATGATGTCTTTTGGAAGATTGAAACTCCCCCCAACTCTGAAAGCCCAGAGGAGAAAGAAGACGCCGTTAACTCGGATGAAGGTACATTCCGAGTTTTACTTAGTTTTTTCGAGCTCGTTGTTGCTCCTCCTTCATTTTCCGACTGTAAACCTTGATAATTTTCAGAACAAGAGGACAAGGACGAAGAAGAAGAAACTGAAGGCAAGGTAGAATCCGCAAGCGACGAAGACGAAGCCGAGCCGACGATCAAGGCCGGAACAAAGAGAAAACCCCGAGGGGTCGTCTTCAAGGTTCCATACCGTTCCCTCACCTCTAAACCATATTCATTTGATAACATGTGCAAGCTAAACCTGGAGTTATCCCGCTGGTCGTACCTGAAGGAATCGCCCATGACCAAGCGCAGAATGACTCGGAATTTTCCGGGTGATGGCGCTCTTAATCCGGGTGTTTCATCGTCTCCGGCTCGGCGTGCTGGTACTCACCTAATCCTTTCTTGAATATCAAAGTTTTTCCAGTTTACCCCTTAGTAGGGCAGCTCCACATTTTACTTGCTTTGGTACTTTCAGCTTCGTCTGGGTCTAGCAGTGAGCTCCCCTCGGATTACGTGGTGAATCCCGGGTAAAGTTCTTCTCCTTGATGCTCTATCGCCTTCCCACAATCTTTCCCGAGTCATACACTAACTGGTTATATATACTGCTCATAGAGCCACGGTCACCACCAGCGAACAAGAAAACACAGAAACTGATGACCCAGGTAAGGAGAACCCGTTTGATGATATGACTACCGCAGCTGGCGGAGAAGAACAAGTGCCACCAGTAAACCCAGCCGATCAAGAAGCCGAGTATCCAATAGCCTCGCACACACGCGAGGAGGATGAAGCTGCAGCCTTGGGCACGGGAGGAGGAGCACCAGAATCCGATACTCGGATGACCCGGATACCTTCTCCTACCAAGGCGAGAGCTCCTTCTCCGAGTCTCCAAGATCCCGGATCTTCCGAATTGGGCAACGATACATTCGATCAGATGATGAGCGCTCTCCTTGCTATGAAGGCCTCAGAGAGCAGTATGCTGGAGCGTCTGGCAGTGGAGCACCAGGTAATCGTTACTTGATATCTAATAACATCCATCTAGTCCCCAAGTTCCGAGTCTAATTTGTAAAAATTACACTCGGTACTTCTTTCAATACTCGGCTGACTGCAATATCCGACTAGTTTTTAACTTTCCATATCTTTAGGCGCACGCGTCTCGGTCCGGGGAGATTTTGGCCAAGACCAATCAACTCCTGGACGCTGAGGTTAAGCTAAGAGAGGCGCTTGAAGCTGAGGTGGCAACCTTGAAAAAGGACGTCGCGAAATACAAAGAGAGATACACCACCGTCCAAGCTACGCTGAAGGAGCTATCAGCTTAGATTTCCGACACTTATCGTGTCCTTGTTGGTGAGATTTTGCTTCTTACCGGTTCGTGTCTTGGTTTTTCGTTTCTTGATACGTGACACCCGGAATACTTTGAAGTAATCTTTTTGTTGTGTCCTGCAGATTCCAATCTTGCTCCCTCGGAAGAAAATGATATCCAGAAGATAATGAACTTGAGGAATGTCCTCCGGAGGTTCTGTGCCGGCACTAAGTGGATCCTGGATGCCATTCAGTGGCCTACTGAATCATATCCGGGTATGGAGACCCTAATCCATGCATGTTCCACCGTTCCTGCATGGATTGAGCTCTGGAAGCGTTCATCGTGCCGAATTGGCATGACCCGGGCCTTTATGCTGGCTAAAGCTTACTTTCCCAAATTTGAGCCGGCAAAAGTGATAGCCGGGTTCCCGGAGTTCAAAGCGGATGGCACAAAGTTTGGGGCTAAGGACTTCAAGGCCGTGCAAGCTGAGGTGCGACATTCGGCAACTACTCTTGCCGACAGTATGGATTTGAATAAGTTTATGTCCTCGTACGATGCTAAGGGCAAGGCTGTGATGGGAGACATGCCCGTGCCATTCGATATCCTGGAAAAATGGAACGCTGGCTCGGCCAGGCGAAGGGAGGAGGCTGCGAAGAAGAGGGCCGGTTTGGAATCAGCACCAACTACTTCTACGCCAACCGTTCTTCCACCTGTTCGTCCTGATGCTGAAATTCCGGATGATGATGGCGCGAAAGCTTGTATTGAGCAAACTCATGATCAAGACCCAGAGGACAAGGCTGGAGGTGTGGACCCCACCCGGGAGGCCTAGTAGGTTATTATCTGATGTCATCTTGATACTTTGCTTATGCGATGTCTTTGTAAAAGCAGATATTCTTTTGATAATGCATGCGTGGCATTTTGATATTGCCATCGCATTATGTAATCGCATTGCGAGACTTGTAACGGCTTCAAAGCCCTTTGTGCACTTTGGATAGGCTTGATGTACATCTGCCTTTAAGCTTGTTTATTCCCGACTTACTTTATGGTTCCGTATGTGAGACTCGGTTTCCGGGTCTCGTGGGTTTGACAGGTGGATTTTTCTCTAAGTCCCCAAGACCCGGATGTTTTGGGCTCTTTGGGCTTAGTGACTTAAGCAACTTTGTTTCTTTTTGCGAAATCCCGAGTCCCCAAAGCCCGAAAGTCCAGGTCTAGGATACGCGGTCTTCCAGGGAGAACAAGTTGTCTTGTGCTAAACCCGAACCTAGAGCCGTTTCACATAGGTATTGAAGTTATGCTTAATAGACATTGAGTTTCCAGCTATTAGCCCTGTACTCTGCATAACTTGTGGTTTAGATGACCCTTTTGACTATCTTGTACTGTAAGCCGGCTTTCGCGTGGATATCACGTTGTTACATCTATACGAAAACAGGGTCAGGCAAGTCCCATTGGGCTTCATGGCTGAATGTAATCGTAAGCGAGCAAATCGTGCCACTTTAGTGCGAGTCACATCGAGCTTAAGTAAGAAAAGTCAAGAAAATTTGGCTCCTTTGTCCGGTTATAAGATTGCAGCCGTACTCGTTTGCGAGTAATCGGCCCTTATAACTCATAGGCATCAAGGCCGGGTCTGTGAGTTTGTAACTGTGCTATTCAAGCAATCATCCCTCAAGACCTAGATATATGCGACATTCTTAGGGAAACTGATGTACTGATAATAAACGACACTTACCTGTAAACGAAGTAGAGATCACAACAAAATAAGACTTGATAACGCGTGTGACGGAGATATATTTCTTAACCATCTCTTTATTGATATGAGAAAACTTGGGTCAGCAGGCCGCCTCATTAAAAACCCTCCAGTCCCCTCAGGTACGCTGGATAGGAAAAGAGTGCGTCTGAAACCTGCTGCCTGTTACATTGTTTAATTCGTCTTAGGGATCTGTCTGGAACCAACATAATCGATACACATTCTCCACTTGTTGGCCTTTTTTATTATGAGTGCCGGGTTCGCTAGCCAATCCGGGTGAGGAGTTTCGTTGACGCGGGTGGTTGTGAACAATCGTGTGATTTCTTCTCCTGCAGCAGATTGCTTGGAGGGGCCATGCTCGATGAACGCCACCATCTTGGTTTCTTGTGCTGCCTTGAATTTTTCCCTTTCATCTTCAGTACTTGGTCTTTTCAATGCCGTTCTGTCATCCGGGTCTGCTTGAGACCGGTAATGCTTGAGTTCCTCTTTTCTGCAAGCTTGCTCAGCCATTTCTGCGTCTCCTTCATCGCACTCAGCCGCTATAACCCGGCTTCCATGTATGGTGATGGTCTGCTTAGGACCCGGGATTTTTAGCTGTAGATACACATAACACGGCCTGGCCATGAATTTAGCATAAGCCGGCCTTCCGAACAGCGCGTGATAAGGACTGCGCAGCTTGACCACCTCGAAAGTGAGCCACTCAACTCGATAATTGTCCTTTGATTCTCCGAAAGCTACCTCCAATGCGATTTTTCCCTCGGGGCACGCTGAGTGACCCGGCACTATCCCATGAAAAAATGTTGAGCTCTTCTGTAGCTGAGACTCCTTGAGACCCGTGCGTAAAAAGGTTTCCCAATATAGGATATTAATGCTACATCCACCATCCATCAGGACCTTTTTCAGCTCATACCCATTGACCTGCGGTGCAACTACTAATGCTAAAACTCCCGGGTGTGCTATTCTTTCCGGGTGATCTCTTCTGCTCCATGTTACATCCTGCTCTGACCACCTCAGGTATCTCGGCACAGCCGAGGAAACCGCGATTACCGCTTGCTTCAGTATCTTTTTGTCCCTGTTAGAAGTTCCTGTAGTATGCACATGATATTGTCCTCTTGAATCGTAAGTACGTACCATACCGATGAAGATGTTGATCCGTCCAATCGTCACGATAGATCCGGATTCGAGGTGATCCGACTCCGGCCCCCAGCCGGAATCGTCCTCCATCTTCTCTCCTTCGTGGTCGGTGTAGATTTTGCCGATGACAAGATTCTCCATGTTCTTCCGAGCTTCTCCCGTGATGTAAACACCTTTTGACGCAGGCCCCACGGTGGGCGCCAACTGTCGTGGGATAATCACGGCAGACGTTACCGGGGGTAACTTATCTTGGGGCAAGACGTCACAGATGTTCGGGAGAGGGTTTAGCTCAGAAGAGAACATGATGATGAGTGATCTGGAAGCCGGCGGAATAAGTCGCCGGGTCTCCGATCTCGATATATTAATCTCAACTCTCATGTTACACTGGATACTCGATACCTAGCGATATGGCTCTAATTCTCTCTTGGTTCCCTAAACCTAACCTAAGGGCCGGCTTATCAAGCATCCGGATCCCTGGCCTGTTCTGCAAGGCATACTCTAAGTCCTACCCGGACACTGCTCACAAAACCCTAAACCTCCTTACCGGAACCCACAATCCGGGTTGCCAGGCCTACGATCTTGGGCCTTCTAGAAGCTCCTTTATCCTAGCCGGGTCTTTGCGTAGCGTCCTTTGGGCCGAGTTACCCCTTGGAGTTGGGCTACCGGGTTATCGTCCCTCCATCAGGTAGGGCACATGGGAGGAGCCCTAGGGGCTAGGGTTATAGGGGAGGTGGAGCTCGGATGGCTGTTGCCCCCCTTCTGCATCGACGTGGACACCGTGGATCACCTGCCGTACAGAGGTAGGTGACGAGCGAGGGGGGTAGCAGGCCAGGGCTAGTTGGGCTGGCCCAAATGGGCTGGCTGCCCTTTCCCCCTCTCCTTTTGCTTTATTCTTTTTTCTGTTTATTATTTTTTTTTGCAGATTTGGAAAAGGAGAGAAAAACAGATGGTTTTAGGGGTTAGAAAATTTTAGGGATAATTTGTATTGATTAAGTGTTGTAATAGCAACAAGTACACACTTTGGTTTTCCAAAAAAAATTTGAAATTAGTTGTTGTTTGCAATTTGATTGAATTTTGAATGAATTTGAGATTAAATGAATAATTGAAACTTAATCAATGTAAAGTGTTTAATTTCAAGTTTAATGGAACAATTTATTTGTTTGTTTTGTAGTTTTTATTTGAAACATGTAACATAACAAGTATGAACAAGAATTTGAATTTTTGTTTGAAATTCATATAGAACACAAGGGAAAACAAATGGAAAACAAAAGCCAAAACAAATGCAATGATCATGTCATGATGCAAAACAATAATAAAACAAGAAACAAACATTCTAAAGGGAGTTTTTTCATACTTGGGATGTTACAAGAGGCAAGCCGGAATGCAGTTTCCTAGCGACTCCGAATGTGTTCTTCATTCGTGGACCATTTGGACTTGGTTCGCATGATCTTGAACACCTCAAGGTCGATGGACTCGTACCGAGATAGAACGAACTTCAATGTTTCGTCTGCGCCTGCACGAGCAGCCGAAGCACGCCTTTCCTTGAGATGATCCTTGGTCTTCTCGAGACACTTGGCAAGCTCTGCAATGGACTCTGGGACCTGTGTATCCGGCTAGTATGCTTTGTACACCTGGATAGCACTCAGGAGCCGATCATCCCCGATGGCTTTGAGTGGTTGCACCCAGGCCTTGATTGCAACCAGGAGATCTTCGGCGGAGGCCAGCTCTAAGGCTGTCTCCCCGGCCTGAGTTCTTTGTTCTCGGGCCTTTTGGATGGCCTTCTGGGCACCATTCTTGGTGATTGGAAAAATTCCTATGAGATAAACTGTCCGAAATGATCAATATCAGTACTGTGAATCCGATCGAGAGATAGAAGAAATAGAGAAGGGAAGTAGCTTACTTCTCAGATCCCGGTTCAGCTGAATAAGATGGGTTAGCCACCTGTCAGCATCCGAGTTGGCCTTGTCCAGTTTGGTTTGCAGAGTGTTGGCCCTGGTCTCCTCCTTGGTGTGCTCATCCTTGAGGGTCTTGATCTCTTCCTCCAGGCGGGTCTTCTCGGCAGTTGCGTCCTTCTCCAACTCGGCCTTGGATTTCTCGGCTCTAGTCTTGGCTTTGTCGGCCTCGACCTTCTGCCTCTGCATCTCGGTAAGTTCCAATTTAAGCCGGGTTACCTCGGCCTTCTCGGTCTTCAGCTCATCCTTGAACTTGGCCTCGCAGTCCGAGAGCTGCATCGCCGTCTTGGCCAAAGTTAGGTAGTGTTGGCGCTTTTCAGCACAACGTTTATGCTCATCTGTGCGAAAGAGAAATCCGTTTAATGGGCAATCAAGCTCATGTAAACCGAATATGAAGAAAGAAGAAAGACTTACTCTCAAGGGACGAGATCTTGTTCTGGGCCGACTCGGCGAGAGTGTCGCAGTCCTGGTGTTTTTTGGCAAAGGCCTTGTGCTCACCTGCATTAATACAACAAGGTTAGATAGTGAGATATAGCGTAAATACAAAACGCGGGATAGAGAGAGTGCAACGTACTTTCTAGAGAAGAGATCTTGTTGATGGAGTACAACAACTGCTGCTCGGTCACGATTGTTGAAGGTAAAGCGATGCACCAAAAAGCATACTCGATATCTCGGGGTGAGAAAATGGTACCTTTCTTTCCGACCTGTTTCTGGAGATGTTGGTTCTGCTCAGCGAGATCCCGGTGGGTCCAGAGGAGTTTTTGCTACATCTTAGCACGGGTCTCTGTGCAAACCTGGAAGAAGACAAATGGAATTTGAGTTTGAAGATTCGACCCGAGTAACCTCAACTCGGTCGAGTAGTGCCTACTTGGCCCAAATCTCGGGGACTGGATGTGTATGGTTATCTCGGGTTTGCAGCAGAGTTCTTTGAAAAGTTCGATAAGAAAGAAAGTTACTTACCCGAGAAGTGGTCTCGGCATCTTCAGCGGCAGCTCGCAGGGAACACATCTTATGGGCAAGTGTGCTGGTGGAAGATGCAACTGCCATGGTCACTTGGCCGACATCGGCTTGGTTCCAATCCTTGCGGTAGTGATCCAGTGGGCCTAGCTTCTTCCCGAGATGGGTATCAGGGATGTACCCGATCATGTCGAGGCTCACCTCCAGGTCCTGGTCGCCCACTCCTAGTCCCTGGTGCAGGACAATCTGTGTATCGGAGCTGATAGATAGAGTGCCTGATTTCGGCTGTCCGGCCCCAACATTCTTGTTGGGTAGATATTCTCTCCTTGACCGAGCTGTCGCCGACAGCTTCTCCGTCACCGGCAGCTTCTCGAAGACAGACATCTTTCTGTCGGTGTGCCCTTTCGAACTGCCCTGCCCAGACGCAGAGGCTTGTTTCGGTGGAGGCGGAGGAACGGACCGAGTAGCAGGTCTCTGCTGTCTTGGAGGATTGTTTTGCTGCTGGGTAGAAGGGGGAGTTGTTGTTGGTGTCGCTGTTGGTGCTGCTGGTCTTGCTTTTGGTGCTGGGGGAGTGGCTCTCGGCGCTGCTGGTGTGGCAGTTGGTGCTCGGGGAGTGGCTCTCGGTGTTGCTGGTGTGGCAGTTGGTGCTGGGGGGGTGGCTCTCGGCGATGCTGGTGTTGCTGTTGGTGCTGGGGGAGTCGTTCTCGGTCCTGTTGGGGGAGTTGGTGCCATTTTCGGTGTAGGACCTGTTGCTGGTGGGGCCTGCTGCTGCACTGCTTCTTCTGGAGGCTGTTGCTGCTGTCGTTGCTCTAGAACCGGCTCCGCGTTCCGGAGCCTCAGTATTTTCCATCTTGGTGCCTCTGTTTTTGGCACCGAGGTCTTGATCTCCCCTTTCCGGGATCTGCATCTCTGGCATGTCCATGTCATTGACGTCCGGGTTCTTTGTGTCGAGATCGATATAGCCACCTGGACCCAGAAGCTGGATCACAGAAGGAAGCGTCGATGTCGGCGGCACCGAGACGGGGCGTCTCGGCGTCGAGGTGAACGCAGAGGGTTCAGTAATGTCAACATGGATGGGGTTGCTGTAAGAAGGAAAGAGAAGGAAGAGAAACAGATACAACTGATTCAACTCGGACAGAAAATGCAAGAAAGTAGATAAGATGCTAAGGAACAGAAAAGGCATCTCGGGGACAACTTATCCAACCGACATGGGCCGCCTGGCCCTGCGGCTAGGCTTGTTCCCGGATTTCTTCTGCCTCTTGGGCGGGGGAGCAACTGCGCCGCTCCTGGATCTCTTCTTCACCTCCATGGGTGCGGCCACAGCTACGGGCTGCACCTCTATCACCTGCTCTCCCGGATCAACTGAGGCCGAGGGAAAAGGATACGCAAATGAGAACGGAATAGGATCAATTGCCTCTACAGTAAAGCAATCGTCGTCATTTTCTTCATCATCCTCAGACCAATCTCAGATAGAGGTTGGAACCCGGAACTTACCGGTTTGGGCAGCGAGAAAAGCATCTGAGATGGGTAGATTATCCTCATCATCGTACTCCTGGATGTCATCTTCTGTCCGGTCTTCACCCCAGTGATCCGATGGGATCTCGCCGTCTTCTTCTCTCAGGTGGGGAAACAAAAAGCATCAATTCCGAGATAAAGTGTTCTCGAGGCATACCGAGACGAATGTAACTTGGCAAAGTTTGAGATACTTACACCAGGAGCAGGATTTGCTCTGCTGTAGGGCTCGAGGCCCCACTTCCACTCATTACCGAGATCGGTCTTGGCAATCGCCTTGATCCGAGTGACCACCTCCATCTTGGTGAGCTCTAAAGTGGTGACCCGAGTGGGATCTCGGCGCCCGCTCATGAAATAGATTTTGTGGACGCGGCATTGGAGAGGAAGCACTCGGTGGCTCACCTGGAGGAGCTGGAGAAGCCGGTGATGGACGAGATTGAGCCCGGGCACTATCTCGTAGGGATTATAGTTCCAGTTCGTCATCTCGGTTGGGGGAATATCTTGGAAAGAAGGAAGGCAGATGTCACATCCCAATTTTGCAATACCTAATAACACAGTTGTTTTGCAAATTGCTTGGCTAATAAACCTTGATTGTGTTTGTTTATGTTTGTTTAAGTGCAACTTGCAAACTTAAAAAGATAGCAAAGCAGTGAACTAAAAATATTCAACATATTGTTCCAGGGATAAAAATATTCAACATATTGTTCCAATGACCTTGGCAATATTTTGTAAGGTAAATATTGATCAAAGAGTTTTCCAAAAACTATGTTATGAAACTCATACTTGTTGAATATTATTACAAGGCCTAAATTAAGAAAGAGGAAAACACTTAATAAATTTCCATAAAGGATTATCAGAAAAGGAGGCATTCTTAAATGCTTCACCAAAATATTATCAAATGTTTTTCCAACCTTGCAAGCTTAAAAACAAAGGTATTGGATAGCATTGACTTGCTATCTCTAGTCACATAAATATTTTGGCAAAGCATTGTTAAAGAAAAGCCAAGTGCTTTATTAAATAGAAATTCCAATATTTCCAGAAACAGAAAACTAAAACAAGTTACTATTGGAAACTTTCCTCAAATGATTTGAAATTCATACCATTGCTTCCTTATATCAAATAAGGAACACACACAAGAGGAGACCAAAAATTGAATCCATTAAAGCCCTGAAAACATGAATTTTCTCCACAGCCACATTTGGGATTTTGAACAAGTTTGTTCTACAAACTTTTTCCAAATGACATGAAATAAATACCACATGCTCTATATCATAAATAAGGATGAAAACCAAAAGGGCACAAGTTTTTGAATAATTTAAGTTTCCAAAAACCCCTGTTTTCTTAACAGCACCTTTCTGAAATTTGAACAAGTTTGTTCTATGAAGTAACTCTAAATGAATTGAATTTTCTACCACATAAGGAAAACATCAAATAAGGAATGTGTGCCAAAAATTATCATTTTTGGAAGCTCCTAAGTAGGTTAATAAATTCAATGTCCATTTATGTCAGAATTCAAATTTGAACAACTTTGAATTATGAAGTTTATCTAATTGAGCCAATTTTCATATATGTTGTACATCTCAACTAATTAGAATTTTGGGCAAAAGGATTTCAAATTTTAACTTTGTTTGCTTAGGGAAAACATCCATTTTCTGAGAGTACAGGGACCTACTTGTAATTACCCAGGGACCAAATTGAAATCCTAGTCACACATGGTCTTCTTCTTCCTGTAGATGACGCAGCAGAGGGCATGGCTGCCCATGCTTCCTTAGCTTCGAGTGGAAGTCTTGCTAGATGGATAAAAGCACCATGTGCACCTCTGTGCCTCTTACCTGCCCCCTCTCTCTCCCCTAGACTCTCTCTCTCTCTCAAAAATAGCCAACCCGAAAACCCTAGCCCTTAGCCCGTCGTCGATTCGGCCGATAGGAAGCACGCCGCCGGTCGCCGTTGGTACCATTGGATCCGCCTCGTCGTGGTGTACCTCTGTGCCGAAGGAATCGAGCCGAAGCGGGCCGTAGACGCCGCGCCGTCCGGTTCCCTTCTCCGAGCCCGACGACTCCGGCGAGGGATTCCGGCCTCCTCGAGCTCCCTCCTCCGCATCCGAGCCCTCCAGCGAGTCCAGGGTGAGCAGGCGACCGTCCCCGACGTTTTTTCCCTCTCCCTAACCCCCTAAATCGTGGCCGCGCCTTGGCCGTGGTCCGGCCGCCGCGCCGCGCCGTCGCCGGCTGCCTTCCGGCCGTTCCCGGGAAGCGACGTTGGCTTCACTTGGTTCCTCTCGTCGTATGCAACGCGCGGGTGCCTTTTGATCGCAATTTCGTGCACGGTAGCGCCGGAATTTAGTTCGCCGGAGACGTTCTCGCCGGCGATGACGCAGTGCTGACATCGTGATGACGCAACTGCCTTGACCCCGCGCTATTTGAGTCAAACTGCGGGTGGGGCCGCAGATCTGCCGCGTGGCTGCCCGCGTGGCAGCTGGCCCGCGAGTCAGCGACTCGGGCTTGCTCCCGCCGCGGTAGCAGTAGGTCCACGCCGGCCCAAACAGCAGATCTGGCCCAGTCATGTTTCTTTTTCCAGTTTATTTTTGACAGAAACATGTATGGTTACTTTTGGCTCCAAAAGGCAACTTAAAAGATGAATTTTACCAAACCAAAATTCACAGATCTAAAGCAACAAAATATGAACCATATCCACTTTGTAGATCTACATTTGGATGGATACATTTGAAATGAAAAATGTTTTGGTAACAGCTACCAGAAACACCAAAATGAGCACCATTTTAATTTCACAACTCAAAATGAAGTGAGGCCAATTGCATTGGAAAGCCCTTGAAATTTCCTAACAGTAGCATTTAACCTCGTTTCCAAATTCATTGTATTTTTGAAATGGCATGCAATTTGGTAAAACACCAGAGAGAACTTTGGTGATTTTTATAAATTAATTAAAGATGATTTTTGATGCAAACTCAACTGGATGGTCTTCTATATGTTTAGGGCTATCCAAACCTAGAAGGGTTTAATTTTTAGAGCATCCTAGAAAATTTGGTGGACAGATCTTTGATTTGCTTGTTTCTGCCATGTTGGCATTTTAAGAAATTAAATTGTGTGATTATATTTTTGTGTTTCCATATTGTTTTCTAGCATGTACAAGTTGTGTGAACTTGTTTTCTAAGTGTTACTTAGCTATTTTAGCATGTTAGATTGTGTGGACTTGAGTTGAGAAGAAATAGAATTTTTGTTAATAGCATTTGATTATTCTCTAGTTAATATTTGCATAGCATTTTTGAGTGATGAATTCATGTGCAAAGCACTTGGATTTTTTTGAGTGTATCCAGTACCATGTTGGTACTTAGTTTGTGTTGTTATCACCTCTGCTATGTTGCATTGGAATTGGTAGAAAAGCATTATTAGCTTTGTCATGACTATGAGAATGGTTATGGAAAAAGTCCCTCATGTGTGGAATTTTGACATAATCATTTGTGGTTTTGTGACCACATATTTTTGGGTTGTATCCATAAATCCAGTAGCATTTATGGTACTGGTTAGAGGAGTATTTTTCCTCTGCTAGCTTGCACACTTGTGCATAAAATTAACTAGTGTAGCCTAAACTAGTCTAGTATTTTTCCTAAATTTTCTACTAGTATGAGTAGGAGTTTTTGGATGCTTGTTTGTTTGTTTTGAGCACTTTTATAAAAGTGACCAGAGGCTTATTAACCTCTTGGTGAGCATATTTGCTAGTGGAACACCCACTGGTATGTTTGCCTCATGGTGGAAAAATAGGTTTGACTTGTTGTCATGAGCTTATTTCACCACTTGAGTAATTTAGCAAATTATGTGTGTTAGCCATAGAGATTGTTGTGGGAATTTTTAGACATCAAAATGTGTTTTATGTGACACCCTACTGTCTAGTAACATGTGCTCTACCCCACTGGTCCATTATGTTCTTAACTAAAAATCATTGAAGTGGCCACACATAAACACTAGGAAAAAAAAGCAGACTTTTCAACTATAGTTTCTATGCCAATTTTTCTTAAGGGAAAAATTGAGAACTTGGGTGGTACTTCTTGATTTCTTGCTGTATGTATTACTTGTAGCCTTGTTTGTCTTGTTTGGTTCTGAATGTGTGTCCTTTATTCTTTTTACGACGTTAGAAAAACGAAGAGGAAGGAAGTGTCGGGAAGCTGTGTTTCAAGTTCCAGTCGCTCCAACAACCAGGGACACAAAGAGATACCAGGCAAGCATCCTGATTGCTTGCTGATACAATACTTACCATTAAATATCATGCATGTTTTACCTCTGAAGTTTTACAAAAACTTGATTATCAAAACTATTTTTGATGTGGAAATTACTACTATACTATTATATAGGTTACTATCATGCCAGTAGTTAAACTTGGTAATACCAAGCCCATAAGCCACCCTATGGTATTTATTACCATCAAATATACTAGTCCCTAAGTGGACACCCTAAAATTGTGATTCTACAAAACAAAGGCTTTACGGAAAAACCCGGAGAAAAGGCGGATCCTTGTTCTCCGGAGGAATGTGGAAGTGGTCATTTTTGAGAAAGTGGTGTTTTCAAAAATGACACATAACCTAGTCTTCGCCGGACAACCTTTACCGCACTGCCACCCTACCCTAACATGGGCACGGGGCTTAACTTGAAGTTTGTTCTTATTAGTGTGTGCTATCTCACTTGCTATAAGGGGCGTCGTACCCTCGAACCGAATGTCGTCAAAACTCCCAATGTTGAGGCATATAAAGTGTGGGATTAATTTTCCCTCCGGATGCATTCATTGAGGCTCCTGGCTAGGCAGGGTGGGACTTGATGCCGGGGAGAACAACCTCAATCGAGAGATAGGTATATTCTAGCTTGAACATAGTGGATGGTTATGATCAGATACCTGATGTTTACATACTGTTGTTACAGTCCGTGGTTGTTTCACGGGAGGTGTACTGGATCTGGTGGATGTGTACACCTCTGCAGAGTACAACTTTTTCGAAGAAGCCGCGTCCTCGGATATGGACAGTTGAATGGCCATGTAGCTAGCATTGTGTCAATGTTTTCAAAAAGGAGTTTTGAAAGGGAAATTTTGGAAAGGAAGTGTTGAACTTGTGAAGTTCGGAAAGGAATGGAAACTTATACCGTGGAGGTATCAGTGATGATGAAAAGCCAGATGATGTTATACAAAACCAAATGTTTTGCAAACAAAACCTTTTCTACTCTAAGCAAGAATTCTGGAAACTGATTCCAAGGAGTTTTGCCAGGAGAAAATATTCTTTCACAAAGTTTTACAAAACCTCTTGTACTTGTGACATCGACAAGAGAAATAAAACTATATTATTTTATTCTGAAGTATCTTCTTCAACGAAGATACAGATTAACCTGACTGCAACTGTGGTGTCATCATACATGAACACCATTGATAGTGAACCATATTTATAGCCTACCTATTCCACCATATAAGCATATTTGCATGTTGGTAAGTGAAATGATGGATGTCTTGCTGAGTACATTCAAATGTACTCATTATGGTTTCGCCCCTGGTATCTACTTATCAGATTTGGAGAAGGAGTCTCCGAAGGAGATCTATGAAGAGAAGTACGGAGTTGACGACTGTGCGAATTAGGCTCGTCTCCCGGTCAGCAGCCTGTAGGTTAAGGCGTGACATGGGCTCAGCTACGTTATGTTTTTATTTGTCTTCCGCTGTGTTTGTTAAGTTGCCTGCCCTGCGTGGCAGATGTTTTAGTCTTGATCATGTGATCATTTGTGAAATACCTTTATGTATTCGTGTAATGGATGATGTATTCTGTGTGCCAACTTTGTATGTTGTTCACGACTGATCTTTCTGGGATCGTGAATGTATGCATACGTAGGGTTTCAGACTGCCGGTCTGGGGTCCTTACAGAGTTGGTATCAGAGCCATCCTGACCTTAGGAGACCTTAGTTAGCATGGACGTCAGATAGGAAAGAAAAGTATTTTTTTTAGTAAAAACCTATTTACTATCTACATTATTTTATCTAAGGGAATTTTAGTATATTTTCCCTCCTTCTGATCTTTTCAAAAAGTTCTTAATGCATATCAAGGGCGTCCTTGAACAGTGATTCGAAGGGCGGGCCTTACAGAATTGGTATCTCTCTCGGTTAAGAGTTTATTTCTTACTTGTTTGCAACTGCTCCGCTCTGTTTTTGAAACATCTCTCGTCTTTGAAGTTTTCTGTCCAGAAAATAGTTGGAGTTTCAAAAACAGATTGTTGCATAAAGTTTTATCAAAACTTTACTTCTATTATCTTGTTGCCATACAAAAAAACTTTTATACTTGCCGATGTCCCGAGAAGACCAAAATAATTGCATAACTCTACAGTAAGGTTGGTCAGAAGTAGATATAGTTCTTCAGCCACTTCTAGGATTTTTGGATCATTCCCCTGACGTAGCTCCAATGGAGCCTTGCTTGTGTGTTATGGCTTGCTTATGTGTGTCCGCAGGACTTTGTGCTGTTGTGTGGTGTAGAATTTAGTTCATCTAGGCTTCTTTATGTTTGTGGGGTGCTAAAAAATTTACAGATTTGTGCTTGCCCCGCTCTTGTTTTTGAATCGCCTCGTGTTAAAAATTTTTTTTAAGCAAAAATGTTTGTATAGCATTCAAAAACAAGAATTTGTTGCTTAGACTTATACTTGTTTTCGCTTCATATTGCGACCCGTCGTGAACCACCGCCATCTCACCCACAATTAATAAAAGCACCGTTAGGCCTAAATAAAGGACCATCAAGCCACACAAGCTGATAGCATTGCTACCAGTGATGCACTCCAACAAATAAAGCTCCAACACCGACAATCCTCAAAGAAGAAAAGGCGTGAAGAAAACCAACCAATACTGACCTAAACCTCTATGTTTTGTCTGTTTGCAAAATAAGTCTTCACATGCCATGATGCGCAACCCCCTAAAAAGCCAATCAAAAGAGCACAATTCAATATTCAACGTACGATGACGCTAGTCGTATCTTGTCGGACAAACATGATTATATAGAAAGTTAACAAGACTAACATGCTTTGTCTAATCTTAGGTTGACACCTAACCAAAGCATGCGAACTACTGACAACTCTTTCTAAACCAAGGAATTAAGTGACTTACGACACCTTTTAATCTAGTGGTAAAAAGGAGAAGTCACGAGAAAATAAGACGATGACTTATTCGTTTACTACTCAATAGGATATCGGGTGTATCTACTTTGGAAATCAAAACTTGGTAGACATTGTAGGTACTATGAGATTCGGAGTTTAGAAATTAAGTGAACGATGAAATGAAGTGGTTATCAAGAAAACAACAGTTTTCCTGTTTTTGTTTCTTTGTGTGCTCTTGATTGAAATAAATTTGTGTTTTATTAAATCTTGCTTCCTAACTTATATGGAGTTGTTAGGACTTGTTATTATATTGTTTTCTTACAATAAATCTACCCTAGAAAGTGTGTGCATGATTGGAAACTCGAATAAGAATGAAATAGCATTTGTTACCTTCCAGTTTTATTATTGGGATTGTTGAGTGGGCAAATCCTTATAGATTTGTTGTACCTAGATTTTTGTTATGGTTATGATAGATCCAGTACCATTTTGGTACTGTTATTTATATGCTGTTATCTTCATTAACTTGCATGAGATCTTATAGCAAAGCATGAGTAACATTTGCTATTTTTCCAGTTTTTATTATTTGGAATTATTGTGAAAGATAGACCTTTGTGTGAATGCTTTGATAAATTTTGTGCTATGTTTTCTTTGAGTCCAGTACCATTTTGGTACTGTTATTTTGATGATTGTACCTATGATTAGCTTGCACGTCTTTTAATAAAACAACATGTGTAAGAATTGCTATCAGTATGCACTAGTATTGCTTCACTAGATTAAATAGCATTATATTTTTATCTAGTATGCAAAGTTTTTCATGAGTAACCAGAGGTTTAGTACCTATTTTTACTTGGTATTAGTAGGCCATAGCCCACTGGTCCCATTGCATTTTAGCTTGAGGATAAAAATCCCCAACCATACACCTGTGTGAAAATAACATGTTTCACTATGTGATTGATTTCTATTTTCCACCATGGAAAATATAATTGTTTGTTCTCACCTATGAAAGTGAGAAGTTTATTTCTTATTAGTAAATACTAATATGTTTAGGTGTGATCCTTTTGTTAGCATAATATTCCTTAGGGGTATCATGTTAAGAAATGTTTCACTATCGTGTGCTGAAATTAAATTGTTCGCAAATACAATAAATTCCTCTTGATTGGTAGATTGTTTGTGAATGATTTTAAATTGAGTGTATGGATGTTTGAAAAGGTTTAGATAACTTTTCACTAATTGCATAGCTACTGGTTGTGTGAATTATACCTTGCTTGTTTGCTAGAAATTGATTAAAGGAAAACAGAAATTGCTAGAATAAATTTCTGCATGTTTAATAGTTGTATCATGGGATTGTTTTGATGTTTGTGCTTACTAACATGAGTAATTTTTGTGTACTGTTATTAGGTACATTTATATTCATGACTTGCTTGTGTAAGTTTAAACATCATGATAGCATTGTTTGCTTCTCTAGAGATGAACTAGTTTCACCACTAAAAAATGGTGATTTTTGCTCTAGTATTACACTCTTTTTATTTTATGAGTATATGTGTTGATATAGCATGTTTAGGAAGTTATTACTTCTGTTATCATGCCATTAATTATTTAGTTGCATGTTCTATGGTTATAGAATATGATTATCTCTTATAGCATGCTGGTGTAGATTTTTCGTACTAGTGTGTTATTTGTGCAGTCCTGTTTTTCTTTATGCCTGTGTAATAGGAGTTTTACCTTGTGTAAGGATGGTGTTTTAGAGTATCTTTATGATTAGATTCATTGGTTTTTAGCTACTGGTTGTTTGCTAATTGTTCATGATTGATGGATTCCAAAACCTCTACTAAACAATAACCTAGTGAATAAATGGTCTATTCATCTGTGGTGTTGTTTGCTTGCTTATTGGATTTTGTTTAAATGTTTTACCTTAGCATGAGTTAATACTTGTGTTATGATTGTGCTTAAGAGTACCTTAGGAATCTAAAACATCCAACTAAAATCATGAACATATTAAGTGATAGTTGCTTGTGGTGAGTAATAACCACTGCCATGAGTATGGTTCTGTCTGTTTATTTTACCTTAGCAACCTAACCTTTGCACCCACAAGCTATATTTTTAGCTTCTTATATACCTTATTATGAGAGTGGTACACCACTCCATATGTGTTATGTAAGATGTGGGATATACCTAGGAACTCATGTAAATAATTGACGGTATATTTCCAGGTAGTTCTGCACTAACCTTAATTTTGTAGTGATGTTATCAGAAAATTTTAAAATTTGGTGGTTGAGTAAAGTGATAGCTAGAGAAATTTTTAAAGTAAATTTGCTAATTTAGGGATGTACCCCACCTCCCAAGAAAAGTCAAAGGGGGGAAGCACCTGCACTCCAACACTAACATGGTGTTTGTTGGCCCTCCCTTAGTCCTCGCTTGTGAATCTCGGGGACGAGATTCTTTTTAAGGGGGGAAGACCTGTCACATCCCAATTTTGCAATACCTAATAACACAGTTGTTTTGCAAATTGCTTGGCTAATAAACCTTGATTGTGTTTGTTTATGTTTGTTTAAGTGCAACTTGCAAACTTAAAAAGATAGCAAAGCAGTGAACTAAAAATATTCAACATATTGTTCCAGGGATAAAAATATTCAACATATTGTTCCAATGACCTTGGCAATATTTTGTAAGGTAAATATTGATCAAAGAGTTTTCCAAAAACTATGTTATGAAACTCATACTTGTTGAATATTATTACAAGGCCTAAATTAAGAAAGAGGAAAACACTTAATAAATTTCCATAAAGGATTATCAGAAAAGGAGGCATTCTTAAATGCTTCACCAAAATATTATCAAATGTTTTTCCAACCTTGCAAGCTTAAAAACAAAGGTATTGGATAGCATTGACTTGCTATCTCTAGTCACATAAATATTTTGGCAAAGCATTGTTAAAGAAAAGCCAAGTGCTTTATTAAATAGAAATTCCAATATTTCCAGAAACAGAAAACTAAAACAAGTTACTATTGGAAACTTTCCTCAAATGATTTGAAATTCATACCATTGCTTCCTTATATCAAATAAGGAACACACACAAGAGGAGACCAAAAATTGAATCCATTAAAGCCCTGAAAACATGAATTTTCTCCACAGCCACATTTGGGATTTTGAACAAGTTTGTTCTACAAACTTTTTCCAAATGACATGAAATAAATACCACATGCTCTATATCATAAATAAGGATGAAAACCAAAAGGGCACAAGTTTTTGAATAATTTAAGTTTCCAAAAACCCCTGTTTTCTTAACAGCACCTTTCTGAAATTTGAACAAGTTTGTTCTATGAAGTAACTCTAAATGAATTGAATTTTCTACCACATAAGGAAAACATCAAATAAGGAATGTGTGCCAAAAATTATCATTTTTGGAAGCTCCTAAGTAGGTTAATAAATTCAATGTCCATTTATGTCAGAATTCAAATTTGAACAACTTTGAATTATGAAGTTTATCTAATTGAGCCAATTTTCATATATGTTGTACATCTCAACTAATTAGAATTTTGGGCAAAAGGATTTCAAATTTTAACTTTGTTTGCTTAGGGAAAACATCCATTTTCTGAGAGTACAGGGACCTACTTGTAATTACCCAGGGACCAAATTGAAATCCTAGTCACACATGGTCTTCTTCTTCCTGTAGATGACGCAGCAGAGGGCATGGCTGCCCATGCTTCCTTAGCTTCGAGTGGAAGTCTTGCTAGATGGATAAAAGCACCATGTGCACCTCTGTGCCTCTTACCTGCCCCCTCTCTCTCCCCTAGACTCTCTCTCTCTCTCAAAAATAGCCAACCCGAAAACCCTAGCCCTTAGCCCGTCGTCGATTCGGCCGATAGGAAGCACGCCGCCGGTCGCCGTTGGTACCATTGGATCCGCCTCGTCGTGGTGTACCTCTGTGCCGAAGGAATCGAGCCGAAGCGGGCCGTAGACGCCGCGCCGTCCGGTTCCCTTCTCCGAGCCCGACGACTCCGGCGAGGGATTCCGGCCTCCTCGAGCTCCCTCCTCCGCATCCGAGCCCTCCAGCGAGTCCAGGGTGAGCAGGCGACCGTCCCCGACGTTTTTTCCCTCTCCCTAACCCCCTAAATCGTGGCCGCGCCTTGGCCGTGGTCCGGCCGCCGCGCCGCGCCGTCGCCGGCTGCCTTCCGGCCGTTCCCGGGAAGCGACGTTGGCTTCACTTGGTTCCTCTCGTCGTATGCAACGCGCGGGTGCCTTTTGATCGCAATTTCGTGCACGGTAGCGCCGGAATTTAGTTCGCCGGAGACGTTCTCGCCGGCGATGACGCAGTGCTGACATCGTGATGACGCAACTGCCTTGACCCCGCGCTATTTGAGTCAAACTGCGGGTGGGGCCGCAGATCTGCCGCGTGGCTGCCCGCGTGGCAGCTGGCCCGCGAGTCAGCGACTCGGGCTTGCTCCCGCCGCGGTAGCAGTAGGTCCACGCCGGCCCAAACAGCAGATCTGGCCCAGTCATGTTTCTTTTTCCAGTTTATTTTTGACAGAAACATGTATGGTTACTTTTGGCTCCAAAAGGCAACTTAAAAGATGAATTTTACCAAACCAAAATTCACAGATCTAAAGCAACAAAATATGAACCATATCCACTTTGTAGATCTACATTTGGATGGATACATTTGAAATGAAAAATGTTTTGGTAACAGCTACCAGAAACACCAAAATGAGCACCATTTTAATTTCACAACTCAAAATGAAGTGAGGCCAATTGCATTGGAAAGCCCTTGAAATTTCCTAACAGTAGCATTTAACCTCGTTTCCAAATTCATTGTATTTTTGAAATGGCATGCAATTTGGTAAAACACCAGAGAGAACTTTGGTGATTTTTATAAATTAATTAAAGATGATTTTTGATGCAAACTCAACTGGATGGTCTTCTATATGTTTAGGGCTATCCAAACCTAGAAGGGTTTAATTTTTAGAGCATCCTAGAAAATTTGGTGGACAGATCTTTGATTTGCTTGTTTCTGCCATGTTGGCATTTTAAGAAATTAAATTGTGTGATTATATTTTTGTGTTTCCATATTGTTTTCTAGCATGTACAAGTTGTGTGAACTTGTTTTCTAAGTGTTACTTAGCTATTTTAGCATGTTAGATTGTGTGGACTTGAGTTGAGAAGAAATAGAATTTTTGTTAATAGCATTTGATTATTCTCTAGTTAATATTTGCATAGCATTTTTGAGTGATGAATTCATGTGCAAAGCACTTGGATTTTTTTGAGTGTATCCAGTACCATGTTGGTACTTAGTTTGTGTTGTTATCACCTCTGCTATGTTGCATTGGAATTGGTAGAAAAGCATTATTAGCTTTGTCATGACTATGAGAATGGTTATGGAAAAAGTCCCTCATGTGTGGAATTTTGACATAATCATTTGTGGTTTTGTGACCACATATTTTTGGGTTGTATCCATAAATCCAGTAGCATTTATGGTACTGGTTAGAGGAGTATTTTTCCTCTGCTAGCTTGCACACTTGTGCATAAAATTAACTAGTGTAGCCTAAACTAGTCTAGTATTTTTCCTAAATTTTCTACTAGTATGAGTAGGAGTTTTTGGATGCTTGTTTGTTTGTTTTGAGCACTTTTATAAAAGTGACCAGAGGCTTATTAACCTCTTGGTGAGCATATTTGCTAGTGGAACACCCACTGGTATGTTTGCCTCATGGTGGAAAAATAGGTTTGACTTGTTGTCATGAGCTTATTTCACCACTTGAGTAATTTAGCAAATTATGTGTGTTAGCCATAGAGATTGTTGTGGGAATTTTTAGACATCAAAATGTGTTTTATGTGACACCCTACTGTCTAGTAACATGTGCTCTACCCCACTGGTCCATTATGTTCTTAACTAAAAATCATTGAAGTGGCCACACATAAACACTAGGAAAAAAGCAGACTTTTCAACTATAGTTTCTATGCCAATTTTTCTTAAGGGAAAAATTGAGAACTTGGGTGGTACTTCTTGATTTCTTGCTGTATGTATTACTTGTAGCCTTGTTTGTCTTGTTTGGTTCTGAATGTGTGTCCTTTATTCTTTTTACGACGTTAGAAAAACGAAGAGGAAGGAAGTGTCGGGAAGCTGTGTTTCAAGTTCCAGTCGCTCCAACAACCAGGGACACAAAGAGATACCAGGCAAGCATCCTGATTGCTTGCTGATACAATACTTACCATTAAATATCATGCATGTTTTACCTCTGAAGTTTTACAAAAACTTGATTATCAAAACTATTTTTGATGTGGAAATTACTACTATACTATTATATAGGTTACTATCATGCCAGTAGTTAAACTTGGTAATACCAAGCCCATAAGCCACCCTATGGTATTTATTACCATCAAATATACTAGTCCCTAAGTGGACACCCTAAAATTGTGATTCTACAAAACAAAGGCTTTACGGAAAAACCCGGAGAAAAGGCGGATCCTTGTTCTCCGGAGGAATGTGGAAGTGGTCATTTTTGAGAAAGTGGTGTTTTCAAAAATGACACATAACCTAGTCTTCGCCGGACAACCTTTACCGCACTGCCACCCTACCCTAACATGGGCACGGGGCTTAACTTGAAGTTTGTTCTTATTAGTGTGTGCTATCTCACTTGCTATAAGGGGCGTCGTACCCTCGAACCGAATGTCGTCAAAACTCCCAATGTTGAGGCATATAAAGTGTGGGATTAATTTTCCCTCCGGATGCATTCATTGAGGCTCCTGGCTAGGCAGGGTGGGACTTGATGCCGGGGAGAACAACCTCAATCGAGAGATAGGTATATTCTAGCTTGAACATAGTGGATGGTTATGATCAGATACCTGATGTTTACATACTGTTGTTACAGTCCGTGGTTGTTTCACGGGAGGTGTACTGGATCTGGTGGATGTGTACACCTCTGCAGAGTACAACTTTTTCGAAGAAGCCGCGTCCTCGGATATGGACAGTTGAATGGCCATGTAGCTAGCATTGTGTCAATGTTTTCAAAAAGGAGTTTTGAAAGGGAAATTTTGGAAAGGAAGTGTTGAACTTGTGAAGTTCGGAAAGGAATGGAAACTTATACCGTGGAGGTATCAGTGATGATGAAAAGCCAGATGATGTTATACAAAACCAAATGTTTTGCAAACAAAACCTTTTCTACTCTAAGCAAGAATTCTGGAAACTGATTCCAAGGAGTTTTGCCAGGAGAAAATATTCTTTCACAAAGTTTTACAAAACCTCTTGTACTTGTGACATCGACAAGAGAAATAAAACTATATTATTTTATTCTGAAGTATCTTCTTCAACGAAGATACAGATTAACCTGACTGCAACTGTGGTGTCATCATACATGAACACCATTGATAGTGAACCATATTTATAGCCTACCTATTCCACCATATAAGCATATTTGCATGTTGGTAAGTGAAATGATGGATGTCTTGCTGAGTACATTCAAATGTACTCATTATGGTTTCGCCCCTGGTATCTACTTATCAGATTTGGAGAAGGAGTCTCCGAAGGAGATCTATGAAGAGAAGTACGGAGTTGACGACTGTGCGAATTAGGCTCGTCTCCCGGTCAGCAGCCTGTAGGTTAAGGCGTGACATGGGCTCAGCTACGTTATGTTTTTATTTGTCTTCCGCTGTGTTTGTTAAGTTGCCTGCCCTGCGTGGCAGATGTTTTAGTCTTGATCATGTGATCATTTGTGAAATACCTTTATGTATTCGTGTAATGGATGATGTATTCTGTGTGCCAACTTTGTATGTTGTTCACGACTGATCTTTCTGGGATCGTGAATGTATGCATACGTAGGGTTTCAGACTGCCGGTCTGGGGTCCTTACAGCAGATAAGATCAACTTTGGGGGGCGGGGTTCTTAACGTAGAAGAAACTCCGCTGCCATTTTCGGCAAGACTCCAACCCTTGGATCCAGGGGAATTTGGAACCCGGACGTGACAGTATCATCGGAGCCCCGCACAGCGTCATATGTTTGGGCGCCCTCAGATTCGCCGGGTTGGGGATAACTTGTTTTCGGAAGTGGAAATACTTACTCCACATCTCGACTGTACGGTGGATGCCGAGATAGGCTTCCGAGAAGGCACCAAATAAATAAAGCATGATGATAGCGTTTGCGGGTAGATGGTGAGGTTGGAGGCCGAATAGAATGAAAAATCTGATCATGAAAGGAGAAATTGGGAGGCCGAAACCCCGTTCGAAGTGGCCAAGAAAGACGACATACTCGTTATCTGCGGGTTCCGGATGGATTTATCCGTCCTGCTTCCAGCACTCGACACCTGCCGGGATACGCCGGGTATCCAGTAGCCACTAGTCCACATCCCGGACTTCAGATCCAGCCCAGGCACCGCGCGTGGATGCTGGTTTTGTTAGCTCCACTTCTTCCACAGGTTGGAGCTCCATCGCGTGGCTTGGCGTTTCTGGTGCGTCCGAGATGCTCGCGCACGTGGGGAGGTGCTCGGACCGCGTCGGTCGAAGTAGCATGGCAGCGACACGGAGGAAGAACGCCGTGGAGATGCGGAGGCGATGAGAACCTCGGTGACGGGTGGCGCGGAGGCGGCGCAGAGACGGTGGAGTAGATCTGCGCGGTGAAGGACCTGGGCGTAGCAGCTCTCCGGCGTGAAGTGCAGCTGGGGCGCAAGGTGGAGTTTGCGAAATGGTGGCGGCGTTAAACTGCGTGCGGCGGAGCAGAGGAACGCTGCGGGTGCGTGCAGTCGAGAAGAAGGAGATGAAGGGGCAAATGGCGAAGGAAAGTAGAAGAAACGAGAAGTGTGGGTATTTATATCCCCCGGCGTGTTAACTGCTCCGGATCGATCGTGGCTAAAACTGTGGAACCGTGGAGTTTATTACGCACAAAGAAATGCACTAAGTGGATTCACCGCGCGTAATGGGCGCAATAAATCCCACGTTTACCGCGGCGTGCACCCAAGTGCCATGCAAATGACGCGACTGCGGGTGGGGCCGCGCACAGGAGCGAGCGTGGGCGTGGCGCGTGCGCGGCTACGCGCGAGAAACGAGGTGACGTGCGCGGCAGTTCCACGCCACGTGTTTTGCCCACTACATGAAGAAAACGAGGCGTCTGTTCCTCGCACTGTTTGAACTTGTGGAAAATATGCTAAGTGTCGGGATCTCGGAAAGATCAAAACCTGCGAAAGCATCTCGGATTTTGGTGGAAATCCATAACTATGGTTATGGATTGAATCCGTGTTCGAGATGGTAGTTGTTGTGCCGAGATAAGAGTATCTTGGTCAAATGTTATGGATATTATTGATTTAACCTGGCACGGCCCACCGTCCAAGTTCGATGGACCATACCAGCTTCGGAAACTAATGTCGGGGGGCTACCTCCGAGTAGGGTCAAGCTTGGTCTTAAATGGTGTCCAAGCAGTGGATACCGAGATGCTAAATGACCGAGATGGAGTTGACCGAGATACGTATTGGTTCCGAGTTGCAGAGTACCGAGATGGATCTATCTCGGTAAGAAGAGTATTGGGCAGTATGCTAAAACGGATGTAACCCGGGTTATCCGAGATGCGCTTGGAGAATCTGGGTACATGAAGAATCTTTCGTCCGGGAGCAAGGTCAGCGGAGCAATTGAGATCCCACATGGGAGAGTTCGCGCGTGCGCTTTAACTTACTAGGCGTAATGATATATACTTCTACAGAGGAGCAGTGCAGGGTATGGGTGATGCCACGTCATGTCTCTGACAAGGGGGACAGGACACGTCAGCAGCTACGACAGAGACGACTTTCGGCGAAGTGACAGAGGAGCGTGCGCTACGACACAATGATTTGCACCTAACCCTGTATGTTCCGTCAGTGGCCTCCAGTATGTAAGGTGGCCAGTGCCCTCCTGCGCGGGGGACGATGAGACAGACACAATAGAGAGTTGCTAGTCATTTCCCTTAGAGAGAAAGAAAGGAGCAGAAGAGAGCTCATTCTTCTTCTAGCTCTGTGAGCTTGAGGAACCACATTTGTATTCGGATACACAAATATATATTAACAGGCAGGCAGGAGTAGGGGTGTTACCTCTAGACGAGGGCACGGAACATGGGTAGATCTTGTTGTTTGCAGTGTAGTGAGCGCGCCATCTCGGCGTGCATTCCCTCCCATGGCATTTGTCTTTATTCACCACGACAACCTTTTTCTTTTTAGCCAATTTATATTTAGCAATGGCACGGTCACATTCCTTAGTGAGTTTATACATTAATTCATGATATGAATCTTCAAAAGTTTTAAGTTTCTCCTCAAGATAGACTCGAATGTCATGCTATTCCTCAAGAGAGATAGTGAGAGATGACTTTTTGATTGCATCCTCTGTTTCGGTATCACCTTTCTTATCAAGAGCCTCTTGAGCCTCTCCCAATTGTCTCATGAGAAGATCCAATTATATTTTGGTCTCACCTTGCATGTTAGACATAAATCTACCCAAAGAAGCAATTTCATCTTCTACACTAAGACTAGCAAGATTATTCATTTCATTTGGAGTCTTAGAGCATCTCCACTCGTTCGGCCCCCAAGGTTTATTTTGAGCCAAAATTTCACCGCACTCGGGCAATGATGGTGGTTTTCTTGGCATGGGGGCGATGGTTTCTACTCGTAGCGCTACCAACCAGCCATTTGTTTACGAAAATTCGGCCTAGATTTGGAAGTTTGGGCATAATTCGGCGTAATTTGGCAGGTTTGGGCATCATAAAAAGAAACATTTCAGACCAGAAATCAACACCGCATACATTCCCAAACATAGGTCATGACATAAATCAATACGAATCAAATAGTTCAACAAAGCAAATTCATAATTTAACAAGTTTTGATTACAAACAGAAACACATCAAACTATGTTTTGCCCTTGCCTAGAATGTGGATCCCGTTTTCCCAAAGATACTTTATTTCCATCTGCATTCCTAATTGCTGTGGGCTTTGGCGCCCAACATTTCTATGTTTCATTTCTTTCAAAACTAGCCGAGTCTCCATAGATTCTCCACTAGATCATCTTATAGTCGTTGATGCGTTGTCGGGTCGCGTATCTGTGAATGCATAGTGAGGAAGACAGCTCATGCTGCAGACACCTGGTGATCAACAGCTGCATGAGGATCCTGTCTGAAATATGGTTCAGTGTCAATCACAGGACCCCCCTTCTCGCTCTCAATGATCTTTTTGTGCAAGATCACGCAAGAATTCACCACCGACCACATCTGATCTTTCAACCAGGTTAGAGTTGGGTACCGGACAATGGCAAAACGAGATTGGAACACACCAAATGATCGCTCCACATAGTTCCTGCAAGCCTCCTAGCACGTTGCAAACCAAGAAGTCTTTCCTCCAGGTATGGGGTTTGAGATGGTCTTCACAAATGTTTCCCACTTGGGATAGATGCCATCTGCTAGATAGTACCCCTTGTTGTACTGGTGCCCATTGACCTCGAAGTTCATAGGAGGAGCATGGCCTTCCACAAGCCTGCCAAAGACAGGAGAGCACTTCAGTACGTTGATATCATTTTGAGTTACTGCCATTCCAAAGAAGTAGTGCCAAATGTGGAGATCCTGTGTTGTGACTAGCTTGAGCACAACACTGCAATATCCTTTGGCACCTTTGTATATTCCCTACCAAGCAAAATGACAGTTCTTCCATCTCCAATGCATATAGTCTATGCTTCCAAGCATACCGGGGAATCCTCTTGCTTCATTTTCTGCTAGGATCCGAGCAGTGTCTTCAACATTGAGTTTCCTCATGTACCTTGTGATGGGGGGATAGTAACCCGGTAGGCCAACCTCAAGGTGTAACCCGGCCCAAGGTGTGCTACACAGGGTTCGGCTAAGGATAAAGAAACTTCTGGAAGGCCCAAAGTTTGTAGGCCTCGTAACCCGGATTGTGGGTTGTGGTAAGGAAAGCTAGGGTTTGTAAGCAGAGTTCGGATAGGATTCGAGCTGCGCCTTGGAGGGCAAGCCAGGGGGGATACGGGTGCTTTATAAACCGTCCCCTAGGCTTAGTTTGGAGAGATTCAAGTCATAGTTGTATCATCAATTATCGAGTATCCAGTATAGTTCCTATTCGAGATCCGGCGAGTTGCTTTCCGGTTCTTAGATCGCTTTTTGCCATGTCTTCCTTCGAGCTAAACCCTCTCCCAAATACCTGTGTCAACTTTCCCCAAGATCAGTTACCCCAGGTAACATCTGCCGTGATTATCCCACGACAGTTGGCGCCCACCGTGGGGCCTGCGTCCAAAGGTGTTTACATCACGGGAGAAGCTCGGAAGAGCATGAAGAACTTCATCGTTGGCGAGATCTACACCAATGACGAAGGAGAAAAGATAGTGGACGATTCCGGCTGGGAGCTAGAGCCGGGTCATCTCGAATCCGGATCTACTGTGGCGATCGGCCAAATCAACATCTTCATCGGTATGGTACGTACGCTTGATTTAAGAGGACAATATCACGTGCATGTTACAGGGACTTCTAGCAGGGACAAAGGAACATTAAATCAAACGGCGAATTCAACTCCTGCGGCCGGTCCGAGATACCTAAGATGGGCGGAGCAAGAGGTAACGTGGAGCAGAAGGGATCACCCGGGAGGAATAGAGCGCCCCGGAATCTTGGCATTGGTGGTCGCTCCGCAGGTCAATGGTTATGAATTGAAAAAAGTCTTGATGGATGGAGGGAGCAGCATCAACATCCTGTATTGGGAGACCTTCTTGCGCATGAACCTCAAAGAATCACAGCTACAGAAAACTTCGACAGTTTTTCATGGAATCGTGCCGGGTCATTCGGCGCGCCCCGAAGGAAAAATCACATTGGAGGTCGCTTTCGGAGAGTCGGTGGATAATTATCGCGTGGAGTGGCTCACGTTTGAAGTGGTCAAGTTGCGTAGTCCTTATCATGCGCTGTTCGGAAGGCCGGCTTACGCCAAGTTCATGGCTAGGCCGTGCTATGTATATTTGCAGCTAAAGATTCCGGGCCCCAAGCGGACCATCACCATCCATGGGAGCCGGGACATAGCAGCTGAGTGCGATGAAGGGGATTCAGTGATGGCTGAGCAAGCTTGCAGAAAGGAAGAACTCAAATATTACCGGTCTCAGGTAGATCCGGATGATGGCACGGCATTGAGAAGACCGGACTCCGAGGACGAAAGAGTGAAGTTTAAAGCAGCACAGGACACCAAGAAAGTAGATTTCGTGGAGGGAGATCCCACCAAGCAGTTCACTATAGGGTCCAACTTGAAAAGCGAGCAAGAAAAGGCTCTTGTGGAGTTCATTCGTTCAAATGCGGACGTATTTGCTTGGACGCCCAACGACATGCCGGGTATCCCCACTGAGTTAGCAGAGCACAGTTTGCATGTGGATCCCAAGGCTAGGCCTGTGAAGCAGGGTTTGAGAAAAATGAATGAGGAAAGAAGAAGAGCCATAGGCGAGGAAATCGCGCGGCTATTAACTGCAGGTTTTATCATGGAAGTATTTCACCCGGACTGGCTAGCAAATCCGGTTCTTGTGATGAAAAAGACAAACGAGTGGAGGATGTGCATCGATTTCACAAGTCTCAATAAGCATTGCCCAAAGGATCCGTTCGCGCTACCAAGGATAGACCAAATCATAGACGCGGTAGCCGGGAGTGACTTGCTGTGTTTCCTGGACGCATATTCGGGATATCACCAGATTAAACTGAAAAGGGAGGATTGGGAGAAAACGTCGTTTATAACCCCTTTTGGGGCCTTCTGCTACAAAACCATGACATTTGGATTGAAGAACGCGGGTGCAACTTACCAGCGGTGTATTCAGAAGTGCTTCGAAGATCAAATTGGGCGCAATGTGCATGCTTATGTGGATGATGTGGTTATTAAGACCCGGAAGGCAGAGACATTTATCGATGATCTAAAGGAGACGTTCAAAAACTTGAGGAGATACCAGATGAAGCTTAACCCAACCAAGTGCGTGTTCGGAGTTCCGGCTGGGAAATTACTCGGCTTTATAGTCTCCGAGAGAGGAATCGAAGCAAACCCGGATAAAATCAAGGCCATCCAGAATCTGAAAAAACCGGAAAATTTGAAGCATGTTCAAAAGCTCACGGGCTGTGTAGCAGCCTTGAGCCGATTCATATCCAGACTTGGAGAAAAGGCAATACCTTTGTACCGGCTCTTGCGGAAATCAGATAAATTCGTGTGGGATCAAGAAGCAGATGAGGCGTTTGAGGCACTAAAGAAGCAGTTATCTGAAGCACCAGTACTAGCGGCGCCGGGTCCTAAAGAGCCTATGTTACTATACGTGGCAGCTGGCCCCCGAGCCGTTAGCGCAGTAGTTGTCGTGGAATGCAAAGAGGATGGGAAAGGTTACCCGGTTCAGAGGCCGGTTTACTACGTCAGCGAGGTATTATCAGAAGCAAAGCGGCGCTATCCACATTGGCAAAAGTTGGTATTCGGGGTCTTTATGGCCAGCCGGAAGTTGAAGCCATACTTCCAAGAACATCCCATAACAGTGGTTAGTTCAATACCAATGTCGGATATTATCAGAAACTCGGATGCGACGGGAAGAATAGCCAAGTGGGCAATAGAGATGGGGGATTATCATATCAGCTACGAGCCCAGGTCAGCAATCAAGTCCCAGGCTTTGGTCGATTTCGTTAACGATTGGACGCACACTGGAATGGCTACCATAGTTCCAAATTCCGAATCATGGACCATGCACTTCGATGGATCAAAGCAATACGAGGGATCAGGAGCTGGAGTGGTGCTGACATCGCCCAAGGGAGACAAATTGAGTTACGTACTGCAGATTCACTTTGATTGTTCAAACAACGTGGCCGAGTATGAGGCCCTATTGCATGGCTTGAAGGTAGCCAAGGAGATGAACATTAGAAGGATACGATGCTTTGGAGATTCGGATCTTGTGGTACAACAGGTATCAGGAACTTGGGATAGAAAGGACGCAACTATGGCAGCGTACCGCAGGGAGGTTGATAGGGTTGCCGGGTGTTTTTCCGGGTATGAGGTGGAGCACATAGACAGAAGAAAAAACGAGGCAGCAGACGCACTCGCCAGACTCGGCTCGCGCAGAGAGCCGGTCCCACCTAATGTTTTCCTGGACGAGTTATGGCGACCGTCAGTTAAAACTGAGTCTGAGGAAGAGCTGGCAAATCAAGACCCGGATTTGGAACTCGTGGCCACAGTACGTGCCGTTCCCGAGTGGACAGAACCATACCTGGCCTACCTATCACGGGGCGAGTTACCAGAACAGGAGGTATTAGCAAGACAAATTCTGAGGCGAGCAAAAGGATACTCTATTATCAATGAGGAGTTATACAAGAGAAGTGCAGCAGGAGTCTTTTTGCGATGCGTAGCACCAGAGGAAGGCCGACAGATTCTTAAGGAAATCCATGAAGGTGATTGCGGGCATCACGCATCCACAAGATCCCTGGTGGCCAAAGCCTATCGACATGGATTTTTCTGGCTCACGGCTCTAGCAGATGCGGAACGATTAGTAGCAAGGTGCGACGGATGTCAAAGGTACGCTCGCCAAACCCATGTGCCGGCTATGGAATTACGAACCATTCCGTTAACTTGGCCATTTGCTGTATGGGGTATGGACATGGTTGGCCCCTTCCATATGTCACCTTGCAAGAAGACACATCTTTTAGTGGCTATTGACAAGTTCACCAAGTGGGTCGAGGTTATGCCAGTTACTAATTGCGAAGCAGCTACAGCAGTCAAGTTCCTGAAAAGAATTATCTACCGGTTTGGGTACCCTCACAGCATAATTACCGATAATGGAACCAACATGTCCCTTGGAGAGATGGAAAAATTCTGTGGCAACAACGGAATCCGGCTCGATGTAGCGTCAGTGGCTCATCCACAGGCCAATGGGCAAGTAGAGAGAGCAAACCAAGAGTTGCTTCGTGGATTAAAGCCGCGATTGCGAGTTCCTTGCGTCAGGGCCGCTGGAGCTTGGGTCGAAGAACTTCCTTCAGTGGTCTGGGGTATCAACACTACACCCAACAGATCTACTCAGATGACGCCCTTCTTCATGGTCTATGGGGCAGAAGCGGTATTACCAAGCGATATTATTCATGATTCACCAAGGGTGGCAGCTTATGTTGAAGTAGAGAACGAAAAGACCCGGCAAGATGCCGTGGATATGTTAGAAGAGCAAAGAGAACAAGCCTTGGAAAGATCCGCCATATATCAGCAAGATTTACGGAGGTACCATAGCCGGCGTGTGAAAACCCGGGTCTTCCAGGAAGGAGACCTGGTCCTGCGTTTGGTTCAAACAAACGAGGGAAAACACAAGCTATCACCACCATGGGAAGGACCTTTCATCGTGAGCCGGAATCTGCATAATGGGTCATATTACTTGATAGACGCAAGGGAAGAATCGGCCACAGTTAACGACACTGCTCATACCACTGCACCTATGCAAGAAAGAGACAGACCATGGAACGTGGCTCAGCTACGCCCGTATTATACTTAGCAAAAGACTATGTTGGCACGGGGAATTAAACGATGTAACAGGTAGCAGGTTTCAAACGTACTCTTTTCCTATCCAGGGTACCCTTGGGGACTGGACGGGTTTTTAATGAGGCGGCCTGCTGACCTAATTTTCTCATATCAAATAAAGAGGTGATTATCAAGAAAAGAGGCAATTATCATTTGTACAGTGTGTATCTCTAGGTCTTGAGGGCTGGTTGCTCATATAAGCACGGCTGCAAACTCAAAAAGACCCGGCCTCGATGCCAATGAGTTATAGGGGCTGGTTACTCGAAAACGAGTACGGCTACAATCTTATAACCGGACAAAGAAGTCCAAATTTCTCGGCTATTCTTACTTAAGCTCGATGTGACTCGCAAGAAAGTGGCATGATTTGTTCGCTTACGATTACTGTCAGACATGAAGCCCAATGGGACTTGCCTGACCTCGTTTTCGTATTGATGTAACAACATGATATCCACGCGAAAGCCGGCTTACAGTACAAGATAGTCGAAAGGGTCATCTAAACCACAAGTTATGCAGAGTATAAGGCTGACAGCTGGAAACTCAACGATTATTAAGCATAACTTCAATTCCATAAGTGTCCTGGGATACTTGAGAATCTAGCGGCAGGCAATTCATTCTCTTTTAAAAATCATGTGTTCTGGGCGCGGAAATCCGGACCTGGGGGACTTATGAGTTTTGAAAAAGAAAAAGTGTTGTTCAGCCGTTAAAATTCCAAGGAACCAAATATCATCCGGGTCTTGGGGGCTTGGGGACTTTGTAATAAGTCCGTTCGCCAAACACCCATGAAACCTGGAAGCCGGGTCTCACAAAAGGAAGAATAAAGAATTGCGGGTATCAGGTATAAGGCAAGTAGGATATCAAGAACAAGTGGGTGCAAAAGCATATAAATCAAAAGCCCAAAGAGGCGCAAAGTGCATCGGGAGTTCAGAATGTATTACAAAACCTCACTAAAGTATCAAAGGAGCACAGGCGCTCCATTCAAAAAATAAGTTGTTTCAATGACGCTTCGCCGACTGATGCATATGAAGTAATAGGCGACACTCAATACTCTAAGCCGCAGGGTCCATCTTGGCTTTTCCCTTGCTGTCGCTTGTGGTAGCAGCACCACTCGGGTCAGTGGCAATGCCGACTCGCGCAGGTGGAGGGACGACAGGAGTAGAAGTAGCAGGCACGGAGTCGGCTTCGGCCTTCTTCTTGGCGGCTTCTTCCCTTATCTTGGCCGCTTCCTCCTTCCACCGGGCAAGCATGTCGTATGGCTTGGGGCGGTCCGCCTTGATGATTTTGTCGTTAACATCATATGCAGGAAGAATGGTATCAATCTCCAAACCATCGGCAATAATGCTAGCCGGGTGACGGATTTCTTTTTGAATAGACTTGAAGTCCTTAGGCGAGAACTTGGATCCATCCGGGTTGAACTCCGGAAACCCGCCCATCAGCTTGGCCGGCTCTAGCTTAGGGAAATAAGCTTTAGCCAGCGCGAGTCCTCGGGTCACACCAAATCGCCAAGATGAGCGCTTCCAGTGCCAAATCCACTCAGGGATAGTGGAGCAGAATTCTAGCAATTTCTTCATGTTGCTTGGCCTGATACCCGGCAGTCGCAACTCGTCAAGAATCCAACCAATTCCGGCACTAAGCTGCCAGATAGTGTCCTTGATAAGCTTCAACTTGATAGTGTCATCTTCTTCAGGGGCTACGTCACACGGGCCTGTTAAAAAGACAAAGAAAAAGTAATAAGTAAAGGGATACGGTTGTCCATCTAGAGAGAATCAGGGTCATAAGTGCTAAAATTCAAAAATCATACCAGTTGCAACACGATGGATACCAGCAATTTGCACTGAAAGAATCGTCAGCCTATCTTCAGCCGCGTGAGCCCTTTTCCGGTACTTCCTCATGATTTTTTGGCTCCTACGAGTTTCAGTTCCAGCTGCTTCGCGAAGGGCCGTCTCTTTTTCGATACGTTTGGTGGCTTTGGCTAGCTTCTTCTCGGATTGCGCAACGTAGTCCTATAAAGAAGTATGAAGAGGGATCAGTTAGAAACGTTGTGCAAAGTTCCAAGCAAGTTACTTAGTAATTCACTTGGAACTTGGGGACTATGTGTGGAAATAGTTGATATTACTCGGGTTTACCTTGTGTTTGGTTATCAAGGCGTCTAGTATGTTTTCTTCATCGGCCCTCAAAGTGTAGAGGGCATCTAGCATCTGAGCAAACGTCATGTCTTCAGGGCGAAGTCTTGAAGGGCCGGGAGATTGGCCTTCCTGTTGAAGGACTTTTCCGGATTTTGGGGTCGAAACCCAGACCGTTTGAGTGTCCGGGTTAGGGGAACCCGGTTTGGTCTCCAAGATGATATCTTCGTCCACTTCTTCAGAAGATTTGGGCGATGCGGTTTCCGGTGGAGTTGGGTCCTTAAAGGGGTCTTGTTCCTTTTCATCCTCAGCCTCGTCATCGGCATTAACATCCATATTATTATTTGGCTCCTCCTCCCCTTGCTTCTCCGCTTCAGGAATATCCGGGTCGCTAGTGGTGACTTGGACCCTGAAGAGAAAGAAGGAGATAATGGTTAGTACTGCGGATATATAAAAGAAAAGGGGGTTAGTAAGTGTGAAAGAATATCGAGTAAAGGTCGGGTGTTCACGGCATAGTCCGGGGGGAGCTCGCAGCTGGAGGCGGATGATGTTGGCAAAGGTACCGGCTGCGGTACCCGGAATTGCCCGGCAAGTGGATGACTAGGAGATGGATGACGTTGAGGAGATTGGGGAGGTTGAGGTGGAGGAGTGCTAACTCGGCGAGCAGGCGAAGTGGAAATACCCGGGTTAAGGGGATCATCCCCCGGAGAACTCCGGGTCACCCTGCGCTTAGCTGGGAGGGGATCCTTCAAGAATGGTGAATGTGATAATTGTTCATTAAGATTATGCATAGTGTCAAAGGAGTAAGGCGCAGAAGACATGGAGGAGAAGGGAACCTTTGCGACTACCCCTCTAGCCTTCCTCTTGGCTCCGACTGTGGGTTCTTGGTCGGATTCGGTGGCTTTCGGGTCATCTTCTTCTTTTTCCTCCTCGTCTTCTAACCCTGAAAAGTCAAGTATGCATCAGACAAGGAAAGATGGGTGATAAGAAAGATAGTGTAGGTAACAGGTGGATATAAGATCAAGGAAAAATACCTTCATCGTTGTCAACCGGCTCGTCTTCTTCTTCGGGGTCTTGGGAAGGAGGAGAGGTTTCAATCCTCCAGAAGGGATCGTCAGCCTGTGAACAAAGAGATGAAAGCAAGCATTAGAAACTATAACAGGTAAAAGTGCTGAAACAAGCAAAAAGAATCAGGTCTCACCGCTGGAGCAGGGTTCTCCCGAGTGAATGGAGGTAACCCGGCAATGTTCCTTATCACCTCTAGCTTCTCCGTCAGGAAACCTTTGATGGTCTTGTTGGTGTCACCGGCGGCGAAGCTCTTGGTGGAGTATCGGAGAGAGTCCGTGATGTGCCCCGAGTATTCATGTAGCAATTTGGAGCGGATGGAGTTGGGATGCACCCGGAAATCTACCCAGGTTTTCACTAGGTTAAGCCCAAGAAGGCCCTGAGCCGAGAGAGCAGCTAATTTAGCTAGCAAAGGTTGGATCGCCTCCCTGTCCGAGTCAGGGGCAAAGGCGCTGAAAGACTCGGATGGCTCAAGGGGACTCTCCGAATAACCCGGCAATTTCCTCTCACCATCCGGGGAAGTGTCAAGGCAATAAAAGAAAGAAAGTTGCCAGTTTTTGACGTGGGAGTTCAGGTTGAGGGTTGGCATCGGTGAATGCTTGCGGCGCTGGATAGATACCCCGCCGCAAGTAAGAAGCGCTCCATCACCGCTCTCGCGGCATGGTTTGCATTGGAATAATTCGATAAAAAGAGCCAGACTTGGCGAGGTGCACAAGTAAGACTCCGATAAAACTATGAAGTGGGTAATGTTCAACATAGAGTTAGGCCCTATGTCGAACACCCGGAGGCCGTAGTGGCTCAAGATTTCCCGGAAGAAAGGGTGACCCGGAGGACGGAATCCCGGGTCACGTGCTCGGTGAAGCAGATTACCTCATTTCCGGCAGGGGTGGGCCGGGTCTCATCGCCTGGTGCCCTCCAGTGAATATCCTTTTGAGAAGGAAGGATTCCTAGCTCGGTCATCCCATCCAACTTGGCCTTTGTTGTTGTGGACCGACCCCAATTTGCGGATATGGCTTGGGTAGCCTTTGCCGGGGCCGGCTGTTTCCCTTGTCTTTTTGGAGCCATAGGGTTGACCTGCAGAATACAAGAGGTATAAGGAGTAAGACTCGGAATATCGGATTATCCGAGTTTGGAGCATTAAGGCGGTACGAAGACTGAAAAATATCCGGGTAACGCCTTACGGAGCAAAAGGTTGTGAATTATCCGGGTGTTAAATGTGGTTGAGGAAATCACTAGTTACTTACGTATTGAGGTGGGTTGGGTGAGCACGGATGGTTACCCATGCTTCTATTGCAAGTAAAATAGCTGGAAAGGGAAGATTTTCCAGGTGTTAATGTGATAAGCGGAAAATCGAGGAGGAACGGATCTAGATGGGAAAATTTGCGAGTGATCTTACAGAAGATTTGATGGTTAATAATGATAAGGGGATGAGTTGTGACTGTATATCAGGTACTTAAAAGAGGTGGGAAGTGTCGAATTGATCCAATTTGATGCTATCGGAAAAATAATTTACGGGTGGACCTAGATCCGATCCTGGTTAAATTGAAGAAATTGCGAGGCTAAATTGGACAGTTGTGATAGGCTTACTGAAGGGGTTGAAGTCTGGAACGAAGGTGTCGTGTGGTGTGGCTTGAATGCCCCTTCACGGTCCTTGACGAAAGAGGTGAAGATGCGACGATGACGATCGATGGCGGCGCAGGATGGCTCGAGGTCGAGCGCGGCTGGCGGCGCTCTCGCTTTTGATGGGGTGCACGAGTCTCTGGTGGCGGTGCTGCAAGGAAGTAAGGAGCAAGGAGAGAAATGGAATGCTGAGGCAAAGTAAAGGGCCTAGGGTTACCCACCGGCCACTATTTATAAGAAGAGGGTGAATCTATCGTAACGGCCGGAAGCCGGAAATTGTGGAGTAGCAGTTATCCACGTAAAATTCGTGACGTGTGCGCCAAATGCGGAGTAAAGTATTCGGTTGATAGAGGAAGTACAATTTACCCCGAGGTGTCAGGGATCAGTATCGAGTGTAGGATCTTAACGTTTCGGGATTCAGATTTGGAAAAACAAGCTAGATACCCGGAGAAAGGTCGGGTTACTGCATGGTCGCCATGGAGCTGTGCTTGGCTGCTTATCAAGGCAACCTGACCCGGCTTCCATGAACTCGTATGTTTTATGTTTTCTTTCAGGGAATAGCAAGTATTTCAAGGAGGAATCCGTGAAACCCACGCTATTCTGGGGACTACTGATGGGGGGATAGTAACCCGGTAGGCCAACCTCAAGGTGTAACCCGGCCCAAGGTGTGCTACACAGGGTTCGGCTAAGGATAAAGAAACTTCTGGAAGGCTCAAAGTTTGTAGGCCTCGTAACCCGGATTGTGGGTTGTGGTAAGGAAAGCTAGGGTTTGTAAGCAGAGTTCGGATAGGATTCGAGCTGCGCCTTGGAGGGCAAGCCAGGGGGGATACGGGTGCTTTATAAACCGTCCCCTAGGCTTAGTTTGGAGAGATTCAAGTCATAGTTGTATCATCAATTATCGAGTATCCAGTATAGTTCCTATTCGAGATCCGGCGAGTTGCTTTCCGGTTCTTAGATCGCTTTTTGCCATGTCTTCCTTCGAGCTAAACCCTCTCCCAAATACCTGTGTCGACTTGCCCCAAGATCAGTTACCCCAGGTAACATGTGCCGTGATTATCCCACGACACCTTGGCCCAAACACTGCTAACACTGCATTGCAGAACTTGTACAGGCACTGAATGGCGGCGGACTAGGCCATTCGCAAGTAGTCATCCTGCGAATCACCGGGAACTCTATATGCAAGCATCCTCAAGGCCACCGTGCACTTCTGGAGTGAGAATCCAACCAAGCCGGTGCAATCCTTCTTGCAAATGAAGTAGTCATCGTAATCCCGGTGCCCATGCATAATCTCGAGGAAGATCTTCCGGTTCATCCTGAAACGACGCTGGAACACCGTGTCGCAATGGATTGGGTTGTCAGCGAAGTAGTCGACGTACAGAATGCAGTTGCCTTCCGCGCGCTCCCTCGCCTTGCTCTTTCGCCTGCCAGGTGCCAAACCACCTCAGCATGGCTTGGCATTATCGACGATCACCACGATCAGCGCGGCGAGCATCAGCAGGTGCTCCTCATCATCGCCGTTGTTCTCTGCTTCCTCCGCCTGCAGTTCGGCGACCAGCTCCTCATCGTAGGAGTCCATCGCTGCAAAGGCAAATGGTCAAACACCTCGCATGCGTGGGGGAAGTGGTGGCTGCCGACAACTGCTCATGTTTCGCCTTGCGGCTCGCCTGAGTGAAGGAGGTAGGGCGGGGTTACGGCAGAGCGGCGAGGGGTGCGTTTTGCGGTGGCGTGGAACCTTTCTAGCGGCGGATCATCGGCGGCGGCTGGAGGGGTGGTGCGGGGGACAACATGGTGTGCTGGGGGAAATGACTTCGTTTTGGCGCGTGGGTGGCCGAATCGGGGTGTGGGGTGGGGGAGAAGCCGTTTTCGCCTCATAGGGGTGGCTCGCGCAGCGATTTTGCCCCCTGATGACCCACAAGTATAGGGGTGTATCATAGTACTTTCGATAAATAAGAGTGTCGAACCCAACGAGTAGCAGAAGGTGTTGACAAGTAGGTTGGATAGAGAATTCACTGTAAACACTAGCAAACGGGTTTTTGGTTGTTTTGGATATAGCAGATAAATAAAGTGCAAGTAAATAAATAACAGTAATAATAATTGCAGCAAGTGGCCCAATCCTTTTGAGAGCAAAGGACAAGCCAGTTGTTCTACTCAGAATTATCAAACATTCTCAAGGACACATGGGAATTTCGTCAAGTGCTTTCGCTTCATATAGTTGATTAATATTTATTGGTTCGTTAAGTGTTGTGTGGGTGAACCTATGCTAATGCACCGCCCAACTAGGACTAATACATACTTGTGATTATACCCCTCATAATCCTTCGCAAATACAAGAGATTAATTAAGATAAATCTAACCACATCCTTAAAACTACGGGATCCTACACTCCCTCGTGCATTGGATAATAACAATCTGGTCATAAAGTGCAAATACCGATAAATCTCACAAACATCAACTACTAACAAGTAATCCACACCGGGAGAGAGATCTAGTGGTAAACAATGATAAAGACCCCTAATTGTTACAGCGGGCTAAAGGTGGATGGTGACGGCGATGGTCCTGGTGATGAGGATGATGATGATCTCGATGAAGCCCGGAGTGATGACGGTGACAATGGTGACGATTTCCCCTCTCCGGGGAGGAATTTCCCCGGTAGATTTCTCCCTGCCGGAGAGCTTTTCTCTCTTTGTTATTTTCCGCCCCCAGGCGGCGGTGGAATACTTCTTCGACGATGTTTCTGTGCTTAGGGCTCCCTGGGGGTCAAGTACGCGAAAGGAGGCACCCAGGAGTGGGCCAGGGGGCCAGACCACGCCCAAGCGCGGCCAGAGGGGGGCAGCACCTGGTGGTGTGGGCCCCAGGTGGCCCCCCTCCGGGTGCCCATGTGTCTAGCTTACTCCTCGGGACTTCTAAGACTCCTCTAGTGTTCCCCCTCTTCTTCTGATCTTCTGAAATAGGGCGTCCTCATGAGCTAAAACAAGAAGACAAAACATGTGTAATTTTGAAGGTTTTAAAGGTAGCACACAAGCAATTTACTTGGAGTGGCGGTTAAATACCACATATAGGTAGGTATGGTGGACACAAATGGCATGGTGGTGGACACAAATGGCATGGTTTTGGGCTCAAGGTTTTGATGCACGAGAAGTACTCCATCTCAATAAAGGTTTTCAGCTAGCAAGGCTGGGTAGCAAGTATAAGAATTGAGGGAAAACAAACAACCATATATATGATAAAACCAATCATGCAATCTTCCTTGAAAGTACAAACAATCTCACTTGAGAATACTAAGCTTATAGGCTAACAAGAAAGAAAGATCATGGAACAATATATTGATACGTCATAAACGTATCCTTAATTTCCGATGTTCCATGTTGTTTTCTTATTTTTTCCCACATGTTTGCTATACACTTTATGTCATTTTTATCGATTTTCCGGACTAACCTATTGACAAGATGCCACAGAGCCAGTTCCTTGTTTTCTGCTGTTTTTAGGTTCAGAAAAGTTGTTCTGAAAAATATTCTCGGAATTGGAAAATTCGAAGCCCGGAAGTCTTAGAAATCCCGAAGGTTCCACGGAGTCCCGAAGAGACCCGGAGGGGGCCTCAGGGGTCCCACACCATAGGGTGGCGCGACCCCCCTTGGCTGCGCCAGGGGGTGGTGTGGGGCTCCCGGGGCTCCACCGCATTTTCCCTTTCGCCTATATAATCCCCCCGAGACGTAAATCCTAAGGGGATCCACTTTTCCCAAGAAACACCCGAGGCCGCCGCCACCGTCATCACGACATCGAGAGGGTTCTGGAGCTCTCCCTGGCACCCTGCCGGAGGGGGAAATCATCACCGGAGGGGTCTACACCACCATGCCCTCTTTCGAAGTGATGCGTGAGTAGTTCATCCCTGGACTACTGGTCCATAGCAGTAGCTAGATGGTTGTTCTCTCCACTTTGTACCTCATGTTTAGATCTTGTGAGCTTCCTATAATGATCAAGATCATCTTTATGTAATTCTACATGTTGTGTTTGCTGGGATCTGATGAATGTTGAATGTTACGTCTTATGATTATCAATCTATCATGTTATCTTCGTGCTTATGTCATTTATGATCTTGCATGGTCTCCCTTATTAGAAGATGCTCTGTCCAAGTAGATGCTAGTAATTCCAAGAGGGAGTATTTATGCTTGATAGTGGGTTCATGCCTCCTTTTCATACGTGCTCGAGTGACAGAAATGTGACAGATGGAGGATGTGCAGTTGCCATTAGGGAGAAAACAACAATGTTTTGTCTATGGATGATGTTATTGTTTACATTACACACTTTTCTTACTGCAATTATCTGTTGCTTGCAACTTAATACCCAACATTTGTTCGGATGATATTCGAAGGGTGGATTTTTAGTCATAGATGCAATTGGATAACGATCTATGTATTTTGTTGTAATGCTCGCATGAATCACATAGTAATCTTTCTGTCTTGCATATGCACTACGATGCAGCATTCACTTCTATGAATTGCCAAGCTGTAATTTTTTCACCACACATGTTATTTATCTTTCACGGAGAGACACCACTAGTGAACTGTGGACCCCGGTCCTTTTTACTCATACTGATAAAACACCTACTGCTCTCATACTACTTTCGTACTGTTTTCCTATTTTTTCCTACTGTTTTCCACACCATACGTTTAACCTCTTTGTGTTTAGCAAAACCGGTGCGATTGACAACGTCACTGCTTTCTTGGGGCAAAGTTATTTGATTGTGTTGTGTAGGTTCCACGTTGCTTCTGAACCGGTAGTGCGCCCTGCCATCTCAGATGCTTAAACCTTTTGAAGTTACTCCTTCCTCCTACTGGTCGATTAAACCTTGAATTATTACTGAGGGAAAACTGCTGTTGTGGTCATCATACCTTCCTCTTGTGGTCTCCCAACGAGTGCAAGACCTGCACCATCAAGCTACTTTTATGGCGCCGTTGCCGGGGAGGAAGAGAATTTATGCAAGGGGAGTCTCTCACTTCCAATCTCATTACTTTGTTTTTGTTTTCCTTAGTTTATTTTATTGTCTTGTTCTTTATCAAAAAACACAAAAAAAATTAGTTCTTATTCTAGTTGTAGTTTTATTCCTGTTTTTAGTCTTGTTAAAATGCCTATTCCTGAGAACACTAAGTTGTGTGACTTTACTAGCAGCAACAACAATGATTTCATTAGCACACCTATTGCTCCACCTGCTCCTACTACTGATTTTTATGAGATAAAACCTGCCCTGTTAAACCTTGTTATGAGAGAGCAATTTTCTGGTGTTAGTACTGATGATTGTAGCATCCCAACTTTTAATAAAGATGGAATACCTGTGTTATTGTGCTAGTCCCTGGATCAATTGCTAGCACCACAGTACAAAATGAAATATCATGCAAATCAAATTCTATTACATCGCATGATCCAGTCTTTACAGAATAGGATTACAACTTGCATAGTCTTAGAAGACTAGCAGAAAACAAAGAAATACAGCGGAAAACATAGTACAACATTGAGCCCATCTTCTTCATGTGCCACAGGCAAAACATGTTGGCGATAGTCTCGAGATCCTAAACGATATCCTCACTCGTCTTTAGAAATCATCTGCAATATGGAATATGCAGCCACAAGGGAGTCAATACAATTTAATGTATTGGCAAGTAACACTATGGTGGATATAAATGGCAAGACTAATACTACATGCTCATTTGGCTGAGTGGAGTTTTGGCTAAGTTTGCATAAAGCCAGTTTTCTCCTATCACTTTTGTAAAACAAACTTTTCTTTTCAAAGGGTGGCAACATTGGATTAAGATCCAAGCACCACAACTATTGTTCACTTGGTCAAAATTTTAATTATTGAAAATGGTGATGTGATTCTTCCGTCCTTCCTTGTCCAGATCTCATAGTTGTCCATAACCGGGGACACGGCTAAGATCTGAGTTTGTTGACTCTGTAGAGCTTGTGCACTTTCACCTTCAGACCCAACTCAACCCAAACATCCTATACACCCTGAGTGCATTAAGGAAAGGAGAAGAATCGAGACGAGATCTTTCAGAAGCAAGAATCCAACCCAATGGAAAGACCCGTTCCACCTATAATTATGCTACATCTGCTTGTCAAGCCCGGGCTGAACCCTCACAACTTAGTTGATCAAGACAGAGCCCATATGACTAAAGGATGCACTGGAAGCAATCTAAACTTGGGGAACTTCATAATCACTTTGTTCCTGGGTGGCATTCCTCAAGTGAACAACCCCTCGGGGAGACACTCAACTCTCATCAGCCAAACAACCAAATCCACCCAGGTGGTTCATTGAAGTTGTTACTTAGGATTTTTCCACAACATCAAGTAGAAATCATTTGTCTCATTGCATAGCATCTATCAAGTTATAAGGCTATAAATAACAAGGATAAAAGAGATGGCTACACACTACTAGGATAATATCATAGCATAATATAACTTAGTAAAATTTCCTATCAATGCATACTACTCAAAAATCAACTAATGCATATAGAAAATAATGGGTAGTTGATGATGTGTTACTTGCCTTGTTGAAGTTGGTGAAGATATCACACTCTCTTCACAAAGGATCGTTGCTCTCCGTACGATCTACTCATTGAAAACACAATAACAAAATAAACAAACATGCTATCAAGCAAACATACAAGTGAAGAGATCATACAAAGCAATAACATAGCCAACGAAGTTTAACCTAGTGGGCTAGGACAAGGTCTAGGTTGAGTTTGATGTGATCTAACTTTATTATAACCATACTTGTCGAGGAAGTTCCAAGAGTTCACTAAGAATAAACATATTACTTCTTCAACTAAAGTAATACATGCAAACACTTGGTCATATTCACCTTCAAAAATATTTGAGTGACTATGTTAGTATTTTCCATTGTGGTTAGGGTAGGTCTACTAACTTCATCATCAAAAGGAAAATATTACTAAGTCTTGGGTTTTCCATTTGGGTCAATGGTTGGACAAAAATAACTTGTTATTCTTCAACTTGTATGGATTGCTTCTAGATCTCATGTGATTGCCTTCTTGAAGATCATCATCATGCCATCTAAGTTGTTTCCTTCCTTGGTGTGGTGCTTCTCTTGGTCTTGATAGTCTTCATGGTTTGGTCATAACTAAGTGTTTTATTTAACAAATGTGAAAATATCACTAAGTCAAAATATAGGGTAAATGAGACAAGAGGATAGAATGCGAGAGGTGAGTCTTCTTCTTCATCTCTTCATGTACTTGCACTTGATGGAGTATGCTTCAGATTGTTGTGGATCCTAAGTCTCCAATGATCTTCCTTGTTTCTCTTCATTTTTCCATCAAGGTGAAAGGAGAAGAATAGAAAAGGGAAGGGAAAAGACTTAGAGAGAAATGGGGTTAGTCTTCTAAGTGCTTCCACTTCTTGGAGATTCTTCTGAAGTTTGTTTTATTTTCTAAGTCCTTCATTGGTCTTCTATCTTCATGTTGAAAAATCTCTAGATGGTTAAGTCCTCCATTGCACTTCATGGTTCTCACAAATCCCAACTTGGTGAAATCTTGAAGCAAGCATGGGGAGGCAAGAAGTTGATGGAAACATTTGTACTAGTGTTTTAGGGTTCATTTGTTGGCTAAGTATAAGTTGAAACTTCACTAAGGACTTAGCCTTGGTTTCATATAGCCATACACACATAGAACCACTTAAGCAAAAATATTTCCTAAGTCATTTTTAACATGGTGTGAAACATATGTGTGATAACTTGGCCTAAAATACATGGATATGGTTCATATGTGTCCAAAATTCTATGTCACTTGTTTATATGGATTAAGGTTGCCATATGGAGCAACATTGCTTAAGAAAACTTTGCTCAAATGGCCATATAATTCTAAAATCAATTTTAATCTGTTCAATTTTTATTTTGGGATAGAGGATATGAAAGTACACATCCTAAGGTTTCCAAATATATTTTATTTACAATTTTTAGATTTGTAAAATTTGAATTATGCCAAATTTCATCAAACAAGCATATTTGAATTTGAACAAATTTAAGTTTGTCAAATTTGAATTTGGCCAGTGCCAAAAGTTCCTAAATGTCAAGGGCTTTTCAAAAAGTCCAAGATTGCTAAATTTGGCCAAGTGGTTGAAAAGATATGATGTTTCTAAGTTCTAGGGACTAATCTGCAAAATCTAATTATCATTTTCTATTCCGGAAGAAAAACAGAAAATGGGCTGCTATTTTCTGCGCTGGGCGACAGATAAGTGGTGGGTCTGGGCCGGTTACGCGCTGCGTGGGCGACAAATAACCAAATCGGCGCAGCTCACTGGCGCACACGTGGCGCTACGCTATTCGCCGAAAACGATTCGGTAAGTGATCTAATCCTGACCATCCGTTGTAGATCTAACGGACAGAGACAGAAGGGAGCTCACCGGGCGGCGCTAGTTGCCGGAAAATGGCGGGGACGGCGGCGCTGTGCTCGGAAATCGACGGCGTCGACGTTCCGGTGGCTCCCCGCCTTGATGGGGATGACCAGGACGTGCAGCGCGAGCTGGCGAGCACGATGGCGGCCACGGTGTGCTGTCTCGCTTCCGGGGGTGGTGGCACGGCGATGTCCCGAGGAGGAGCAACTCCGGTGGTCGTCGGGGCTGAGGTTCCGCTGCGGGAAAAAGAGAATTAAATGGATGAGGAGTGGCAGGAGGTTGAGGGGAGGAGAGGTAGTGCGAAATCGGTCGCGGTGACCTACTGCTGTGGCCGGAAATGATGACGAACTCCGGCGGCCAGTATGAACTCCGACGAGCAATTTCTGAGGAGAGAGGGGGAGATTAGCTCGGGATCAAGAGGGGAAATAGAGAGGCAGTCATGGGCTATGAGGAGGAGGAAACGGCGAATTGATTCGGGGTTTAAATCTCGCGTAATCAAAGGATTTGATTTCGGGAGGAAACGGAATAGAGGGGTAACGTCTTGAGCTTGATGATGATGACGTCATCATGACGTCATCCAGCACTTTTCTTTTCTTGTTTTTCTGTTTAATTGTTTTAATTATATCTTCTGTTTTATAAATCCAATTAACATGAAACAAAATTCTAAATTCTTGAAATTTCAAATACTTTCCAACAGTACCAGTTTTGAAAACAAAACAACATATTTTTATTTTTTGAATTTTGGAAATTTGAATAATTTCTTAATAGTAGCTTAATCTGATTTTTAATTTATAAAATATAATTATTTGTCAAATAAAATTTTTGTGGCCTTATAAAGATCAAATAATATTTTCCAAAACCATTTCAAAGTGTTTTCATCTCTTTTATGTTTTGAAAATATAATTAACTCACTAATAGTACTTAATACCATTTTAAAATTTAGAAAATAATAAATTGATGTTATTGTCTAAATAAAATTTCAGAGACATGTTACATGTCAAATACTATTTTTGGAAGTCATTTTTAAACCATTTTTATATTTAATAATTTCAGGATATGAGGGATTTATTAATAGTAACTTAATGCTATTTTTAAAATAGAAAAAAATGAAATAAATACAAAAGTGGCTTAATAAAATTTGGAAAATCCCACAAGTCATAATTTTTTTTTTCTAAGTCCTCTTTTATGTTATTTTCAAAGCAATGCATTTTATTTTCACACCTTCATTTTTAAAACTTGGAATAACAACTAAAAGTTATTATTAGCAAATTTTATTCTCATCAAATACTTTTGAGGCTTAGAACTTTATTAAGGGTTATAAATAATTGAGTAATGTTGCCATAAGATAATCTTCAAATTTAATATTGGAGTTGTAAACATTTTAGATAAAGGTTTGTTAATAAAAGACATTCCCTTTATATAAAGAAACTTATTTTTTTTGAATAAGGTTTTAGGGTTTAAGGAACAAGGCATAATTGGATTGGTAAACTCAAATTCATTGAAATATGTATTGTTTTCTTTTGTTTTTGTACTTTATTTGGTTTTTTGGTGACTTGCATAACATGAAAACAAAAAGTTTCAAATTTTTATGATTTTTGCATTTTCCAAAAATCAGGGATGTTACAGACTACCACCCTTAAAAGAAATCTCGTCCCGAGATTTGGGAGGCTAGAAAGAAAGATTTGGGTAACTGGATTCCAAAACAACTGGGTGGGCTACCACCCTTAAAAGAAGCTTTTGTGGGTAGTCTATTTTCATAAGATTGGAGTGTAGATTGATTTGAGGTTGGCTTGAGTAGAACTTTCCTTCGCGGTAGAGCTGTAGACCAACATAGGTATGTTGGACTACCTTTGACACTGAGGGGTCACTCTTTGGGTCAAACAAAGTCTTTGGGTCACTCTCAATTTGGTCTTTTGATGTCCTTGGAAATCTTCCATCTTGTTGTTGTCATCCTTGAAAGCAAGCACCATGCTATTTCTAACGAAACTCTCATGGTAGTCAAAATCTTCCATTTGTTTGATAGCTCCAAGGTTGTCTTGATCCTCACCGAAAATAGTACGTTTTCAGTAACACTAACATAGGGTCATTATTGTATTCTACCATTCTATGGTTCAAGTTTAACATCGTCGTCTCTCTAATAGGTATGTCACTCAGATTTAACATTCCTCATAGCAAAAGTAAATAATGTGAGTAGTCACCATGGGGGCCAATCCATGATGCACTCAATCATTACCTTGTACTTGGATTGATGAATCTTGTTTAATAACACTAGGTCACCTCACTTGTCTGACAGAAAGTTTCCAATCTGTAAGACAAACTTGAGCTAACTATCATTTCTCAACTAGTGGTTTGTGTAAAACTCCTATGTAACACAAACTGGATAGTTGTGTTTCTTCATTATTTCTTCTCTTGGTGTAGTTGGCTCTGAAATCTTCATATCTCACGCAACTTGGGGTTCACTTGTCTTTCTTCACTTGTTGATTGGCTTGCTGCTCCTTATGATGTAGTTGGCATTGATCATGGGGATGTGATTGTTCCTTCACACAAAAGATCAACATCTAGAAATCTATGATATCCTTCAATATGATGGCTTGTGTCTTGGTAGGATACTGGTTGTAGGATTTCTGGGGTGCTCTCTTAGTTTGTTGCATACCAAATATCCCCTCACTATGGTTGGTGATTGGGTATAGGATTTGATTTGGCTTAGCATGGATGAGTAGAGATTAGAAAGAAGGTTACCGAAATTTCTACCCCAACACATTAGATCAAGGAAACTCATCTTGTAAACAACACATAACAAACATATAGCAACACATTCACCACACCAAACAACATGGTTTTTAGAAAATACTACACTCATTGGTATGATCAATACACTAGCACGTTAACGTTGTTCTATCAAAGTAACTAGATTGGTGGCCTCATCTATATCTTCTTTAGTTTTCTTCAAATTCTTCTCTCCATGTCTTGAGGTGTTCTTGATTGTTTTGAAGTCTATGTTTTTCTTCAAGTTCTTCAATAATCTTGAGTGTAGGTCTTCATTTGGTGAAAATACTTCTTGCACTTCTTGGTATGGTCATCAACATTCTTGTCTTGATGGTATTGAAGAGGTAGGTCATCTAGAAAATTTTGAAGCTGAATAATAGATGAGAGGATGTGAAAAAGATTAAGATGATTGTTTTGTTTCTAGAAAGTTTGAACATAGTAAATTTTCAATTCTTGGGTGATCAATGGGTTATTAACAACTTGTTGCAAATTGGATATTCACTATAGTGAGAGATACTGGCACTCGCTAGCCTATCAGGGAACGGTCTCGTGTCCGTGGACACGTAAAGTTGTCCGGGCCGCTTCATCTCACTATGCCGCTAGGATCCAAAAGTACTCAAAGGAGTCAATAAATTTGATCAAAAAGGGTTTTTCCAACCTAAGGGTCTCGAATCCTACAGGCAACACAATGCTCTGATACCATTTTGTAGCATCCCAACTTTTAATAAAGATGGAATACCTGTGTTATTGTGCTAGTCCCTGGATCAATTGCTAGCACCATAGTAAAAAATGAAATATCATGCAAATGCATAAAATTCTATTACATCGCATGATCCAGTCTTTACAAAATAGGATTACAACTTGCATAGTCTTAGAAGACTAGCAGAAAACAAAGAAATACAGCGGAAAACATAGTACAACATTGAGCCCATCTTCTTCATGTGCCACAGGCAAAACATGTTGGCGATAGTCTCGAGATCCTAAACGATATCCTCACTCGTCTTTAGAAATCATCTGCAATATGGAATATGCAGCCACAAGGGAGTCAATACAATTTAATGTATTGGCAAGTAACACTATGGTGGATATAAATGGCAAGACTAATACTACATGCTCATTTGGCTGAGTGGAGTTTTGGCTAAGTTTGCATAAAGCCAGTTTTCTCCTATCACTTTTATAAAACAAACTTTTCTTTTCAAAGGGTGGCAACATTGGATTAAGATCCAAGCACCACAACTATTGTTCACTTGGTCAAAATTTTAATTATTGAAAATGGTGATGTGATTCTTCCGTCCTTCCTTCTCCAGATGCTCATAGTTGTCCATAACCAGGGACACGGCTAAGATCTTAGTTTGTTGACTCTGCAGAGCTTGTGCACTTTCACCTTCAGACCCAACTCAACCCAAACATCCTATACACCCTGAGTGCATTAAGGAAAGGAGAAGAATCGAGACGAGATCTTTCAGAAGCAAGAATCCAACCCAATGGTAAGACTCGTTCCACCTATAATTATGCTACATCTGCTTTTCAAGCCCGGGCTGAACCCTCACAACTTAGTTGATCAAGACAGAGCCCATATGACTAAAGGCTGCACTGGAAGCAATCTAAACTTGGGGAACATCATAATCACTTTGTTCCTGGGTGGCATTCCTCAAGTGAACAACCCCTCGGGGAGACACTCAACTCTCATCAGCCAAACAACCAAATCCACCCAGGTGGTTCATTGAAGTTGTTACTTAGGATTTTTCCACAACATCAAGTAGAAATCATTTGTCTCATTGCATAGCATCTATCAATTTATAAGGCTATAAATAACAAGGATAAAAGAGATGGCTACACACTACTAGGATAATAGCATAGCATAATATAACTTAGTAAAATTTCCTATCAATGCATACTACTCAAAAATCAACTAATGCATATAGAAAATAATGGGTAGTTGATGATGTGTTACTTGCCTTGTTGAAGTTGGTGAAGATATCACACTCTCTTCACAAAGGATCCTTTCTCTCCGTACAATCTACTCATTGAAAACACAATAACAAAATAAACAAACATGCTATCAAGCAAACATACAAGTGAAGAGATCATACAAAGCAATAACATAGCCAACGAAGTTTAACCTAGTGGGATAGGACAAGGTCTAGGTTGAGTTTGATGTGATCTAACTTTATTATAACCATACTTGTCGAGGAAGGTCCAAGATTTCACTAAGAATAAACATATTACTTCTTCAACTAAAGTAATACATGCAAACACTTGGTCATATTCACCTTCAAAAATATTTGAGTGACTATGTTAGTATTTTCCATTGTGGTTAGGGTAGGTCTACTAACTTCATCATCAATGGGAAAATATTACTAAGTCTTGGGTTTTCCATTTGGGTCAATGGTTGGACAAAAATAACTTGTTATTCTTCAACTTGTATGGATTGCTTCTAGATCTCATGTGATTGCCTTCTTGAAGATCATCATCATGCCATCTAAGTTTTTTCCTTCCTTGGTGTGGTGCTTCTCTTGGTCTTTATAGTCTTCATGGTTTTCTCACTAGTTGTTTCCCAAGTGGTGTGGTCATAACTAAGTGTTTTATTTAACAAATGTGAAAATATCACTAAGTCAAAATAGAGAGGAAATGAGACAAGAGGATAGAATGGGAGAGGTGAGTCTTCTTCTTCATCTCTTCATGTACTTGCACTTTATGGAGTATGCTTCAGATTGTTGTGGATCCTAAGTCTCCAATGATCTTCCTTGTTTCTCTTCATTTTTCCATCAAGGTGAAAGGAGAAGAATAGAAAAGGGAAGGGAAAAGACTTAGAGAGAAATGGGGTTAGTCTTCTAAGTGCTTCCACTTCTTGGAGATTCTTCTGAAGTTTGTTTTATTTTCTAAGTCCTTCATTGGTCTTCTATCTTCATGTTGAAAAATCTCTAGATGGTTAAGTCCTCCATTGCACTTCATGGTTCTCACAAATCTCAACTTGGTGAAATCTTGAAGCAAGCATGGGGAGGCAAGAAGTTGATGGAAACATTTGTACTAGTGTTTTAGTTGAAACTTCACTAAGGACTTAGCCTTGGTTTCATATAGCCATACACACATAGAACCACTTAAGTAAAAATATTTCCTAAGTCATTTTTAACATGGTGTGAAACATGTGTGTGATAACTTGGCCTAAAATACATGGATATGGTTCATATGTGTCCAAAATTCTATGTCACTGGTTTATATGGATTAAGGTTGCCATATGGAGCAACATTGCTTAAGAAAACATATTAAAATTATTTATAGAATTTAAACTAAGTCAAATTTGCTCAAATGGCCATATAATTTTAAAATCAATTTTAATCTGTTCAATTTTTATTTTGGGACAGAGGATATGAAAGTACACATCCTAAGGTTTCCAAATATATTTTATTTACAATTTTTGGATTTGTAAAATTTGAATTATGCCAAATTTCATCAAACAAGCATATTTGAATTTGAACAAATTTAAGTTTGTCAAATTTGAATTTGGCCAGTGCCAAAAGTTTCTAGATGTCAAGGGCTTTTCAAAAAGTCCAAGATTGCTAAATTTGGCCAAGTGGTTGAAAAGATATGATATTTCTAAGTTCTAGGGACTAATCTGCAAAATCTAATTTTCATTTTCTATTCCGGAAGAAAAACAGAAAATGGGCTGCTATTTGCTGCGCTGGGCGACAGATAAGTGGTGGGTCTGGGCCGGTTACGCGCTGCGTGGGCGACAAATAACCAAATCGGCGCAGCTCACTGGCGCACACGTGGCGCTACGCTATTCGCCGAAAACGATTCGGTAAGTGATCTAATCCCGACCATCCGTTGTAGATCTAACGGACAGAGACAAAAGGGAGCTCACCGGGCGGCGCTGGTCGCCGGAAAATGGCGGGGACGGCGGCGCTGTGCTCATAAATCGACGGCGTCGACGTTCCGGTGGCTCCCCGCCTTGATGGGGATGACCAGGACGTGCAGCGCGAGCTGGCGAGCACGATGGCGGCCACGGTGTGCTGTCTCGCTTCTGGGGGCGGTGGCGCGGCGATGTCCCGAGGAGGAGCAACTCCGGTGGTCGTCCGGGCTGAGGTTCCGCTGCGGGAAAAAGAGAATTAAATGGATGAGGAGTGGCAGGAGGTTGAGGGGAGGAGAGGTAGTGCGAAATCGGTCGCGGTGACCTACTGCTGTGGCCGGAAATGATGACGAACTCTGGCGGCCAGTATGAACTCCGACGACCAATTTCTGAGGAGAGAGGGGGAGATTAGCTCGGGATCAAGAGGGGAAATAGAGAGGCAGTCATGGGCTATAAGGAGGAGGAAACGGCGAATTGATTCGGGGTTTAAATCTCGCGTAATCAAAGGATTTGATTTCGGGAGGAAATGGAAGAGAGAGGTAACGTCTTGAGCTTGATGATGATGACGTCATCATGACGTCATCCAGCCCTTTTTTTTCTGTTTAATTGTTTTAATTATATCTTCTGTTTTATAAATCCAATTAACATGAAACAAAATTCTAAATTTTTGAAATTTCAAATACTTTCCAACAGTACCATTTTTGAAAACAAAACAACATATTTTTATTTTTTGAATTTTGGAAATTTGAATAATTTCTTAATAGTAGCTTAATCTGATTTTTAATTTATAAAATATAATTATTTGTCAAATAAAATTTTTATGGCCTTATAAAGATCAAATAATATTTTCCAAAACCATTTCAAAGTGTTTTCATCTCTTTTATGTTTTGAAAATATAATTAACTCACTAATAGTACTTAATACCATTTTAAAATTTACAAAATAATAAATTGATGTTATTGTCTAAATAAAATTTCAGAGACATGTTACATGTCAAATACTATTTTTGGAAGTCATTTTTAAACCATTTTTATATTTAATAATTTCAGGATATGAGGGATTTATTAATAGTAACTTAATGCTATTTTTAAAATAGAAAAAAATGAAATAAATACAAAAGTGGCTTAATAAAATTTGGAAAATCCCACAAGTCATAATATTTTTTTTCTAAGTCCTCTTTTATGTTATTTTCAAAGCAATGCATTTTATTTTCACACCTTCATTTTTAAAACTTGGAATAACAACTAAAAGTTATTATTAGCAAATTTTATTCTCATCAAATACTTTTGAGGCTTAGAACTTTATTAAGGGTTATAAATAATTGAGTAATGTTGCCATAAGATAATCTTCAAATTTAATATTGGAGTTCTAAACATTTTAGATAAAGGTTTGTTAATAAAAGACATTCCCTTTATATAAAGAAACTTATTTTTTTTGAATAAGGTTTTAGGGTTTAAGGAACAAGGCATAATTGGATTGGTAAACTCAAATTCATTGAAATATGTATTGTTTTCTTTTTTTTTGTACTTTATTTGGTTTTTTGGTGACTTGCATAACATGAAAACAAAAAGTTTCAATTTTTTGTGATTTTTGCATTTTCCAAAAATCAGGGATGTTACAATGATGCTGTTGCCCATCTTAATAATTTGTTTGAACTATGTGAGATGCAAAAATATAAAGATGTTGATGGAGATATTATTAAACTGAAATTGTTTCCTTTCTCTTTGAGAGGAAGAACCAAATAATGGTTTCTATCTTTGCCTAGAAATAGTATTGATTCTTGGACTAAGTGTAAAGATGCTTTCATGGGAAAATATTATCCTCCTGCTAAGATTATATCTTTAAGAAGTAGCATTATGAATTTTAAGCAACCTGTTAATGAGCATGTTGCTAAAGCTTGGGAAAGAATGAAATCTTTAGTAAAGAATTGTCCCACTCATGGACTGACTACTTGGATGATCATCCAAACCTTTTATGCAAGTCTGAATTTTTCTTCAAGAAACCCTTTGGATTCAGCAGCTGGAGGAACCTTTATGTCCATGACCTTAGGGTTAGCAACAAAGCTTCTTGATGGTACGATGGTAAATTATTTTGAGTGGCACACTGAGAGAGCTACAACTGGTAAGAAGGTAAATTCTGTTGAAGAAACCTTCTCTTTGAATGAGAGAATTGATGCTATTATGTCTATGCTTGTGAATGTCCATGCTCCTCTTGATCCAAATAATATTCCTTTAGCCTCTTTGGTTTCTCAAGAAGAGCATGTTGATGTGAACTTCATTAAAAATAATAATTTCAACACCAGTGCTTATAGGAATAATTTTGGTCGCAAAAATTATAGGCCATATCCTCCTAATAATAGCAACGCTTATGGTAATTCTTATGGTAACTCCTATAATAGCAATAAAAGTGTACCCTCTGATCTTGAGAACATGCTTAAGAATTTTATTAGTACGAAAACTGTTTTTAATAAATCTGTTGAGGAAAAATTTGGCAAAATTGATGTTCTTGCTTCTAAAGTTGATAACCTTGCTCTTGATGTTGATTTTCTGAAACTAAAGGTTATGCCTCATAATGTTAAAGAAAGTAAAACTTTGAATGCTATCCAAAGTCGAATTGATGATAATGTTAAAATGTTAGCTGAATTGCATGCTAGATGGGAAAGAGAAGATGAAATGGCTAGAAAGAAATATAGCTAATGTTTGCACCATTACCACCAGTAGTAAAACTGAAGCTTCTCATGCTAGACAACCTTCTAATATCAATGGTAAAGTAATTTGTGTTGGGAACACTCCCACTTCTGCTAGTAAAATTGCAAAATTGCCTGAAACTGCCAAAAGTGTTCCTGATAAAAGTGCTGAATTTTTTAGAAACATGGGAGACAATGATCCCATTATCTTTGATAAAAATGATCTTGACTTTGATGATTGCAACATAACTGAAGTTATTAAGTTCTTACAAAATCTTTCTAGTTGTCCTAATGCTAGTGCTATGAATATGGCTTTCACAAAACATATTACAAATGCTCTCATGCAAATTAGAGAAGATGAATTAAGATGTGAAGCCTCTATCTCTAGGAAGCTAGATGATGGTTGGGAACCTATTATTAAAATTAAAATGAATGAATTTTATTGCAATGCTCTATGTGATCTTGGTGCTAGTATCTTTGTTATGCTCAAGAAACTTTATGATATTCTTGATTTACCACCATTGGAACCTTGTTATTTGGATATTCGTATTGTTGATAATGTTAGAAAGAAACCTTTGGGGAGAGTTGACGATGTTCTTATCATGGTTAATAATATTCTTGTCCTTGTTGATTTTGTTGTCTTGAATATTTAATGCAATGCTTCTTGTCCAATTGTTTTGGGATGACCTTTTGTTAGAACTGTTGGTTCTGTTATTGATATGAAAGAGGGGAATATTAAATTTTAGTTCCCACTCAAGAAAGGTATGGAACAATTTCCTAGAAATAGAATGAAGTTTCCTTTTGATTCCATTATTCGATCAAGTTACAATTTGGATGCTTCTTCACTTGAAAATACTTGATTCCACTTTTTTGGGGCTAGCTAAAAGGCGTTAAAGAAAAGCACTTCTTGGGAGATAACCCATGGTTTTATTTTTGCCTTGTTTTTCTCTGTTTTCTCTGATTCAAGGGGTTTTATACTTATGTAGAAACTCTTTTGTATCTTTAGTTTCATGTTTTAGTATTGCTAAGTAAGGTTTGTGACGAGAGTTGGAGTTGGTTTTCGGATTTCTACGCAGGAAACAGATTTCTGTTGTCCACCGTAAAAAATCGTAAAAAATCCTAGAAGCTCGGAATGATCTGAAATGTTTTGTATTTATTCCTCAGCTAATTCCGCAACTTTTTTGTTTTTAACTTTTTTGATCTGAGCAACGTAAGTGCCCCGAAAAAATTCGTCTTTACAGACAGTTCTGGTTTTGATAGATGCTGCCATTTTTCTTGCATTTGCTCTTTTGTGATGTCAAGTGGATTTCTTTGCTTCCCAAAACATCAGTGTCTGTAGCTAATGTTTAAAAGTATCAATAGCACTTGTGCCATAAAGAACCAATGGATTTTTAATTGTTGCACTAACCCTCTAATGTGAATTACTGTTTGAGTATGGTGTGAAGGAAGTTTTCAAGTGTCAAGAGAAGAGGTGATATATGTGATCAAGAAGAGTGCAAGGTCAAAGCTTGAAGATGCCCCCGTGGTTCATCCAAGCGTATTTTTATAAGACTCAATCATCTAATCTTGGGGACTCCCAAGGCATCCCCTTCTTCATCAACTATCTATCAGGTCACTTCTCGTGAAACTATATTTTTATTCGGTCACATCATATGAAGTTTACTTCGAGCCTCTGTTTGTTTTTCTTTTGATTTATTTCATTTTCCTTTGTTTTATTTTGTTTTCCTTGCTGCAATAATATAGTTGGATCCTAGCATTCTTTTTTTTGGGAGAGAGACACGCTCCGCTTTTTTATTTGAATACTTCCTATGCTAGTATTCTTAGTTTTTCTTCTAGCCGCTACAAAAATTCCTATTTAGCTCTTATTTTCATTGCATCTCTTATTCAGAGATGTTAGTTTTAGTAGTGTTATGTTATTAATATCATGTTTAATTGCTGTATCATGTAGAGAGTTTTTGTTGAAGCATGTTTTGTATGGTGCTTGTTGGGAAAAGAAAGTTCTGCTTGAGGTAGAATTTTTAACGGTGCAAGTAGAAGCTTGTATAGACTGTGGCTAGAACTTTTTTCATAGCATGCTAGATGTTATTTTAGTTTTAAACCTTGTGGTTATTGAGTATCATGATTAGCCTTAAATAGCTGAGAGTGTTTAATGTGCCATTGAAATAATCATGAGTTGTTCTTGTCATATTGAAGCATAAATTTGTGGTGTTCTCCTTTGAATGTTTTATTTGGTTGACTTGGCGCATGCTCACACCATGTTTATGAATATGAACCAGTCACAAATAGCCTACATTATCATTTATTTTTTGAACTTGTGGTACCACTTATTCTTTGATTAATGATGTTTATGTCGCTATGCATGATTATGGCTCTTATGCTCTCTTGATCTGTCACTCCCAGTCTTTTGCTAGCCTCCACCTGTACTGAGTATGAGCTATACTCGTGCATCCAACTCCCAAAAACCAATTTTTTACCATTGTGTCCACCATACGTACCTACATGTGGTAATTAACCTCCACTCCAAAGTAAATTGCTCATGTGTTACCTTTAAAACTTTCAAAATTACTTCTGTTTTGTGCTCCTGTTTTAGCTCATGAGGACGTAAATAGAGAATCTTTATCTAACTTGTTGATTGGACTTTCACACCCTAGACTAGTGCCTTCATCCTCTTATCCAATGATAGAAGAGCTGGCAGCGGGGTGCCCAGCCCCAAATTAATAACAACAAATTCTCTTCACTATTTCTACCCCTGATTTATCAGTCAAATCATAATTTTGTAAATACAAGAGAAAGAGGGATGACCTTCTACCCAGATGCGTCCTTCTATGGGAGCCGCTCTTGTGAAGTCTAGTTGGCTTGTGACGTACTGTATTTTCTGTTTACCATTGTTGACATAAGCATACACCTCTCTTAAAAATGTTTTTTATACCTCTGTTTAATAAAATAAAAGCTCTAGCACATGAGTGATCCATGCTTCCTTCTGCGAAGGGCCTTTCTTTTACTTTTATGTCGAGTCTCCATATTCTAACCTTATGCACAGTTGAGAGAGCATTTTTTCCATTCTGAGTTTTATGTGCATTTGTCCCAGAAACATTATTAATTGATTCATGATGTGTTATTGCTTGTTCTCTAATTATTTGTTCTAGTCTTCTTGATGAACTTTGAAGGTGTCCTGGCATTTATGTTTTGCCCCACTCTTAAGGACTAGCAAAATATCACTTTGACATGTTCTCTCTATACTTGAAACAGACATATATCTTTCTTTGCATTGTTTTTCATGATCTTTTATTTGAGTTACTTCTCATGATGCAAAGTGATTGCTATGCTTTATTATTAAAGTTTTATTTATCCTGCTTGTGTTGAATTTCTATGATCTCTGCTTACTTATTCTTTTACATTATTGATGATCAAGTTTATGTTGGTAGCATGTCACCTCAGAAATTATTGTGTTTTTACCGTATACCTACTCGAGGACGAGTAGGAACTAAGCTTGGGGATGTTGATACGTCATAAACGTATCCTTAATTTCTGATGTTCCATGTTGTTTTCTTATTGTTTACCACATGTTTTCTATACACTTTATGTCATTTTTATCTATTTTCCGGACTAACCTATTGACAAGATGCCACAGAGCCAGTTCCTTGTTTTCTGCTATTTTTAGTTTCAGAAAAGTTATTCTGGAAATATTCTCGGAATTGGAAAATTCGAAGCCCGGAAGTCTTAGAAATCCCGGAGGTTCCACAGAGTCCCGAAGAGACTCGGAGGGGGGCCTTAGGGGGCCCACACCATAGGGTGACGCGGGCCCCCTTGGCCGCGCCAGGGGGTGTTGTGGGGCCCCCGGGGATCCACCGCCTTTGCCTTTTCGCATATATAACCCCCCAAGACGTAAACCCTAAGGAGATCCACTTTTCCTGATAAACACCCGAGGCCGCCATCACCGTCATCCCGAGATCGGGAGGGTTCTCAAGCTCTCTCCGGCACCCTGCCGGAGGGGGAAATCATCACCGGAGGGGTCTACACCACCATGCCCTCCTCCAAAGTGATGCGTGAGTAGTTCATTTCTAGAGTACGGTCCATAGCAGTAGCTAGATGGTTTTTCTCTCCACTTTGTACCTCATGTTTAGATCTTATGATCTGCCTATCATGGTTAAGATCATCTTTATGTAATGCTACATGTTGTGTTTGCTGGGATCTGATGAATGTTGAATGCTATGTCTTCTGATTATCAATCTATTATGTTATCTTCGTGCTTATGTAATTTATGATCTTGCATGCTCTCCGTTATTAGTACATGCTCTGGCCAAGTAGATGCTAGTAACTCCAAGAGGGAGTATTTATGCTCGATAGTGGGTTCATGCCTCCTTTTCATCTGTGCTCGAGTGACAGAACCGTGACGGATGGAGGATGTGCTATTGCCATTAGGGAGAAAACAACAATGCTTTGTCTAAGGATGATGTTATTGTTTACATTACACACTTTGCCTACTTCATTTATTTGTTGTTTGCAACTTAATGCCCAACGTTTGTTCGAAGGGTGGATTTTTAGTCATTGATGCAGCTGGATAACGATCTATGTATTTTGTTGTAATGCCCGCATGAATCACATAGTAATCTTTATGTCTTGAATATGCACTACGGTGCAGCCTTCACCTCTGTCAATTGCCCAGCTGTAATTTTTTCACCACACATGTTATTTATCTTTCACGGAGAGACACCACTAGTGAAATATGGACCCCGGTCCTTTTTCCTCATAATGTTAAAACACCTACTGCTCTCATACTCCTCTCATACTGCTTTCATACTGTTTTCCTATTGTTTTCCACACCATAAGTTTAACCTCTTTGTGTTCAGAAAAACTGGTGAGATTGACAACCTCACTGCTTCGTTGGGGCAAAGTGATTTGATTGTGTTGTGTAGGTTCCACGTAGCTTCTGAACCGGTAGTGCGCCCTGCCATCTTAGCTGCTTCAACCTTCTGAAGTTACTCCTTCCTCCTGCTGGTCGATTGAACCTTGGTTTCTTACTGAGGGAAAACTGCTATTGTGCTTATCATACCTTCCTCTTGTGGTCTCCCAATGAGTGCAAGACCTGCAGCATCATATATCTACATGAAACTACCTCTTTTCTACTTAAGTCTCAAAGTATTGTTGCTACTGACCAGTGCTAAGTTTGCCAAAACCAACTAGATTAACTTAAGGCTCCAGCATTGATACCAATACAAATAACAAGACCAACCAAATAACAGAAACTCCAAGCTAAAATAAAGTGTTGAAGATGATGAAACTTCTCATTAATATTCCATAACGGCAACTCAAACCAAGGGATACAATGATACCAACTAAAGAGCAATACTTCCATACTGCAAACCATACTATATGATATTTCCTCTACTCATGATATGACTCTACTAAAAGATAAAAAGGTGAAAGATAAAAGTGTGATACCACGGTACTCCCCCAATATTGGAACAAGCCAAGGGGATGCCAATACCAATGACGAATCAATTCTTCGGTGGTGGTGGTGAGCTCTTGTCGATCAAGGCATGAAAACGTGCCAACATCTCACGGAACCTGTCATTCTCCTCTTATAGTATCTCCATCTCGATCCTTAGAGCTTGATAACAATCACAGAACTCATCGGAAACTCGAAGGGCTTCCTCCACTCCATGGATAGGGCTGAGGCCCGGAACTGATGGTCTTGGTCCCTATATGCTACAAGAAGAAACACTTCCCTTGCTGCTTGATGACATCCTCTTTACTTCTCTCTTGACGCCTTGATCCACGTTCTTGTGCTTGGGACCTTGGAGATCATCCTCCTTCGGTCATGTAGTGTTCCCACATTTAAATAATGTAAGAACATCTGTGTTAGTGTGCTATTCCCTGGATCAATTGCTAGCATCACAGTACAAAATGAAATATCATGCAAATGCATCAAATTCTATTACATCGCATGATCTAGTCTTTACAAAATAGTATTACAACTTGCATAGTCTTAGAAGACTAGCAAAAAACAAAGAAATACAGCGGAAAACATAGAACAACATTGAGCCCATCTTCTTCATGTGCCACAGGCAAAACATGTTGGGGATAGTCTCGAGATCCTAAATGAAATCCTCACTCGTCTTCAGAATCATCTGCAGGATGGAATATGCAGCCACAAGGGAGTCAATACAATTTAATGTATTGGCAAGTAACACTATGGTGGATATAATAGGCAAGACTAATACTACATGCTTATTTGGCTGAGTGGGGTTTTGGCTAAGTTTGCATAAAGCCAGTTTTCTCCTATCACTTTCGTAAAATAAACTTTTCTTTTCAAAGGGTGGCAACATTGGATTAAGATCAAAGCACCACAATATTGTTCACTTGGTCAAAATTTTACTTATTGAAAATGGTGATGTGATTCTTCCGTCCATCCATGTCCAGTTGCTCATAGTTGTCCATAACCGGGGACACGGCTAAGATCTTAGTTTGTTGACTCAGCAGAGTTTGTGCACTTTCACATTCAGACTCAAATCAGCCCAAACATCCTATACACTCTGAGTGTATTAAGGAAAGGAGAAGAATTGAGACGAGATCTTTCAGAAGCAAGAATTCAACCCAAATGGCAAGACCCGTTCCACCTATAATTATGCTACATCTGCTTGTCAAGCCCAGGCTGAACCCTCACAACTTAGTTGATCAAGACAGAGACCATATGACTAAAGGCTGCACTGGAAGCAATCTAAACTTGGGGAACATCATAATAACTTTGTTCCTTGGTGGCATTCCTTCAAGTGAACTCCCCTCGGGGAGACACTCAACTATCAACAGCCCCGCACTACCAATCCACCCAGGTGGTTCATTGAAGCTGTTACTTCGAATTTTTCCACAACATCCAGTAAAACAATTTCTGTAGCAAGGCTAAGCATCAAGTAAGTACCAAGGCTTCAAAATAACAAGGTATAAGGATGGCTACACACTACTAGTATATAGCATAGCATAATATAACTTAGTAAAATTTCCTATCATGCATACTACTCAAAATCAACTAATGCATATAGAAAATAATGGGTAATTGAATGATGTGTTACTTGCCAATACATTAAATTGTATTGACTCCCTTGTGGCTGCATATTCCATCCTGCAGATGATTCTGAAGACGAGTGAGGATTTAGTTTAGGATCTCAAGACTATCGCTAACATGTTTTGCATGTGCACATGAACAAGATGGGGTCAATGTTGTTCTATGTTTTCCGCTGTATTTCTTTGTTTTCTGATAGTCTTCTAAGACTATGCAAGTTGTAATACTATTTTCTAAAGACTGAATCATGCGATGTAATAGAATTTGATGCATTTGCATGATATTTCATTTTGTACTGTGGTGCTAGCAATTGATCCAGGGACTAGCACACTAACACAAATGTTATTACATTATTTAAATGTGGGAATGCTACAGGATGGTATCGGAACATTGTGTTGCCTGTAGAATTCGAGACCCTAAGTTTGGGAAAGACCCTAGGATTGAAAATTTTCTATGTTCAAACTTTCTAGAAACAAAACAATCATCTTGATTCTTCTCATATCATCTCATCTATTATTCACCTTCGAAAAAAATTTAGATGACCTACCTCTTCAATGCCATCAAGACAGGAATGTTGATGATCATACCAAGAAGTGCAAGAAGTATTTTCACCACATGAAGACCTACACTCAAGAATTATTGAAGAACTTGAACAAAAACATAGACTTCACAACAATCAAGAATATCCCAAGACATTGAGAGAAGGTTTTGAAGAAACTCAAGAAGATATAGATGAGACCACCAATTAAGTTACTTCATTAGAACAACGTTAACGTGTTAGTGTATTGATCATACCAATGAGTGTGGTATGACAATATTAGTGTTTTCTAAAAAAAACTTGTTGTTTAGTGTGATGAATGAGTTGCTATATGTTTTGTTATGCGTTGTTGCAAGATGAGTTTCCTTGATCTGATGTGTTTGGGTAGGAACCTGCTTTAGTTATCTTTCTAAACCTCTACTCATCTCCCCCCTAAAAACCCAAAACAGATGCCTAACCAGAATGCCCCCAACCCTGAGAAGTCAATAGCAATGCAGATGCTACTAGAAGCTCAAACTCAGCTGATACAACTGATGATCCAGAATCAAGCCAGCAACCCCAATAAGAAGTTAGCACCAGGAATGCAGCAAGTGTTAGATACCCAATCTCAGATAGTACACATGATGTCCCAAAACTTGGCCAATAGTGAAAACAATCAACCTTGATAGCTTGAAATAACCAGGAGACAAAAGAAGAAATGTTGTCAACAGTCAAAGCCTGCAAATCTTGTGGAGAGATAGGACACTATTCCAAATATTGTCCTGATGAGTGGCCCCATGGTGATGCAAACAACTCAACTAAAGAATACTTCTCTCAAGTTACTTGCTTTTTGTGTGCAATCACATCCATGATCAATGCCAACTACATCATAAGGAGCAGCAAGCCAATCAACAAGTGAACCCCAAGTTGCATGAGCTATGAAGATTTCAGAGCCAACTACACCAAGATAAGAAACAATGAAGAAACACAACTATCCAGTTTGTGTTACCTAAGAGTTTTACACAACCCAATAGTATGAGAAAACGATAAGTTTAGCTCAAGTGTGTCTTACAGTTTGGAAACTTTCTGTTAGACAAGTGAGATTACCTAGTGTTATTATACGAGATTCACCAATCCAAGTACAAGGTAATTATTGGGTACAACATGGATTGGCCCCCATGATGATTACTCACGTTATTCACTTTTGTTATGAGGAATTGTAAATCTGAGTGACATACCTATCAAAGATACGATGATGTTAAGACTAAACCATAGAATGGTAGAGTTACAATAACGACCCTATGTTAGTGTTGCTGAAAACATATTATTTTCAGTGAGGATCAAGCCAACCTTGGAGGTATCAAACAAGATGGAAGATTTTCAGAGAACATCAAAATACCAAGTTGAGAGGAGCCCAGAGACTTTTGATTGACCCAAAGAGTGACCCCTCAGTGTCAAAGGTAGTTCAACAGAATTATGTTGGTTTGTAACTCTACCATGAAGGAAATTTCTACTCAAGCCAATCTCAAATCAATCTACACTCCAATCTAATAAAAATAGACTACCCACAAAAGTTTCTTTTAAGGGTGGTAGCACACCCAGTTGTTCTGGAACCCAGTTACCCAAACCTAATATTTCTGTCTAGCCTTCCCAAATCTCGGGACGAGATTTATTTTAAGGGTGGTAGTACCTAACATCCCTGATTTTTGGAAAATCCAAAAATCACTAAAAATTGAAACTTTTTGTTTTCATGTTATGCAAGTCACCAAAAACCTAATGAGATGCAAGAAACAAAAGGAAACAACACATATGTCAATGAATTTGGAATTAAGAATCCATTATCCCTCTATTCCATAAACCCTAAAATCCCATTCAAAATAAATATTCATTATTCAAAGAAAATAGTTTTCTCTTAAAAAACCTTATTTTATAACATGTTTTCAAATCAACTATTACTTGGAAAATGTTTTATAGTCTTTGAAACCATACAATTATTACCTCTAACAATTTGTATGCCTCAAAATTATTTTATGAGAATAACAACTATTTATATTGATATGCAAATGTTATTCCAAGTTTTAAACGTAAAGTGCTATTCATAAAATGTTTTGATTTGAAAATACCATAAAAATAGGACTTGAAAACAATATTAAAGCTTGTGGAATTCTTTCTAAATTTATTTAAACCACTTTCATAATTATTGAATTTTCTATTCTAAAAATGGCATTAAGATACTATTTGTAAATACTTCATATACCAAGTATATAATATGAATATAAGTAGAAGTCTTTTTGAAAAATAGCATATTACATGTCTAATGTCTCTAAAATTTTATTTAATCAAAAACCTTATTTTATTATTTTTCTATTTTAAAAATGGTATTAAGTACTATTAAGGAGTTAATCATATTTTCAAATTTCAAAATTTGAAATGTGTCCAAAGTTGCTCACAAACATTCTTAGTTGAAAGATATTTCTAATTTAAGAATTTATAAATTCATTTGAGGTGTTTTGGATCTATAAATCAAAAGATACAAAATAAATAAGAAAACAGGAAAAAAGAAAGAAAAGTGCTCACGTCAGCTGACGTCATCATCTTCAACCTTCAGTTTCCTCTCCCGAATCTGAAACTGCCGAATTCAAATCGCTTGATTGCGTGGGATTAAGACCCCTATTCAACGCACCATTTCTACCACATTATAGCCCACGGATCCCTCCCCATTTCCCCTCTCCTCCACTCTCTATTCGTGCTCCGATACCGAAGAGATTCCTCGCCGGAGTTGGATCCTCCCGTGGCCATTCTTCATCGCTCCCGGGAAGATAAGTGGATCCCCGGCCATGTTTTCCCTCTCCTCCTTCCTCTCTATCTCTGGCGCTTCCTCTCACGTTGTCATTATATTTTTTGACCAGTAGATCGAGCTGGGCGAGCTCGGCCGATGGTCTCCGTTGCTCCTGTTCCTCCGTCCGCTCCTCTCCGCCGTTATGGGAAGGAATATCTGACACTGTCGCCTCCATCAGCTCCGCCATGTCGAGATGCGTCTCGTGGTGGCTTCCCCGCATCCCGGTGGCCACCGTAGGCACGCCGCCGTCCGCATCCAACTGCCTCGCCGCCGCTCGGCCATTTGCGGCAACCCTTCGGTGAGGTAGAAACCCTAGCTCCCTCTCCCTTCAATCAGAACCGTTAGATCTTGATCTCGCGGCCCCAGTTAAATCACTTAAACGAAAGGGTACTAGCCAATTACAGTGCGCCGCGTGGTGCCTAGTCAGCAGCGCATTATTTAGTTATTCGTCGCTCTGTGCAACGCACAGCCAGCCCAAGCCCACTCCCTATCCGTCGCCCTGCGCGACAGATAAGCACTTTTTAGCCCAGCCCGTCTCTGGATTTTATTCCGAATAAAAATATAATTGTAATTTTGCAGATTAGCCCCTAGAACTTTGAGCCATCATAACTTTTTAACCACCGTGCCAAATTTGATAAACTTGGACTTTTTGAAATCCCCTGGATCTGTAGAATCTTTTAGCACTGTTAAAATTCAAAATTAACAAACTTAAATTTATTCAAATTCAAATATGCTTGTTTGATGAATTTGGCATAATTCAAATTCTACAAATCCAAAAATTGCAAATAAAATATATTCGGAAACCTTAGGATGTGTAATTTCACACCCTCTGTCCCAAAATAATTTTTGAATAAATTAAATTTGAATTTATAACTAAGTGGTATATTTGAGTATTCTTGACATAGATTTAACTCTATAAATAATTTCCATATAATTCCTTTTGCAAAATTGTTCCATTTGGTAAACTTGAACCAGAGACATCATTTCCTAGAAATTTTGGAAACCCTTGGACCATGACGATGTAATTTTAGCCAAACTTCCATCATAGTAGTCCACCTAGTTGTTTAAGTCTTAGAATTGTTCTATCCTTGTTACCTTTGTTGTTATGGCTATTTGGAGCCAAGACCAAGTACCCAATATGTGTCAATCACATATAAGACCAAGTAGTGAACCTCAAAACACTAGTACCATAGTTTTATATCTACTTATCCATTCCCCTAATTCTTGCTTCAAGAATCCATCAAGTAGCAAAATGGAAGTCAAGACTCAACCACAAGAAGGAACTCCATCTTCAACTTGGTGGCAACATGAAGAGCTACAAAGAATATAATTGATTTAAGCAAGGGAATTGGACGACACAACAACTAGAAGAAACTGAAAGAAGCACAAGAGTGACGAAATTCAGAAGAAAACATCTCCCTCTCTCTTTCTATCTTTCTTCCTATTTTCTTTTTGACTTAGTGATATTTGGGCCCATCCCATACCCAAACCAATTAGTGAAGTGAAAGCCATGAAGAATTTATCAAGACCAAGAGAAGAATCCATCCAAGGAACAAGACTACAATAAAAGCATGAAGATGATCTTACAGAAGACAAGCATGTGAAGGCTGGGAGCAATCCCTACAAGATGAAGTATAACAAGTTGTTTTTGTCCAACCATTGACCCCAAATGGAAAATCCCAAGACCTTATCTTGCTATCTCCATTGTTATGAAGTTAGTTGAACCTAGACCTACCCTAAACCAAAAATGGAAGGAGTAACTTAGATCACTCAAATGTTTTGATGAAAATAACTAAGTGTTACACTTTGTTATGTGTTACTTTAGTTGAAATAGTGAGATCACCTTGGTGAACTCTTGGAACTTCCTCGACAAGTATGTTTATAATAAACTTTTATCACATCAAACTCAACCTAGTCCATACCAAGTAAACCCTTGGAACTTCCTTAACAAGTATTGAACCATTAGAGAATGAATCTTTTAAGCTCAAACCTTGACCCTGTCCTAGCCAACTTGGTTAAACCCCTTTTGCCATGGTTGTTGCTTTGTATGATCTCTTCACTTGTATGTTTGTTGATAGCATGTTTGTTTATTTTGTTATTGTGTTTTCAATGAATAGATTGTACAGAGAGCAAAGATCTTTTGTGAAGAGAGTGTGAATTTTTCACCAACTTCAACGAGGCAAGTAACACATCATTCAACTACCCATTATTTTCTATATGCATTAGTTGATTTTGAGTAGTATGCATGATAGGAAATTTTACTAAGTTATATTATGCTATTCTATATCCTAGTAGTGTGTAGCCATCCTTATACCTTGTTATTTTGAAGCCTTGGTACTTAGTTGATGCTTAGCCTTGCTACAGAAATTGTTTTACTTGACGTTGTGGAAAAATTCTAAGTAACAGCTTCAATGAACCACCTGGGTGGATTGGTAGTGCGGGGCTGTTGATAGTTAAGTGTCTCCCCGTGGGGAGTTCACTTGAAGGAATGCCACCCAGGAACAAAGTGATTATGATGTTCCCCAAGTTTAGATTGCTTCCAGTGCAGCCTTTAGTCATATGGTCTCTGTCTTGATCAACTAAGTTGTGAGAGTTTCGCCTGGGCTTGACAAGAAGATGTAGCATAATTATAGGTGGAACGGGTCTCGATTCTTCTCCTTTCCTTAATACACTTAGAGTTTGTAGGATTTTGGGCTGATTCTAGTCTGAAGGTGAAAGTGCACAAACTCTGCAGAGTCAACAAACTAAGATCTTAGCCATGTCCCCGGTTATGGACAACTATGAGCAGCTGGACAAGGATGGACGGAAGAATCACATCACCATTTTCAATAAGTAAAATTTTGACCAAGTGAACAGTATTGTGGTGCTTGGATCTTAATCCAATGTTGCCACCCTTTGAAAAGAAAAGTTTGTTTTACAAAAGTGATAGGAGAAAACTGGCTTTATGCAAACTTAGCCAAAACTCCACTCAGCCAAATAAGCATGTAGTATTAGTCTTGCCATTTATATCCACCATAGTGTTACTTGCCAATACATTAAATTGTATTGACTCCCTTGTGGCTACATATTCCATCCTGCAGATGATTCTGAAGACGAGTGAGGATTTTGTTTCGGATCTCGAGACTATCGCCAACATGTTTTGCCTATGGCACATGAAGAAGATGGGCTCAATGTTGTTCTATGTTTTCCGTTGTATTTCTTTGTTTTCTGCTAGTCTGCTAAGACTATGCAAGTTGTAATACTATTTTGTAAAGACTGGATCATGCGATGTAATAGAATTTGATGCATTTGCATGATATTTCATTTTTACTATGGTGCTAGCAATTGATCCAGGGACTAGCACACTAACATAGATGTTCATTTAAATGTGGGAACGCTACAGGTCATTTCCCCTTGTTGTTGGTGGAGACCATGGTGCTTCTAAAACTGAAAACAGAGTCTTGCAGAAACATGTCGAAACAAAAACACGACGAGAAAACGATATATGGACCTTAGGGTTCCGGGGGGTTATATATTAAAAATATGCGTAACGAAAGGAAATTCCAGGTCGAAAACGAGTCGCAGAGGGGCTCCGGGGTGCTCACACCATAGCCAGGCGCGGCCAAGGGTGGGCCCTCTCCCAGGCATGGTATGGTGCCCTCGGGCACCGTCTCCAACTCTTCTTTGGCTCGGTATTTTCCATATTTTTCAAAAATCAATAATTTATAACTCAAAAGGTATTTCGAGAACTTTTCCTTAACAGAACTGTTACCTATTCGAAAACAGACTCTACAGATTCTGGAATCTTCCCTCTAATAAACTTCTCCGGGGTCATGACTTTAATAACACCAACATCTTCATTATAAGAATCACCGGAAATATAATGTTTGAGTCTTTTCCGACCACTTGTGTAGTGTTATCTTTAAGGGAAGCAATTTTGATTGCACCTAAACGATACACCTCTTCAATAATATAAGGGCCTTACCATCTGGAGAGTAATTTTCCTGAAATTTTTTGAGAAGAGACCGATACAATAGAACTTTCTCACCAACATGAAACTCTCTTTTAAGGATTCTTTTATCATTCCATTATTTAACTTTCTATTTAAAGAGTTTAGCATTTTCATAAGCTTCACATCTCCATTCATCTAAATGATTCAAATCAAGCATTCTTTTCTTACCAGCAAGTTTAAAATCTTTATTAAGTTCTTTTTTTACTGCCCAATAAGCTTTGTGTTCTAGTTCTAAAGGCAAGTGACAAGATTTTCCATAAAACATTTTATAAGGAGACATACCCATAGGATTTTTATAAGCAGTTCTATAAGCCCAGAAAGCATCATTCAACTTATCAGACCAATTCTTCCTAGATTTATTAACAGTCTTTTTCAAGATAGATTTAATTTCTCTATTTGATAATTCTACTTGCCCACTGGTTTGAGGATGATAAGCCGATGCAATTCTATGATTAACATCATATTTAGCAAGGGTTTTCCTAAAACCACCATGAATAAAGTGAGAACCTCCATCAGTCATAAGATATCTAGGCACACCAAACCTAGGCAAAATAACATCTTTAAGCATTTTTAACGAGGTTTCACCATCAACACTTTAAGTAGGTATAGCTTCTACCCATTTAGTAACATAATCAACATCAACAAGAATATGTGTATAACCATTTGAAGGAGGAAAAGGACCCATAAAGTCAAATCCCCAACAATCAAAAGGTTCAATAGCAAGAGAATAACTCATAGACATTTCATTACGTCTAGAAATATTACCAACTCTTTGACATTCATCACAAGATAAAACAAATTTATGTGCATCTTTAAAGAGAGTAGGCTAATAGGAACCTGATTGTAGAACCTTCTGCGCGGTTCTATCTCCAGCGTGATGTCCTCCATAAGAACTACCATGGCACTTCTTCAATATTTCACGTTGTTCATGATCTGGAACACATCTTCTCATAATACCATCTACTCCTTCTTTATATAAGTGTGGGTCATCCCAAAAAATAATGCCTCAAATCATAGAAGAATTTCCTTCTTTGTTGAGCTGTAAATGTTGGAGGCATATACTTGGAAACAATAAAGTTAGCATAATCAACATACCACAGACTATCCTGGGATATTGCTTTTATTGCAGCCAACTGTTCATTTGGAAAACTATCGTTGGTAGGAATAAGATCAAAAGCAATGTTTTCCAATCTAGACAAGTTATCAGCAACAGGATTTTAGCACCCTTCCTATCCACAATATGCAAATCAAACTCTTGTAAAAGCAACACCCATCTAATAAGCCTAGGCTTAGCATCTTTCTTTTCCACAAGGTATCTAATAGACGCATGATCAATATGAATAGTAACCTTTGAATCAACAATATAAGGTCTAAACTTATCACTTGCAAAAACTACAACTAAGAATTCCTTTTCAGTGGTAGCATAATTCTTTTGAGCAACATCAAGAGTCTTACTAGCATAATGAATAACATTCAATTTCTTATCTATTCGCTGTCCAAGAACAACACCTACAGCAAAATCACTAGCATCACACATAATTTTAAAAGGTAAATTCCAATCAGGTGGTTGAACAATAGGAGCTATAATTAAAGCCTTCTTTAAAGTTTCAAAAGATTCTTTGCAATCATCAAAAACAAAAGTTACGTCTTTTTGAAGAAGATTAGTAAGGGGCTTTGATATTTTAGAGAAATCTTTAATAAACCTCCTATAAAAACCAGCATGACCAAGAACACTACGAATACCTTTAACATCCCTATGACAGGGCATTTTCTCTATTGCTTCCACTTTAGCTCTATCAATTTCAATACCTCATTCAGAAATTTTATGTCCAAGAACAATTCCTTCATTAACCATAAAGTGGCATTTCTCCCAATTAAGAACAAGATTAGTTTCTTCACATCTCTGTAAAATTTTGTCAAGATTGTGCCAACAATTATCAAAAGAAGTTCCATAGATGGAGAAATCATTCATGAATACTTTCCACAATTTCTTCACAAAAGCCATGAAAAATAGCAGACATGCATCTTTGAAACATAGCAGGAGCATTGCATAAACCAAAAGGCATACATCTATAAGCATAAGTTCCTTAAGGACAAGTAAAGGTTGTTTTCTCCTGATCTTTTGCCCTAACCCCAAATTTGAGAAAACCCAGAATAACCATCAAGAAAGCAAAAATGAGTTTTCTTAGACAACCTCTCTAGAATTTGATCAATAAAGGGTAAAGGATAATGATCTTTCTTAGTAACTTTATTAACCTTTCTAAAATCAATGCACATTCTATAACAAACTACTACTCTTTGTGGAATAAGCTCATTGTTTTCATTAGGCACAACAGTCATTCCTCCCTTCTTAGGGACACAATGCACAAAGCTCACCCATCTACTATGAGCAATAGGAAAAATAATACAAGCATCAAGGAGTTTTAATACCTCATTTCTTACCACTTCCTTCATCTTAGGAATTAAACGGCGTTGATCTTCAACTACTGGCTTTGCATCAGGTTCAATATTAATAACATGCTGACATATAGAGGGAGAGATCCCTTTCAAATCATCAAGTGTATATCCAATAGATCCACGGTGTTTCTTTAATATTCCCAATAATCTTTCCTCTACTTCACCTGAAAGTTTAGCACTAATAATAATAGGATATACTTTCTTATCATCAATATAAGCATATTTAAGATCATCAGGCAAAGATTTTAAATCAAAGACAGGATCCTCCTTGGGTGGTAATGTGGTACCCAAGTCCTCCACGGGTAAATTATGTTTCAGTATCACCGGTTGACGAAGAAGAACATCGTCAATCTCATTAATTTCTTCCATAAAGACTTCACTTTCATGGTCCTCCATATATTGCTGCAAAGCATTGTTAAGAGCAAGAGCAATAGAAGCAAGTTGTTCAACTTTAAAATTCTCATCAGGCAATTTAGATTCATAAGGTGCTCTAGCAAATTTGGAGAAATTGAAATCATAAGATTTTCCATGAAATTTAGTGAATAACTTCTCCCTTTTACAATCTATAATAGCCCCACAAGTGTTCAAGAACGGTCTACAGAAAATAATGGGACAAGTTTTACTAGCGGCCTTACCAAGTACTATAAAATCAGTGGGATATTTAGTTTTACCACATAAAACTTCCAAATCCCTAACAATACCAATCGGAAAGACAATTTCTCTATTAGCAAGCTGAATGACCACATCAATATCCTCAAGCTCAGAAGAACCAATTTCATGCATAATTTCTTTATAAATCTCATACGAAATAACACTGGAACTTGCACCAATGTATAAACCATAATAGCAATGATCACCAATCTTAACAGAAAGCACATGAACACTAGTTTTGTTAGGTCTATGAGGACGAGAGACTATATTAGATGCATCCTCGCAGAGGACGATATGTTCATCCCCTACATTTCCACAGTCAAGATCTTTAACTATTGCTACTGCAGGTTCAAGAGTTATTTGTTCATTAGGTTCAATAGATTTCTTAATGCTCTTATTAACCACACTAGCTACAATAGAGTGTTCTTTCACTTTAGCAGGGAAAGGCATTTTTTCAATATAAGGTTCAGGAACAACAGGATTAAAAGCATGCATTTCTATATTTCTAGCAGGAACAATATCTTTATAAGGTGCATGATATTTGTGATAATCCTTTTTAGGAATATCAAGATAGGAGGAAAAATCTTTAAGACAGTTTGCAAATATTTGAGAATCAAGACCACAAACAGCACTAACATTATAGAAATCATCTGTTCCATTAAAAGATTTAATGCATTCATAATCATAATTTATACCTGAATTTATACCTTTGTCATCCTCCCATCCTTCAGTGTTTTCTTGAATACGATCAAGAAGATCCCATTTAGCTTCTTCCTTCATACGTGTGAATGATCCAGAATAAGAATCATCCAATAAATCCTTATCATGAAGAGAAAGCCTTGCATAAAAATTAATGATAACAATATTACTCGAGAGCTCATGAACGAGACATTTACGCATTAATAAGTTCATTCTCCCCCAATTTTGGAAAATACACTCTCCATCATGAGGCCAGAAATTATATATTTAATTCCGGTCTTTATGAATCTCACTAGGAGGATAGAATTTAGAATAAAAGAGAGGAACAATTTCCCCCATCCAATAAATTCACCATTCTTCAGTAATTTGAACCATTCAGCGGCTCTTTCTTTCAGCGATAAATAAAATAATTTCCTATTAACTGCATCCATTTTAATACCTGCACACCTGAATAACTCGCATAATTCGTGTATAAAGAGCAAATGATCACCGGGATGGACAGTTCCATCTCCATAATAGCAGTTATCGATAACACGTCCAACAATTTTCATAGGTATTTTATAAGGATCTAATTCAGCAGATAACGGGTCACCTACTACCCTAGCAGTTACAGTAGTAGTACCCGTAAATAGAGAACCAAAAGTATTCTTCATAATGAAATAAAACAACAGACGGAAATAAAAACAACACTCACAGTAAAAGTTTCTCTTACCAACTCCACTTACCAATAGCACTTCACTCCCCGGCAACGGCGCCAGAAAATAGTCTTGATGATCCACAAGTATAGGGGGTGTATCGTGGTAGTTTCGATAAATAAGAGTGTCGAACCCAACGAGGAGCAGAATGTGTTGACAAGTAGGTTGGATAGAGAATTCAATGTAAACACTAGCAAACGGGTTTTTGGTTGTTTTGGATATAGCAGATAAATAAAGTGCACGTAAAAAATAACAGTAATAAAAATTGCAGCAAGTGGCCCAATCCTTTTGAGAGCAAAGGACAAGCCGGTTGTTCTACTTATGATTACCAAACGTTCTCGAGGACACATGGGAATTTCGTCAAGTGCTTTTGCTTCATATAGTTGATTAATATATATTGGTTCGTTAAGTGTTGTGTGGGTGAACCTATGCTAATGCACCGCCCAACTAGGACTAATACATACTTGTGATTATACCCCTCGTAAGCATCCGCAAATACAAGAGAGTAATTAAGATAAATCTAACCACAACCTTAAAACTCCCGAATCCTACAATCCCTCGTGCATTGGTTTCCTAACGGGGGTTTAGGTTTCTGTCACTCCAGCAACCCCAAAATTAGTAGCCAAATACACAATGCATCCTCCTAGGCCCATAAATGTGAAGTGTCATGTAGTCGACGTTCACATGACACCACTAGAAGAATAGCACCACAACTTAAATACCGAACCACGAGATATTACTTCAACATAACTTCACTACTAACATCATGACTTCTCCCATGTCCTCAAGAACTGAATGAACTACTCACGAGACATCATATGTATCATAATCAGAGGTGATATAATGGATAATAACAATCTGGTCATAAAGTGCAAACACCGATAAATCTCACAAGCATCAACTACTAACAAGTAATCCACACCGGGAGAGAGATCTAGTGATAAACAATGATAAAGACCCCTAATTGTTACAACGGGATGAAGGTGGAAGATGATGGTGCTGGTGACGATAATGATGATGATGATCTCGATGAAGCCTAGAGTGATGACGGTGAAGATGGTGACGATTTCCCCTCTCCGGGGAGGAATTTCCCCGGCAGATTTCTCCATGTCGGAAAGCTTTTCTCTCTCTATGTTGTTTTCCACCCCGAGGCGGCGGCGGAATAATTCTTCGATGATGTTTCTGTGCTTAGGGTTCACTGGGGGTCAAGTACGCGAAAGGGGGCACCCAGGAGTGGGCCACGGGGGCCAGACCACCCCCAGGCGCGGCTAGAGGTGGGCCGCCTGGTGGTGTGGGCCCCAGGTGGCCCCCTCCGGGTGCCCTTCTAGATAGCTTCCTCCTCGAGACTTCTAAGAGTCCTCCGGTGTTGCCACTCTTCTTCTGATCCTCTGAAATAGGGTGTCCTGACGGTGCTTTTTTCCATCAGATTTTCTGTTCCGGTGTTTCTTCTCCCATAATTATTAAACATGCAAAATAATATAAAATAACATAAGTAATGTATCATAACATGTAATATATCGATGAATAACAGAAAATAACGATATAAAATAGTGATGCAAAATGGATGTATCACTCCCAGGTGACCCACGGGGTGCTGGGTTTGTCCTGGGAACGCCGGGTGTTTTTTTTGGCCGAAATCGGTGGTTTTCGGCACCCTCGGGGGGGGGGGGGCGAGTGGGAAATTTTGGAACTTCCGGTACCGAAAAAATGCCCTGGGGGCGCCTTGGGGTGAGTGGAGATTCTCTTAGAGGTGGTAGAAAATGATACCTCGGTGGCCTTAGCCATGAAGCACTTGGCGGAAGGTTGAGGAAGATTCTCATTGCGGGATTCACAGATTGATGCAGATGATGATGATGCAATAGCAATAGCGGCCACTTCACTTGTGCTTTCTTCTTCATCGTCACCGGACTCATACTCTTCTTGAGTCACTAGCACAAACCTTGAAGGTGTTTTTTCTTGTTGAAAGGTTTCTCCTTGAAGAGAGTTTTCTTGTGAGGGAGCTTTGACTTATCCTTGAGAATACATTTTCCTTCTTGACTCTCTCTATTCTGAAAAGGGCACTCGACAGCAAAGTGATACTTGTCTTGACAATTGAAACAAGCCCTCACTTTTTGAGTCCCTTCCTTTCCATAGCTTCCCTTGGTCTTCTCCTCAACATATGCCTTTGCCTTGGGAGGATTCTTCCAAAACCTTTACACGACAAGAGCAATTAAGTCTTTAAGCACGAGATCATACTCTTGATCTTTCAACAGAGCCAAGTCTTCACATTCAAACTTTTCTTGTTGATCCACCATCTTGGTCACAACCTTGGACTGCAAAGCAATGGAGGCTCCTTTGTGCATTCCAATAGCACGAGAAAAAGTGTCATGAGCAAGATTTGTTTGAACTTGGAAGGAGGCCATCTCTTGCATCACCTCGGTTGAGGTCATGAGATGATAGTTGTGTCTTCCTTGAAGGCTCTTCAATTCCACGGGCTCAAATGGAATAAGGGCACTCACGTACTTCCTCTTGATCAAATCATCATTCACATGAGTGGCACCAAGATCACTAAAGGCGGTTACAAGGGTCTTCAGTCTCCGGTACACGTCCTCATGGTTCTCACCATCATGCATATAGAACCCGTCGGCCTCATTGCTCAATGTATCATACCTATTCCTCTTCATGCTTGCATTTACTTCAAGCATGGGAGCAAGAGCATCCCATGTTTCTTTGGCGGCCGAGTATTGTTGAAGGTGTGGCATGATCTTCTCACCCGCGGCTTGTTGAATCATTTGCAAAGCCACGAAATTAAGTTGACAATCAACCAATTCTATTCTTTTCAAGTTCTTTAGATCAACGGGCTTGTATCCATCTTCAGTGACTCTCCATATCTCAATGCAGATAGAGTTCATGCGAGTTTTCATGTAATATTGCCATTGACCAAAAGAATATGCTTCAATTTTAGGAGGGTCGCCTCTATTGTTTATATGAGGATGTGGGATAGGAGGATTGGGAGAGTAGCAACCGGGAAAATTATGGTACTCTTCCTTTCCATCCTTTCCCTTAGAAGGTAAAGTTTTATGGGAGGAGGGATCATCACTTTTAGTTCCTTCACCCTCATCCTCATCTTCCTTGTCTTCCGAAATGTCTTCTGGAGGAGCTGATTATACGGATACCGGAGCTTTGGCTTTTAAGAATTGCGACATCAACTCACGCAACTCCTTCATTTGGGCCTCCATGGAGGAGGTCAAAGAACTTTGCAATTCCTAGAGATCATCTATGGTGGCCGGTGACGTGGCCCCGGAGGTGTCCTCTTCGGTGGCCATACTAAACTCTTAGGCGGTTAAGCCCAAAATAAGAACCGAGGATCTGATATCAATTGAGCAGATAGTATGGGAACATAGAGGAGGGGGTGAATAGGTGCTACTTCAAATTTTAACCCTTTTCAATTTAGGATTGACACAAAGATAAATTATCTAGATATGCAACTACGGTGAATTTACCTATATGACAAGAACAACACTAAGCAAGATACAAACACAAAGTAAAGGAGAGAAAACGATGTAACCGATAACGGAAGCACACAGAGACAATGATGTATTCCCAAGTTACTCCTTTTGAGGGGAGTACATCTTGTTGGAGGGGTGTGAGTTTCGCCACAAAGGCCTACCCAACGCCACAAAGGCCTCACCCTATTCTCCGATGAAATTCGCCACAAAGGTCTAGTTCACCTTCCACTATTGATTCCCTTTGAGGCGGAAATCGGTGCATTTACAATGGGTTTGAGGCACACACCGACAGCCGAATTGCGGGCATCAAAGAACACCAAAAATCTTGCTACAATCACAAGTGAGCAACAATGGAGTCTACGTTTTCCACAAAGAAACCCTAGAATCAAATCCCTCAAGCAAATAAGGGGGAAATTAAGAACGAGTTGGTGAATATGTAGGTCGGGGCTTTCTCCTTCAATCTTTTGAAGATCAATGAGTTTGGGTGGAGGGATTGGGAAAAATCTTGGATTTGGTGAGCTCAATAAATGTGCATTGAATGTCTTCGATGAACTAGAGCTCTTGGGGAAGAAGGGGGTATTTATACCCCTCCATAATTCTGGTCGTTGGAGGCAAAAATTGGAGCCGAATATTCCGGTTCAAACTTGAACTGGATATTTTGGTTAGTTGTTCTGCTGTAGATCGGAGATTTCGACATCAGTTGACCAAACCGGAAGTTCCGGTTTCACCAAAATTTCTGGGACAAATTTCCGGTAACCTCTAGAGAGGAAATGGTTCTCTCACTTAGCCAATTTTCAAGATCTTCTCTTCCAACCGGAAATTCCGGTTGGTCCGAAATTTCCGGTTGACTCCAGAGAGCAGAAACTCCAAGTCCTTAGCCCTTTTCGCGCTGGTCTTCCCAACCGGAATATCCGGTTTCGCCCTAGAAATTTTCGATTGAAATTTCGGGTTATCTCCGGTGCTCGGGAGAAATTGGTTCTTAGAATTTTTGGAGAAAAATTCATAACCGGAAATGTCGGTTGATCCAAAATATCCGGTTACCACCAAAAGCAAATCAGGATGATCTATCTGCACCTTCTTCCGGTGTTCAATGTGAATGAGTAACTAAACACTAGCACCACTTAACACCTTTATAAATAACATTGTTAGTATTGTTAGCTAACACACAAAACACTTGGGATTAAGAAATGCACTTTCACTAACCATATAGTCTTTTGCATGTCAGCAGGGTCGTGGCACTGGATATGTGCTTGGATATAGTCATTAAGCCATGCGATGAAACTGTGCACATAGTAGTTGTCTGGTAAAGCTGGGATGTCTCTTCTAAGCCAATTCATTGCTACCTCAAACTTTTGTATGTCTGCTGCTACAGAAGTGACATATTTAATGGAGTGGAAGTTCTTGATATTGTCACATACTGATGCTTCTGCAAATCTGTCTCCCAAATGTCTGCAAAATCTAACAGGGAAAAGAAGAACCATCTAGGAGCTCACCTGCCGATTAAGCCCATTACCTCGTCGATTGTTTCTTGGAGGGAATTGGAAGGAACGATAGTGGCAGTACTCTCCCTCACGAGGGGCGCGCCAACATAGACATCGGTACTTGCGCGACGCACCCTCTTCGCCTCATGAGGCTCGCTCTGGGCCTCTCACAGGTCTTTCAGGTCGAGCGACTACGAGGGACGCGGAGGTGAGACGCTAGATTCCTTGACGGACTCGCTCTCCCCTCCTCTTCCTTCCCGCCGTTGGAGGAGATCTTCACGAGCTGGCATTTCTTTGTTTCCTGCGTCTCACCCTCCGAGGCAAGGCCGGAGCCCTTCGTGCCTTCAAAGTCGTCGTTGCTCTCGTCGACGGGACGTGACGTGAAGGGGTTGTCCTCCCTCGACTCTTCTCCCTCCCCAAGGGAGCCCCACTGGTCGAAGCGCGACATCGCGCTGACAAATGCATCCCTCGCCTTGTCGATAAGGCTGTAGAGGGGAACGGCAGAAGAAGGAAGATTCGGAGAGAATCGTTGGCGAGAGCATGTAGGTGATAAAATGGGTGATCAATCATTTTTTCATATTTTAAACAACCATACACCATTATGGGCATAGTAGATATCATGGAACCAGTGTCACAATAAGCAATACAGGTTTGATTATCAATCCAAATTTTAATGTAAGGTTCCTAATCATTATCTCATTCTGTGAGGACTTGCCCATATTGTAGATGGTTTTCTATTTTCTTCAAGCTTAAACATCAAGTTTCTTCTCGATTTTATCAAGTCTATCAATTATAGCATTCATCCCACTATCATCCATCAAGAAACTGACTAACCCATTTATAGCATCAAAAGCTTTAGTTTCTTTGTATTCTAAAAAGTTTCCTCCTGCAACCAATTCCAAAGCATGCTTGCACCAACCGAAAATACCAAGTTAGAAGAACCCAATCAGTATATATTTAAAGCTAGCACATGTTGTATTTTTTGTGTGCAACATAAATTATTTCCAAGCATCTTTCAAACTTTCCATGCATTATTGTTTGAAGATGAGGACCTTAGACTCAGGTGATATTAAAAAAGAGTAGAGCTAGACATACTAATAAAACAAAAATAAAAGAATACTAACAGAAGAGGAAAAAGACGAAAAGCCCAAAAACTAAAAAAAATTGTGTTTTTGATAAAGAGAGAAAGAAAACAATAAAAACAAGACTAAACAAAAAAAAGTAACTAACCAATAGAAAACAAAAGAGAGAGTGGGACTATGTAACTCCTCTATCTGGAAACTTGAAATCCCCGATAGTAGTGCCAGAACTTGTTTGATGTTTTCTAGTGAAGTTGGTTAAACCCCAAGTGGAAGGTATAATATAGCACCACAGTAGTTTCCCCCGGTTAAGGAACCAAGGTTATCAATCCTGTAGGATTTGTAAGTCTTTCAACAGGGTGGCTTGTTGTCTGGCGCGTGAATAAGATTGGACCTGCACACAAAACACAAACTCCTCTCGTTCCCAACTTTTAGAAAATTTGTCAAGTTTACTGTCTTGTTGTAAACAGAGGTATTAAACATATGGTGTTTTTTGAGATGAAAAGTAAAACAGAACAATGAGCAAGTGATGATGAAAAACAAGTAAACGAGGTTTGAATCAATGTAAAAGAATGACCGGGGCCATAATTTCACTAGTGGCATCTCTCAATAAAAAAATACACATTTTGGGTAAAAAAAGTTACACCTAGGAACTTGAAAAAACATTAGGGCATAATAATGCTATTGTGAGAAGATATAGTCCAGGGTTCTAATCATGTAGGTATTACATCAAGGCAGATAGATCGCTATCTAGCATGCACCTATATCTATAATCCACCTCAAGAAAGCAATCTAGCAAATCTCTCTAGTTTTAATTTGCAAGCCACATACAATTCCATTAAGATCAATACATAATGTAAACAACAATTCTCATCACGCGAACAATAACACCACTGCTTTCCCCTTAGTGGAAACAACACATACTCCCCATGCATGTTTCTATCACTCGAACACATGCAACAAGGAGGCATGAACCACTATATAGCATAAAACTCCTTCTTGGAGACGCATACAACAACTTGGCTGGATTAGCCATACACATCGGAGAGCGTACAAGAACACAGTAAAACACTAACAAGATATAAGTGAAGCTTAGATAAAAGACATGAACAAACTGATCATAATGTCATGATTCATCGGATCCCAGCAAACACAACACGTAGAAATTACATAAGAAAGATCTTTATCATGTTAGACATCTCACAAGACCAGGGCATGATAGCACAAGGAGAAATGATCGCCATCTAACTACTGCTATGGAGCCGTAGTCCAAGGATAAACTACTCACACATCATCGGAGAGGCAGACATGGTGATGAAGAAATCTCCGGTGACAATTTTCCCTTCTGGCAGGGTGTCAGAGCAGGACTACTAAAGCCCTAAATTGGACTTTCAAGGTGACGGCGCCTCCGTATCTGTTTCGTGGAAATTTTCCGTCCCACATGTTTTTTGGTCAGAAGACAATATATCGGCAAAGAGGCGACGTGCGGGGGGGTTCACTGCCACGAGGCGATGGGGAGGAGCGGCAGGGGGGCCACCCACGCGTACGCATCGTCTGGTGGGATAGGGCCTTCTCTACAGCTTCCCTTCGGGCTCCGTCTTCGTCTCGAGTAAAAACTAGCCTACGTGTAATTTTAGGACTTTTCGCAAATATTTCATGTACAACTTTTTTGAGACAAAAAGACAGCAGAAAATAGCAACTCGCATTAGGCTAGGTTAATATGTTAGTTCAGAAAACACCCTAAGAAATTGTAAAAACATCATTAAAACATGTAGCAATCATAAGAAACAAGCACATAACAACAAACAATTATAGATACGCTTCATTATGCACCACGAAAATGATAAATCTGATAAACGGTTAAATCTATGAAACATTTTAAATTTTTGAATTTCTTATTTAATTTAGGATGACGACGTCATTTTCATCATTTAGTACATGCATAGTAAGATGAGGACTTCTTTGGTAAAAAATCCGACTAAGGTAGTCAAGCAGCTGTCTACGAATTTGCCAAATATGGAATGCCTACTAGTGTCCTTTATACTGGAAGGATACCCTGCGTGTTGTTGCGGGGACCGCTTTAAATCTACAGTATATTGTAAACAAAAGTTTATAAGAGACGTGTCATTATGTTTTCTAAGTGAATATGTGAAGTTTAATAGATCGTTATATATTTTTAAAATTACTAATATAAATAATTGGATGGTTTAATAAATGGAATATGCGTAGCTTATGTAGTGATTAATAAATATGAGTGAAGATGACATACACAATTGATTGGCTAGAAGAATGGATGGTGTGGAAAGATAGAAAAATCATTAATATATGTTACTGAGGTTTTACTTTATAAGAAGTATATATAGATAGATTATTTCTAGACACTTTTTTGCACATAAACAAATTTTGTTCTTCCACTAGTAAGTTTCAGAATTTGAGGCCAAACTCATCTGTACAATATTTTTTAGCTACTCCGATCCATAAAAACTGTCGCTTATTTTATATTAAGCTAGTACAAACTTTATACTAACTAGGTGACACTTTTTATGCATCGGAGGGAGTAACAATTTCTATGTGGCACGGGCTAACTTCTTGCTGGGCTAGGCCAGTAAGCGATCTAAAGTTATAAATCGCTGCAGCTGTAATATATCGGGCTCTTTTTAGCGACCCAATAAATTTTACTCCCTCCGTATCAAAATATAAAATGTTTTAGCATTTTGTAGATATAGTGTATCTAGACATGTTTTAGTGTTTAGATTCATATGCATTTTACACTAAAACATCTTATACTTTGATACGGAGGGAATAGTATATGCTAGCCCATGCCCGGCAGAAAAGCAGATTTCGTATCCATTGGGCCAACACTAGATGACTAACGTATCCAGTGGGCCAATTAAATAACGTTAGCACAGTCTGCTTAAATAGGAAATTAACGTTAGCGCATATATACTCGTTTCTCAACAAAAAAAAAATCATGAAATGCTTGCATTTGACTACTTGATCCGTCCCAAAATAATTTACTTTCATGTTTCTAAATATTGATTTATATACACACTAAAAAAATGTCTAAATACATCTAAATTTAGACAAATGAAAGTAGGTATTTTGAGACCGAGGGAGTATAATAAACCACGGAAGTAAATCGCCTTGCTTCGTCGGCACCCCACGGAAGCGGACGGTTCCAAGTCATTTTATCCAATATCCAAGCACAAGCTTCACCTTCACAGTGCACAGCAGAGGTCGGTAGAGTCACCAAGCCACCGGCCGTGACAGTGAAAAGGCGCCCACGCCGTGATCGAGAGGTTAGTTCGACACCGCATGCGCGCGCGCGAACGATCACAGGAAAATTGAGCCCGCTGTTTAATTCGACCCCTTGTAAGCGTGTGCACTGTGCAGTGGTAGTACTACGTGTGAAGCGACGTTTTTGAAGAATTATGGTCATCTTGACATGAGATGTCGCCATCGTGGAAGGTCCCCAATTCCCCATCCTCACTCCTGTGGCTACTCGTACATTCCTGTCACGTCGGCTTGATGCCCAAGCATTCCGCACGAATTGGGGTGAGCGATGCGAAAGGAGACCGTAGAACATGTATGCATGCATGCTATCCTGGTACTAGAACTAACGTGCCGCGCTTATTGCTGGCATTTTCTGAAAATTTCATCGTTTCGACCGTCCCACGTCGTGGAGCGGAAGATTGCACGGGAGCCCGCCCCAGCTTGCCACGGCATCGTCGGCAAGTTCTTTTCGTCTCCGGTACTCAGTTTGGTGAACGGATCGCATCGCATGTCACACGCGCACACATCACAAAGGTCCGCCGGGAACCCAGTCCTTCCGCGCGCGGTGTCGCGGTGACGGCGACCGGGCGATGGACGCGCTGTTCGGCCGCAATGAATGTCAAAAGAGTCCGGCGACGCTCTCGCGCGCGCGTTCCGGAGGAACCACGGCTGTTCTTAATTTCAGGCCTATCGTCCCATCAACCGGTTGCCGTCACGCGCACATCGGAGAGCTCAGCGCGCGCCGGCCTGCACTGCCGCGCACATCGACCGAACTCCCGGTCGTCCCGGTCGTGGTCATCGTGGCTCAAGTCCCCGGCCAACTACCGATCTGCATATGCCGCCATGCTCCGGTCACATCCTTTGGAATTCAGGGGCTCCTCAGTCGCACGCACGCGCCCGCGTTATGCCGACATGGACGTCACAGTCGCGCAGGCAGGGCGGTGGGCGGACTGCGCCGGAGCAGTGACCAACCGTACGTTCGGGACACCGGCAAAACGCAATGTTCCGATCGTCGCCGCGGTTAACGACTTGATGGCGCAAGCTAGCATGGTTCGTGCATGCGGAGAGCATCGCCTCGTCGCTGCGTGTCGATCGAGCTCGCTCTGTCTAGCCGCGTCAATAAGTCGTGATATGGGCCCGCTATTCATTTGTGTCAAAATAAGGGATCGGTACGTAGTGACTAGATTAATGAGCACCTATGGATGCAAGTTTTCTGGGCAAAATGGACTATGGTGACCGGGTGGAGAAAGTAATTCACAGACTGCATCTCGGGCGAAAATTTTTCGAAATCTAACCTTTTTATGTAGCGCCCAACCTCAAGACGCTACACCCTTCTATGTAGCGCCCACGGCCTAGGCGCCACACATCTGCATACGTGGCGCTGCGGGGCCAGCCGCCTGCCTGCGTGGCGCCTGGCTGGTGGGCCCGAGCTGCGCATGTGTAGCGCCTTTACGCTAGGCGCTACACATCGAATCAACTTAAGCCGCGCGCGGCGCCCCTCTTCTCTGTTTCCAGTACCGAACGAAGAACAAAGAAGACAGCAGGTTTCCTCCTCCCCCTCTCTAAATCTTCCTCAAATCCATCCCCATCTGAAGGAGAAGTGGAGGGGTTTGCTTCTCAAGTGCTTTGCCCAGGTATTTCTCCTCCGATCCCCTCTTTTCATCCACAAATTTTCTCAGATTTGGCCTCCATGTAGCAATTTCGGTGGAACCCTAGTTTCTAGTTGGATTTGATTTTGGTATGGAATAATGAGTTGTTTGAATTATCTTTAGCATTAGGGTAGCTATAGTTTACATTGGTAACAATCTAGTAGGTTATTTTAGTTTAGAAACCAAATTTGTATGTTAGATTATTTGGTTGTTGGTATGAAAATGTGTGGATATTTTTCGTGCAATTATATTGTGGGATACTCACAATGATTTGGAATATGTAGGATGGTATGGTTACTCGATGATTTCTATGATGTTAAACACCGGGCCTATATGATATCGGAGAAGAGGAAGGTAAAATGATTATTTGTGCACTTTAATGTTTCTAATGTCGTGCTCTAGCAAATGTGTTGGATATGTTCTAACAATTTAACTTGTATGTTTGCAGGAACTTAAACCTTTGAAGATTCGGTATCATGGGGTCTCCGGCGACAAAGAAATGCCGTATGATGAGCGGTACACTCCGTACATCGAGATGGCCGGGCTCCTCCCTTTCATCCAGCTTGTTAGCCGGTCTACCCCAAACTTCAACGCGGCTGCACTTACCGCTCTCATCGACCGGTGGAGGCCGGAGACACACAGTTTCCACCTCCGTACCGGCGAGATGACTGTCACACTCCAGGATGTTTCCATGATCCTTGCTCTTCCTATTGAGGGGAAGCCTGTAGCTATGGACACCGATTCTGAAGGGTGGCGTCAGAATATGTTTGATCTTATTGGTGATGTTCCACCGGAGCCTGCTAACCCGAGTAAAGGGAGAGTCTCAGCCGGCGCTCCTTACACATGGATAGTAGAGAAGTACAAAATTTGCCCTGAAGGAGCCGATGAAGACTTGGTGAAGACGTACGCTCGCGTGTACATGTGGTATGTTATTAGTAGGTGTCTGTTTGCTGACGGCAATGGGAGGAACGCTCCATGGATGTGGCTTAAGGCGTTGACCATATTTGATTATGGATGGAGCTGGGGGAGTGCTGCACTTGCCTACTTGTATCGGCAGGTAATAAGTTGGTAAATTATAATGTTTCTTGATATCCATGTTGAACATGTATTGACTTTGCTTGCCATTATGTGCAGCGGGACGATGCTTGTCGTAGGACCACGACAAGTTGCGGAGTTGGTGGTTCTATGCTTCTACTCTCCGTGTGGAGCTGGGATCGTATACCAGTTGGACGTCCTAGAGAAATAAATTATGTTGATTGGCAAGCATATGGGAACAACCCTCTACGCCGCGCAACTTGGGCATACAAGTACGACATTGTATCGGAGACTCACAGCGATACAGATAACATGTATAGGCAGTACATGAACGAGTTGGATGCGCTTACTCCCGAGCAAATAAGTATTTATCCTAAAATGACTCGCTCACATTGTTTGTATCTTCCTTCTAATTGATGTCGACGTGCTATGCTGCAGGTGGATTGGGAGCCTTATGGGAAGGGGAACAGTTTTGGTGTCTTGCGTGCTTATGATTTGAACCCAAAGTGCATGGAGGAACAAGGTTTATGGCTTATGCGGTGCCCGTTGATATGCAATTGGGCGATTGAGTTTCACTTGCCACACCGCGTTCTGAGGCAGTTTGGGTTGTTTCAGGCTCACCCACCAGAGTGGAAGGACACAGACAAGTTGCTTCATGAGTAAGATTAAATGACATATGTTTCGTTCGTACCTCTTTTTTTTTGTTTCTATTTGTTGATATGACTCCCGTGTTGGTATCTTCAAATGCAGCTTGGACCGGAGGAAACAGAGAAAGGTGACAAATTGGGAGAGACACCATAAGAAATATATAACCGAATTTGAACTGTGTGTGGAGGAAGCTCTCAAGACTGGATGGGGCAGGAGAATGTTGAAGGAGCATTGCCCCATTGCTTTCGACAACTACATTTGCTGGTTTCTTGAGAATACTCGCGTGGAGATATGCCCACCGGCTTTTGAGGAGGAGATATTGGAAGAGCCCATAGTGTTTGACGAAGTTGCTCAAATCCAATACAACAAGATGGTTAGGGAGGGCCACCAAACAGAAATCAGTGCTTCTAAATAGAAATTATCATGTTTAGAACCGCAAATTATTTTGCTTCTACTCCCAATCAGCATATATGTGTTATGGAAATGTGTCATGCTTCCTTACCCCATTTCAGATTTCTGGATATCATGCTTTTCTATTCCAAAGAATGGTTCTGCGAGTAACATAATTAGTTACTTTTCATGCTTGCTTTTTTTCAAATTAGTGAATGAATTTTTGTTATGTCCAATAACTTTTTTTTCACCATGTACAGGAGCTCCCAGATTTCCTGAAACCAATTTTTGAGAAGCATACATCTTTGTGGCTAAAAGAGGTTCAGAAGCATACAGCCAGGTTAACAAAGATGCACTCGAAGCACATGGCAGCTTTTGCTTCTGACGTGTTTGAAGCTATGAAGACACGTCAAGCCACACTTCCAGATGGGTTATCTATGCCTAGCATTGCTTCCCCGCCGGTTGGCTCACCACCCATAGCTGCCACCACCACTGTTACACCACATGCAGTTGTTCTGGGCCTTGATTCTGGGCGCTACACAATGACTTAGCACTTTCGAGGTTGCTTGCTCGTGGCTGCTCTCTGTTAAATATTTTAGCATGTGTAGCGCCTACGTCCTAGGCGCCACATGTACAAATTTGCCGCGCCAGAGGACAAACAGTCTCTGCTTTTCTGCGGGGGAAAATTCTGGGCATGTGTAGCGCCTTGCTCCTAGGCGCTACATGTGCAGAATTTGAAAAAAATAGAAACAACAATTTAAACAGAAACAGCAGTGTTAAATTCACAGAAAAATCAATGTAGAGTTCAAAAGCAGAAAGAGCAACGAGGTTCACAACAAGGTTAAGATAGCATAGTTCTACATAGTCCACGACATAATTGCACGTAGTTCACGACAACACGAATTACAATAGACCGATATGCGACACGGTTCAAAATAAAGAGACATAGTTCACAACCACATAAGGGAACATAATTCTCAAGCTCAAGTTCACATAGGGCATTGCTCTACTGTGTAGAGGAAGGTCCCTTGCCCTTCTCCTTCCTCTTAGAAGTGAATTCTTTTTCCTCCTCCTCTTCCCTTGCAAGGCGAGCCTCTCGAAGCACCCTCTCCCTAAATATCCTGCTCTCCCTCTCTTTCCTTGCGGCCTCCAAAGCCACGGATTTCATCCATCTCTCTTTAAAATCTTTCTGACGTTGCTCCGCCTCTTGCTGAGTCCGTTTCCTCATACGGTCTTCATAGATCCGTTGGTTCATACTCATTTGTAATCTTTCCTCCATCTTCGCTTCTTCCTCTTCTCTCTTCTTCCTCGCACGTTCCTTAGCTTCTTGCTCCTTCACCCTCCTCAAACCCACCTCCAAAAAGTTCGTCTTCTCGCCTTCATCGTCCGAGTCATCCACCCATTTCATTGGTGCCTTGTTGGGTTGAGACGCCGCCATACCTACAAAAGATATTAGTTAGTAAGAAGGCAAAAGTATGAACAAATAGTAAGAAGGCAAAAGTAGAAACAATAGTAATACAAAACAAAAAATAATGTACGTACGGATATGGTCCACGTAGGTATCCTATTATACTCTCTCTTCTACCACCGCCATGGCCTCCATAGCCACCACGTCCTCTAAATGCACCTTGGCCTCTCCGAAGGCCAAGTTGTCTCCCTCTTTGTTGTCTAGGAGCTTGTTGGCTAGTAGAAGCTTGTTGGCTCACTCTTTGTTGTGTTGAAGCTGGTTGGCTATTAGAAGCTTGTTGGCTAGGACCACCCCCACAAGGTTGGCTAGGAGTACCATGTTGGCTGTTTCTTGGTTGGCTACCAACATGTTGGCTTGTGCTAGTTTCATTTCCTTTTGCTCTTTTTCCTTGGGTGCATTTTCTTGAGTTGTGCCCCACAACATTGCACTTCCCACAACGTGTTCTCTCACGAGGCTCTTGAAATTGGTCGTTGCGGCATTCTCTCCCACCACGGCCCCAACTGTCCATGTCACCCCTAAAACGCTTTGTCTTCCGTCTTCCCCGTTTGATCACCTTCCATATCGGATCGGGCCATAGTTGAATTCCATGATACTCTGGCCATTGTGATCGGTCAAGGTATGGATGAAATCTAGGAGCCCATGTTTTTTTGGTCGTCACAATAGAGAATTCGGAATGTCTAACTGTGAGTGGGTGATTAATATCCACATTTCGGGTACGAGCCACCGTTAGCAAGTGAGAGCAAGCGAGATGAAGCAACCGTGGCCTTTCGCATGTGCAGTCACAATTCTTGAGAGAGACCTTAAACGCCCGACCTCCATGTTGGACACCATCGGCCGTGGTTCCTCCAGGCTCGTTAACTTGGTAAATCAACTCCTCATTATCATAAATTGTTGCTATTTGAGAGTCTGCCTTCCTTGATTCAAATTGCATGAAACTATCAACCTTTGGAGGAAACTCATACTTGTATTTGTGCTTGTTGTCTCCCATAATCTGCTTATCTGTTTCCTCCGAGTATTTTAGAAAATACTCATTCAACTTGGTGAATGTATACTCAACTATTGCGGTTACGGACAAAGCACGCACACCCTTCAGAACCTTGTTGAAGCATTCTGCCATGTTGCTTGTCATTTGACCATACCTACGGCCATCTTCATCAAAAGCTCTTGCCCACTTCTTCGTAAGGTGAATGTGCCTATTCAGCCACTCTTGCCCACCGGCATTGAGGGATCTATTAGCCAACAGTTTATTGTACAAATTTGCAAACCGCTTTTCGGAGAAAGCCATACAACAATCTTGAAAATCATCGGTCAACTCCTTGCTACCACATGCTCTATAGAAGTTCGAACAGAAATGCCTCATGCACCATCTATGGTGCAAAGGAGCATGGCCGGGAATATCAATATCAACCGCATTTAGAATTCCTTGATGGCGATCCGAGATGACACATATTTCCCTTTGAGGCAACAATACCTTGGTCCTCAAAAGATGAAAGAACCATGCCCAATTAACATTGTTCTCCGCATCCACCAAAGCAAAAGCCAATGGCACTAAACGGTTGTTGGCATCATTTCCTATTGCAACCAATAGAGTGCCCATGTATGGACCTGTCAAAAACGTACCATCAACGGAGATGACCGGTCTACAATGTTCAAAAGCACTCACACATTGCTCAAATGCCCAAAATGCACGGCCAAATACACGGACAGTCTTTCCGTTGAGGGTCCTTGTTTTCTCCCCAAAAGGCTCAACCACATGAACCATCCCGGGGTTACTGGCGGCCATGGCTCCCAACAACCTAGGGATTCGGTTGTATGCTTCCTCCCAGTCACCGTACAACATCTTGAATGCGGCTTGCTTCGCCTTCCATGCCTTTCCATACTTCACCTTGTAGTGAAAAAGGTTCTCCACAAGTTCCATGACACTCTTAATACTCATCGTTGGAAGTGACGAGATGGAGTTGGAAAGCCTATAAGCGATGAACTCGGAGGTCAGTTGCCGGTGGTCCTGATTCACTTTCTTTCCATCGGCACTCTTGCCATCCAGCTTCTTGCCTCGGCACATGTGAGTTGCCGCACAACTAGATATGTGCCATTCGGGCCCTTTTTTGAATGGTTTTGCACGCACAATCCATGGACATCCATCCTCCAAGCAAGCAACCGTGTAACGCTTCGTTCTGTCCGAATGGACAACTCTAAACGGACGATGGTACTTCACCGCGTACTCCTTGATCCATATCTGAAATTCCAACAACGTTGGAAACTTCAAACCGGGATATATCCCACTCTCCACATGATTCATATCCCGGTAAGAAGTTGGTCTAGCTCCGAGCTCTATACCCTTGCCGCCGTCCACCGTGGCTTCATCCGCAAGACTAACATCACGAAACAACGGAATCCGATGATCCCGTCCCAATACCTTCTTGAAAGCTTCCGCCTCCTTCGCCGTGAACCCCTCCTCATCAACTTCTTCATCCGGACCCTCGTCATCGGACTCCGATGCATAGCATCGAGAATATGGTATGTCATGATCCATAGTCTCTTGCACATAATATGCGTCCAAATCTCCAACATTGTTGTCATTGAGTTCGACTCCATTCTCATTATCCTCATTCTCATCATCCTCATACTCATCATCCTCATACTCACTATTTCTCTTCAATGCATCATCTTGGTTATTCCTAATGGGGCTCAAAGTTTTCCTCACTTCATGTTGGGTGGAAGGAGGTTCAAAGATTACATCTAGGTTCGGGAGTGTTGGACTCAAACCATGAAATGGGGAGGCACAACGGTTCAAGTCCAAGTTCATACGAGCATCAACCTTTTTAGTGGCAAATAACTCGAGAGACTTTTCTAGTGACTCGGCCACGGTCTCCTTGTATGCAACCCAACGTAGCTCGGAGTTGATACGCAAAAACTTCCAACGAAGGTGCAATCCATGACCCGCGTTATGTCTTCCCTCCAACTCTACTTCATGAGTTCGGTCCATCCAATTCAACTCAACTCTAACTTGTTCCAAAACCTCCGCATAGGTAGGACTACGCTCGAAGACCAACGATATCTCATCCGGATCCGGTTCCAAATCACCTTTCATGAATGCATCCTTGTCCACATGATGAACATGAACAATTCTCGACATTCCTAAAATAATGAAGACAATAATATGGAAAATTATAACATTTCGTTTCTACTCATGCTAATATTAACTTATAATATTCATACACCTAATCTTTGAACTAACATACTCAACTTAACAAAAGACCCCTAGCACTAACAAGTATCTAACCCTAACCCTAGCAAATATCTAACCCTAACCCTAACCCTAACCCTCACAAATATCTAGCCCTAACATATAAGAACCCTAACCCTAACATTTAGGGGACCATACAAGCCACCAACTAGGCAATTAAACCACAAACACCATGCATCATTGGGGTCAAATTGAATTTCTAGGGTTTCCAAGATTGAAACAAAAATCAACCAAAAAAAAGGTTTCTAATTGGTCAAAACAAGGGGAAATGGAGGACATTACCTCTAGGAATTTGTTGGGGGCAAGATTCGATGAAGAAACCTTCAAATCGGAGGATTTGAGGAAGGATTTGAGAGGAGAGGGAGGGGAGCCGCTGGGGGAGCCTTCTCTTCCTCCAAAAAAACGATAAGTGTTGCTTGGGTGCGGGGGAGAGGGGGTCGTGCGCGACTTAGTGTACTCTATGTGTAGCGCCTAGAGCTCAGGCGCTACACATGCACGCTCGGGCCCACCTGCCAGACGCCACGCAGGCAGGCGGCTGGCTCCGCAGTGCCACGTACGCAGAAGTGTAGCGCCTAGCTACAAGGCGCTACATAGAAGGGTGTGGCGCCTAGGCGTTGGGCGCTACAGAAAGAGGTTAGATTTCGAATTTTTTTCACCCGAGGTGCAGTCTATGAATTACTTTCGAGTTGTGGTCAACAGAGTCCATTTTGCCAGTTTTCTGAAAGAAAATCAGCTTCTCAACCGTTCCGTACATCTAGCGTCTATCCATCTGTACTACGCATGTAGAGCCAAACTCCGGAGTCCAGACCGTTGCAACTAACGGAGTCCATGTCTCCCTGCCCCGGTGGCCCGGTCCGCCGGTCTCCCCTGCACTGTCGCCCGTTTCTGTTAGGAACCAAAAAACTAAAGAAAACAGTCCAGTCTGTGTATGCTACACTAGTTTCCAATACTCTTGCGCTGTAGTGTCCACTGCCGAGAAATCCTGGTAGGGGGAAAGATGGAACAAAACATGTAACCAAACTGGCAGTCAAGTTTCAGTGCACCCATGCATGGTTCTAAAAACACTTTGCACACGTATCGTAGACAAGCCCAGGCTGGATGGAAGTTCATTAGCGACAAAAGCGACCAAGCAGAAGCACACCGTTGCCTTTAGCCAGGAGCAGAAGCATCTAGCTAGGCACTAACTATTGCAATGCAAGCTAAGTGGGGTAGTTAATGATCAGTCCTGTCCTAATGCGTACACAGCACAAGCAAAGCTAAGCTAAAATCCTGTCGAGCCAAGAAAGAAAAGGGGTCTTGGTCGAGGGAGCAAGCAAGGAGAGAGGTGAGCAGCACGAATGGTTGATGTCTGCCGGGAGAAGAGGCGGGAAAACAAAAACCATGTGCTGTACGTTTGCTTCGATTCTGCCTCATGCATGCACCTGAGGCGAAAAACCGGCCCAAGTGGGGGATTAGATCTAGTGCAGCCATACGGAAGAGAGAATCAGAGATCATGCTCCGTGAATGAAAGCCTTTTGGCATGGCATAATTACTTAATTAGCATGAGACCCCTTTATGTGTGGCATTACTATAGCAACATGACATATCCATGGGAGAAACGCCTACATCGAGCGGAGACCGTAAAGGTGGAATGTGTTGGCTGAAACAAGAATAAGCAAAACAATCAAAGACTAGCTAGGACTAGGAGCATGCATGCACTAGTGTTAGTTGTTCTCCTATACTTAACAACGCAACCTTAGCCAAAGACTCTAATCATTCGGGGAAGGCAATGAGAAGGAGCTTGTTAGGGACAGAGGGACAAGTCGACAGGGCCATGGTTGAGCTCGGGGAGAACAAGCAAACACTGGGTTAGTACTTGACCACTTTGTATATTGTCACGATGCCTGGCTGTGTCCGAAGTAGACGCACGCGCGCGTATGCAGGTGGAGAAGGCTCCCCTGGAGCGCGAAAAACAAGGGTGGCCCCTCGTGAATGATGGCCTTTGCCGTCTCAACAAGGGCCTAGAGACCTGCAACCGCAACAACTACCAAGGCGGGCTGGGCAGGTGCATGCAGGGTACGGAGCAGGTTTATCCCATCGGAGGCAGAGAGATCGATGGGGGAGCTGAGCTGCGATGCGAAGCGAGCGCCACAACGGCCGCATTTGATTGATAAAGATAAAGATAATGCAGCATCAGCCCAGCTAGCCATGATTGTTGATGTGGGAGGCGCTCTAGGAGATTGTAGACCTGTGTGTGACTGTACATCGATCATCGCAGGCCTTGTTTTCGCCAAAAGGACTCCTTTTCTTTTCTTTTCTTTTCTTTCGACAAGTTTGTTTTATTTCGCGTGCTTTTCTTGACTAGTTTCTCTAGGCTAGATTAGCCTTTGCTAAGATAGGATAGGAGGTACTACTACTAAAAAGCGGCATATGCTGGGCTCTGGCTGGCTGAGAAGAGCAGCTAGCCAGCTAGGCACCCTAAAACTAAACTGGCGGCACTATTTTACTAGTATCTGCTACGCGCAGGTGTTAGTTGTTGTTGCATTAGTAAACGTGGCACAAACAGGCAAACAGCTAGCTTAGCACAGCATGACTGTTTCGGAGAATAATACTGCTGGGGCAAATATGGTGCCACATCCTAATTAATCGAGCGCATGCAGGGCCAACAAAGGTGCACACCACAACGAGAGGAGCGGCGCTGGAGTCAACCAGACGAGTGACTACAGTTGTGGGGAAAAAAATCGAGAGAATTTATTTAGGAACCCACGAAACCGCACATTTTTTTATACAAGAAAGGCAGAAAAACCATTTACAAGATCAACATTACAGACAAGGACAAAGCCAAAATACTCGCTAGAGCAACTACTCACAATAAACCCGCTTTTTTCCACTTCTCCGCTTCGCCCATGATTCCATCAAGGAGCGCCGCAGCCGACTTCGACTTGGCCTTGAATACCCTCTCACTCCTTTCAAGCCAAATCGACCTCAAAATCAGCAAGATTAACGTCCCGATCTTTTAGGCCAAGCTTCCGAGATGGACGTCCACCAAGGCAGCAACTCACCATCCACCGTGGGAGACACGTCTGGCCTGTGGAGGCCCGCAAGAACCTTGAACCAAATGACACGAGCAAAAGAACAAGTGAGAAGAAGATGTTCAACTGTTTCCACCTCCTGGAGGCACATCGGCCACGTGTCGTCGACCGTTAGCCCATGTCGCTTCTGCCGCTTCCCGGTCCAACAACGGTCACAGGCCACCTTCCACTCGAAGACTTTGTATTTCAGTGGCCCCTTGCAGCCCCAAACGGCCTGCTGCAACGGCCAAGAAGTGCGCTCTTCGAAGAAGGCCAGGTAGGCCGACTTAGCCAAGAAGGTCTTCGGAGCCGTCCAAATCCACTCGAAGCAGTCAGCCACACCCGGAGAGAGGTGCACAACACATATTACGTGGCAAAGCCACGTAACCTGCACTAGTACTGGGATCGAAAGACCCCGGGAAAGGTCACGAAGCCAACCATTATCCGCCAACCCATCCACCACTAGACGCGAGCTCTCCAGCTTGGCATCCACATAATCCATGAGCAACGGAGCGATCATCACCACGTTTTGATTATCAATCCACCTGTCATGCCAGAATAGGCAGGTAGAGCCATCACCCAGGGTCACCGTCGTATAGGCAAGGAACATCGCTCTGCTCTGCTCCGAGCACCTGCAGTTAACGATTTGCCAAGGCCTGTCGATATCCGCATGGCTAGCCCATAGCCACTTCATACGCAGGGCGTCATTGAGCACATGGAGATTACGGATTCCGAGCCCCCTTAAGCGAGTCGGGGTGCAAACTACCCGCCACGCCAGCGGGCGTTGCCCTCCACTCCCTTTCGCCTTTCCACACCACAAGAACCCTCTACAAACTTTGTCGAAGGACTCTATCATCCACTTGGGCAAGTCCAAGACCATCATGATGTAAATCGACATAGCCGATAGGACGGCCTTAACCATAATAAGACGTCCATGAACATCGAGCAAGGAGCCATTCCACGTTGGAAGCCTAGACGCCAGACGGTCCACGTACGGCTGTAGCTGCTGCTTAGAATACCTCGAAGTGAACATAGGCAACCCAAGGTATGTACACGGGAAAGTGGAAATTCCACACGGAATAAGGCTTTGTAACTCCTCCACATCGAAATGGCCACAATGGATGAGGGTACGGTGCTCTTAGAGTAGTTAGCCCGCAAACCCGAGGCATCCCCAAAGAGATCAAAAATTTGGGTGGAGATGTAGATCTCCTCCGGGCTAGGCTTTATCACTAGGGCCATGTCATCCACGAAGAGAGATAGGCGGAATGGGATCCCCACAGTGATGTTACAACCCACGGTGACGTGGGATTCGTCAGGGTGACCCCCTTTCCCCTTTGCTCTTTGTGTTGGTTATGAACGTGCTGGCGGCGCTTTTTCGAACTCTCAAGAAAGTCACATTCCTAGCTAGTAGTACACGGCATGAACCGATGATATTGTCGTGAGCACCGATCCCGTGATATGAAAAAAATTACTAAGAAACTGTCGGATATATACTGAATAGGGGTATAGAAGATGGTAGACAAAGAGCCGGACTACCAGGGTGGCCTACATGGTAATGGGCTTAGGTCCATTGGGCGGCCCAGTAGTCCGACGCGCAGAAGCCAGATTCTAGAAGAACCCGGATCACGGCCCACGTGATCTGGCTTGGAGGAGAAGACGGATTCCTTGCTTTCCAAGTTACAAGTTAAACGTAGTCTTCTAGGTTTCCTATTTTGTAAGCCCTAATCCGGCTATTATATAAAGCCGGACGGGAGATAGATTAAACAAGGACACAAGTTCAGGCTCTACGCAACTCGCCGAGAAGCTCATCCTCGCCGAGAAGCTAGATCTATATCCTCACATTGTAACCCAGATTTACGGGCTTTAGTCCCAATTAGTGAGAAGTGCAGGAGTAGGTACGCCGTACTGTCGCGACGTACTGAACCTGGGTAAAATCCCGTGTTCTGTGTTACTACGCTATCCCGTTACCCCACGTCTCTACCGTAGTCTCATGGCACCCCCGTCTATGAAAACTACTACGATGTCTCGATAGTTGGCGCCCACCGTGGGGCAAACAACGTCAGGCGTGAAATTCCGATCTGGGATACTCGGCGGAATTGGAAGATCGATCACTGTCGGAAGCTTGGAATTCGACGACGACGTCGGGCGCTTCCTCGACAACGGATCCTATATACCGGCGCAAAACCACCTGGTAAGTGCCTGCGTGTTACCGATCGGATCTGCTAATATCTTTATCGGACTAACTGCAGAGGCAATGGGGTTTTGCGGCGGAAGCAAATTTATCCCACCCGCCCTATACCCAGTCGAGAACGACTATGATCCCGGATTCTGCTCAGATCGCCGACAAACAAGTGATACACACTTTATCGGCATGGTGCAATCCGAAATCGCTGAAAACACGGATGACGGAAATCCCGTGCAAGAGGCAGATAACAACCTACCCGTCATAGAGACGGAAGAAGAAACACCCGTCACTGAGGCGGAAGATCCGACATCCGTCAACAAGACGATGAACTCGGAAGCAGAATCCGTGCTTGCCGCCATTGAGGCGAGATTGGAGTCGGAAACCGGATCGGATAATTTCGACTCCGAAGACGAAGACGAAGATGCCTTCGTAAGAAAGGTTAAGTCCTTTCAAGAGGGATTCCAGGAAGTGCTAATGGCAAAACCAGCTGATACAATGGATGCCGGCAGCCAGGAAAGCCCTAAAACCCCTCCGTCGGTGGAAGAAAGAGAAGACGGAGAAACTTCTCCGATATTCCCCAATGTCAAGGAGATGACAGAAGATGAGCCTGTCAAAAAACCTCCTTCTTCCAAGAAAAAGCACCGTGCTTCTAAAAAACTCCAATACAAACTCCGGAAGAAAAAATCAGCCGATCTCGCTGATGAAAACCTGGAAGTAGGAGATATTAGCGTCACAAAGCCAGCGGAAAAGAAATCTAAGGAAATCACTGCTCCGCCAATGACAGAACTGGAAGAGCAAGAGCTATTACAAACACCAGTGGGACCGAATGAACCCCCTGAGATGCTGGAAGCCAGGAGACAAGCTTTCCAACGGCAACAGCAACATCTGCTCAGATCTCGGCAACACCTCCAACAAACCCATAATGACATCAAAATCATGAAGGAAGAAATAGAGGAGTACGAGAGAAAGCATAGATCTGCCTTAAAACCTACTAGGTTACCCGGAATCGCAAGACCGGAAGAACTGCCGCCAAAAGAAAGGTTCTATAACCCATCTTGGCAAAAGCAGTTAAACGGCAAAGATGCCAAGGGCGAACCAATATACAAAACCGCAGCAGAAAACGCGGAAGCAGCGTTCGCCATCCTAAACAATGATCTGTACTCCAACGGGGAAAAACTGCAAGGGGTGTATGCTTTCTTAGGGAAAGCATTACAGCAGCAGCAGCGAGGCCAAGAACGATCAGGGAGGCTGCATGATAATTCCGCTCTCTGCAAAACAGCTACTTGCGCTGCTGGAGCACCTGGACCGGAAGAACCCGGAGATTCGGATAAAAAAGAGGATCCGAGAAAAGACAAGAAAAACCCCGACAACCGGGACGCAGCGTCTAGAACCGGACCTCATCTCCCGAAAGATGGATATAAACCACGCGATCGGGAAGACAAAAACCGGAATGACGGCAAAATAATGCCATCTCCGAGAAACCCAGCTGAAAAGGCTGGAAGATACGATACACCTCACAGACGTGAAAGATCTCGGACACCGCCTAAGGATAAGGAAAGGTACAGGAGCAGGACTCCACCTAATCCCAAGGGGCGGGACAACGGAAGAGATAGAAACAACCCCGGAAAAGCGCATCCGCGCAACAATGGAAAAGAGAGGAGTAGATCCCCTTCTGTCCATTCAGCCGGGAGATATTCTGCACACATTGATAGAGCAGAAAAGGATGATCTATACTTTGGTCCTAAGTGTTTTACTGACAGGATCCGAAGGATAACCCTGCATTCTGGCTTTGCCAAAGTTGGTCCAACCTACCAAAAGTATACCGGCAGTACAAACCCGGATACCTGGCTCTCAGATTATTATACAGCCGTCCAAATCAACAATTGGACAGACCTGGAAGCTGTCAAGTTTCTTCCCCTAATGTTGCTAGACGGAGCCAGAGATTGGATCAATGGTTTACCATCAAGAACTGTCGACAGTTGGGATGATATGGCGAGAGTATTCACTCAGCATTTTCGGGGAACATACAAACGCCCAAATAGCATCAACCAGCTGAACCGTTGCACCCAATTTGAGGACGAACCATACGTGGATTTCATCTCCAGATGGACTGCAATGAAGAATAGTTGCTCTGGAGTAACAGACGTACAAGCAATGCATGCTTTCGTCAATGGCCTAAAACCCGGACTCGTACCGTTCATGGTTGGTTCTAAACAGCACAAAGATCTCGGATCTATGCTTACAACCGCTAATGAGCATGCTGCAGCCGAAGATGATATCAGAGCAAGAGGAGGCAATATTGAGTCACTAATACTCGCCAAGAAAACCCCTCGTTCTCACAAAAAAGGAACTCCAGAGTCAACGACAAAGCCCAAGGAGGTTAACACAGCCTTTGGAGGAGAAAAGGTGAATAAGTGGAAAGGCCGCAGTCCAGATCCAATCAATTACACTCCCGAAGAATGGGAGAGAATTAAGTCGGAACCCTGCGTCCACCACTCGCAATTTGGGAAACCAACCCACACAAACGCGCAATGCCGGCTAAACAAGCATATGAAAGGCAATGCAGGATCCGGAAATAAAGGGAAGGGTTCCAAAAGGAAACCTGCCAAACAAAAGCGAGAAGCTGAAAAAGAAGACAGTGGATCGGAAACTGATGACAAAATCCAGGAACAACAGCGAAAGGGCGAACCCAAATTTCCGAGAGTTGACGGAGAAGCAATGTTAACTTTCTTAGCAACCCCGTCAGCAAAGGTGGCCAAAAGAACACTTCGAGAAATAAACGCGGTTGTTCCGGCAACCCCAAAATTCTTGAAGTACTCAACCACATCGATAATCTGGGATCAGTCTGATCATCCCGGAAATATCCCTGAACCCGGCACACAAGCTCTTGTTGTAAGCCCTATTGTTCAAAACACTAGGCTAAGAAGAGTGCTGATGGATGGAGGATCCAGCATCAATATAATGTACCTGGATACACTGAAGCACTTGAAGATTTCCGAGTCCCAGCTCAACCACAGCAATACACGCTTCCATGGCATTGTTCCTGGCAGGCAAGCACGATCCCTAGGAGAAATTTCCCTAGATGTCACCTTTGGAGATAAAGATCACTTCCGACAGGAAAAAGTATCCTTCGAAGTAGTGCCGTTCGAAAGCGTGTATCACGCAATACTCGGACGTCCAGCTTTCGCCAAATTCATGGCAAGATCCTGTTACATCTACAACAAGCTGAAAATGCCAGGACCCAAAGGAGGAGTAATCACCATAGCCGGTGATTTCAAGCTGGCAAATGAGTTGGAGAAAGAAAACACCCTTTGCGCTCAGAGAGTCATAGCAAAGGAGGAACTGAAGGAATTAGCCAAGGAGGTATTGCCGAAAGAAATGCCGGCAGGAAAAAAAACTCGGAAGCCAACAGATAGTTTCAAGGCGTCCGAGAATACAAGACAGGTAATCCTAGATCCCAAAGATCCGACAAAATTCGTCGTCGTAGGGACTGGGATGACCGACAAATAGGAAGGCGAGCTCATCAAGTTCCTCCGTGAGAACTGGGATATTTTTGCCTGGTGTCCAGCTGACATGCCAGGCGTACCCAGGGAACTTGCTGAGCACCAACTCAAGGTTATTCCCGGATCAAAACCCGTCAAACAAGGTCTCCGTCGTTTTGACGGAAGAAGACGGAAGGCTATTGGCAAGGAAATTATCCGGCTTTTAGCAGCGGATTTCATCAAGGAAGTAATCCATACTGATTGGTCCGCAAACCCGGTATTAGTACCAAAGAAAGACACCACTGCTCTTAGAATGTGTATAGATTACACAGGATTGAACAAGTTGTGTCCGAAAGATAGGTTCGCGTTACCGCGAATCGATCAAATAATAGATGCCACTGCAGGCTCCGAGCTTTTATGCTTTTTGGATGCATACTCCGGGTACCACCAAATACGCATGAAAAAGGAAGATCAAATCAAGACTTCTTTTATAACCCCATATGGGACTTACTATTACATAACCATGCCTTTTGGCCTGAAGAACGCAGGTGCAACCTACCAGCGTTGCATGCAACGCTGTTTGCATAGTCAAATTGGCAGAAACGTTCATGTTTACGTGGACGATATCGCTGTCGTAACCAAGGAAAAAGATACACTCCTTGAGGATCTGCGAGAAACTTTCGAAAACTTGCGCACTTACAAGATGAAGTTGAATCCATCTAAGTGCGTATTCGGGGTTCCCTCAGGAAAACTTCTGGGTTTCATTGTTTCCCACAGAGGAATAGAAGTTAACCCGGAAAAGATCAAGGCAATCTTGAACATCTCAAAACCTACATGTGTATAAGATGTCCAAAGATTGACGGGTTCCGCCGCAGCCGTTAGCAGATTTATCAGTCGGCTGGGGGCTAAAACCTTACCATTATACAAGCTGCTGAAAAAATTTGACAAAGTCAAGTGGATTGCGGAAGCCTGGGAACGTCTAGAAAGTTATGTACCTTTCCGTACTTAGTTCAATTCTATGTAAACATCTTTTGAGATCATGAAATAAAGTTGTCGGAATGCTGTCATCCATATTCTTTATAAGTGCAAGGTGTTTCCGCCTCATCTATTTCCCGATGATCTTACAAATTGCTCAACGTTAACCCGAATTGTGCTTGCGTACTCGGTGTTACAAAACTGAATGATTTTTTCAGCCTATTAACGGCTAAAGGAAACTTGAATTGCCTGCGTGCCCAAGTTTCACTTAAAACTTTCCTTGATTTCTCTAAGTCTTATCTGATTGTGTGTGTGTTGGGTTACTGGAACTAGTTAGTAAAAATGCCTTTAGCATGGTCCATGTTTCCGGGTTTCAAAAAACTGCTTGGTTCGTCCCCAGTTACTCGGCATGAAGATTCATATTGCTATTCGAGCCATTTCAAACACTAAGGACAGTTAAAGCATACACACCAGAGAACTTAGAAGATAAAGGAATGATAAAACCCAAAAAACTTGCAAAGAATTTCATAATTTAAACTGCAAAAGACGGAAGTTTCATTCATACAAAAGAAGCATTACATTTTGTATTACATTAAAAGAACAATAATGCTCCTATTGTCTATTTTTTCTATCCAGGTTCCAGGTAACCCTTCAAGCATCCGACTCCTCTTCGCTGCTTTCGTCTTCGGGGATTGGAGGGATCTCCGCTTCTGGATAGTTGACGGAGATATTTACCATGGAGGCAATCTGGGTGGCGTGGCCCTTGACTTCACCAAAGATGGTGTTTCGCTGCACATCCGTGTATCCTTGAGGAACACCGGACGCCACGCGCCAGGATTTAGCACTAGGGTAGTGCATGCGCATGAGGACAAGAGCCATGCGCGCACCACCCCGTGCAGCGGAGCGAAGGAGAGATTCCTTAGACTCCGCCACCTCCATGATGGCACCCGGAAGTTTTTCAACCTCCGAGCACTCCCCAGATTTTTCGGGAAGAAACTTGTCTACCAACTGCGTTGCAGCAGCCTTGATCAAATTCCATGTTTCCCCGAAGGCTCGGATGCCTGCAACCCGAGTGCCATCTGGGGTATCTCCTGATTTTTCCAATAGAACACCGGAAAGGGTTAGAAGGAAAAACAGAGAAAGTAAAACATGGAAAGATGATAAAATGAATAAGAGACTTACCGATGAGTTTGTCGATTTCGGAAACTTCCTCCAGGCGAAGGTTCAGAGCGTCGGTCAAATCCTTAATGGTGGATTTGTCCTTCTCCGCCTGTTCGGAAGCCTTGGAATTGGAAATTCCAAGGGCCATGTTGCTGGCTTCCAGGTCTTGTTGTGCTTTCACAAGGTTCTTGTGAAGCTCAACATTCTCCTTACGGAGAATCTCGGCATTGCCAGAATCTTCCGCTGCTTGTTTAGCTTGAGCTAATGCAGCTGAAAAGCAAGAAAAAATCCGAGTTAATTAACTTCCTGGAAAATATTTAGGCAAATGAATGAAACGGAAATTTCAGAAGGAAAATGATTACCTTTTGTTTCCGACAACGCGAGCTGAGACGATGCCAGCTCTGCTTCCCTTTCTTCAAGAATAGAGAGAAGACTTCTAACTTCTTTATTCTTGATGGTAAGCTTCCGGAAAACTTCCCGGTTGATGGCTTCGGAGGTTTGCTGAAACATAGCAAGGGAAAGAATGAATACAAAAAGCATCAAAGCAAAAAAGCACGCATTTTAATTAATGCTTGGGGGCTAGAGTTATATACCTGGCTCATGCGCTGCAAACCTGCCAAGTTTTCTTTGAACTCTTTCGCGTATTCCGCGAAGAGATTCTCGGCTGCGTCCAAGCCATCATTGATAGCTTTGAAATCCTTGTCAAAGGTGGGAATTTCCTCGTCGAAAATCCGAGGTAATTTTCCCACCTCTGGAGCCGCCCTTTCCCTCGTGTCCGTGTCGGACACAATGGGCTGGCTGGGCTCTGGGGGCTTGATGGTGGGGGCTGCAGTAGGTTCTTCCGCCATTGTGCTTGGCGTGTCCGGGGCGACGGCGGGAGAAGGTTGGCTGCCTCGGCTGGAAGAAACCTTGTGTTTCTTCAGCTTCTTCGGCCTCAGGGTGGAAGGTGGCAGGCTAAAAACATAAAAACCCGGAAAAGGTTAAAACACCGGAGATGGATGAAAAAAGTTCCCATAAAAGAAAAATCCAGAAGAAAATAACCTGGAAGTGGCGACGGGGATTCCGTCAAGATCGATAATTTCTTCCGAGGAAGCTATTTTCTTGCGCTTGCGTCCACCTGTAGCGGCGGTGCGCAGCGCATCCAGCTCGGCCTCGGAGGCTAACTCCGAGTCTGGAAGATCCGCAAGCTGTCGGAAGAACCAATCAGAATTAGAAGGTAGATTATCCGAGAATCATAACTGTACCCAAATGACTGAAAAATTACCTTGGGAACCGGATTTTCGGCCGTGTACATTGGCCGACTCTCTGTGTATTGGTCGCGCGATGCGACCAACTGATTGATGCGCCGCCTAAGTTCCTTTGCGGGCCAATCCTTGGTGGATGTCCGCATCGGATCCTTGACTCCCGTGTAATCGCACAGGAGACGGCCGCTGTGGTTGGCTAGTGGCTGGATTCGCCTAATCAGCCAGCATAGAACCGTGTCCATGCCGGTGAGAGGCGGATCCATGGAGGTGAGCTTGGCGATGCGCCGCTTGATCTTTAGTAGATATGGCGGCAGGACCTGGACGGCTTCCGTTCCCCAGTTATCCTGAGGAACTGCGGCAGAGTTCACGTAAGGTGGAACCCCGACAGCTTCCTTAGAGAAAGGCACGTCGGGGTGATAAAAGAAGGAACCCGTCCAAAATTTGACGGATTCCGAAGTTTTCATCTTGGGGAACCAATCTTCTCGGAATCTCCGAAGAGTGAAAGACATGGTCCCGCAAGTCGGGAGTGCGCCCTCCGAAGAGTTCCGCTTAACCCCGAAACAGTAAGTCCAGAAATCTAACCTAGGTTCTAGCCCTAAGTAGCCCTCAAACAAAGCCTGGAAGCCGGCCATGTAGAGGATGGAATTGGGAGGAAGGTTGTGGGGCTGGATGTTGTAGTGAGAAAGGATTTGGAGGAAGAAGGAAGAAGGTGGAAGTCCCATACCTCGCAAAAGGTGGGAAGAAAGGAGTACCCGTTCGCCATCCCGTGGCGCGGGTTCGGTTTCTTCTTCTGGCAGCCGCCATTTCTTCTTGAGAACCAGGCCCTCCTTTTCCAAGTTTGGAAGGAGAGCCGGGGGAATACTGCAGGCACTCCAGTTGCCTGCAGATTCAGCTTCCTCGTCCGCTCCGGCGGTGGCGGCGGCGGCAGCCTCCGCAGCGGCGAGCTCGTCGCCGAGGAGCTCGATCTTTTCCTCCACCGTTTCGGGTGCAAACGGTGGGGTTGTCGCGGCGCTTGATGTCGCAATATCCGCGGCGGCGGAAGTGTTTTCTCCGCCCGCCGCGAAGGCCGTAGTCTTCTCCGGCTCGCCGCCGGTGTGCTTCTGTGATCCTGGCAGCGGATCTAGATCGTTGACGAGCTCGTCGATGGCGGCGCGGGTTGGCGACGACGGCGAGGAGGCCATCTTTTGGTGGCGCGTTTCGGTGCGTTTGGATGCTATGCGCGCCTGGGACAAGGGCTTGCTCTCGAGCTCGCGTGCGCAGCAATGGCGTAGGCAGTGAGGGAGTGAGGAAAGTTTCGGAGGAGGACGATGATGGCTATTTATAGCCAGAAATCCGTTCAGATACGTGCTAACGGCTCTTTCGACCGTTGGATGTTCGACGCGTGTCGCTCGCCGGAAAATCCGGGAAATGTAACGACAGGGGAATGATGGCTATCTCCTCGTTTCCCGTGAGAATCTGTCAGAGATACGTTGCAGGGTTTCCCGCGTGAAACCAAGCGTCGCCTGCGTCAGCAGGATTAAACCGCTGACGTTAGAAGTTCCTTCTCCGCGAAGGATCGCGAGAGGAAAAGCCGGATTTTCATGGTTCCGAGATACATGTTACCATCTCCTTCAAAAGGAAAGTAGAAAGAATCAAGACTGCTGAATCAAGATTTTCCGGACAAAATGTATTTGACGAAAGACGGAGAATCAGAGTTTTGATCCTTCCTGGGGGCTACTGTCGGATATATACTGAATAGGGGTATAGAAGATGGTAGACAAAGAGCCGGACTACCAGGGTGGCCTACATGGTAATGGGCTTAGGTCCATTGGGCGGCCCAGTAGTCCGACGCGCAGAAGCCGGATTCTAGAAGAACCCGGATCACGGCCCACGTGATCTGGCTTGGAGGAGAAGACGGATTCCTTGCTTTCCAAGTTACAAGTTAAACGTAGTCTTCTAGGTTTCCTATTTTGTAAGCCCTAATCCGGCTATTATATAAAGCCGGACGGGAGATAGATTAAATAAGGACACAAGTTCAGGCTCTACGCAACTCGCCGAGAATCTCATCCTCGCCGAGAAGCTAGATCTATATCCTCATATTGTAACCCAGATTTACGGGCTTTAGTCCCAATTAGTGAGAAGTGCAGGAGTAGGTACGCCGTACTGTCGCGACGTACTGAACCTGGGTAAAATCCCGTGTTCTGTGTTACTACGCTATCCCGTTACCCCACGTCTCTACCGTAGTCTCATGGCACCCCCGTCTATGAAAACTACTACGATGTCTCGACAGAAACTTTATTGTTTTTCAAAATCAACCTGCCGCTTTATCTAAGGTTTTTCTATTCTAAGTTTCGTAAAATATTTACGTTTTACTTTTTAGTATTACTTTTTAGTGAAGCCATGCGAAAATATTTGTGAAACATCACTAGGAGAAAAAATACTACCTGTGGCGCATCGATTTAGACCTTCAGTGACGAACAGATGTGTGCCACTGCTGTCACGTCACTCGTAAAGGTCTACTTGAGGCGCACAAAGGTGGTGCGCCACGGCTAAGCAGAAAAAGTTGTGGCGCGGGTAGGAAACTGTTTTCCACAGGTAAATGCCCGTACTAGTGGCGCGTCAGTTAGGCTGTGTGTCATGGCTATAGTGTACTAACGATGCCATTTTCTGATTATGCGCCAGGAGTATGATCTTGGAGATAAAAAATTATAATTCTACTGAATGATCTACGGTGCACATAAAACTGCACGAAAAAGATTTTTGCATTGCAGACAAAAACAGATAAAAGCTGGAAGATTTTCCACATAGGGAACATAATAGTAAGGTACTTGAACTCAGCAATTCGTCAAGTTTACGTAGCATTCAATTCCACATAACAACAAACTATGTCAATCTTTTTCTAGATACTACATAGAAAGAGTTGTGGCAATAGCTACATATTACATAGCATGCTTAATCTTGAAATTGTTTCAGTCATCTTCACTAATAGAAGGATAACTTGCTTATACTTCAGAAAATTCCATATCATGGTAACCTTTCTTCAGCCTATACTTCCAGGCACCGAAGGCATTAAGAAACTTGAGGAATACGAGTTTGTTTACAAGATTGCCGCCGCGGTTGTAGTTGTCGTACTCGGAGGGGAACTTGTACCTTCGGTGAAGCTTTAAGAGAAGAATATTGCGTACATTGTCTCTAATGTTGTCGTTGTTGATGTTGCAGATTTCGCGGACGATGGATGCAAGTGTGTTGATGTACCCTGTTGCGATGCGTTGTGGACTAATAGGAAGACCTTTGTTGTTCACTTAGATGACATCAAGCCTTTCGTCCATCTTAAATAAAATATAAACATGTTACATAATACAGGAGAACAGAAACAAAATTTAGTACGCCACGACAAAGAAGAACAACCTAAAGAAGTCCATTTTCTACAATAGTTCATTACACATAAGAAACAAATATCAAATAGATCATCCTAAATGAAACGTTGCTTTACAATTCTTAGCGTTGTTATTCCGAATCTCACCATTATGTATTGTCACCAACAACCGAGGTTTCACTTCGTGGTTGCTAGAATCTGATTGCTGAATTCCATTATAGGAGGCATCTATGTTATAGGGTTCAAGCAGGGGAAGAGAGGAACACAACATGGGAAGCTCACATATGTCCTAGATTGAGGCCAGTGGTGCTCGGTCAAGGGCGCCGGGGCGGTGGCGAGGTCGAGGGCGCCGGCAAGTTGGCGAGGGCGGTGGCGTGTGCAGAGACAACTCACGCGGTGGCGTGGGCGGCAGATCCAATCGTGAGTGGTGTGTGTGTGTGTGGCTGCGATCTGTAAAGGGATCGAAGAGAGATGCCGCGAGGTTATAATGCTGCCCACATTACCCGTGGCACATAACCCAAAGACTGCGCCGGAGGTAATTCATGTAGCCATGAGGCACGGCCATGCTTGTTCTGCACAAGTAGTTTTCCATTTGTGGGGTATCTCGGGTCAATATATGGGTTGCAAACTATCTACAACGTTCGCCGCGGTACATTACTAATCCGTATGTACACCACCCGTAAAGTTGGCACCCGGTGGAAACTTTTTTGTGGCGCACATACCTGATTGTTTGCCACTATCGTTGATCCACCTATAAACGTTTTCCTACTCGTGCATGTTGTACAAACCTCATCCGCAACATGTTTCACTTTTGACTAAACATTTGTTGTTACATACATTACAAAACACGTAGGAAACCTCAATGAAACATTTTTACGGAAGGGCTCTAAAGTTGAGTGCGAATATATTGATAAAGTATAAGGTTGTATATCCTAATGTGTTGTGGCCAACAGATGGTGAGGAAACAAACAGCCAACATGCCATACTCCGCTAGTGACAGGAATACATACGCAAAAAAAGTCGTATCAGAAATTGTTATTTTAGTCAGAAATTGTTATTTTTAAGTTGACTAAGTGGGCATCATCAGACTTTAAAGTAGCAGAGTTTGGAAAAAATCATGTGCAAAAAATTTGAGAAATAAGTATTCAACTATTGAGTTAGGCAAGTTAAAAAAAATGAGTGGTACTTCAGGTCTTTTGGCGAGCTCATATTTTCAAAAGCAGATTATTGGAAAACCAAAGTATTTCATTGTCAGGGCAAATGAATACTTTAGTTTTACATAGTACTTCGGTTTTTAAAAAATAGGTAGGGAATAAAATTTTCAACAAGACAATAAAACTATAGTTTTGAAGAATAAATCAGTTTTTAAGACAAAGTTAATTCAATATTTTTTCAGAACTTATGTATTCTCTAAATACTTCAAAAAAATACAGAGCTTCCAAACGGGGCCTCAGTTTTGGAATGTGCAAACACCTTATTTTCGTTAAAAAATGGGAAGATTAAAAGCGGCGAAATCGGTGGACCGTAGCAACGCAAAGGCCGGCAGCCACAATTCAGGGACTCATGGTATTGAGGACGTACGAACACAGACTCCTCAGTCGAAAAAAGATAAAAGAAAAAAAATAAATGGAGAGAGCAGAGCACACGTCTGGACTCGTACTGTCTTCCTAGCTGGCACAACAAGAACACCAACTCACGCGTCCAGCACAATCGCTCTCCCCTAATCACACACTAAGCATGAGATTACAATCTAATCAGCCCTCGCACGCACCAGCTGGAATATTTCTTTTTCAAACCACAAGGAGCAAGCAAGGCTTTCAGTAAAAGAACAACCAATCAACTAGAAATGACCAACATAACATGGCAGGGTAAAATAACATCTGTGATCAAGATAAGAAGAAGCAAAGCCAGGTCAAAAAGCACAGGCCCAGGGCTTGAGAGATGCCAACTCTGATACAGAGGGAAAGGAGCGCGGGCCAGGAAAAGCTAGGCTGAACATAAAACCCATGGTCCTGAATACTGTTCAAGATGAGCAGTTAGCAAAAAGCAAAAACCCGTTTCAAATTTGAACGAGGTGGACTAGATTATTACACTGTAGTAAGTATTATTTACCGTGATGGACTAGCTAGCAGAAAAGATGAAAAAGAAAGAAAAAGCCTCGTCATCAAGCAGAGGGTGAGGAAGAATTCACAAGACCCTGCAGAAACTTCATCAGCTCTCTTCTCTGTCCTGTCTTGGTGTTCTATCGCTATGCCAGTCGCCGTGGGACCCGTGTCAGATCAGCCTCCAAAATCGTCCTATCAAAAAAATTTGAACCCAAAAAGGCCAAGGCTTTTTTGCTGCTCGGTTTACCCCACCATGCCACGGCATTGTCTCCGCGCCAGTAGCTCGTCCTCGTCATCGGCGTCGTCGTCGTGTTGGCTGGCAAGGAACTGCCGCATGGCGGCGAGGCCTGGGCCGCGTACGTCGCGCTCCCAAGCGGCGGCCTCGGCGTCTCGGCCTGCGCCCGCGAGCCGCGCGAGGACGGTGCGAGTGGCGTCGAGCCGTCGGACGGGCCAGCCCCACCCGTCGGCCATACGGCGGATCTTGCCGACCTGCGCCGCCGCGAGCACCCGCGTGTTTTCCTTGATCTCGTCCACCGCCTCGCTCAGGCTCTTGCGCCCGGCGAAGTAGTCCCCAATCTCCGGCACGCCGATGGCCTTGCACAGCCCGGCGTGCGAGGCCCGCTCGGCGGACGAGGTCGTGGCGAAGTATTCGCGGAGCTCCTCGACCATGCCCAGGCCCAGCATGTCGTCCACGCGCCGGTCGAGGTATTCGTTGAGAACGGCCTCGTCGACGTCGACCCAGAGGAGGCAGCACGGGAACCGGAGCGCCGGCCGGTATCCGGCGGCGGCGGCGGCGAAAGGATCCGCGGGGGCGCGGTCGAATCGTTTGGCGAGGGTGGCGTGGATAAGCGAGTTGGACCCGCCAGCCACCACCGGCACGAGCCCGCGCGCCGCGATGGAGGCCGCGGCGGCGGCGGCGAGCTCGCGGAAGGACGAGGCCGGGAGCTCCCCGGCGTCGGCGGGGATGGCGCCGAGGAGGTGGTGCGGGACGCCCCGGCGGTCGGCGGGCATCACCTTGTTAGTGGTGACGTCGAGGCGGGCGTAGAGCTGGATCTTGTCGGCGTTCACGACCTCGCCGCCGAGCTCCTGGGCCGCGTCGATGGACAGCTTGGTCTTGCCCGTGCCCGTCGCCCCCACGATCACCACCAGCCTCGTGTCCCCACGTTGTGCCTCCATCTTGTTGCCGCTACAGCTGCAACCACTCCCGGCTTTTGTGCTTCCCATTCTCACACTATACCGCCGCGGCCGCTTGTGTGAGGCAGCGACGGCCGCGGACGCCATTGGTGAGCGGAGGCCGGTGCCGATCCTGCTGAGGAGGCTGGTCATATAGCCGGTTCAACCTCGCACACTACCCCACCAGTGTCCGCGCCACACAAGCACCGTGGACTCACTTATATAGGACAGGCGGGCGAAGGGACGCAAAACTCGCTTTATTAACCGAGCTTATGGAGCTCTTGGCTAACGGAGAGTGAAGGGACACACTCTGTTTACCTCTGTTTCCTCTGGACTTTTGTCTCTCTCTGGCTCTGGCCTTGGAGTGCCGCTACACGACCATTAACAATTCACAGGGAAAATCCATGCCTGGTCGAGCGGGGTTTATATATAGGTCCAGGCAGGCAGGCCGCATGGAGGGATCTGCTAAATTTTGAAGCTCAAGCTAGCATAAACCTGTGACGATTAGTCCTTTTTGTCTAATCTTGGCCTGTGATCAATTGCCTCTGCCTGCATCCCGTCCCCCGCCGGAAAGCTGATCGCTACAGGGAATAAGAATAAGAGAAGTGGCTTTGAAGTAAGCGGCGCACGCGAATGGCATGGCAGAGAGCCGTGCGCCACGCTCGCTGCCGGAGCACGCAAAAACTTGTACTTACTACCGGCAGACATCGGCATGTATGCAGCCTCTCAGAGCTAGGGGATGCGGCAGACGACCTCGTTCGAGTCTTTGACATGCTGGCTATGTTGGCTTTGGCACCATGCGGTGCGACTCACTGCATCACGGTTCTGGCAAAGCTGGCCTTGGCATCTGGCCCAGCAGCTAAAAACCTATCCCGGCTATTGCTAGGCTCTTCGAGGACGTCTACACTGTTTCCTTGCTGCCCCGGGACAGCAAGCAGCCAAGCACAGAGGACGGCCGGTACCACCACGCGACGACCCAAGCCCACAAGGATAGTAGGGCGTTTTGGTTGGTCGCGTCGCCTCCAAACAAACCTCACTGGATAAAAAGGGGATTTGGTTACTCGCAGGATGGTTTGGTCCGAGTCCCTCAGCTTTTTTTTTTCTTTGAGCAAACGACCTAAGGTTTATTAAGACAATGTAATGTTTACAGGAATTCCCATCTCAGTGAGAGCAGATAGCCAAAAGTGTCTTCCCGACGGGAGCGAGGTAGAGGCCCTAGCTAGATTATGAACTTCCATGAGTGATTCCCTATGCTCATGCACAAAGCTCACCTCCAGAAAATTCCTCCTTCGATTCTTGATCTCTTTGATTATCATGCAGTGCTGACCCATCTCCCTCGAGTCATTTATTTCGGAAACAATATTTAGGCAATCCGACGATACAGTGATGCGACTCTCCTGGATATCCTCGGCAAGGGCAAGCGACTCCGAGCACGCCAAAGCCTCCAAAACCTCCGGGTTTGTGATTCCTTCGAAAGTCACCGCCGAGGCTCCCAAGAATACACCGTCCCAACTCCTACAAACTGCAGCCACAACGCCTTTCTGCAGTTGTTTTGCCACAGCAGCATCCACCTGAATTTTTGCCACCCCTTGGCTCGGAGGTGTCCATCTATTTCCCCTCGGTCTAGGACATGGTAAAGCCCTCTCCCTCTTCTGATTCTCCCCATTAATCTCCTCAAGATATCTGGTTATGAATAAATGAGTTGACAATGGGGATCTCTGTTCATTCTCATGAATTAATTTCCTTCGCGCCCACCATATCGCCCAAAGAGTTATCAATACCTCGATGAATTGTGGCTGGCTTAGATTCTCGCTCAAAGAGAATAGCCATAACCTAGAATCCTCCGTCTCATCAGCAAACAGTGGGTCTCCTATATCATCTTCCTTCAACGCCCACACGCTCCTCGACATATTACAGTCTAGGAGTGCATGTCTCCATGTATCTCTCGCTGCCATACATATTGGACAAACTGATGTTGCCGCCATCCCTCTTTGTGCTCTCAAATCACCAGTAGGAACGGACGAGCGAGCAAGTCTCCATGCAAAAATTCTGATTTTAGAAGGAACCTTTACCTTCCACAACTTCTTCCACACTTGTTCCGCCTCATTAGTGTTAGAATTGGACGATGAACCGTCCCAGTATGCCTCTCTTCGCCTTCTTGTCTCCATAATCGCATGGTATGCTGACTTGACCGTGAACCTTCCCTTTCTATCATAATGCCACGCCCAGAAATCCTCTTGCCGCAAGAAGCTAATCGGTATTTCTTTGACAGCTTCCACGTCCATAGGTAACATGCACTTCTTCAGAATATCCTCCTTCCATGTCCTCGTAGCCGAGCACAGAAGTTCAGAAACAAGCATAGGTGGTTCATTACAAATACTCACCACCGGTTTCAATTGGAAAGAAGTTTAGTGCCATGGGTTGCTAAGAGATAGCATCCACACGTGCGGAAGAGAAAGAACCAATGCTACTTCATATTGTAGGTCATAATCAGAGGCTTAGAGTGATCCATAAGCACATTCCTGCGAGACTATGTCCCGGCATAACAATCAAGTATTGTATGCAGTTGGAGAGCTCAGAAGAGAGATGATCAAGCCACAGACTTGTCAAATCCACAGAAGATTCGAAACAAATTTAGGTGGTATCCACATTTCAATGTGAGCATAAAGATAGTGTGAGGTCTTGCTTGAACACATAAGATACAGTCTGTCATAACATTGTTTATGTCAACATGATTGTATTGGTGCAATTTATGGTACTCATGTGACTGCTATTGCTAGAATGCTGAGGGAAAAGTCTTCCGCATATAGGGGTAGAAAGCATTACACCAGTCAGAATATGCTTGCGGCTGTTGGTTTCAATCTGAAGTTCACATATGTGCTAGTTGGTTGGGAAGGTCTGCCCATGATGCAAGCATACTTACTGACAGCATGAGTCGATCAGACGTGATCAATATTCCGGAAGAAAAGTTCTACCTTGGAGATGCAGAATATGCATGTCGCCCTGCAGTTCTTCCACCCTTTAAGACTACTAGCTAGGTACCATCTGAATGAGTTATGTGCAAGGCACTATCCTGACAATGCCAAGAAATTGTTCAATTTGAGACACTCTACCTTTAGAGTTATGGTTGAGATGGCATTTGGTGCTTTGATGAACATATTTAAGATCCTTGATTAAAATCCCTTCCACACATTCGATACCCAAGTTAAGCTAGTTATTGCATATTTATTCATAACTCGATATTAGGGTGGGTTCTTCATGAGTACTTCCCGGACGAGTAAAATGTGACACCAGACACTGATGATGGTGGCCATGGTATCGAATCTCACGATCAAGAAGCTTGGAAGAAAAAAAGGCATGAGTGGGCTGATGCAATGTGGAACGCAAGAGGTAGCACCAGGGTGTGAAGAATAAGGTTTCCCCTTACCACTACAGTAATAAATTTTGCCATGATTAGCATATGCGAGTTAAAACTGCCATTTGCTAGTACCTAGAAGAACCGTGATGTCCTAATAAACTACCATTTGATAGTAGCTAGGATAAAATTTATGTTGTGATGAACTATCTTTTGCTATTAGTTAGGACCGAAACATTATTAATTAGCTACTCTATTTTCACGTTTGTGTAGTTAAGTCTGTGGTAAGTTCATCGCCAGTGAGAAGAGGTGATTGAAACTAGCATGATTGAGCAACCAAATATCTCAAGTTTGCACATGGGACCAAACAACAGGGTTGTTTTTCCTGTTCCCAGCCGAACGGGCATGGTTTTGGAACTCTGTGGGAAACCAAGTGGATTTCACAACATGGCACATGTCGCCTTTTTCCAAAGCCAGGACAATAGGGCGACATATGCGAATGGACAAAAACTGTCGGGGGGTTACCCCCGAGTAGGGTAAAGGCAAGTGGTAAAGGCGACTTACAGAAGAGAGGTTTGGTCGAGTAGCCGACTACCCAGTACTCGCTACCCGGTCGACTCCTACTCGGTCTCACCTCAAGATGACCAGAAGGAGATATCAATCAAGTTCTATCCTTTCGAGTAGAGGAGTTGGCCCGAGTACAATTGGCGGGAACAATTGGCGGGAACCTACTCGGGCCAGAAAGTCAAAGGAGCCGTTCTGACACAGGATCCCGCGTATCCTGGGTCCGTACTTGGCACTATTCGAACTACTGTTCATCTGGGACCGGCCTGCCTGACAGTGACAGCATGGAAGCAGGCCGTGGCAGGATAAGGGGGCCTACTCTGTGCTTAGGTACAGTGATACCAGTCTGTCCCCTTGTTTTGCCCAACGACTTTCCAGATGAAGCCAAGGTTAGGAACCAAAGCTGTCAGCGGGAACCCGGAAGAAGGACGATGTGCACATTATGTCGACACTTGTCCATGTTTGGACGTATCCGGCTGGGCACCATGTATATAAGGTGCCCCGCCGCCTCCTGCGTGAGGATCGAACACATCTTGACCTAGATCGCATACTGGAAACCCTAAGTTCTTGACCTAGTTCTTCATCTAGAGGAGAGTGGCTACTCGGTAGCTAGAACCTTGTACTGTGGCTACTCGGAGAGATACCAAAATACACAAAGAAAGGCAGGAGTAGGGGTTTTACCTCCTCACGAGGGCCCTGAACCTGGGTAGATCGTGTTGTTAGCAGTGTTTACTTCGTACCTCACGCGGCTACTCGTCGCGTGATCCCTCCCCGAGCACCTCCAGCGTCCTTCGTCCCCACATCTTTAGCCATCCCATGGCATCTGCCGTGACACCACCACGACAGTTGGCGCCCACCGTGGGGCAACCAGCGGCGCTGGCTGGAGTTTCTGTTCGGACGGGATCCTCTTCAGCGGAGCGCGTGGTCTGTGGCCTTGTCCACAGATTCGGCTCCTTCGACTTCGTCACCGACAACGCCGGCTGTTTCGGTGGCATGGCCATGCCTGAGGGCGGCTCGGTGATCTCCTTCGGCTCTCACCTCGTCTACGTCGCCACCGTCGCCAACCGCGCGTATCCCGAGCTGGTGCATGACGCGGAGGATCCTCCCGCGGTGATTGCTGCTCGCGGAAGGCCCGCATGCAGCTCTGCGAACTGCGCTGAGGTGATGGTGACAGGCTTGGCGGCAAACACTGGCGCAGCTGCTACTGGCGCTGCGGCCGTCGTCGAGGAGACGGATGAACCGCCTGCTGGTGGCAGGACTCACCGGCCCTACGAGAGGGAGAGCAACTTGCCGCCTTCCACCTCTACGATCATTCCTGCGTCGGCTGCGCGACCTGGTATGCCTACTCCCACCGACGTCGAGCTTCTAGCCATGCGGGAGCAGCTCGAGCGGCAACGCTTGGAGTTGCTTGCCGAGCAGGCGGAGTTGGAGAAGGTGAGGTTGGAGTTGAGCCTAGATCAGCTCGAGTACAACAAGGCGCACGGCTTCACGCCAGTTGCCAGGCGGGCTAGCAGAGTAGGCGGCACTCGGCGCAACTTGGGTGTCGAGATGGCTACGGTTGCGGAGGTTCCCGCGCAGTCCGCTACCGCGAACACCTCCACAAGGCCAAGGTACAGCACGCCCGCCAAGACGCTCAGAGCTGCAGAGGCCGTGGCTGCCGAGTTGCCGCGTCTCGATGGCGACGCGCGCATCAGGCAGCAGGAAAGGCTCAACGAGTTGGTGTTGGAGGCCGCCAGGCAGAACGAGGAGTTCCGGAAGGCCAACCCGGGTTCTGGGGCGTCGCAGATCGTGCACTCGCACGCGGCTAGATCTAACGATCAGGCCTCGTCCCCGCATCCGAATCGCGAGAAGAGCCGCAGTGGACGTTCAGGCCGAGATAGGCAGATGCAGGTGTACGACCCGACTGTTGCCGCGAAACAGCGCGCTGTGCCGCAGCAGTCTGGTCAGGAACACAACGCTGCAAGAGCAGGCTCTCAAGCCCAACAAGCTCAAAGCCAGGCCCGAGATGGTGCATGGCCAGGTCTTTCTCGGCAACCCGCAGCTCAGCCTACTCGGCAGAGGCAGCAGCCGCGTGCAGTGGCGCCAGTCGCCAACCCGGTGGTGCAGCCTGTTGCTGTGCAGGTGGATAGGTATGATGATGGCTACTCGGCTATGGAGATGGCTGGTTATGACATTCATGACCGTGTTGGCGAGCGCGTGTTGGCGCCTGGAGATGCAAGGCACCAGCTGGACCGTATCAGCTTGTCGGCGTGGCTAGAGAGCACGGGTCCTCCTGGCCCCGAATGCTTTGGGCCGCGCATCATGAACGAGCCTTCCGTGAAGGGCTTCCAGCTTGCAAGGGGCACCAAGAGCTACAACGGCAGCACCAAGCCTGAAGATTGGCTCAATGACTATGTCACCGCGGTCCATATCGCGAATGGCAACAGGAGATGGGCGGTGCGTTATGTGCCGCAGATGCTAGAGGGTCTAGCTCGCACTTGGCTCAACAACTTGCCCAAGAACAGCATCAACTGCTGGCTGGACTTCTCGGATGCCTTCATCAGCAACTTCACGAGTACATACAAGAGACCGAATAGGCCACAGCAGCTGTCAGCTTGTAGGCAGCGGGAAGACGAGACAGACCGCGAGTATCTTACTCGGTGGAGCACGCTGAGGAACACCTGTGAGGGTGTGAATGAAGCACAGGCCATTACCTGGTTTGCGCAGGGTTGCCGACATGGCAGTATGTTATGGCAGAGATTGCAGAGGGAGATGCCGAACACTCTGGCGGAGACCATCAAGATTGCGGATCAGTACGCACTCGGTGATCCTACTCAGCCACTGATGGACTCCTCTGAGCCGAGAAGAAACTTCAACAGCAGCAAGCGCAACGAGTTCCGCAACAAGCGCCGAGTAGATACTCGGTATGATCCTGAAGAGGTGAATGCAGTGAATGTCGGAGGCGGTGGTGGCCAAAGGCAGAAACCTGCTGGAGCCTACGGGCAGAACCAGAACCAGGGCCAGGGCAACAAGAAACCGTTCCGTACTGCTCAGTCGGGTAGCGGGAACTCCGAGCAGCCGAAGAAGTTTGTCTTTGATGACATGAAGGATGGCCCATGCAGCTTTCACACTCACCACCCCTCGAGGCCTGCTAACCACACTACTCGGCAGTGCGAGTGGTGGGAGGCGATCAAGAGTGATGGCTTGCCTCCTCCTCCTCCCCTGCTAGCCGCCAATGCTACTATTCAGCCTACTCGCGCACCCGCAGCTCGGCCGCCAGTGTACCCGAGAAGAGAGAATGTCAACCAGGTGGCTTTAGGAGCCAACCGCAACTTCAACAACGAGAGCTACCGCAACAACAACAAAGGCAACAACAACAACTATCAGGGCAACAACAACAGAGGCAACAACAACAACTATCAGGGCAACAACAACAATGGCAACAATGGGGGCAATGGCTCCAACCAGTACCAAGAGCACCATGAGAGCTATATGATCTTCACGTCTGAGGCAGTCGACAAGCAATCACAGCACAGGCGGGCCATGGAGGTCAATGCAGTGATTCCTGCTGTTCCTCACTACATGTACTGGTGCGACCAGGAGATCAGGTGGTCCCGAGTAGATCATCCCAAGGTGATGCCCAACCCGGGTACCTATGCCTTGGTGCTGGATCCTACCTTCCTGGGTCCCGAGAAGAATGTGAGGTTCAGCAAGGTGCTAATCGACAACGGCAGCAGCATCAACATTGTGTACAAGGACACACTCGAGAAGCTTGGCCTGGCCGAGAACATGATGCTGCCCAGCAAGACCACCTTCCATGGCATTGTGCCCGGGATCTCGTGCAACCCGATTGGCCGAGTGTGGATAGATGTGCTATTCGGTACCCGGGAGAACTGTCGCACAGAGCGCCTGCAGTTTGAGGTGGTTGATCATCAGAGTCCCTATCATGCTCTACTCGGCAGGCCTGCTTTGAGCAAGTTCATGGCCTCTACTCATGTTGCATACCTGAAGATGAAGATCCCTGGTCCCAATGTCATAATCACTATCGCTGGCGACTACAAGAAGTCCATGGAGTGTGCCTCAGCTAGCTCCAAGCTGGCAGAGTCGATGGTGATCGAGGCCGAGAAGAAGAAGATGTACGAGGTGGTGGCCATGGCTCAGTCCGCACAAGCTGGTGCACAAGGTGTGCCGAGTACCCAGCATGGTACTGCCTTCCAAGCTGCCAAGGAGACCAAGACAGTCCAGGTCGACCCCGAGTTCCCCGACCGTGTAGCCATCATTGGTTCCGGGTTGGCGGAGAAATAGGAAAGCGAGCTCATCCACTTCCTCCGTGAGAATCGGGATGTATTCGCCTGGACTAATGAAGATCTACCAGGAGTCCCGAGGGAGTTGGTTGAGCACTCTTTGCATGTGCGTTCTGACGCCAAGCCAGTGAAGCAGGCTATGCGCCGTTTCGGAGATGAGAGAAGGAAGGCCATCGGTGATCAGATCACCAAGCTGCTGATAAGTAACTTCATCATGGAGGTGCTGCACCCGGATTGGTTAGCCAACCCGGTCATGGTCGAGAAGAAGAAGGAAGATCCCAAGGCTGCCACTGCATGGCGCATGTGTGTCGACTACACCGATTTGAACAAGGCATGCCCCAAGGATCCTTTCCCGCTACCTCGCATCGATCAGGTGATCGATTCCACTGCTGGTTGTGAACTGCTGTCTTTCATAGATGCCTACTCTGGTTTCCACCAGATTGCACTCAATCCTGCTGATCAAATAAAGACTGCTTTCATTACCCCGTACGGGGCTTATTGCTATCGTGTCATGTGTTTTGGCTTGAGGAATGCGGGTGCAACCTATCAGAGATGCATGCAGAAATGCTTGCACGACCAGCTCGGCAAGAATGTGCAGGTGTACGTAGATGACATTGTCATCAAAACGAATAAAACACATACTCTGCTTGCCGACCTGGAGGAAACCTTTGCTAACCTGCGCAAGTACAAAATGAAACTAAATCCGAGTAAGTGTACCTTTGGTGTACCGGCTGGAAAGCTACTCGGTTTTCTAGTCTCTAGTCGCGGCATTGAAGCCAATCCCTCAAAGATAAAAGCTATTGAGAGCATGTCTTTGCCGAGATCATTGAAGGATGTGCAGAAATTCACAGGTTGCTTGGCATCTCTGAGCCGGTTTCTGGGCCGAATGGGCGAGAAGGCCCTGCCTCTATACCAGCTGATGAAGAAAAGTGACAAGTTTGTCTGGACTCCGCAAGCGGACGTGGCATTCAATGAGCTGAAAGCAATGCTGGCTAGCGCTCCCGTCTTGGCTAGTCCGCTACCCAAGGAGCCTATGCTGCTGTACATTGCTGCGACTAACCGAGTAGTCAGCGTGGTGATAGTGGTGGAGCGAGAAGAAGAAGGCAAGAGTGTGCAGCGCCCAGTGTATTAACTCAGTGAAGTGCTGTCCAGCTCCAAGCAAAACTATCCACACTACCAGAAGATGACATATGGTGTGTATCTAGGCGCCAGGAAGCTGAAACATTATTTCCAGGAGCACCCCATCACTGTCGTGAGTTCTGCTCCCATCTCGGATATCATGGGTAACAAGGAGGCGAGTGGCAGAGTAGCCAAATGGGCAATCGAGCTAGCGGCATATGCTCCCGCGTATACGAGAAGAGAAGCCATCAAGTCTCAGGTCCTGGCGGAGTTTCTTGTGGACTGGGCCGAGATGCAGTATGAACCTCCTGCTCCAGTTTCCAACTATTGGAGGATGCATTTCGATGGCTCGAAAGTGAAGGAAGGCCTTGGTGCTGGTGTCGTGCTCACGTCACCCAAGCGAGATCAGCTCAAGTATGTGCTGCAGATTCATTTCAAGGCATCCAACAATGTAGCAGAGTACGAGGCAGTGGTGCATGGTTTGCGAGTAGCAAAGGAGGTTGGTGTGCAACGCATTATATGCTATGGTGATTCAGATCTGGTGGTGCAGCAAGTCTCGGGCACTTGGGATGCTTTGGATGCCAACATGGCATCGTATCGCTTCCTGGTGCAGTCTATGACTGGGTTCTTCGAAGGTTGCGAGTTCCAGCACATTCACCGAGCAGAGAACGAAGCAGCAGACGAGCTATCCAAGTTGGGATCTTCTCGGCAGTCCATCCCGGCAGGGATCGCCTTGGAGCATTTGAGGAAGCCATCCATCAAGCCTTCTCCCAACTCGGAGTCTATATTTGTCCCTTCTCTGCCAAGTGAAGAATCTGATCCAATGGAGATCGACTGGGAGAGTGCTGCAGGAAACCCGGGGACTGCCGCTCCTTACTCGGGGACTGCCACTCCCTACTCGGGGACTGCCACTCCCTACTCGGGGACTGCCACTCCTTACTCGGGGACTGCCACTCCTTACTCGGGGACTGCCACTCCTTGCTCGGGGACTGTTGTCCTCAACCCGGAGGCTGTCGCATTCATTGAAGAAGTTCTCGCCAATCGGTCTGGGTTACAGAGAAGCACTCCTACTCCTCCTGTGCAACCGCAAGAGCCTGTCCCAATGGAACTGGACGAACCAGTGTTTCCCATACGGGAGACACCGAGTTGGGCTATGCCCATATTATCCTTTCTAAGGGACGGCACTCTACCAGAAGAAGAGGTGACTGCAAGACAGATTCAGAGAAGGTCGAAGGGCTACACTATAGTCCGAGATGTGCTGCACAAGAGAAGTGCCACTGGCGTGCTGCAACGTTGTGTGAGCCCAGAAGAGGGAGAAGAAATTCTGGTGGAGATACATCAAGGGGAGTGTGGGCATCACGCCTCTTCTCGGGCATTGGTCAAGAAAGCTTTTCGGCATGGCTTCTACTGGCTCACGGCTCTGCAGCAAGCTGAAGACATTGTGAGGAAGTGCAATGGCTGCCAGATGTTTGCAAGTAAGATTCACATGCCTGCTTCCGAGTTGAAAACAATTCCTATCACATGGCCGTTTGCCGTTTGGTGCTTGGATATGGTTGGCCCCTTCAAGCCGGCTAAGGGCAACATGACACATATCTTGGTCATGGTGGACAAGTTCACCAAATGGATTGAAGTGAAGCCTATTCGGAAGTGCGATGGGGTCACAGCTGTGAAATTCGTGAAGGATGTGATCATGAGATATGGCTACCCGCACAGCATCATCACCGACAACGGCACCAATTTCGCAGAAGGGGCAATGGTGCGGTTCTGCAGAGATAAACATATCCGACTAGACGTTGCGTCAGTCGCGCATCCTGCCTCCAATGGGCAAGTTGAGAGAGCAAATGGTATGGTACTGGCAGGCATTAAGCCAAGGCTGATTGAGCCATTGCTGAAAACACCTGGGTGTTGGCTAGAAGAGTTGCCAGCGGTGTTGTGGAGTCTAAGGACTACCCCTAACCGGTCAACCGGCTACACGCCATTCTTCTTGGTATACGGGGATGAGGCCGTGTTGCCAATAGACTTAGAGCATGACTCACCCCGAGTAGCCCTCTACACTGAGGTGGAGGCGAGAGAAGCTCGAGAAGACGACGTTGACCTGCTTGAAGAAGCGAGAGAGCTGACTCTGTCACGTTCGGCTATCTACCAGCAAAACCTGCGGCGTTATCATAGCCGAAAGGTGAACCCAAGGGTTTTCCGAGAAGGAGACATGGTCCTTAGGCTTGTGCAGCGCACAGCCGGGATGCACAAGTTGTCTCCTCCATGGGAAGGGCCTTTCATTGTGAGCAAAGCGCTACACAATGATGCGTACTACCTTGTAGATGTGCGCCCATCGCAGGCGAACAGGGCAGATAAAGCTGGAGAGGAAACCAAGCGCCCCTGGAATGTAGCTCTACTCCGTCGTTTTCATTCGTAAGCAAAAATGTTGTGCAGGTAAAATCAGGTGGAGGAGGCAATGTTGTCGGCGCTGGCGTTGGCTGCTGCATCTTCGGTGGTGGTCCTGGTTGCCTCTGCCTCCGAGTTGGTGGCAGTCGTCCTTGCGGGTTCTTCGCCGGCGCTGGCATGGGTGGCATCCGCCTCCGACTGGACGGTGGCGGACTCTTCCATCTCGACGTCGCGCTCGGTGGCTACCTGGTCAGAAGTAGCCGTGGCCACCGAGATAGGCCCTGGGGTTGAAGAAGAGCCAGAGGCTTGGCCAGGGGGGCGGACCGTGTCGTCTAGAGCAGCTCCTGATGAGGTGCCGAATTCGAGTGCGGCGGTGTCGATGTGCTCGGTCTCCTCATCGCTACTCGCGACAGCGACATTCTTCCCCTTCCCGGCCTTGCTCCTGGGGGACTCGAAGAAACCCGACTCCAGATCAGAGTCTGTCTCCTCATCCTCTTCCTCGCCCTCCTCCACTTCGGTGTCGGGCTCGGGGAGGCCGTCGATGAAGACGTCCGTCTCAGCGCACTCCGCGACCTCGTACGCAATCAACTTGCGCGCGGCCACGCAGCTGGGGTCCATCTCCCACTTGGACTTTTCGCGTTTCCCAGGGATGATTTCCATATTCAGATTCTCATACCATGAGGCGACGCAGAGGAGCATTAAGTCAGCACCTGCCCGAGCTCCCGAGGCGCGCCACTTCTTCAGCTCGGCTTTCACATTCTGCAGCTTCAGAGCAAGGCCATTAATCGTTGTCGGCGCGGAATCTTCGGGCCAGAACAGCTTGTGGAGCGCGAAGCCGACGCGCACCAGGTCGGTGCCCACGCCGGCTAGACGCTCGAAGTACCCTTTCAGCACCAGCAGGCTGTCCTCAATCTCGGCCCTGGTATCCGAGGCTTCGCCCTTCTCAAGGCGAACTGCTCGGGCCTTGGCCAAGGCTGGCGCGCTAGCGGACACGAGATGAGGGAAGATTTCTGCACAGAAGCAAGGGAGAAATTTAGTCTTAGAATCCGAAAAGAGAACAAACCGAGAAGAAAGGATGCAGAAGTGAGGAAACTTACCGTGAAGCTCGCGGCGCAGCTGCTGCAACTGGACTCTCCACTCCTCCTCATTGGATATGTGCCTATCTTGGACCTGGCGCAGAGTATTCATTTGAGCAAAGAGCCCAGCATTGGATTTCTTCAATGTTTCGCACTCCAGCTCGAGGGCTTTGATCTTGGCATTGAAGGTTGTTTCAGCTTTGGCCTTCTCGGCGATAACTCGGTCCCTCTCGGCACCGAGGTCGAGAGCATCTTTGAGGGCTTTCTGCAGCTGGAGTTGCAGCTGCTCCATCTCTGTTGTGTGGTCTTTCACCAGCTCCACGGCCTGGTTGGACAATTGCTGCTGCACTTCTTCTGGTTTGACGCAGTCTTGGTGGGCTTCAACGAACAATTTATGATCTTCTGCGAAGAGCCAGACAAGGTTAGCAGAGAAGAAGAGAAGCAAAAGAAACAAGAGGCAAACCGAGTAAACGACAACTCACCTTCTAATCTTTTGATGGTGGCCTCGGCGTCCTCCACAAACGCACGACATTTCTCGTGCTCCTCAGCTAAAGCCTTCAGGTTATCTGCAGGGTAGGAATGGTTAGCGCAAAAGAAAGCAAAAGCGGGCGTAAACATAAAACGCAGTAACCGCGCAGCTAAAAGCATACCTTTTACTTCAGCCAGCTGCTGGGTGCTATCATTGGCATTCTTGCTCGCTGCCTCCGCAGCTGCCTTCTCCTTTTCCAATGCAACGATTCGCCTCCTGGCGATAGCATGATTCCAGAGGAGCACACGATACAAATTGGTACGTTTCAGTACGCTATCCTGAGAAGCGAGAAGGAAACAAGTTAGACAAGGAAGTAAAGATTCAACCCGAGTAGGAGGCTACTCGGAGAGTATCCGTCTACTCGGCCAGAATCTCGGGGACTGGGTGAGGGTAAAGGAAAATGAAGATGAACAGGAGAGAAGAAAAATTCAACTCGAAAAGAGCAAGTAAGACTCACCGCATAAGCCTGCTCGATGTCTTCGGCGTTCTTGCGGTGCAGGAACATCTTGGCGGCGAGAGTGGCAGTCTCGGTGGAGACAGTCATGGGCTTATAACCCAAATCCACTTTGTTCCACTCAACGCGCATGTGGTCGATTGCGCCCAACCCAAGGCCGTGCCAGTTGTCCGTGCCGAGAACCTTGCTGTCCCACTTGGCGTCGATGAAGCCAATGGTGTCAAGTACCTGCTCAAGGCTCCGTGATGTTATCACTGGATCCTGGACTCCCCGAGAAGCAATAGTGACGGATTTGTTCTGGTTTGGAGCCGGGGGAGGGGAGTTCACAGCTACGGCTTTCCTTCCCTTCTGAAGGGCAAGTTGTTTATCCTGGGGAGAGAAGCCGATCTGGTTTTGTTGACTAACCGGCACCATGTAGTCCGGGAAGCAAGGCTGACCAGCAGCAGCAAGAGCGGCGGAGGTAGCAGTAGCAACCGGGCCGGACGCGCGAATAACCAACTGTCCAGTTGAGGTCGGAGGTGGCATCTGATCTCTGGCTTGTTTCTTCGTTTTCTCCTTCTCGGCTCGCTGCTTCTCGGATTCCTTGGCCTTCTTTCCTTCAGCCTTGGCCTTCGCCTTCTCGGCGGCCTCCTTCTCGGCAGTTCCCTTCTCGGCTTCTGCCTTCTCGGCAGCTTCTTTCTCGGCTGCCCTCTTCTCGACCTCCTCCCTCAAAGCATCAAGGGCTTGCTGCCTGGCAGGATCAGTTGGCGGCGCCAGGGACGCGCTATCCGGTGCGCCAATCGGCTGGACGCTACTCGGTGCGGCGCCCGTCGGCGCATCACTCAATGGGTAGGCATCTGTCATAGTGGCATCCGTGGCGGTGGCGTCTTCTACCCGCTGCTCGGCAGCGGGGTTCACTTGGTCAGCAGCTCCTGTGTTTGGCTGCTCTTGTTCAGTTTCTGGCCGCTCAAGGGCGGTGTTGTCCTGCATCTCTTCGTCTTGAGTCTCCTCGGCAGTATTGGCCGGAGGAGAAGGGGGTCTTTCCTGATGTGCAGCAGTGTCCTGTGCTGCTGACTTCGCACAGGACTGCTGCTCCGAATCTGCCCCTCGGGCATCGGTGCTCTGAGCATTGGCAGCCTCATCCTCGTCATCATCAAGGTTGATAAGCGGTGCTGCTGGCTTCTTAGCCTGGTCAGGCGCGAGAGCAGCGTTCGCGTCCATGGGAGGTCTGCGGAGAAAAAGGAATTCAGAAATTAGAAGAGGATTGGGGAAATAGTACAATGCGAGAAGAAAGACAACAGAGAAGAAACTTACGCGCTGGTGGAGGCGAGCTTCCGCCTTGGTTTCTTCGCGACCGCCTTGGTCGCCTTCTTCTCGGCTGGCCTTTTCTTCTTGGCTGGAGGCTCTGCGGCGCCGCTGCCAGTCCGCTTGCGAGTAGCGGGCGCAGCGACAGAAAGAGGGTTGACGACAAGGGCGTTATCGCCCTCGTTCTCGTTCTCGTCTTCATCTTCATCCTCTTTCTCTGCATCAACGTCATCTACGGATCCAATAAAGAAGAGGAACGAATCAGAAACAGCGAACAGTGAATTGGTGCTACTCAGGATCGAGCAAGACAAGGGTGAATTACCTTCGAGTTCGTCCTCAGGCCAGTCGCGGAGAGACGATTCCGCGTGCTGTTTCTCCATCGTGGGGGAGCGAGGGAGATTGATCTGATCTGCAGCCCCAAAAGAGGCATCGTCATCCTCCTTTCGATCCTCATACCAATTGCCTTCGAAACGTTCGCAGCTCTCACTAAGCTGGCGACTGAGGACCTGAAGGACAAAGAAGTGTCACGAGTTAGCCGAGTAGCGGGATGGCATCCTACTCGGGTAGGCGTGCAAACACGAAGCACACTAAGCCTAAGTAATTTATCGAATGATCTACTCGGAAAGGCGTGCAGGCACAAAGCACACTAAGCCTATACAGTTTTACTAAGTACTCTACTCAGTACATACTACGATTGCTAGTCGCGGCGAGAAGAGGGAGCTTCCTACTCGGAATCCATGTAACAGAAAGCAGAAAAGGAAGAACGTACCCGGGTAATCGGCTTTGTACGACTATACGGGACGAACCCATACTGCCAGTGCTCGGCGAGGCTCGTCGTCAAGATGGCCCGGGCGTGTTCGGGAACGTCGGCGTTGTCAAGCTCGATGGTGGTCGTCCTGGTGCAGTCACGGGGGCCTCCCATGTAGCACATCAGGTGGCAGCGTTCTTGCAGAGGCAGAACGCACCTCTGGATCCAGCACGCCACCGGATCATCACTCTTAAGGCCCTCGTTGATGAGAGCCCCGAGCCGCGCCTCAATCTCCATCGCGTTGGCGTCATTGGAGGGCTTCTCCTTCCAATTCTTCTGGGTGGGAGCGCGGAGGCTCCAAGCGGGAAGGTTGATCCTGTCTGTTACCTGTCCTCCTTCGGTGGCGGGGATGTTCTTGACGTAGAGGAACGTCTTCTGCCACATCCGGACAGACTCCAGCCCCTTGATACGGGGGTGATTGGTCCCCGACCGCTGCACCATCATGGCGCAGCCGGTATCGGTTGCCCGTGGCACCCCCGTGCCTTCCTTCTTCCCGGTGGTCTGCTGGCGGAGGTGGAAGTACCTGAGCCAGGTGTCCGTTGTCGGGTGGATGCCGAGGAAGGCCTCGCACACCACGGCGTGGTAGGCGAGGAAGACGACGGCGTTGGGCGGCAGATGATGCATTTGAAGGCCGAAGTGGTCGAGGAAACGGCGGAGGAAGTCGGAGGCTGGCAGGCCGAAGCCGCGCTCGAAGTGCGCCATGAACACGACGCGCTCACCCTCCTCCGGCGCAGGCACGAGCTCGCCCCTGGATGGCCGGCATTGAACACCAGGAGGAACCCTCCTAGTGTTCACAAGCCAGGCGCAATCCTCGGCGGTGACGATTGAACCGGCCCAGCCAGCGCGAGCGGCCATGGCAGAGTGTGTGCGGATGGTGGAAAACGGGAAGGATTTGGTCGAGTGGATTGAGTTCGCGGCGGCGCAAGAGATTGCGCGGCGGCGGAGAAGAACAGAGAAAAGGGAAAGAACGGAGGAGGAAGAAGGGGAAGTTACCGATGGGGGTATTTATACTCTCGTCTCAGGCTACCGTTACCATCGTGGTAGTGGGATCAATCGTGGCCATGATTGCCGTGTGGTGGGGCCTGTGGCCGGATAGAAACGCACGCAAGCGCGGAACGCGCGCGTAACGGCCACAGTGGATCCCACGACTAGATCGTGGCCTATAATTACGCTTGATGGGACATAACGAGCTGGTGGGCCCGCCCCGTGAAAACTGGGCGCGTGGCACGTCGTGTCGTGGCAGCGAAACGACGGGGTCATGGATGCCTGACACGTGTTCAGTCGCCGCACGAAGGGCTGGATCGTGCTCTGCGCCGCAAGGGCTCAATTCAAGAAAGTTCTCTAAGTCTTTTTACTCGGTTACAGAGTAGAAAGCAAGTGCTACTCGGAAGACATGAGACGCAAGATACTTTCCAGAGTACTACTCGGAGGCCTTTTACTCGGCATCTTGAGGTTCAAGGACTATGAGGCAAAGATTGGTTTTAAGCTGACAGAGCCTAGTGAACGAGTTCGCAAGACTCAACCAGCTTCGAGGACTGCTGTCGGGGGGTTACCCCCGAGTAGGGTAAAGGCAAGTGGTAAAGGCGACTTACAGAAGAGAGGTTTGGTCGAGTAGCCGACTACCCAGTACTCGCTACCCGGTCGACTCCTACTCGGTCTCACCTCAAGATGACCAGAAGGAGATATCAATCAAGTTCTATCCTTTCGAGTAGAGGAGTTGGCCCGAGTACAATTGGCGGGAACAATTGGCGGGAACCTACTCGGGCCAGAAAGTCAAAGGAGCCGTTCTGACACAGGATCCCGCGTATCCTGGGTCCGTACTTGGCACTATTCGAACTACTGTTCATCTGGGACCGGCCTGCCTGACAGTGACAGCATGGAAGCAGGCCGTGGCAGGATAAGGGGGGCCTACTCTGTGCTTAGGTACAGTGATACCAGTCTGTCCCCTTGTTTTGCCCAACGACTTTCCAGATGAAGCCAAGGTTAGGAACCAAAGCTGTCAGCGGGAACCCGGAAGAAGGACGATGTGCACATTATGTCGACACTTGTCCATGTTTGGACGTATCCGGCTGGGCACCATGTATATAAGGTGCCCCGCCGCCTCCTGCGTGAGGATCGAACACATCTTGACCTAGATCGCATACTGGAAACCCTAAGTTCTTGACCTAGTTCTTCATCTAGAGGAGAGTGGCTACTCGGTAGGTAGAACCTTGTACTGTGGCTACTCGGAGAGATACCAAAATACACAAAGAAAGGCAGGAGTAGGGGTTTTACCTCCTCACGAGGGCCCTGAACCTGGGTAGATCGTATTGTTAGCAGTGTTTACTTCGTACCTCACGCGGCTACTCGTCGCGTGATCCCTCCCCGAGCACCTCCAGCGTCCTTCGTCCCCACATCTTTAGCCATCCCATGGCATCTGCCGTGACACCACCACGACAAAAACGATGCAAGAAACCAAACACGCCCTTGAATCCTTCGCATGAATTTTATCTTTGAAAAATACTAAGTATCACACGGACGCAATATGATTGGGTAAACCTTGGTTCGGGCATGTTAAAGACTGACCTATAGAAGTAAAGCTTGGCCTGGACTGAGGCCCAAAAATACATATTTTCATATTTAAAAATAATATTTCAATTAGTTTTTGGATATAAAATATCACCTATTTTTCTATATGATATAAAAAAATTCATTTTGGCATTTGGGACGAGATATACATAAAACTAAGGCTCAATCCTGGCTAGGATGTTAGGTTTGGGTCAGCCTTCATATGCCCATGCCATTCACACATTGTCTATAAACATATTAAACATATTAAAATTTCTCAAAGTCACCCCGTACATCTCATTATAAACGAAAACATCATGTGTGAGAGAAATAACATGCCTTGTTGAGGCACACATGGCATCAAACCATGAATCTGACCACCGTTGAACTAGATGTATAACTAACTCCGCTAGCCATCCAATCTATGGTTGGTTTGACGCCAACTAGGGCCATGTGTAGCATATATACTACTACTACAACAAAAGCAACTAGACCCATATGTAGCATATCTATTTAAACAACAAAATCAATACTGGTAAGCAGAACGCATCCAATTATATACTTAGAAAATATAAATTTACTAACAATGATGTTATAAATACAATACATGTGTATGCAATGTGGTATGGAATCTAGCAGGAGACCGTGGGTCTCGTCACACACGGCCCACATAATAGTTCGATTCTGCTACGAGGATGCTGAAAGTGCATCGATCTCTGTAATTTTTTTGGAGTTGATAACAACATAATTAAGGTACTAACATAACGCTTAAGTGCTTTCAGGAAACATCAAAGCAACGCAAAAAGGAAGAGGTTTAAAAGCTAAAGACAACGAATTAAACTTACTACAGCGGTAGTACCGGCCATCCCAGCGGTAGTACCGCTACCTCTAGGAAGCGGTAGTACCGCCAGAAGTATCGCCAGCTAGAAATTGCTCTCTATTTCTAGTGGTACTTCAGCAGTACCGGCCTAGTAGTACCTCTGATAAGTGGTTTTAATTCGGAGCAATGTTTCCATGGAGGTAGTACCGCTACCCTTAGCGGTAGTACCGCTTCCATCAGGAAAGTTGTAGTACCGCTCGAGGTAACGGGCAAAGTACCGCCAAAGAATTTTTGCTCACAGTATACCTTACGGTACTAGCGCGGTAGTGACCTAGTACTACCGCGAGCCACTTTGATTTAAAATCAAGTGGGTGGCTAGCGGCAGTACTGTGGACGCTACCTGTAGTACCGCTCCTAGAACATAGTGGTACTAATCCAATTGTACCCCCAGACGCCAGTATGCGGCACAACCTGGTACTAGGGATACCAGGTAGCGGTAGTACCTCTATAACCAGCGGTAGTACCACCAAGGGGTCAAACGGTCAGATTTCGGGAGGGGGTATAAATACTTTATGGACGGTTGAGAGAGCATAGTTGTCATTCTGAGTTTTATGTGCATTTGTCTCAGAAACATTATTAATTGATTCATGATGTGTTATTGCTTGTTCTCTAATTATTTGTTCTAGTCCTCCTCATGAACTTTGAAGGTGTCCTGACATTTATATTTTGCCTCACTCTTAAGGACTAGCGAAATATCACTTTGACATGTTTTCTCTATACTTGAAACAAACGTATATATTTCGTTGCATTGTTATTCATGATTTTTTATTTGAGTTACTTCTCATGATGCAAGGTGATTGCTATGCTTTATTATTAAAGTTCTATTTATCATGTTTGTGTTAAAGTTCTATGATCTCAACTTACTTATACTTTTACATTATTGATGATCAAGTTTATGTTGATAGCATGTCACCTCAGAAATTATGTGTTTTTATCGTTTACCTACTCGAGGACGAGTAGGAACTAAGCTTTGGGATGTTGATACATCATAAACATATCCTTAATTTCTGATGTTCCATGTTGTTTTCTTATTATTTTCCACATGTTTACTATACACTTTATGTCATTTTTATCGATTTTCCGGACTAACCTATTGACAAGATGCCACAGAGCCAGTTCCCTGTTCACTGATGTTTTTAGTTTCAGAAAAGTTGTTCTGGAAATATTCTCGGAATTGGAAAATTCGAAGCCCAGAACTCTTAGAATTCCCGAAGGTTCCACGGAGTCCCGAAGAGACCCGGAGGGGGGGCCTCAGGGGGCCCACACCATAGGGCGGCGCGCCCCTAGCCACGCCATGGGGTGGTGTGGGGCCCCCGGCCTCCACCGCCTTTGCCCTTTCGCCTATTTATACCCCCTAAGACGTAAACCCTAAAAATATACCACTGCGTCCCGAAAAACACCCGAGGTCGCCGTCATCGTCATCCCGAGATCGGGAGGGTTCTGGAGCTCTCCCCGGCACCCTGCCGGGAGGGGGATTCATCACCGGAGGGGTCTACACCACCATGTCCTCCTCCGAAGTGATGCGTGAGTAGTTCATCCGTGGACTACGGGCCCATAGCAGTAGCTAGATGGTTGTTCTCTCCACTTTGTACCTCATGTTTAGATCTTGTGAGCTGCCTAACATGATCAAGATCATCTTTATGTAATGCTACATGTTGTGTTTGCTGGGATCTGATGAATGTTGAATGCTAGGTCTTCTGATTATCAATCTATCATGTTATCTCCATGCATATGCTATTAATGATCTTGCATGCTCTCCGTTATTAGTAGATGCTCTGGCCAAGTAGATGCTAGTAACTCCAAGAGGGAGTATTTATGCTTGATAGTGGGTTCATGCCTCCTTTGCATCTATGCTCGAGTGACAGAAATGTGACAGATGGAGATGTGCTGTTGCCATTAGGGAGAAAACAACGGTGTTTACTTAGTTTACATTGTTTACATTACACACTTTCCTTACGGCGATAATCTGTTTCTTGCAACTTAATACCCAACGTTTGTTCGGATGATATTCGGAGGGTGGATTATTAGACATAGATGCAGGTGGATGACGGTCTATGTATTTTGTTGTAATGCCCACATGAATCACATAGTAATCTTTATGTCTTGCATACGAACTACGGTGCAGCCTTCATTTCTGTCAATTGCCCAGCTGTAATTTGTTGACCACACATGTTACTTATCTTTCACGGAGAGACACCACTAGTGATCTATGGACCCCGGTCCATTTTCCTCATACTGATAAAACACCTACTGCTTTCATACTGTTTTCCTACTATTTTCCACACCATACGTTTAAACTCTTTGTGTTGAGCAAAATCGGTGAGATTGACAACCTCACTGCTTCGTAGGGGCAAAGTGATTTGATTGTGTTCTGTAGGTTCCACGTTGCTGCTGAACCGGTAGTGCGCCCTGCCATCTCAGCTGCTTCAACCTTCTAAAGTTACTCCTTCCTCCTACTGGTCGATTCAAGCTTGGTTTTTTTTCTGAGGGGAACTTGCTGTTGCACTCTTCATACCTTCCTCTTGGGGTCTCCCAACGAACATGTGTTCACACGCATCACTCACCCGAGAAAATTTTAAGAAGACTCAAGCGTCTAACCTTGGGGATGCCCAAGGCATCCTCTTCTTCATCAGCAACATATGACGTCACTTCTAGTGAAACTATATTTTTATTCGGTCACATCGTATGCACTTTACTTGGAGCGTCTATTTGTTTTTTGTTTTCTTTTCTTTTGTTTTCCTTGCTGCAATAAATATAGTTGGAACCAGCATTCTTGTGTGGGAGAGAGACACACTCCTCTTTATCATATGAATACTCGTTTACTTCCATGCTCATATTCTTAGTTTTTCTTCTACGTGCTGCAAATCCTTTTAGCTCCAGTTATTCATGCATCTTTTATTCAGTGCTGTTAGTTCTAGTAGAGTGATGTTAGTACTCTATTGTTTCATTGCTATATTAGTTGGAGATTTTGTGTTGATATATATTGTTTGGTGTTTGATGGAAATAGAAAACACTACATGTGGTAGATGGTACGTTGGAAAAGACCCTGCATACTCTTGTAGATCATTAAACTGTTTCACTTGATTAGTTGATGTCGTTTTGAGATATTAATACTCTTAGTGGTAAACCTGCTGGTTTAGTAAAGTAAAAACAATTAATGGTTGGTCTAAAAGCTTGAAACTATGCCACACTCGAATAACCAGTTGATAGTATAATGGTACATGACTTCCTTTGCTAATAACAATCATAATGGCTTTTTGTTACGCGCTACGGTCGGGGTAGCCAACAGTGACTTGTCACTTCCACGAACCCTCTTGGAGTGATTTTCATTATGCCTTGTATGATCATATTTATAGTAATCTTTTAACTTGTGAGTTCTAAGTTGCGGTTTTCTGGCACTTCCACCATCCATATTTGCTAGCCTCTTCGGTACTGTGCATTGCTCATTCTCACATTGAGAGTTGGTGCAAACTTCGCCAGTGCATCCAAACCCTATGGGAGGACTTTGTTCTCCTACACATAAGCCCAAAATATCTTCCTCAAAACAGCCACCATACCTACCTATCATGGCATTTCCATAGCCATTCCGAGATATATTTCCATACAACATATATCTTCATTATGTTACATGTTTCATTGTTATTTTGCATACTGCTACACTGGCAGGCGCATTTAGTTTTATACATCAGAGATATTTCAGTTTTAGTTATGAGTACTAAAAGTGCGATGATTCATTATAAAATAGAGTGTTGCCCCTACCAGCGAGGTTATATAAAAAAGAAAAAAAAAAAAGCCCGAAAAGAAAAAAAGAAAGAGGGACAAAGAAAGGTAATAAAGAGAGAGGTGGAAGCATTACTATCATTTATTCCACACTTGTGCTTATCTATCACCATTCCTTCAGTTTGGAGAGAGTTTTCATTTTATGACTTGCATAACTATGTGGGGAACTTTACATTATAGAACTTGGCTTGTATATTCCAATGACGAGCCTCCTCAAAAGTGCTTTAGGTCTTCGTGAGCAAGAAAGTTTGATGCACCCCCACTAGTTTCTTTGGAGAGATTTCATACACTTATAGCTCTATGTGCATCCGTTGTGTGGCAATGCCGGCTCATTGCATAGCTTCGATTATAAGACTTCCTCTTGTCTAATGTTCTCTTTCAGCTGTGTGAGACTTTCTTCCATTGACCTTCCAAACCCCCCATAATGTTCTTTTAGCCATAACATCCTAGTGCCAAGAACCAATACAGAATGCTTGCTTGTTTTGAGTGCACAAATAGTTTAATGATTTTTCTACGTGCATATTGATGTCACTTGACTTGATCCTAACAGGAGTTGTTGTGAGAGTTTGATGCTTATGATGATTATACTGTTCTTCTTGAATATTAAATCATCTTTAATATAGTTTGCACAGTTAATTGTCCTTTAGCATTGATTCATTGAAAAGTTTTACTTTCTTCTTCCTAATGGTTTATACATTACTCTATTTGATATCAACTATAAATCACAACCTTTATTCATTTGATCTTAGTTTACATGCCTTACATTATGATGATCAAATTTATGTCGGTAGCATGTCACCTTAGAAATTATTTGTTTTTATCGTTTTACCTACTCGAGGACGAGTAGGAACTAAGCTTGGTGATGCTTGATACGTCTCAAATGCATCTATAATTTCTGACGTTCCATGTTATTTTCATGCCATATGCTACATGTTTCTTATACACGTTATGTCATTTTTATGGATTTTCTGGGACTAACCTATTGACAAGATGCCATAGAGCCAGTTCCTATTTTCTACTATTTTTTGTTTCAGAAAAGTTGTTCTGAAAATATTCTCGGAATTGGACGAAACAAAATCCCAAAGTCTTAGAAAGTCGTCACGTACACAGAGTCTACAGGAGACCCGGAGGGGGGCCTCATGGGCCCCACACCATAGGGCGGCGCGCACCCCCCACCTGGCCGCGCCAGCTGGTGGTGTGCCCCCCCTGTCCACTCACTGACATTGCCCTCTCGTCTATTTAATCTCCTCGACGGGTTAACCCTAAATACCCGAGCCTTTTTCCACCAAAAAGGTCCGTAGCCGCCGTCATCGTCAACCCTAGTTCGGGAGGGTTCTGGAGCTCTCCCCGGCACCCTGCCGGGAGTGGGAATCATCACCGGATGGCTCTTCATCACCATGCCTGGCTTCGGAGTGATGTGTGAGTAGTTCATTTCTGGACTACGGGTCCATAGCAGTAGCTAGATGATTGTCTTCTCCTCTTTATGCCTCATGTTTAGATCTTGTGAGCTGCCTAACATGATCAAGATCATCTTACTGTAATGCTACATGTTGTGTTTGTTGGGAGATGATGAATATTGAATGCTATGTCCAGTGAATATCAATCTATCATGTTCTTTCATGTGTATGTTAGTTATGATCTTGCATGCTCTCCGTTACTAGTAGATGTTCTGGCCAAGTTGGTGCTTGTAACTCAAAGAGGGAGTATTTATGCTCGATAGTGGGTTCATGCCTCCCTTTCAGTCACGCTCGAGTGACATAAACGTAACGGGTGGGGGATGTGTTGTTGCCATTTGGGAGAAAACAACAATGCTTTGTCTAAGGACGATTTTATGGTTTACATTACACACTTTGCTTAATGCAATTATCTGTTGCTTGCAACTTAATACCCCAAAGTTTGCTCGGATGACACTCTGTGGGTTGATTATTTGAAGAGCATGTTATATATCTGATTTGAAGAGACACCTCTAGTGAATTGTGGACCCCGGTCCATTTCTTTACACTGATATACAACCACTACAACTACTGTTTTCCCATTGTTTTCCTACTGCAATGATTGCTCCTTTTCACCTACTGCAAACAAGTACTACTTTCCACACTATACGTCCAATCCTTTGTTTCAGCAAAACCGGTGAGATTGACAACCTCACTACTTCGTTGGGGCGAAGTAATTTGATTGTGTTGTGTAGATTCCGCGTTGGTGCTGAACCGGTAGTGCGCCTTGCCAACATCAGCTGCATCAACCTTTAGAAGTGATTTCTCTCTCCTACTGGTCGATTCAACCTTGGTTTCTTTCTGAGGGAAAACTTGCCGCTGTACTCTTCACACCTTGCGCTTGGGGTCTCACAACGAGCGTGTGTCTACACTCCATCAGGCATGTTTTTAAAGTTGACTTTGAGAAGTCTTATGGCAAAGTTAATTGGTCCTTTGTTCAATAAGTTTTGCGGATGAAAGGTTTCTCACCTTTATGGTGCCAATGGATCGCTAGATTTGTACATGGCGGTAGTGTTGGGATAAAAGTGAATGATGATATCTGTCATTATGTCTAGACTCTCAAAGGATTAAGGCTGGGAGATCCGCTATCTCCCATCCTTTTTAACCTTGTGGTGGATATGTTGGCTATCTTGATTGAGCATGCTAAACAAGATGGCCAAGTAGGAGGGTTGATACCAGATCTTGTCGAAGGTGGTGTATCGATTCTTCAATATGCCGACGATACTATTTTAGTCCTAGAGCACGACCTTCAAAAGGATCTCAACTTGAAACTCATTCTTGCGATGTTTGAGCAGCTCTCAGGTTTGAAAATTAATTTCCACAAGAGTGAAATTTACTGCTTTGGAAAAGTGATGGGGGCACAAGATGATTAATGCCTCATCTTTGGTTGTGAGGTGGGGGATTGCCATTTAATGTGGGCATTAAAATTCATCATAGAAAATTATTAAATAAGGAGTGAAAATCAGTTGAAGATAGACTGAGAAAAGCTAAGTTCATGGGCCGGAAAGTTATTGTCGTATGGGGACGTCTCATTTTGATTAACTCCGTGCTCACAAGTTTACCAATATTTCTCCTCTCCTTTTTTGAGATTCCTGTTGGTGTTAGAAAGAGATTGGATTTTTAGCGTTCTAGGTTCTTTTCACAGAGCGATGTTAAGAAGAGAAAATACCAGTTATCTAAGTGGAATATTGTTTGTCGCCCGAAAGATCAAGGGGGTTTGGGGATTGAGGTGTTAGAAATTAAGAACATGTTCTTGCTAAATAAATGGCTATTTAAATTGTTAAATGAAGAAGGAGTGTGGCATGAATTGCTCTCTAATAAAAATTTAGGTGATAAAACGCTATCCCAGGTGCAAGCAAAACCATCCGATTTGCCTATCTAGAAAGGTATTATAAGGGTTAAGCATGATTTTTTCTCCCGCGGTGCGTTCTCATTGCGTAATGGACATAGTGTAAGGTTTTGGGAGGATATTTGGTTAGGTGATGAACCGTTATCACAATAATATGCTGCTCTTTATAATATAACTTCTCATAAAAATGTCACGGTATCAAACGTGCTATCTCATAACCCTCTCAATGTCAACTTTCGGAGACCGATTTTGGGATCGACGGGATCTATGGCTGCATTGGGTCGAGAGATTAATGAGGATATCTCTAACAAATGAGTCCGACTCTTTTATATGGCGTTTATCAACGGATGAGTTGTTTCCTGTTAGATCGTTTTATGCTGATTTACTTCATGGGTCCAATGTATTTGTACGTAAATATTTGTGGAAATTAAGAATTCCACTGAAGATACAAATACTTTTGTGATTTCTTAATAGAAAAGTTATTTTAACAAAGAATAATTTGATTAAAAGAAAATGGATTGAATCTAAAAAAAAATGTATTTTCTGCGATACGGATGAGTCCGTTAAACACTTGTTTATATTATGTTCATTTGCTTGTGATATTTGGCGCCTTGTACATTTTATCTTTGCATTTATCCACCGACTAGCATTGCGAATATGTCTGGTAGTTGGCTAAATTGAATTGATAGGAAAACAAAGGCAAGAATTCGAATTGGTGTCGCTGCTTTCCTTTGGAGTATGTGGACATGCCGCAATGATGTGGTCTTTAACAAACAGAACAATGTTCATTTTTCCGCAATGATGTTGATCGGCAGTGAGGAGAAATGACTACATCTGGAGTATGGGCTATTCTATTCAGATGTAGTCCTTTCTCCTCACTGCCGATCATCGAAGACTTATGAATACACTCTGTGGCCGGCTGATGGCGGTCGTGCGGGCTATATACAACCAGGCTGGGTGGCTACATGCTACGCGTTTAAACACATAAACTTGTTATTTTAGAGTGACTAATCTTTGTGGCCATCTTGAGTGATCCGTGAGCTGTAAGTTATTCCAAACCTGAATTATCTCTTTATTTTTAATTAAATCTGGCTGCGTGCATCTTACTGATGCAAAAGCGGGGACAAATGCTCCATTTCTATTAAAAAAAAGGTAGTATCTGCGATCTTAGTGGAGACATGATCGCAGATACTACCGTTGGGTGCACGAACCGGACCTGGTCCTCCCGTGGCTACAGGCGTTGTCACTTTGGAGTTTCGACCCGCAACTCTCTCGTGTTTCCTCGTCTGCGTTCTTGGCTAGCAAAAAGTACGCGGCTGCGTCGGGCCGCACCTGTGCGCCTGCCTTACGGCGGGGGCATCCCTCCGCCGCGGCCGCTCTGCGGTTCCCATGGTGCCTCCTGTCTCTTGGCGTTGCTTTTCCAGTGTCTCGCGAGCACGCTGCTGACTCAATGACGGGAAGCTGAGCTCGACGCGACGGGTCTCGATCGCAATATCGGCATTTGTTCGTGGTCCAGCAAGTGGCCGAGTGCAGGCCCCTGCAGCCTGCGCCGAAGCACAGTTTCGGGGACGTCTACCATGAACAGCGGTACGCGTGAATTTACAGTCACGGTACGACGAGTTTTCATTAGCAGTGGCACGTACGAGTACGTGTTGCCGGTGGGCTTGATGCTTGAATAGGAGTAGCACGTAGCTAGGGAACACGGGCAGGCGCACACACAGCTAGCAGCATGCATGGTGAAGACTTAGTGCTACCCATGATGGATTATTAGATTTGCTTATATTTTTCGTCACATTCATCTCCTTTCTCCATTACCAGTGCTCGCCATTGCTTTCCGATCGCGCATCCACCGGCTGATCTAACCATGAAGGCATGGTAGATTTCTTTGGAAGTCGAATCCAATGTAGATTTCTTGGGAAATCGAATCCAATGTAGATTTCAGTCAATCGCCTGCTGATCTCCCCTCTTTCCCGACTAAAAACAGTGTATGCCGTAGCTATCACGTAGACAGTATACATGCACGCAAGACCGATGAGAGCCAAATTGTAAACTGGGGATCATGAATCGGGAATGTATAATTGTGTCAAACCTGTAAATTAAGGGCAACCTTTCGGCGACTTGCTTTGGCCAACATCGTTCTTCTCCCAAAGAAACACGGCGGGGAACACCTAATAAGCCTCATATCCATGTTATCGCCAAGATTATTGCAAAGATAATTGCTAACACGATGTTGTGTACACTTGCTACTTCGTGAGACAGCTAGATATAACGGACACTTATTCGCTGCTTTTCAAGATTTCAACCCGGTAAGATAGGACTACATTAGTGGTTGCAGACGATCGAGGGGGTTTCCTCTTTCAAAAGGTCAAACTCATAAATTTGTTTCATGTTCATTTTCGCCGTACAAACATATTTGTGGAACTTGCTATTGGTTCATTAGATTTTTCTTTTATAAAACAACTGCAGGCCTATCAAAGCGGTACCTATCTTAACGATTTTGCTACCCGTGCGTAAGATGTTTGAGATTTTTCATATATCTGAGTAGTAGAAAATGTAACTAGATGAAAAATAATAAACATAAGTTTTTACTTTTCACTACAAGTAAATTCCACTTTTTATAACCGATATAAGAATATTTAATTTGAATTACATATAGACGGCCCCCTATTTTAGTGAAGCAACAAGTAGTACACGCTCCGGGCAGAGAACATTGAGAGCAGAACATTGGGAGAAAGCTTTTCAGAAAGTATTTAAAGGGATACGATACCTCGTTGTCGTGCATGCATCTACGGCCCATCGTTTTGTCATCTCACATGGAATTTCTTGCAAATTGGAGAACAATTGAATACGGACAAATGTTCACAAGTGTAGTTGACCGCAGCAAAATTGAGAGAGCGAAGCTTAGAAGGTGGGGGTCAACTGAACTCAATTATACAAGGGAATATCAGAAAGCTAAAGGTGAAAAGTTCTGAGGCACACACATTACAGGGAAACACTCCCCCACTTCTGCTTGCAATTTGCTAACACCTTTTTTAGATAAGATAGAGAACCTAATAGATCCTCAATTCACAAGCGAAGCAGGAGGGCCCTCCAGTTCTCTAATCAAACTTTAAAGCTTTCGATATTAATGTCTTAAAAACTGAAATAGATAGACTAAAATCATATGCATTTTTTTGCGAATGATATGCATTTTTCAAAAATACATTCACATTATATAATTTAATTCAATATAAAAAAGCAAAAGCTAGATGGGATAATTTCAGTCTAAACCATCCGGTATTCAATTTGATTCCTCAAGTCCTCAATCTAATAGTTTTGTACAATATTAGTCTATCCCCTTATCACAACTATACTTAGCTATACTTATTTTGCATCTAAATTACACTGATCTTATCTGTATACCGCAAAATTGTTATTTTTTATCATGAATTTTTTGTGCTATTTCTTAGTTAACAAAATGAAATCATGCAATTACTCATAAGATGTGCATGAGAACGTGAAAACATCAAAGCATATTTCCGTTTGATTTATACTAGTCAAGGTGTGGCTTGGACGCGTGAGGATGCTACTTGAAGAAACAATAACAATGGTATTTTCTGAAAATATCAAGCCTTTTCAAAGGTAAACTAAATGAAAACACGGAGAAAACCATCAGAGTGATTCACCAAGGCAATACCAGACAAAAAGTTTAGAATTGAATGATGTATGACTTGAAACAGAAGGACTGTACAATAGTACATAAAGATTCAAAAGGACGGGTAAAGGCATATTTCCTCGATGATAAGAATGCGATTTGATGGGGAATTAGGAATATTATTATCATTGCAACCATAAATAGGAGTTGTTTGGACGCCAAAATTTTAGATTGGTTGAGTATCATATCCCCTTTTGCTGCCAATTGTTGCATCACGGTATAAAGGAGCACCATTTGCAAAAAAAGTACATCTCTTTTCGTTTGTGCATATTGGCGCACGAAGTATCCGACCACTTTAGTCGAATCTCTTACACGGCTTCAGTTTTACACCAGTGTTTTTTCTTTTTGAGATTCACCAGTGTGTTTCTTGTGGTTGCCACAAGAACATAATTGCCGCCCACCCTCTTTGCTCTGTAATTAGGATTGCACTAGCGACAAAATTCTAGAGAAGTAACTAAAATAGTAAGGGCATCTCCAGCCGTTGCGCCCCCCCAGGACGCGAAAACCCTCGCTTTTTTTGCGCCGCGGCGCTAAACGGCGCTATTCTGGGAACTGGGGGGGCGCGTTTCCCAGTCGTGAACCCAGGCCGCCCCCCCCCCCAGCGGCGACTCGGCCCAATTTGAGCAATAGAAAAATTGCACACCAAATAAATAGAGTTTTTCCACACAAATAAATTATTCAACAAATAAAAGGAAAAAAATTGACTAGTCATCCTCCTCAACATTGCCATTCCCCTTTCGCGCCCACAAATGCTGCACCAGGTCATCCTGCAGAGCATGGTGTGTTGCAGCGTGTCGAATCTCCTGTCGCTTGGTGAGGAAGTCTGCCCATGATGCCGGCACCTGGTGATCAACATCTGCAAGAGGGCCCTGCCGGTAGTATGGTGTGTTTGCCTCACTGTCAGGCACCGGGTCATCCCGCTCACTCTCAATGATCATGTTGTGCAAGATCACACAACACTGCATCACCTCCCACATGTTGGACTTCGACCAAGTCATAGCTGGGTACCGGACAAAAGCGAATCGAGATTGCAGCGCACCAAATGCCCTCTCAACATCCTTCCTGCAAGCCTCCTGGCATTTGGAAAACCAAGCTTTTGCGCTTCCTGGGATAGGGTTGGAGATGCTCTTCACAAATGTTGCCCACTTGGGGTAGATGCCATCTGCAAGATAGTACCCCTTTGTATACTGGTGTCCATTGATCTCATAGTTCACAGGGGGGGCATGGCCTTCGACAAGATCGGCAAAGACATTCGAGCACTGCAAGACATTGATGTCGTTGTGACTTCCTGGCATACCAAAGAATGAATGCCAAATCCATAGATCGTACGAAGCCACGGCCTCGAGAACCACAGAGCACTCTCCTTCCTTTCCCTTGTACATCCCCTGCCAGTCAAATGGGCAGTTCTTCCATGCCCAGTGCATACAGTCGATGCTGCCAAGCATCCCAGGAAACCCTCTTGCTTCATTCTCAGCGAGGAGACGAGCAGTGTCTTGCGCATTGGGTGATCGCAGGTATATTGGGCCAAAAACTGCAACCACTGCCCGACAGAACTTGTTCAAGCACTCAATGGCCGTGGACTCGCTCATGCGCAGGTAGTCATCTTGTGCATCTGCGGGAGCACCATATGCAAGCAACCTCATGGCCATCGTGCACTTCTGGATAGAGGTAAACCCTACCGTGCCGGTGCAGTACTTCTTCAACTTGAAGTAGGTGTCGAACTCCCGGATGGCATGCATGATCTTGAGGAAGAGCGTGCGTTTCATCCTGAAACGACGCCGGAACACCTTCTCGTCGTTGGTAGGATCCTCGGCGAAGTAGTCGGAGTAGAGGATGCAGTAGCCCTCGTACCGCTGCCTCGGCCTGCTCTTCCGGCGACCGGGCTTCGATCCAGCGCGGCGTGGCGCGGCGTCCTGGGCCAGCAACGCGGCCAGGCAGCTCAGGACGACCAGGTGATCCTCGTCGTCGATGGAGGCCTGGTCTTCCTCGTCGAATAGCTCGGCGAGCATTTCCTCGGCGTCGGAGTCCATGGCTCGGACAGAGCGTCGAACACCTTGCGGGCGGTGGACGCGGCTCACTGGGGCGCAGCCTCCTCCGCGACGGAGACGTGCTCGAACGGCGGCGACGACGTGGTGGACCAGCCGGTGGTGGTTTGTCTCTTCGCTGGCGTACGCTGGCGGCGCCGGTGGTTGCGGGGGTGGGGCGGCGACGGCGAGGGCGAGCGAGTGGGAAAGACGGTTCGGGGGTGGAGAAAGTGGAAAAAGAGCTCTCCCTCGCCGACAGCGCTGGCCCACGCGCGCTTTTCCTCTCGCCGCCCCCCCCCCCAGGCCGAACCCAGCAGGCTGGGTTCCGCCTGGGGGCGGCGGCGCTAATTTCCGCCGAAACGGCGCTTTTTCAGGTCCTGGGGGGGTCGACTGGTGGAAAAACGGCGCTTTTCGCCAAAAACGGCGCTAATTTGCGTCCTGGGGGGCTCTGGGGGGGACGACTGGAGATGCCCTAAGTGTAGTATCTCAGAGCGAAGAGTAATCGTCAAAAGCACACTTCATGGTCACATTCACATAGCCATTCCCCATTAGCACAAGGATCTATATTTCAAGTAAAAAAAAGGTCTATATTTCCATGTCGTCAAACTGATCTGAAGCAAGAGCACACTGCAGGTTGCAGCGTACATATCTAAATTTTTGATTAAGATAGATTAATGGTATATAGATCGTCTCCTCCATTGTGCATTCGTCTTGTATCGGCTGTGTTCACCGTCCTAGATACGCATAGCCCGGATGTGGACTTTTATACTTGCATTGTTTTGATGATACGTTCTGAGTTGAATGAAGACGTCATTTTATGTTTATCTTGTTTTAATTTGGTTGGGTGCAAGTTCATGTCATGCTTTGGCTTGAATTTGGGTGCATATTGTTACGTAATTATTGACGACATGTATTTTTTTTCCATTTCTATTAGATTTATTGAAAAACAGTAGAAGTTGGGTATTTCTATTCATTACCGAAATTGCTTGATAAAGAGAGAAAACCAGTAGAAAATTGCTTCGAGTGTAAACTAAGATATTGGTTAGGCAAGATACTCTCATACGGAGATCGTTTTATCTTAATTAGCTCCATTCTTAAAAGGCTACACATGTTTCCCTTCTCCTTCTTTGAAATAACAAAAGGGATACGGAAAATATTGGTTTCTATCGATCACATTTTTTTTTGGCTCAGTACAAACACTTGGCAAATGTTTACTTGGCAAATGTCTGTTTAAATATGTCTGTTTAAATTGCTACATGAAGAAAGGAGTATGACAAGAATTGCTAGGTACGAAGTATTTGGTAGAAAATCTTTATCTCGACTAGAAGCCAAATCTAACGACTCACCCTCATGGAAAGTGAGCATGGAAGTTTTTCTTTGTGCACGTGAATCTCCCGTGATCGACAATGGACTCGAAGTTCTTTTTTGGGAGGACGTCTGGTTGGGTGATATTGTGCTACACAAAAACGTATTGGTTGTTGATGTTTTATCAGTGGTGCCGCTCAATATTCAGTCTAGACGGGCTCTATCCGAGAACAGAAGGACTGCTTGGATGCATTTACTGGAGAGAGATTGATACACATCTCGTTACGAGCAAGCCCGATCAATTTAAATTGGAAGCTTACTACGACGGGGTGCTTATGGTAAAATTTATGTATGCACACTAGTGGAAACAGGGGCTTTAGTCCCGGTTCGTAGGCCCCCTTTTGTCCCGGTTGTGCAACCGGGACGGGGCATCCGGGACAAATACCCCTCCCCATTGGTCCCGGTTGTGGCAGGACCCGGGACAAATGGGGCTGACCACGTGGCCCGAGCGCTGGAACCTGGCCAGGGCTATTAGTCCCGGTTCTGAATACGACCCGGGATGCATGCCCCTTCTGCCGCGGCAGGGCTTTTGCCCTTTTCTCTGCCGCGGCAGGGCTTTACAATTTCTGTTTTTTTGGTCCCCGAGACCTCCTGGCGGCCCCTCCCCGGACCTCGAGAAGAGAGGAGCCTCGGTGTACCCTCCACCGAGCCCCCGGATCGCACGAGTGAATAAGTATATAAAGCAGAATAAGAAACACTTATATTACAGAAGCAAAGTATATCGATCATATTACATGACCGATGGAGTGTATTACAAAATCAAACTTAGTTCCAACCGGAGGCATGGTACTCTCCATGTACGTTTATGACCTCTGCATCTAAGAAGCCCGCAATTTCCTCTTGAATTGCTCGTATGCGGTCCCTAGGTAGAAGACCGTCCCGAAGCCGTTCGATCTAATATAAAGAAGAGTGGTCACTAAAATATATGAAGCTAAGTAACTAAAATAGATAGTAATAATAAGAATTGACGATTAACGTACATGAAGTTGTTTTAAATTTCTGCCCTTGGGAGATGTGGTCTGACGAATGAACTCGCAAACGTAGTATCCACACAAGTTATTCCCGTCTCCTTGTTGCAAGCACTATACGAGAAGATTGTTTCAATCAGAATAATAATCAACCAGGCATGATAATGAAGATGGGCACGGATCTAGATAGTACTTACTTGCACAACATCAAATGTAAGTTGTTTTTCCCATTCACCGGGAGACTTCTTTATGAACCTCTTCCAAACCCTACCCGAGAAAGAAAAAGAATAAAAAGAGTTAGTAATTACTTGATATCCGAAAATGAAACAAAGTAGTCGATATATTGCAATATATAAATACTGAAATTAATAAAGATTGAAATTACCGCTGGATCATTTCCTGCATGTCAGCCCACATTGAGAGGGGTTTACGTTTTGAGTCCATTACAATTACTTTTCCTTTGTCAATTTGGAAGATTAGCAGAATATAGTGGAATCTGCGCACGCAGAACTCATCAATTATACAATGAACATCGAGTAAGGAAAACAGAATGTTTACAACAGAGTAACACACTTACTTGAAGTTGTAAGGAAATAGTATTTCCCGTCGGTGTTGGTTAAATATTATTGCCCTCAGAATATTATTTTCTGTATCCTTGGGATATTGCTGAAGAGTCTTTTCAAAAATAATATTTGGATCAATGAACCCAATATCATAGATTCCATCTCTTTTGCATTCGAGAATCTTCATTCTGCAATTATAATATATGAGTGTACTATATATATATATATATATATATATATATATATATATATATATATGAATATATATGCAATTGAATGAGGTGAGCTAGAGAAATAAGTGCTTACAGACAATAGGCACTAAGGATAGATTTGTCGAGGGCCTGCTGCTGGTATAACTGAAACAATTCCTCAAATTGAATCATAACAATTCCATTTCCAGTTCCATAGTGCTCGTCCTTAACGCTGAGACATAGCCAGTCCTCAGATTCATTAGCGGCTTGCATATACCAATTATGCAGTCTTCGCATTTTCGTTGGTAGATTCTTTATCTCCTCGGGTTTGACAAGAGGCTGCCCGGACTCGTATTTGTACGCACATTCAGCTGCGGGGAAGTAGTTCACTGTTTGCATATACTCAGCAATGGACAAACCCGCATCAGCTGTCTTGTCTGCGTACAGTGTTATAAACTCCGGATCAATATCCTCATCAGCAATATTAGTGCTCGGCCCCACCTGGGTATTGGAAATCACTTTGAGCGGGGACGTGGATTGTTTTTTCTGCTCTCCGAGTTGAGCAACTGATTTCCCCTTTTTCCCGCTTGCGCTACTACTCTTCGTTGACCGCACCATTTCCTGGTGTGACTTCAGAATAGAGCGGTCATAGTCAGATGACAGACTCGGCTCGGGTTGATGAAGAGTCTTCACCATTTTCCAAGCTCGTTCTATCTCTTCTTCGGTCTCAGGGAAATCTGGCTTTTGCTTCTCCTTCCGCTTTGATTTCCACGCATCGTATTCGTCCTTTGCGATTTTCTGGGTTTCCTCGGGAGTATAGTCGTAAGGTAACTTGGGTACCTCTTTTGGTACCTTCGGGAGGGGTGACCGTTGACGTTTCGGCAGAAACTTAGTGGGCGGAGAGGGCTGACGCGGCGGCGTAGGCGACCGCGCTGGAGACGTGCACGGCGTAGGCGACCGCGCCGGAGACGGCATGCGTTGCGAAGACGACCGCGCTGGAGACTTTTGCGCTGGAGAAATGCGAGAATTCGATGGCTTTGTCGTCTGATTTGTGAGCACAATGCATTCCTTTAGCCATAGAACGGTCGAGTTCTTGGCTTCTCCGAGTTCAGTCAACTCTTCGTCTTCGCCTTCAGGAAAATCAAGCTTTACCCGCTCGAATCCGTTGGCAACTTCATCGACCCCAACAACAGCGTAGCCCCGTGGAACCGGGAGACAATGGTGAGTTGGTTCGTTGCCAATCGGTAAGACATATCCGGCCGCCGCCTTGATGGTTATATTGACGACCTTCACGTGGAGCTCACAGGATGTCATTTCCGTGATCTCGTCCACCGGGTAAATCATCGGTGGTGCATCATCATCCGGTAGCTGCGTGGACGCAACGCTGCTTTTGCGATGAGAATGTGCGGCGTCGGGAGCCTCAGCTTCAACTTCTAGCATGTGTACTGATGCGCCGGTAGATACTATCTGCTGGCTAAGTGTGTTAATTTGGTCCTGCTGCTTCTTTGCTACATCCTGTGTCAGCTTTACCATTTCTTCAAGTTGACGCCTCCAGTTTGCCTGATTCTCTGCTTCAGCTGCCTCCTTGTCCTTTTTACGTTGACGGCTTCTATCTGGGTATAACTTTTTGGTGGAGTCGAACGCAACACTCCACGGAGGAGTGCCTTTTGTGCCTCGTGTACGCCCTCCGTGTTCCTTATTCCCTAGGGCTCGTGTGAGCTCGTCGTTCTCTCTATCTGGCACGAACTTCCCATCTTTAACGTCCTTTATTGCGTCTCTCAGCTTCTCTATGGGTAGAGGATGACTCTTTTTATGCCTTAGGTTATATATTGCTTTTCCTTCGGCGTCCAACCTGCCCCCATGCCCGTAGAACCATGACCTTGTCCGCTCGACCCACAAAAATGGCTCGGGAGTGATCCCCTGCTGAATCAGGTTGTTCTCCCATGTCTCCCACTTGGGACTAGAACCCTTGTAGCCACCTTGCCCCATAACATGGTGATATACCTTTTTGCCGGCGTTTTTCTCATTTGTTTTCGTCCTTTCCAGTTCATTCTCTGCCAGCTTGTACTTCACGAAGTCTGGCCATACGGGTTTTATTTTCTCATACCCTTGAGTGAAATCAGGAGTCTTGTTCTTCTTAACATAATCAAGGTTCAATCTTTTCTTCCAGTTTTTGAATTGCTCGGCCATCTTTTTCAGGGTCCACGCTTTGACCTTTTCCCGTATCTCATGTTTCATTTTAGTAACATCGGCCTCAGTCACATCCGCTTCATTCTCGTCCACCTCCGGCACGGGTAAGTTGAAATTAGCCAAAATCTTTGAGAAAAGATGATCTTTGGCTATTTTGCCGACATATGAAATTCCTTGTTTCCGCGGATCTTTTGGCTCATTCCACTCATTAACAGTGATCGGGATGTGATCTCTAACTAGCACTCCGCATTGCTTCACAAATTTTTGGGCAACATCAGCGGGAAGCTCGGGTGCGCCGTCTGCTGTGATCGTGTCGATCCTGTATCTTTCTGTATCTTTCAACTTCTTTGTTGCGCCTCGTTTAGTCTTTTTTCCGGTTGATATATTTGAACCGGATGGCTAAAAATATAAAGACTGTTAATACATGTATATAGACAACGGATGCTTCATTAATTAACATATATATATATGCACCTCGGAGCCGGTGTTTGTAATTTGTATGGTTCCACCGGAGCCGTCGGCTGCTCCCATATCGGAGCCGTCGGCTTCTCCCTCATCGGAGTCGTCTCCCTGGGTGAGCACCGGATCTCCCTCACCGGAGTCGTTCATCCACTGGCTCACATCGGGCTCTACGTCGGGCCCGCGGATTAAACCCTCGATCATATTTTCGGCATCTTCGTCTCTTGGCTCCATACTATACAAAAAGAGTAAGTATATATTTCAGATCCAATTCATTAAAATTGCTTATGCATAATAATATTTAAACATACGATAACATTTCTAGCATTCTTAAATTTGTAAGAGCATGTCTAACGGACCCCTTATGTTTTCGCCCCCTAAGAGCATGTCTAACAGACCCCTTATGTTTTCGTCCCCTAAAACGCGTGTAGAGGGCCCTGTATACGCATTTCGCCGGCCAAAAACTCGTGCGAGCTAGCAGACCCCCTACTCCCACCCCGTAAAACAGAATATTCTGTTTTACGGGGTGGGGGGTAGGGGGTCTGCTAGCTCGCACGAGCTTTTGGCCCCTCACAAAACAGGGTTTTGGACATTTTCATGCATAGCCTGGTGAGTTACTATAAAATCTTCTTTTTTGGGGTTTCCTCAAGTTTGTCCGAGTATTTTCACTGCCTCATTCTCTTTTGTTTTTCACCTGTTCCTGCGTGCTACAGGTCATACCAGAGTGGTTTCTGAACTATTTTGGAGGAAAGATACCAGGAACTGTCAAATTACAAGCCCCTAATGGTATTGCATTTGATGTTGGAGTTATGGAGAACATGAACAGAACAATCCTCAAGTATGGGTGGGCGGAACCCATACTTGAGGATTGTTCTGTTCATGTTCTCCATAACTCCAACATCAAATGCAATACCATTAGGGCCTTGTAATTTGACAGTTCCTGGTATCTTTCCTCCAAAATAGTTCAGAAACCACTCTGGTATGACCTGTAGCAGGCAGGAACAGGTGAAAAACAAAAGAGAATGAGGCAGTGAAAATACTCGGACAAACTTGAGGAAACCCCAAAAAAGAAGATTTTAGTAACTCACTAGGCTATGCATGAAATTGCCATTAATCTGTCTTATGAACCTAAGCTTGCTTTGGCAGCATTCGCAAGGATTGCTCATATTGGATACATCCTGTGCGATGGATCATATATTATGCCAATTAGAATTATTCACTGCGTATGTAGTGATATCCGGAAAGCATCCCTAATGCCCGTGTTAGAGGAGAGCAAAGCAACACTAAAACGAAGAAAACAGATATTGCTGCTGTATGAATGTGTTGAAGAAGCAAAGACAGGACCAAAGGTTACCAGCAAATTTGGTAACCTTTGGTCCTGTCTTTGCTTCTTCAACACATTCATACAGCAGCAATATCTGTTTTCTTCATTTTAGTGTTGATTTGCTCTCTTCTAACAGGGGCATCAGGGATGCCTCTTCATATCTGAATTTTAATTGCTGTTGTTATTTCTAGACAAAGTAAACTCTGTCCATACTCTCAAAAGATCTTCAGCGCGCCCTAGCTCGCACGAGGTAGAGGGTTGGCCCTCTATATCCCCTCCCGACCCGCACATGTAGGGGTCGACGGGCCGCCCCCTACCCAAACTTGTAAAAAATCGTTCGGGGTGGTCCATTTACGGGGTCTGCTAGATGGCCGGGTATAGCCCAAACCCGTATATCAACGGTTATTATACGGGTTTGGGCCATATATATAGGGGGTCTGTTAGACATGCTCTAACATTCTTAATTTTTTATATCAATTCTAAACAAATTTAAAGTAAATAAGTCTAATCTAAAATTTCTAACATTCATAAACTAAAATTTCTAACATTTGTAAACTAATAATTCTAACAATAATAAAAAACAGTAATTAAGTAAAAAAAAGGAAGAAAAACAAAAAAGGCCCCAGATTAGGGCGAGATGGAGGCAGGCCTTTTACCTCCTCTTGGGGCAGCGGCGGGCCGGCGGCGCGGGGCAGCGGCGGCGCGGGGGCGGTGGAGGATGGCGCGGGGCAGCGACGGGATCGAGGGGCGGCGCGGGGCAGCGACGGGATCGAGGGGCGGCGCGGGGCAGCGGCGCGGGGCAGCGACGGGACCTAGAGGGCGGCGCGCGGCCGAGGCGAACGGGAGAGGGCGCTAGGGGGGGTGGGTGCGCTCGACGGAGTCGGGAGCGGCGCCACAGAGGAGGATGCCGACGGGGCGAGGGGGGCGGCGCGGATGCCGACGGGGTGAGGGGCGGCGCGGGGGGACGGAAAAAATGGGCAGCCTGGCGGCGTCGATTTGGTCCCTGCGCGCGGTCTGGAACTGAAAGGAGCGGTGACGTGTTTATATCCTATGACCCTTTCGTCCCGGTTGGTGGCAACAACCGGGACGAAAGACCCTTCCGTCCCGGTTGGTGGCAACAACCGGGACGAAAGACCCTTCCGTCCCGGTTGGTGGCAACAACCGGGACGAAAGGCCCGGCTGGTCGCCCGCGCCAGAACCAGTGGGCCGGCGCGCCAATTGTTTTAGCGCCAAATTTTGAATATCTTAAATATGTAAGTGAATAACTTCTACATACTTTCAAATTACGAAAAAATTACAACATTAAAATTGTTTGAAATTGCGTAAATAATTAAAATCCGTTTTCTGTTTACCTAAATAATTATTCTAACTATTCAAACTATTAACTATTTCACTATTTACACTTAATTTAAATATAAATATCTTATATGTTTTAAAATTAGTAATAATTACATTAAACAGAAAACAGACGCGCTAGCGCGCCGCAATGTCGCCGGAATACAAATTCTTTTATTTATTTATTTTGTACAGGAAAAATTCTTTTATTAAAAAGAGAAAACAAACGAACACCGAGGGGGATGCGGTAAACATTCTGTTCTGTCGTGCTCGGCCGTCGCGGATGATGTTCCCGTGCACATTACTACCCGAGCTCAAAGTGAACACTGACCCAAGCATGCATGGATGAATGTGTTAAAGGGGGATGAATGTGTTAAACACTGACCCAAATGCACGGCAGGACATATGATGTCGAACCCGGATATTTTGTATTTGCTCGATGAATTGAGTATATATGATGTATCAAACCTTAAGGGGGTGTGGAACAAAACAGACGGTATCGCCATCATACAGCCCGACCGTGGCTACTGGGTGCATATATGCATACCAAATGCACGACTGGACGTATGAGGGCGAATCCGGATGTTTTGTATTTGGGAGATGAACTGACCGGTGTATGAAGCTGGGCTATATATATATATAGGGTCCTCTGGCTCACAAAGTGTTGAGCTAGTGTTTTGATCCAACGGTTAAGAAACAACTCATCCAACGGCTCACAGCAGCTCGAAGGAAACACACTGTAGCCCTGATCGGACGGCTCACAACAGCTCGAAAAAAACACACCCGGATCCAACGACTCAAGAGCTCTTGAAAGAAACACACGATCCGTGTGATTCTATCTGATTGGTCCAAACGAAACCCTAATTCCCATTTAGTCCCGGTTGGTGTCCCCAACCGGGACTAAAGGGATGATCCGTTTCCCAATGAAACCATAACCCATTTAGTCCCGGTTGGTCCCTCCAACCGGGACTAAAGGGATGTTTTCTTCTCGCTATATATATGTATACATTGCCACTGCATTGCCATAAACACATACAAACTCACCACTCTCTCATGGCTTCTACCGTACCCACTCTAACATTCATCCAGGCGGAGGCACTTTCCGCCTCGAACTACCCCTGCCCGTGCGGCTACAATGTTCCCGCCGGTTGGATGCTGAGCGCCGGAGGAGTGCCGGTCCCTCCTCTTCCTCAAGGTGTGGCGCGTCGGGCGGTCATCACAAACCACTACTACCACGGGCTCACGCCGGAGCAGCGGAGAAATCCCAGTTGGCATCCCGATAACCAGCATACTTGGGATGCCTTCTTCATCAATCGGCGTGAGAGGGCGCTCGCCAGGTATGAGGAGGACGGTCTGCCTCCTGGGAACTATCACGAGGCCGGTCGTCGGCTATGGTGGTCCGGCCGGACTCTACAGAGCGTCATGGACTACATCAGGGACGGCGATATCCCTCGCCTGCGCTACCCTCAGGCCCAGCCCTGGAGTCGTGATCCTCCGAGGGAGTGCAGAGCACCGTCAGACGATAGTGACGACGACGGCGGCGGCGACTACGACGACTACGAGTACATGTACTATAGGCCTAGGCAGGAGTATGACTAGTAGATCGATGCACTTTTGCCATTATGTACTGCCTTGTTTATTTAGATCTATGCTCTCCGTTTATATTTAGATCCAATCTTGCCATTATGTGTACCGTGCCTTGTTTATCTATCGAAATACATGTCCCCCTCTTTTTAACGTCTATCGAAATGCCATTAGATCTGAATCCAACAAATCAGGAAAAATCACACGGAAAACAGAAAACAGACGAGCTAGAGGGCCACTGTTTGCCGGAATACAACAGATTATTTTATTAAACAGCCAACAGAAAACAGACGCGCTAGCGCGCTACTCTTCGTCCTCGTCGTCGTCGGTGACCTCCTCGTCGTCGGTGACCTCCTCGTCGTCGGAGGAGGTGCATGATGGTATTTCCGAGATAGGCCCCCACCTCGGATTGTCGGAGGCCCAGACTTCGCCGGCGTGGTCGGCCCGACGGAGCGCTTGCAACGCCTTCGTCCTCGCCTCCCGAGCGGCATCTAACTCGAGGTGGCGTTCGAGGCGCCGCTCCGCCCGCTCAGCCGCGCGGGTCTGCCATAGCTCCTCGTCGGCGCTCTCCTCACCCGGATTGTTCCGGTAGTACTCGCGGACCACGCGGTCGTCCCTGGCGTCGACTAGGCCCTGAAACGCGCGGTGCCTGAGGTGGCGGTGGTCGGCGGCAGTGACGATCTGCGGCGTCGGCGCCCTGGCCTCCGCTTCCCAGAGGGTGTGGCAGTCGCTAAAATTCATCAACGACCGCGGGCGGCCGAGGCGCCAGGCCGCCGCGTCCCAAGCGCGGGCGGCCTCCGAGGCCGTCGCAAAGGAGCCGAGGGGGATGCGGTCGTCCCCGAAGCGGATAGTCGCGGTGAACATTCCGTTCTGCCGCGATCGAACTCCGCGGAAACCGGTAGTGTTGTTCCTCCTCGGAGGCATGGTGGTGGCACGACGGTGCGTGGAGTGGAGGTGCGGCAGTTTATAACGCGCATTCATGGCCACGCGTTACAACTCCCGCGCCACGCGGACAGACAATACCACACATGCGCCACGCGGACAGACAATACCACCCATGCTTAAAAAAAAAGGGACGGGGCTGTGGCCGCATTTGTAGGGGAAGGGACATTGGTCCCGGTTAGGGGTATGATCCGGGACCAATGCCCATGCGCGCGCCATGTGGCCTGTGGCTAGGGATTCGTCCCGGGTCGTGCCACGAACCGGGACCATTGGCTCCCCACGAACCGGGACAGATGCCCCCATGTGGTTTCTGCTGCCTCGGGCACACGAACCGGGACCAATGCATGGCACTTGTCCCGGTTTTTGGTGCAACCGGGACAGATGCCCCCTGCCCCCCTGGACGAAAGGGGTTGTTTCCACTAGTGGCAGATCTTTAAACGAGGACACAATCTTCTAGGAAATACTTGTGGATGCTTAAGATCTTCATGAAAATTAAAATCTGTGTTTGATTCCTCCACCAGAAAGGTTTATTAACAAGGGATTTCTACTTTTGAGCCCCACTTCGTTTAGTTTTTTTTTCATTCGTGTTCACCTTCCTTAGCATTCCTCATTTTTTCCCTCACTTTACTCTACTCGAGTCTCCCAATAACCAAATGGGGCGTCTCCGCCAGTTAAACTGGTTGATCTTTACTTTGCTAACTTCTGGAGAGTGGGACCTAACGGTGCTGAGTCACACGGGGTGAGCGGGCCGAGACTTCTAACGAGTGAAACCTCACGGTGCTGAGTCACACGGGTGTGATGAGATGTTTAGCCTCACCTGGACCTGGCTAGTTGATAGCATGTTTTAGCAGCTTATAGACCTTAATGTTAAGCTTAGCTGAAATGCCATCTTGATCCTGCGTTTAATATGGATTTTTGGTTCTTGGTTAATTTTTATTTATATTTGAAAATAAATTCAATGATTAAGATTATTAAATTTATTCTGATAATTTAGACATTGTTCTTTCGTCTGTTCCAACTGTTTTATAAGGATACAAATGATTAGATTTTATAATAATAAATATAATGGATTATTAGATTTTATAATCATGAACATAATTATATGATTAAAATAAGTGGTTTCCTTTTTTCGAATATAAAAATACGTGGTTCCATCGTCTGCATGCCTAATTACGGATGAATACTATTCCCTCCATCACAATTTACAGGGCGCGCACGCAGTTTAAGAAAAAGTTTGATCATTAAATTTGGTCAACAAAATATAAAATATTTGTCATAAAAATATGCCTAGATTTATATTAAAATGAATTTTTAATAATATAATTTTTGTGATATAAAATTTTAGTTTCTATGCCTAAATTAATGGTCAAAGTGTGTTCTTAAACTACTTGTGGAATATTGAAATTTGCAAGTGAAACTGAAATGCTATCATTAGGATTTAAAGCTTACAGTAAAGACTTAAGTATACTAGTACACATTCTTCTTAGGTATACAAAATAAGTTCTTCACAAAAACATATATATCGTATTAATACTTAATTCAATACTACTACTACTTCAAATACTACTCCTAATAGCCTAGTACTAATTCTTCTTTTGATTTTTCGCCGGCGGTTCTGCTGCCGTCTCCGTCCCCATTCCCATCCTCATCATCGCCGTGGTCCTCCTCCTACTGCCACTCGTCCTCGACGCCATGGTCGTGGTCATGGTCATGGTGCCGATCCTCCTTCTCCGACGACGACTCGTCCAATTTGTCGTCATTGGGGTTGCCAGAGTGCTTGCTCGGAGACTCCATTTCGAGGTCCGATCCCTCCCTTGGCTTGTACCAGGGGCGATGGTCCTCCTTGTCTTTCCCGCTAGCATATTTGACAGGGATCTTGGGATTTTTATACCACTCGTCCTCCATTGTTAGGGGTTTTTTAGGAGGATAAATGAGGATGACATTGAGAGAACAACCAATTTCGAAGAAATGAGGTTTTCTTATTCTTACTAGGAACACACTAGATTATTTTGGAAGCAAAGAGATTGATGGCGCATTAAAACCAAAACCGCGCACTAAAGGAGAAGAAGAAGAGATGGTTGTCGGCAATTAAATGTCTTGGATTTTGCCTTGACAGGACCTGATGCAATTTGCTTATCCGCGATGATGTCAACTGCATTCTCATGTTCGCTTAAAATGATAGGACAATTACTATGATATTCGTTGTATAATCAAGCATGTCACATCCATCGTCAACGCGTCTTGTACATCTGCCGACCAGGTTTGGCCAATGTACCACATATGTGTATATGTGTCATGCCACGGACCTACCTGCATTCGTGTCATGACATGAACGCCGACATGTAACAATAATCTTGCACACAAACTAATGCGAGAATTTGCATTATTATGCCACATACAGTATCGTGCATAGGTGCATTTGTGTCATGCCACATATGTAGTATATGGGATATTTGTAGACATATTTGTGCGGCAGATGTGCACCGCGTGCGACCGTTATTTTTTTTTTTTTACTTTTTCGACTACCACTCACTACTCAATCAGGTCGCTGAATCAACCTAGTCGTGCATCTAAAACTTATCCAAACCGTCCAGACACAATGATCCAATGACCCAGAAGGGTGCAAGGTTTCAGAAGGATTTCGAGAGCTTTGATAGCATTTCAGAGGATAGGGTTAAACATAAGTAATTTTTTTAAAAAAATAAAAAACTTCACACATCGTTGTTTTATGTGACAATGTTATTAGAAAAAAATAACAAACTTGGTCTACAAATATTTCCATGAAAAAACATTCACACAAATAAGATAACATGAATAAGGATGAAGAGTTTACATAGAAAAATGAGTTAGTATACGGGGTTAAGCATATTATAGTTTGTCAAAACTATTTCATATTTTTCATGCACACTATATGAAAGCGCATGGTTCCCCCATATGTGGTTTTGGTAATTAATGACAATTCTTATGGACTAATGTTTGCATTGAGTTATCTTTGTAGATCTTGTCCATAGGAAATAATGGAGTTCATGTGTTGAACTCTATTAGCTTCCTTGATGGCCATTGTTATATTCATGGATTTATATGAAGCATGGTCATGGTTTGAGTTGAGCTTATTGCTAGTATGTCTTGAAGAAAAGGATTAGGCGATCTTTCATTATCATCTTCAAGACATCATCTTTAGAAGTGAGAAGCAAAGATACAAGGTTGATCAAGCAAGCGATCAACACACAAATCTACAAGTTGTACCAACTGGGATTGTGTATCTCATGGTATGGTAAGCTTTTGTCAATATAGCTTTGTGAACTAACCCATGATATGTGTGTGTCGCATCTCTATGTGTGGTTAGGTATCTTTCCATGGGCATGAACCAAAAGGAAGATTTCATATAGCCCATGGTCTATGTCGTCGTCAAGCGGTGTTTGTCATCTAGCTTGACGTGGAAGCTCAAGTGAAGCATCTAGAAGATATCCTATGCTTGATGCTTGCCACCCTTTTGGAGATTGTGGCCTTGTGAAGATTTGCCGAAGGGTCTCTCCCATAATGGTGTATGGAGGAGCTAGTCTCTCCCATAATGGTGTATGGGGGGAGCAACTTGCAAGTCTTCATCAAGCGGAGTTTGTGCTAGCAAGCGCAATCAAGAAAGAAGATCCAACTTGAGAGAGTCAAGATCGTCATCATCTAGCTCAAGTGGAATGCTCAAGGAAAATTTATAATCTTGATAGGTTTTCTATTTTACCGGTCTCATGTCTTTGGGAGACCGGGTTATAGGATAGATAGTCGTACTATCAAGAGGGGCTCTCAAGTGAGTAACTCGATCGAATCGTTATGGAGAGCTCAAACCTTTGCATACTTTGCATATCATCTTTCTTGGTTCTTATTTGGCTTTTGTCTCCTTTGGGTTTTAGTGCTTGTCGTGATCTTCATGACAAGCCTTGGTTTCTCGAAAACGGATTTCGTAAGAAAAACTTGTTGCGTTTTCGGTGGTGAAAATATTTCGCTCGTCGTTGAGAATGTTCCCACACCTTCCATGTGTGTTAACTTCTCCATACTTCTATTTGTTACTCCTTGCTATTATCTTTCCAATGCAATTGGATTTACCCCGTTCGGAGTTCATTCGCAAAAGTTACGTGCGTTTTCATGTAGGAGGTTTTACCGGTTGTTCCTTTTTGAGAGGCCAAAACCTTTCCCCATTTGGTTTTATCTTTCATTGCTGGACAATGATGTTTCTATGCATATTATTGTAGTGCTCGTTGTGGTGATTTCAACGAGCCCAAGATCATCAAAAACGGAGTCCGGATGAAAAAGTTATTGCAGTTTTCGTGTTGTTGTTTTTGTTAGTCTCGCGAGGGGCGGAAATTCCAGTTCAAGTTTGAACCGGAATATCCGGTTGGCATCTTTCCCTCCACTCCGGAGTTTTTGCTCGAAAACGGCTAAGGACCGGAGTCAAAACTTTCTGGAGTGAACCGGATTATTTGAACCGGATTATTCGGGGCATACCGGATATTCCGGTTTGGTCAGTTTTCGGACCATATTTCTCACTGGAGTGAACCGGATTATTTGAACCGGATTATTCACTTCGAACCGGATATTCCTGTCGGACCGGATTATTTGGTACAGTTTTGAACCGGATATTTCGAAATATCATGCTCAGACTGCACACAAAACGGCTAGTTTTTGTGGGGACCTATTTAAGGGGGCTTTCTTCCCCATTGGTCCCCAAGTCTTCCAAGCACGAAATATCCTCTCTCCCCCACCATTGTTGACCTTGGAAAGCTTGCCCCTCTCCAAATCCCTCCTATGATTCTTGCATATCTTCGAGGGAGAAGGTAGAGGAGATCTAGATCTACATTTCCACCAATCCATTTTCCTTCTTAGTGAGGGAAACTTAGTAGATCTTGATCTTGGAGTTCTTGGTGTTTCTCCTCCATTGTTCTTCCTCTCTTATTCCCCATAAGCATTTGTTGCTTTGTTGGAATTTGAGAGTGAAGGATTTGAGCACTTGTGCTCTTGCCATTTGCATCGGTTGCATCGGTTTGCTCTCTCCACGAGGATTCGTGGAAGTTGAAAGTTTGTGAGCTTGTTACTCTTGGGTCTTGGACCCTAGACGACTTGTGGTGTTCTTGGGAGCCTCCAATTGAGTTGTGGATGCGTGCCCCAAGATTGTGGTGACACCGAGAGCCTCCAATTGAGTTGTGGATGCGTGCCTCGGGTTTGAAGGTTGCCAATAGTGGAAGGTGAACTATGCCTTTGTGGTGGGGTTCATCGGAGAATAGGGTGAGGCCTTTGTGGCGTTGAGTAGGCCTTCTGGTGAGCTCACACCCCTCCAACAAGACGTACTCCCCTTTGTGGGAGGAACTCGGGAATACATCTTCGTCTCCGTGTGCCTCGGTTATTTCTATACCCGAGCTTTTTACTTATGCAATTTACATTGTGATAGCCTTCGAACTTGAAGTTATATATCTTGCTATCACCTTGTTACTTGTCTTGCTTAGCATAAGTTGTTGGTTCATCTAGTTGACCCTAGAATATTTAGGTTGTATGCTTGTTAATTTAAACACCTAGTTTATTTCCGCATTTAGCAAGCATTAACCGGAAATGTTTTAATCGCCTATTCACCCCCCCTCTAGGCGACGTCGTTGTCCGTTCAATTGGTATCACAGCCTCGTCTCTCTTTATTAGGCTTTACATCCTAGAGAGTACGATGTCGTTTAGAGAAATAGAACATGATCCCGCTTTTATATTCTATGGTAGAAATTATGATGTTTAGAAAATTCGCATTCTTAATTTTCTTGAGGACATGGGTCCAAAGTATGTTAAGAGAATTGTAGATATGGATTTTCCTCCTACAAAGGATTCTCAAGATTTATCTTTAGAGGATGAGGAAAACTCTTATCTCGATACTCTTGTATCTAATGGTCTCTTGTGCATTTTGAGCGATGTAGTTATTGAATCAATCATGCCTTTTCGGAACGCTCATGAGCTATGGAAAAAACTTCAAGATATATATGATGTGTCCAATATTATTGAGGATGATTGTTCTCCATCCACTTCCGGCCGTGATGAGTTCACATCTTTCTCCACACCACCAACATGTGATTTGTCACAAGGTAATGATATGGTGAGTGGTGATAGAAATTGCATTGTAGATAGTGAACTTACTATTGAGTATACTTCATCTCTATCTCATTGCAACATTCTATCTTTGGACTTAATCTATTCTAGCACTCAAAATTCCTTACATGCTAGTATTGATAGTCCTTTCATATCATGTAATAGTTGCTCAACTAAATCACATGATGATATGCTTCCTATGTCTTGTTTTCATACAAACAATGCTTCCATTTCCTCTAGTACTTGTGTGGCTAACAATGTAGAGGAATCCCAACTTTTGTTAGAACAAGACATGGACCTCAATGGAGCCTCATGCATTCTCTCTTCATCACCTTCCTATCCTCACTTGTGCCTTATGGCTAGGGATTCAAAGGTATCTCCACCTTTGGAACCCACTACATCTTGTGATGATGAGGATGAGGATTTATCTTGTGGAGAGTATGAGGATGAGGCCTCCTTAATGGAGAAGGATGAGTTGGTTCTTCTTGATCTCCCTAAAGGTAGTAAAGCTATCACTCCTTTTAGTGAAATATTGGCTTTTGCTATTTATAGCGCTAAAATCATTGAAAATAAAGGTGAGATTGAAAGAAGTGATGCCGATGAAAAGGCATCCCTCATTACGTCTCTTGAGGAAGAGTATGAGCTCCGAGTTACTCTTGAGGAGAAACTTGAATCTATCGAGGAGCTCTATAATGAACAAATAACCTATCTCACTAAAGCACGTGACCATACCAATGCTAAATATAAAATGCTTAAAAATGAAAAGGTTGAATTTGTTGTTGGCAATGCTAATCTAATTGAGGAAAACTCTAGGTTAAATAATGAGCTTGCCAAGTTATCTTCTTCTATTTCTAATGATGCTTGTGCTACTAACTCCACATCTTGTGAAGCATCTATTTTGAAGGAGAATGTTGAGCTAAGGGCTCAACTTGAGTTAATGAATAGCAAGTGTGGGAAATTGGAAGAAAGTCATGAAAAGCTATCTAGCTCTCATGAGGATCTTCTAGCATCCCATACCAAGCTAAAATTAGCTCTTGAGGCTATCATTACAAAGGTGACATCTTGTGAGCCTCATGTGGGTACTAGCACAATATCTTCTAGTAATTCTATATTGACTTGTGCTCGTATTAGTAATTCATCCTCCCATAATGTTTCTACATCTTGTGATGAATTGCGTTCCTTGCCTTGTTGCTCTAACAATGAAGCATCTACTTCCTCTAGCTCTTGTGTTGTTTATAACCATGTAGAGGAAAATAAAGAGCTCAAGGCCCAAGTCACTTCTTTGAAGAAAGACTTGGAAAAGTGTCATGAAGGGAGCTCCACACTTGACAAGATGTTGAGAGTGCGAAGACTTCCCAATGACAAGAGTGGACTTGGATTCAAGTCCAATATCAAGAACAAGTCCATTATTGACAAGAATAAGGGCCAAGAACAAGAAAAAGATTCGGCCAAGATTATTTGCTTCAAGTGCAAGATTGAAGGGCACCATGTTAGATCTTGCCCTTTGAAGAAGAAGCCTCTTAGTGAGAAGCAACTAGGGAAGAGGCCTCTTGTTCAATCTCATGGTCAACCACAAGTTGAACAACGGCCACCTCCTAAGAAGACTCAATCCAATTCTCCTCTTGTTGAGAAGCCCATTGAGAAGAAAGAAAAGAGTCGATGTTGCTACCTTTGTCGCAAGAAGAGACATTTTGCTTCTTCATGCACTAATGGTACATTATCCAACCCGATCCTTGTTGATAATTATTATTCCATTCGGAAGGATAATGTGGGCAATGTGTTTGCCAAGTATGTTGGTACTCCAAGTGGTGTCAAGAAAAGAACCATTTGGGTTGCCAAACCTATTGTGACTAACCTCTTAGGACCCAACTTGGTTGGGGACCAACAAGATCAAACTTGATCAATAGGTGGTGTTGGAGGGCATTGGAGACTTGGCTATCTCATGAAGAATTAAGGGATCTTCATCATTTATATTTCCACAAGCCAAGTCATGTGGATTATATATATCTTACCCAATGTTCCTCCAAGCGGTAACTTGTATTTAAATCATATATACATTGAAAGTTGCTTGCTCCCTTGCATATGTTAGTTTTGTTTCTAGCATGTGTTTATATATGTTGTGCTTACTACTTACCTATCTTGAGTAATCTAGTTATGTTTGTTGGTTTGCACTCCATGTACTTGTGTTCTTTGTGATGAGCCTTCATTGCTATTGTTGCTTATTTTAGTTGTCTCTTTGGGAGATTAATGGAATATCCCATTTTGGGGGAGTAATATGCTTTGCACTTTACTATCCTAAAATGTGTGTACATGAGGAATACCACTTAGTGTTGATATATCAATATTATCTAGTCTCTATGTGGTATGTCTTTCTCATGAGAATTTCAATTCTAATGTCCATTAATTTTCTCTAGTTGGATTTATTTTTTCCTCTCTTTGATTTCAATGGATTATCACATTATGGGGGAGTAATAAGCTATGTGCATATTACAAGCCTATAAAATGCGAACATGTGAGGTATTGCCACCTAGAGTTGATATTCTAGTTATCTTGTTCCTAAGTGGCATGTTGCTCAAACAAGTTCCATATTTACTTAAAATATCTTGTGTCTCTCTTCTTTGGTATCTTGTTTGTTAGAGAGTTTCTTGTTGCCTTGCTTTTCGGTTTTTATTTGAAGCCTTCAAGAATCTCTATCTAAGCATGTTTTTTATTCCTATCTTTTACCACATGCTTATGTTTTGTGAATATGATTGTGAACAAATCTACCACCGAGAAATATCTCCCTACATCTCTTGTCTTTGACAAGTTATAATAATTTGTGGTAAGTTTATTGATCATATTTACTTTGGCCTTTGCTCTAAATTTTCCTTGTTTCTTGCCAAGGATTTGTTTGGTTCAAACTCCTTTGTGTCTTCCTTGCTCTACTCAAATTTTTTTTTATGCTTTCTTGAGTTAGGAAAAGCAATGATCCCATACTTGTGCACTTATGTTCAAAGTCATACTTCTTTGGGTTGCACTATTCTTGGGGAAGCTATCCTACTTTGAGTGGATCACCGTTATTTAAATTGGTATTAAATCTAATTGTTTTTATTTAAACATGACTAGTGTTTGAATAATATATATGGAGAGTAATGATTCCATTGTGTGCATTTTGTATTCAAATGCAAGATCATAAATAATGCACTATTATTGGAAGAACTATCCTATATGCGTTTGAACACTTGTTGTCTTTCAATTTGTATTTTATCCCAATGACTTATCTCTTTGGAAGACGAACATTTTTCATCTTGGCACTTTGTGTGCTATCATGAAAAGTGTAGAGGGTTTGTTTATTCTTTGATGTTTTTTTGGTATCTTCTCTATTTGGTTTCCTCAATCATGTGTTGATTTGGGTCTTGATATAATTTAGACAATTCTCTTTCTTTTCACTCTTGTTAGTGGCTTCTTGGCTTATTTGGTTCTTTGTCCAATTTGTATCTTGTTTTGGTTCTTGAAAGTTTTTTGCATGTATATTACCTTGTATATCCTTTGACATGCTTACTTTCGTTGATCCAATATATAGGATAAACTCCATCAAATCCTAAATGGCTAAGATGTGCATGAAATTCAAATTCATATTAATATGCACATATTTATGTGGAGTTTGTCCTATGTATTGTAGTTGTTCTAACTACTTTGGACACAATGAGTTTGGGTACCATGTTGTACTTGATATTTGTTTTTAGGTACAATGGAGATACATTGGTTGCTTGCTCCATTCATAAGGAAGGTGTTCTCACCATGGTATTATAGGAGTCAAGCTTCGATGATTATCAAACTCGCATCCTCTTCATCACCAATGTCGTCTCGGTAACAAGTATCTATCTCATGCATACATTTATAGATTTCAACCTTGTGTAGGTTGCTTCTTGGCATGATTTCCCTTTGTTGCATTTCATTTGGTTCTTGCAAATGTCTTATCAAAAGCATCTTTATTGCAACTATGAGTAAGCCGGGATGATTACATACTAAGGGGATATTTATAGTCATTTTCATGATTCACCAATCCCGAGTATATTAATCTAGCAACTTCTACTTGAAGTCTCTCATATGCAATATTGATGAATTCTCAAAAACCATTTGAATCTTTTGTGATATGCGTTACCTTTCTCGAAGCATTCCAACTATCACTTTTCCCTTGTGATATTTGTGATGCTTTGATGAGTTTTGTGTGTTCATCTATATCCCCGTAAGATTAAACTAAGCTTAGTGCTTTGCTTTCAAGAAAAAAATCTTATTGGTATATTTATGAACCTCTCTTGAATATCATGTTCTTCACCTTTGTACCTATTTTGTGTGTGCATGTTTCTTTGTGGATATATATCTTTGTGATTGGTGTCCATTTAGAAACTTATACACACGATAATAGTTACATCTCTAATTGATATTCCTTTTCTTTAGTGACCACGCTTTATTGCTTTATATTCCTTGGTGGTTCCTAAAAGGGCACAAGCTTTGCTTTTCTCTTGGTATTCCTTTTGCATCTTAATAAGCTTGTGGACCTATGTGATTTATCATTTGATGGTTTGTGTGTATGAGAAATACATGATATGCACTATGTGCCTCCTATATTGAAAGACTATGTTGATGATTCTATCATCGTATTAGTCTCCTAAAAATGTTTTTCCTTGTCACACACATCTATTTCGGTTGAGTAAGTCTTTATTTGTCACTTCTTGATCTTCATTGCTCAAATTTTGTTTGTTTGCAAGTTTCTTTGCTTCGTTTCCAATCTATTCTCTTGCTCTTGTTTGTGTTCAAAATTATCTAGAAGAGAGTGATGATTCCATGTTGTGCACATTATATAGTAATTCAAATCAAACATTGTGCATGTACCTTGGGGAGTTCCCTCTTGATTTTCTAGAACACTTGGTTGATCCTATCAAAATATTGATGTTGGTCAATCGGTTTTTCGGATCCTTGTGGTTGGTTTCTTCTTTGTGAAAGTATCCTTCAATTTTACTTTGCTTGTAAATCTTTGGATCCTCAATATAGTTTGATCTCCCTCCATCTATTCATAGTTGGAGATATGCACTTGATTTCACTCATATCATGAGGAATGCATACACTATGGGGGAGCTCTTACTATATTTGCCTTCTAATCCTTTTGCCCATTTTGGCAATGGATGCCAATGGGGGAGAAGTTTAGAGGGTTTAAGGGAATTTGGTTTATGCTTTAGTTTCGTTCTTAAGCATTTGCCTTTCCATGCTATTGCATCCTTGCTCTTGTTTAGCATGTTTGCTTTATTCGTCATATAAACCCTCGTAAAAAGGGATTGTCATCAATTACCAAAATGGGGGAGATTGAAAGCGCATGGTTCCCCCATATGTGGTTTTGGTAATTAATGACAATCCTTATGGACTAATGTTTGCATTGAGTTATCTTTGTATATCTTGTCCATAGGAAATAATGGAGTTCATGTGTTGAACTCTATTAACTTCCTTGATGGCCATTGTTATATTCATGGATTTATATGAAGAATGGTCATGGTTTGAGTTGAGCTTATTGCTAGTATGTCTTGAAGAAAAGGATTAGGTGATCTTTCATTATCATCTTCAAGACATCATCTTTAGAAGTGAGAAGCAAAGATACAAGGTTGATCAAGCAAGCGATCAACACACAAAGCTACAAGTTGTACCAAGTGGGATTGTGTATCTCATGGTATGGTAAGCTTTTGTCAATATAGCTTTGTGAACTAACCATGATATGTGTGTGTCGCATCTCTATGTGTGGTTAGGTATCTTTCATGGGCATGAACCAAAAGGAAGATTTCATATAGCCCATGGTCTATGTCGTCGTCAAGCGGTGTTTGTCATCTAGCTTGACGTAGGAGCTCAAGTGAAGCATCTAGAAGATATCCTATGCTTGATGCTTGCCACCCTTTTGGAGATTGTGGCCTTGTGAAGATTTGCCGAAGGGTCTCTCCCATAATGGTGTATGGGGGAGCTAGTATCTCCCATAATGGTGTATGGGGGAGCAACTTGCAAGTCTTCATCAAGCGGAGTTTGTGCTAGCAAGCGCAATCAAGAATGAAGATCCAACTTGAGAGAGTCAAGATCGTCATCATCTAGCTCAAGTGGAATGCTCAAGGCAAAGGTATAATCTTGATAGGTTTTCTATTTTACCGGTCTCATGTCTTTGGGAGACCGGGTTATAGGATAGATAGTCGTACTATCAAGAGGGGCTCTCAAGTGAGTAACTCGATCGAATCGTTATGGAGAGCTCAAACCTTTGCATACTTTGCATATCATGTTTCTTGGTTCTTATTTGGCTTTGTCTCCTATGGGGTTTTAGTGCTTGTCGTGATCTTCATGACAAGCCTTGGTTTCTCGAAAACGGATTTCGTAAGAAAAACTTGTTGCGTTTTCGGTGGTGAAAATATTCCGCTCGTCGTTGAGAATGTTCCCACACCTTCCATGTGTGTTAACTTCTCCATACTTCTATTTGTTACTCCTTGCTATTATCTTTCCAATGCTATTGGATTTACCCCGTTCGGAGTTCATTCGCAAAAGTTACGTGCGTTTTCATGTAGGAGGTTTTACCGGTTGTTACTTTTTGAGAGGCCAAAACCTTTCCCCATTTGGTTTTATCTTTCATTTCTGGACAATGATGTTTCTATGCATATTATTGTAGTGCTCGTTGTGGTGATTTCAACGAGCCCAAGATCATCAAAAACGGAGTCCGGATGAAAAAGTTATTGCAGTTTTCGTGTTGTTGTTTTTGTTAGTCTCGCGAGGGGCGGAAATTCCGGTTCAAGTTTGAACCGGAATATCCGGTTGGCATCTGTCCCTCCACTCCGGAGGTTTTGCTCGAAAACGGTTAAGGACCGGAGTCAAAACTTTCTGGAGTGAACCGGATTATTTGAACCGGATTATTCGGGGTATACCGGATATTCCGGTTTGGGCAGTTTTCGGACCATATTTCTCACTGGAGTGAACCGGATTATTCACTTCGGACCGGATATTCCTGTCGGACCGGATTATTTGGTCCAGTTTTGAACCGGATATTTCGAAATATCCTGCTCAGACTGCACACAAAACGGCTAGTTTTTGTGGGGACCTATCTAAGTGGGCTTTCTTCCCCATTGGTCCCCAAGTCTTCCAAGCACGAAATATCCTCTCTCTCCCACCATTGTTGACCTTGGAAAGCTTGCCCCTCTCCCAATCCCTCCTATGATTCTTGCATATCTTTGAGGGAGAAGGTAGAGAAGATCTAGATCTACATTTCCACCAATCCATTTCCCTTCTTAGTGAGGGAAACTTAGTAGATCTTGATCTTGGAGTTCTTGGTGTTTCTTCTCCATTGTTCTTCCTCTCTTATTCCCCCATAAGCATTTGTTGCTTTGTTGGAATTTGAGAGTGAAGGATTTGAGCACTTGTTCTCTTGCCATTTGCATCGGTTGCATCGGTTTGCTCTCTCCACGAGGATTCGTGGAAGTTGAAAGTTTGTGAGCTTGTTACTCTTGGGTCTTGGACCCTAGACGACTTGTGGTGTTCTTGGGAGCCTCCAATTGAGTTGTGGATGCGTGCCCCAAGATTGTGGTGACACCGAGAGCCTCCAATTGAGTTGTGGATGCGTGCCTCGGGTTTGAAGGTTGCCAATAGTGGAATGTGAACTAGGCCTTTGTGGTGGGGTTCATCGGAGAATATGGTGAGGCCTTTGTGGTGTTGAGTAGGCCTTCATGGTGAGCTCACACCCCTCCAACGAGACGTACTCCCCTTTGTGGGAGGAACTCGGGAATACATCTTCGTCTCCGTGTGCCTCGGTTATTTCTATACCCGAGCTTTTTACTTATGCAATTTACATTGTGATAGCCTTCGAGCTTGAAGTTATATATCTTGCTATCACCTTGTTACTTGTCTTGCTTAGCATAAGTTGTTGGTTCATCTAGTTGACCCTAGAATATTTAGGTTGTATGCTTGTTAATTTAAACACCTAGTTTATTTCCGCATTTAGCAAGCATTAACCGGAAAAGTTTTAATCGCCTATTCACCCCCCCCTCTAGGCGACGTTGTTGTCTGTTCACTATATTATCACACTAAATGCCAAGAATCTTTCTTTCCTCATTTAGACAAGGTCAAAAAAAAATCTTACAAATGGGTTGTTTAACCTATATTTGGACCTCATTTGAGCTAGGATATAGGTTTAAGCATGACATAGTTTGTCAAAACAATCACATATTTCTCATACACACTATATTATCACACTAATATTAAGAATATTATTTTTTGGCTCAGTTAGGCAGGGTTCAAAAAAGTTGCTTATAAATGAGGTTGTTCACCCCATATTTTCAGTTCATTTGAGCTAGATTATGGGGTTAAGGATGTCATAGTTTGTCAAAATGATTTCATATTTCTCATGCACACTGTATTGTCACACTAAATGTTGATACGTCCAAAACGTATCTACTTTTCCGAACACTTTTGCTATTGTTTGCCTCTAAATTTGTGAGTTTTGGATACAACTAACAGGGACTAACGCTGTTTTCAGCAGAATTATCTTGGTGTCTTGTTTTTGTGCAGAAACATCAACTTTCGGTAAATTGCCTAGAAAAGATTCCAATGACCTTATTTCACCCGAAGACCCTCGGAGCAAGAACGAAACCCGGAGGCGGCTAGGAGGGGGCCACACCACCCCTGGGCGCCCCCTAGGCCACGCCACCAGGTGGTGTGGGCCCCCCAGGCACCACCTCAGGCTCCCATTTCGACTACATACCCTCGTAACCCTAAAACAACAGAGGGTTCATCATATTCCAGAGAAACATACCCGAGCGCCGCCGCCGCCTCGAAACCTAATTCGGGGATCAGAAGTTCCTGTTATGTCACCCTGTCGGGACGAGGATTCGAAGGAGATCATCGCCATCGTCACCGCCACCACTTCTCCATCAACCATCCATGATTCCCTGTCCATGTGTGAGTAAACACCACTCTAACCTCAGAGGGATAGAAGAGATTGGATGATATCGTTCATGTAATAATGCCAGATTGTTAGAGCATAGTGCCTAGTATCCATTGTTAGTGTTTTGTACCGTTGTTGCAACTTGTTATGCTTAATGCTTGCCACTAGGGCCCGAGTGCCATGATCTCAGATCTGAACATGTTATTGTTTCATGAGTATAATTATGTTTATTGATCATATCTATAAGTTGTTTACACACATTTTTCCCGGAACCCGAGGCCTCCAAATGATAGAAATTGGGACAACCGGAGGGGATGGCTATGATGTGAGGATCACGTGTGTTCACATAGTGTTAATGGTTTGCTTAGGTGCTTTATTAAAAGGAGCACCTTAATTACCAATAGTTTCCCTTGAGGCCCCGGTGCAAACGAGCTGGTAGGACAAAAGATGTTGTGCAAGTTTCTCATTCGATCACGTATGACTATATTGGAACACATGCCTATGGTTTGCCTAGAACTTGGATGCTTTATTATTATTATCTGCAATGCCCACCTTATTATTATATAAACTACCTTATCCATGCAGCGCCTGTTCATCCATTCTCTATGCCTACGGTACTTTCCTGTTTTCACGATTGCTGCTGTTGTTACTATTTTACTCTTGTTGTTATTTTACTACTACTACGGCTATAATACTGTTACCACTGATAAACTATTGCGAGCAAGTCTACTTTCAGGTGCAGCTGAACTGACAACTCATCTGTCAAGGCTTATAAATATTTTTTGGCTCCCCTTGTGTCAAATCAATAGATTTGGGTTTTACTTCCCTCGAAGACTGTTGCGATCCCCTATACTTGTGGGTTATAAAGACTATTTTCTGGCACCGTTGCCGGGGAGCATAGCTTTATTTATTTTCTCACTTGAACGTGATATTGTTCGCTGCAAGCCTTTCATCATGGGTAAGACTCGTGATGGAAAAGTTTCTATATTACCATCCACTACAAGGAGAGGTACAACTCTAAACACCTCTGTTGCTCTTGATTCACCATCTGTTGTGAGTAAACTTCTTACACCACCACATGCTAGACACACTGCTACTTCTATTGAGTCTGAAAATGCTTCTGAAACTTTTGATGATGCTTCTACTGTGCTTGATGATACTGGTTCACTAGGCCCTTTCCTAGATTCTACAATTGCTAAATCCAAAAAAATGGAAGTGGTGAAATTCCTGTTGAAGATGCTAGTACACCTGTTAATTCACCTGAGTTTATTGATGATATTGATGGAACCTACATTGAACTTAATGATGACTTTATTAAAGAAGCTCAAGATACTACTGGTGCAAGTGCTCTTAAGAGTCTTCTTGCAAGACATACTGTTAAATATGAATCTTCTCCTGATGCTAAGATTGCTACATCTCCTATATACATTAAAGATAAGGATTATGATTTCTCTCTTGATTTATCTTACATATCTATTATTGAGAAAGAACCTTTTTGTGGTATTGAAAGTAAAAGTTCTATGGAACATATGAATGAGCTTTCATCTTTGAGTAGTTTATTTTTTGATGATACTAAGTTACGTACTTATTTTGTTACCAAGATCTTCCCTTTCTCCTTGAAAGATGAAGCTAAAACTTGGCTTAACAATTTATCATATGGATCTATTGATATCCCTATAGGTTTGGTTAATGCTTTCTTTCAAAAAAATATTCCTGCTAGTGCTCAACATGCTGTTGTGCAAATAATTTTTAACTTTGAGCAAATTGAAGGAGAGAAATTGCCTGAATCTTGGTCAAGGTTTTGTTCCTTAGTAAGAGCTAGTCCTGGAAATCCATTACCTAAAAATGAGCTTCTAGATATATTTTATAATGGACTAACTTTTGAATCTAGGACATACCTGGATAGTTGTGCTAGTTGTGTTTTCAGGAAAAGAACTCCAGAAGAAGCTAAGGAATTATTGGCTAAAATAGCCAAAAATAATGATGATTGGACTATACCTGAGCCTACACCTACACCAGAACCAACACCAATACCAACACCCAAGAAGAGAGGAATGATTGTATTAAATCATGAAGTGACGAGGGAAGCCAAGAAATCTCTTAAAGAGAGGGGTATTAAATCTGAAGATGTTAATAATTTACCACCTATAGAAGAATTATGTAAGCCAATTCCTCATCCATAAACAGTTGAGGTATACTCTCTCCAATATTTTGATAATAGAGATATTCCCTATTCTAAACCACCTCATTAATGCTTAGATGAATTTGATAATTATGTTGTTAAGCAAGACAATTTTAATATGAGAATGCAGAATCATCTAATGGAAAACTCTAGACCTATCGATAATTTGCATGGTATTATTGAGAGAATCTCTAATGATGTTAAAATGCTTGTTAAACATTTTCATATGGTTCAAACTCAAATTTATCAACTCACTAAACTGCAAAAAGATTTGCTAGGTAATGCCAATAGAGAAAAAACATGTTTGTGAAATAATTACTAGAAGTGGTGTTTCTACTCAGGACCCCTTGTATCCTGAAAGAAATCCTAAAAGAATTGAACAAGATTCTCAACAACCTAAAAACAATAGTTCTCCTTCTAAGAAAAAGAAGAAGAGGCATAAAACTGTTGTAGACTCTCCTAAACCTGCTAAAGATCCTAATAGTATATTGATGGCTAGGTTGAGACTCCAAGTGCAGAGTGTGTAGCTAGTGGCAAGCCTTCTTCCCCACGAGAGTGACTCGAGGGTTTATATCGAACTCTTGTGGAGCCAGTATTTCAGCAGTTGTCTTCCAAGCTTCCTCCAGGATCCTGCAAACAAGTAGAGAATTTTGTGCCCTCAACCTCACCAAGTGGTTGTCAAGCACAAGGTGTGAGACTTCTAAATTGCAATGCAAAACTGAAAGTAAATGTGCAATAATTAAATCTACTACTAAATGCAAATGAGAAAATAAATATGCAATGGATTGTTTTTGTATTTTTGTGATGCAAGTGGTGATGGAGATAATGTAAATTCGAATTGGAGATGCAAGTAAAGTAAAGTGCAAGTAAAGTAAATTGCAGCAAAGTAACTAGAGTGCTTTCTTATATTTAAAATAGGACCGGGGTTCATGGTTTCACACTTGCATTCTCTCAAATAAAGTGGTAGACGATGGACATAAAGAATTACATGTGAGATTACAATAACATGTTTAACATTGAGTACTTTCATATGGGCATCACGTCCTAGCATAGAGATCTCTACGGTCATATTGATCCCTCTTATACTCCACCAAGATGCGAAATAAATCATAACACCTCGTTAATTAAGGAAAAACCAGAGTATAGCTTTAAGCAATGTGACATGAAGTTGAAGTAAGAACTTGCTAGATCTAGTCATGGAGATTGATTAGTGTCACTTCAAATCCCCGGTAACAAGGTACTCCTTTTTATCCCTAGTGAGATAACTAAGAAAGGTTTAACAAAACCTAACTGGATCGCTGAACTTCTGTCACTTTCACAGCACTAGCCACCCCCCGTTACTCCAACTAATGCACCCATCACCCCACACACGCTCTCAAGAACTAGATTGATCAAAGCTAGCAAATAAGAACAGGGTACATAAGATACTTCTACTCAAATAACTCAAGAGAAACAATTGCAATCTCAGATTCAATAACTCATAGAAAAGATCCACCACATAGGAATTACAACGGTGCCCGTAATCATGTGAGGCAGCTCATACGGATCTAATTAGTGAAGCACATAGAGAGAGAGATACAAGTGCTACTTCCACAAACCCATAGCCCTGGGGTGGACTACTCCCTCTTCATGGAGATGTCGATGGAGATGACGTTGGAAGGGTAGGAGATCACACCGGCGGCGCCCCGCCGGAGTTTTCCCCTCCAATCTGGAACTTCTGGTCTCTGTTTCGGTGTTTCGGCGGCGCTCTTCTCCGTAAGGGTACGGGGGGCCCTTTTTATAGTCGGTTTTAGGTCAAGACGGAGTCGGTAAGTCGAAGATGGAAGGAATTGGGGCCACAGGGGCCAAAAGGGGGCCTCTCACGCGGTCAAGGAATCTGGCCGCGTGGAGGGTCCTCTTTTGGGCCTCCTTGCCCAATTCTCGTGGATCCTTCGCCCGCAAGTCTTCTCCTTCCAAGAAAATGACCCCCGTAGATTTTCAGGTGATTTCGCGGAAGTTTGCCCCCTGAAACGTCAAAAATATAGAAAACGGGGTTTCTGACAGGCAGGGTTAATTCCATAAAAGTTGGGGGACTTTGTAATTTAACCCCAAAATACTATAAAACATTGAATTATACCCTTATATGATGCAATATGTAATAGAAAACCATGTGAAAATATGCAAAATTCATCTATGCATTTTACATGCATCAACATCCCCAAGCTTAACCCATGCTCGTCCTCGAGTATGAAGGTGATAAAACTAAGATGGGTTTTGCATACTGAAACAATCATGGGATATCAAGGAGGATTATTCATGCTACATATAATCAAATGATTAATAATAGAAATGAGTAGCAATATACAATTCATGTTGTAAGAAATATCAAATATGCAAGCAAAGATGCTTCATGAAAGTTCACAAAGTGTATAATGAAATAAAAGCACTATGGACCAAATGCATACACAAAATGAAAAATAAAATCCTATATTGGTCAAAGAATAGCATAATGGAGAATAGAAAATATGGTGGACACTTTGGAGAAAATTGAGTAGAGGTAAAACATGATCAAGTCTTATTTAGCCTCTAAATTATTCAACTAAAATTACTAATTGAAATGTGGTATCCATTGATCTAGGACTCTCATTGCCCCTTTATCACTAGCATCTTAAAATTGTGAGTATTGAAGTAATGAGAATGACAAGGTGGTTGAAAGCCTCATGCCCCGTGAGTGTGAAAACCTACTCCATGATTACTCAACTTAATATTCCTAATAAGCTTTGTACAATCATAATAAGTATTAATGACATCATAGAGAACCGCAAAGAGGTACCTCTTGCCCCATGACATGGAAACAAGCCCATGTTACAATGACAAGATGAACAAACGGAGTAGACTCATCATCCTTTTTATTTTCATTCACTATTATGCATAGCTTCTTATTTTATTATAGGATGTGTTGTAGAGTCACTCAAGCTGTAAGTAAATTTCCACCATGATAAAGCATGGCTTGGGTTAGCGGCCCAATGCATTTCTCTAGTCATATAGATACTTACTCATCAAAACTTACTATTCCTCTATTTCATTTCGGCATGGCAGGAGTCCAAAAACAAAAGTACATGATATCAACCAAATGTAAATTTTTTGTGCAATGTTGAAAGCTTTCCGGTGATACACGTTTATAGCTAGCTCCCAACCACACACTTGTCAAACGCAAAACTTGTGGCTCCCATTATTGGGTCATGTTTATTAGATGCATAAAAATTAAAGTGTGCCTTCAAAAGTTCGTGAGAGTCCTATCCCAAGTTCAACCCATGACAATTAATAAAGTGAATATCTTAATTTAGAACATAAATAACACAATAACATGGTGAACATACTCGGAATTGCAATGAAGCTAATGGGAATATATGGTGGACTCACTGGAAATACTTGGCTAAGGAGTGTTGGAAACAAGTTTTTACTTGTTGGAATTTTTAAATTTTTGGGCTAGCAAGAGGGAGCTAGTTGACCAGATACTATGCATGCATATGTCCATAGAACTACTCATTTCATGACAAACTAAATAAACCAGCAATTAACATCAAGGACATGAATAAGAGATAGCTCAAGACAACATTATTGCAAATTTCTACACATAAAAAGCCTATAAATCATGCAAACATATGTAGCTCTTCAAATCAACCATGGCATCCCTATTTCAAGTCATAATACTAGCATCCAATACATTCCAACCCCAAACTCCAGTAGTTCAATCTCATATAAAATGATGGTGGTGGTCTTATCAAAACAAAAAATAAAAAATAAAAACTAGACGCTTCAAGTCTCTACGATAAATGATTTGCTTAGAAAAACAGAAAGTAGACGTGTGCTAACCAAAAGAGTGTAGCTCCAGTGGGGTTTTCATCACATCCCCAAGCTTATGGCTTTCACCATTCTTGGATGTCTTGAGGCGCAGCTCCTCTATTCCCTGTGAAAAAAACTTCACAAAACATGTTTCTCCCATTCTTTTTATGTGGGGTGAGATTAGCAAGGACAAACAAATCACATGCTTGCTGTGCAAAATTCCAAATCAAATTCTCCAGTAGATAGAAAATAAGGTTCATTATGTTGTATGTTCACTCTCTTGCTTGAAATAATCATGGAAATTCGATTCCCAAGCCCAAAGAGTGCATAAAACAAAAGAAGGCAGAATCTGTCCAGAAAAGCAGCAGCAGCAAAACGAACGTTTTTCCCTAAGCTATACTCGTCAAAAAATTAAGCCAAGTTTTGTGCTTACAGAGGACGAAAATTTGCAGAACATACTAAAAAATTAGCTCAATACGACATACCAATAAAAAACGTAAAATCATACGGTGAGCAGACTCGTGCTGAAATAGAAATTTCATGCACTAGGATAGTAAATTATAAGTCCAAATGGGTTTGACTTGACTCTTTATTGAAAACACCAGGATTAAAACAAAAAAAACTAATATCTTGAGACAGAAAGAGGACACTAGGAAAATCCAAACAAAAACAACCGGTTTGCCTCCCGTAAAGCGCTTTCTTTATAGCCATATAGCTATGCTTTACTTACTTGATAATCAAGAGGGATAAAGCTCATGAGGGAGATTGTTCTTCAGCGTGCCCCTCTTCCTTGGGAAGTGTTCCATGATTTTCTTGTGAGGGAACTGAAACTTGACATTCCCTTCCTTGGAGTCTATGATTGCACCTGTAGTACGAAGAAAAGGTCTACCCAAAATAATAGGACTAGGGGATTTATCCCCCATATCCATAATAATGAAATCAACGGGTACGAAATTCATGTGCAATTCAATCATAACATCTTTTACTTGTCCTACAGCATGTTTAGTAGAGTTATCAGCAAGGACAAATTCACTTGAGCACTTTTATAAATTTTCTAGTTCTAGCAATTCATATAATTCTTTAGAGAGTACCGATACACTAGAACCTAGATCTAACATAGCATGGTGAATTTATTTTCCAATTGAAACTAGCACCTTGGGGATCCATGCATCCCCAAGCTTAGGAGGTATCATGGCATAATTCTTGTACCTAGCAATTTTTTCTTGCAAGACATGATTAGCAATATAAGATCCAAAGCCAGGTTAATTAACATTTATAGTGGGATCACTAGCAAATTTTTGTAGAGTAGCAATAAGTTCTTGCAAGCTACTTTTTTCTAAATCAAGCAATGGATCCTTAATTTCAGTAAGCATCATAATTTCCTCTACTTTACTCTCTAATTTAGCTAGCATGCTTGATTCATGAGGACTAATTTCATCTTTGCTAGCAAGATAAGACATATATGGAAGTAAATATTCAGGGTACTTCACTATTTCATTCAAAGTTTCTTCTAAGCTAGTAGGGACATGCTCACTTGTATTATCAGCAATATGATCAATATTTTTAATAATAGGAGCAAAAATAGTAATAGAATTCATTCCTACACTAGGTTGTGCTTGTGGCTTTCCTGCTGACATGCTTAATAGAGTTGCTTGATTATCAGCTAATTTTGACAATGCTTTATCCAAATTCGAAAATTGAAGTTGCAATCCTTTAATATCACTACTAATGGATGCAATAGACTTATTTAACTCATGTATCATAGCATTGTGACTAGCAACTTGTTCCATAAGCAATTTATTAGATTCAGAAATTTCACTAGAAGGCTTCCACTTATTTTCATTAGCATTAGGATATGGAACAAAAGGTTTATTTGGCACATAAGGAGGTTTACTATAAGAATTGTAAGCATTACCAAAACCATTGCTACCATAATTCCTAACAAAATTAACATCCACACTTTCAGAATTACTACCAACTAGCTCCTGCAAAGGCACATTCTCCATATTTTGTTTATTAATAAAGGCAAGAATAGTGTCCATTTTTTAAGACAAATCATTGGTTTCTTCAATTGAGTTTATTTTCTTAGTGGGATTGGGTGCTCTTTCAGTATTCCATTGACTATAATTTTGCAATATGCTTTCTAATATGCTCTTAGCCTCTCCTACAGTTTTACTCATAAAGGCACCTCCAGCAGCAGAATCAAGTATATTTCTAGACATGTAGTTTAGACCATTAGAAAAAGAGTGTAGTATGGTCCATTCATTTACTCCATGTGATGGGAATGTTCTAAGCATTAATTTAGTTCTATCCCATGCCATGGCTACATGTTCATTATCATTTTGCCTAAATGAGAGGATATTATTCCTATTTTGCAAAATTTTAACGGGAGGATAATATTTATTAATGAACGATTCTTTTAAATCATCCCAAGAGTTTATACTAGCTGTAGGTAGTGAAAGTAACCATTCTTTAGCCTTTCCTCTAAGTGAAAAAGGAAATAATTTCAGTTTTAAAACACTACTTTCCACATTTTTAAATTTTTGCATATCACATATTTCCATGAAATCATGAAGATGCATAGAGGCATCCTCCATAGCACTACCACCAAATTGCTCTCTAGTAATTAAATTCAATAAACTAGGACTTACTTCATAGCTTTCAGCTTGTATTTCAGGTGTAGTAATTGGCCTAGCAATGAATTGGTCATTGGGTGTATTTGTGTAGTCACTTAATTTAGTTCTATCACCCATTTTAACAGTTTTTATGTAATTTTTAATTTTTTATGCAAAACAAAAGTAAAGTAACTAAGAAAATTCGAAATACTAAAATAATCTAGATAACTGAATGCAAAACTAAAATGCAAACTAAAATAAAATATGCAAGACAAAACAAAAACAAGAACAAAAAACAAAACAAAAGAAAAAACAAGACAAGAAACAAAACAATCTACTTGAAAGAAGGTGGAGATAGAAAGGACGGTACTCACGTAGGTGCAACCTCCCCAAGCTTAGGTGTTTGCACACCTTGTTGGTGATGAAGACTTCTTGTGAGCTCCCTTGGACAACTCTTTCACCTATGGCTCCCCGCCAACGGCGCCACAAAAATGCTTGATGGCTAGGTTGAGACTCCAAGTGCAGAGTGTGTAGCTAGTGGCAAGCCTTCTTCCCCACGAGTGTGACTCGAGGGTTTATATCGAACTCTTGGGGAGCCAGTATTTCAGCAGTTGTCTTCCAAGCTTCCTCCAGGATCCCGCAAACAAGTAGAGAATTTTGTGCCCTCAACCTCACCAAGTGGTTGTCAAGCACAAGGTGTGAGACTTCTAAATTGCAATGCAAAACTGAAAGTAAATGTGCAATAATTAAATCTACTACTAAATGCAAATGAGAAAATAAATATGCAATGGATTGTTTTTGTATTTTTGTGATGCAAGTGGTGATGGAGATAATGTAAATTCGAATTGGAGATGCAAGTAAAGTAAAGTGCAAGTAAAGTAAATTGCAGCAAAGTAACTAGAGTGTTTTCTTATATTTAAAATAGGACCGGGGTTCATGGTTTCACACTTTCATTCTCTCAAATAAAGTGGTAGACGGTGGACATAAAGAATTACATGTTAGATTACAATAACATGTTTAACATTGAGTACTTTCATATGGGCATCACGTCCTAGCATAGATATCTCTACGGTCATATTGATCCCTCTTATACTCCACCAAGATGCGAAATAAATCATAACACCTCGATAATTAAGGAAAAACCAGAGTATAGCTTTAAGCAATGTGACATGAACTTGAAGTAAGAACTTGCTAGATCTAGTCATGGAGATTGATTAGTGTCACTTCAAATCCCCGGTAACAAGGTACTCCTTTTTATCCCTAGTGAGGTAACTAAGAAAGGTTTAACAAAACCTAAGTGGATCGCTGAACTTCTGTCACTTTCACAGCACTAGCCACCCCCCGTTACTCCAACTAATGCACCCATCACCCCACACACGCTCTCAAGAACTAGATTGATCAAAGCTAGCAAATAAGAACGGGGTACATAAGATACATCTACTCAAATAACTCAAGAGAAACAATTGCAATCTCAGATTCAATAACTCATAGAAAAGATCCACCACATAGGAATTACAACGGTGCCCGTAATCATGTGAGGTAGCTCATACGGATCTAATTAGTGAAGCACATAGAGAGAGAGATACACGTGCTACTTCCACAAACCCATAGCCCTGGGGTGGACTACTCCCTCTTCATGGAGATGTCGATGGACATGACGTTGGAGGGGTAGGAGATCACACCGGCGGCGCCCCGCCGGAGTTTTCCCTCTCCAATCTGGTACTTCTGGTCTCTGTTTCGGTGTTTCGGCGGCGCTCTTCTCCGTAAGGGTACGGGGGACCCTTTTTATAGTCGGTTTTAGGTCAAGACGGAGTCGGTAAGTCAAAGATGGAAGGAATTGGGGCCACAGGGGCCAAAAGGGGGCCTCTCACGCGGCCAAGGAATCTGGCCGCGTGGAGGGTCCTCTTTTGGGCCTCCTTGCCCAATTCTCGTGGATCCTTCGCCCGCAAGTCTTCTCCTTCCAAGAAAATGACCCCCACAGATTTTCAGGTGATTTCGCGGAAGTTTGCCCCCTGAAACATCAAAAATATAGAAAACGGGGTTTCTGACAAGCAGGGTTAATTCCATAAAAGTTGGGGGACTTTGTAATTTAACCCCAAAATACTATAAAACATTGAATTATACCCTTATATGATGCAATATGTAATAGAAAACCATGTGAAAATATGCAAAATTCATCTATGCATTTTACATGCATCATATATCTATTTCTGATGCTGAAACTGAAAGTGGTAATGATAAAAGTGATGCTTCTGATAAATAAGAAACGGTAGCAGAACCTGAAAAGCAAACTAAAAGTGTGAAGTATACTAAGGAGGATTTCATTGCTAACAAAAAAGGCAATGAAAGAGAACCTTGGGTACAAAAAGCAATGCCTTTTCCTAATAAGAAACACAAATCAAAGGAGGAAGAACATTATAATAAATTTTGTGAATGGATGAAACCTTTGTTTTTGCAAATTCCTTTGACTGATGCTATTCCTTATTCAAAATATATGAAAGATATTGTCTCTAAAAAAGGAAAAAATTCCTAATGAGGAAATTTCCACTATGCTTGCTAATTACTCTTTCAATGGCAAGGTTCCAAAGAAGCTTGGAGATCCTGGTATTCCTACTATCCCTTGTTCTATTAACAATAATTATGTTATTACTAGTTTATGTGACTTGGGAGCGAGAGTTAGTGTAATGCCTTTCTCTCTTTATAAAAGACTCTCTTTGGAAAAATTGATACACACTGATATATCTTTACAAATGGCTGATAAATCTACTGCTATTCCTGTTGGTATATGTGAGAATGTTCATGTTCAAGTGGCTACTAATTGTTTGATATTAACTGAATTTGTTGTGTTGAAAATGCCTGAAGATGATAATATGTCTATTATTCTTGGGAGACCTTTTGTTAACACTAAAGGGGCTGTTATTGATTGCAATCAAGGAAAAGTAACTTTTAATGTTAATGATAAAGAGCACACATTTTATTTTCCCAAGAAGATTGACAGAAGATATGGTCTAAATTCAATTGAAAATATTGAGACCATCAAGATTGGAGAATTTTATTGTCTCATTCCAATGCCACCAAAATAATATGAAATTATTATGATTGGGACTATGTCTATCAAGGTTTAGGTAACATAATTATTTAGTGACATGCAAAGTTTTGCTTCATATAAAATTGTTCAGGTAACAAGACTTGATCAACCTTGTTAACAAAGTGCTTTTGAATGAGGAGGACAATGTTTTGACTATGTTCTCACCTTCACCATTATGTTTTCACCATGTTCACACCTTGCTACCTTAGTACAATTATGTTTTTCACCATCCATAGTCATGTTTTCATCTTGATTACTGTGGCTATGCATGTTTTCACCACCCATAATTTTGATTTCACCACTTCCACCTTTGTTTTCTCTGGTTATTTTTCCGTTGGAGTGTCTTAGCACCTTTGTAGTTCTGGTTTTGGTTTTGTTTTCCACCTCTCCACATTTGTTTTCTGGTTTTAAATTAATTATTAAATTATGAAAATAGCTCCAAAATAAAGTTTCTCGAAAAATTCCGGAAAAATTATAATAAATTTTTATGTCAAAAATGAGGCAGAGAGGCACCTGGTATTCCCCATGGGGACCCACCAGGCAGGCACACCACAGGGTGGCGTAGCCAGCCCCTAGTGGCGCCAGCACATGGTGTGGGGCCCCCTGGCCCTCCACTAGCTCTTTCCCCTGCCAAAGATTCCTCTCCCTCTCTCACCCAAACTCAAAACATTTCTGGAACCCGAGTTCTTGTTGTTCCTCCTCGAGATTTTTTGATCTCTTTTCTCAGCCCACATTTGTTGCTGACATTTGGTGCATTTTCTCTTCGGTATGTGAATACTCCGATTATCCAAGTAGAATTTTATTTGGTGGAGTATTTCTTGAGTATTTTGGTAATGTAGGTGACAGATTATGTGAGTTTGAATGCTTGATTTAAGTTGAAATAATATAGTTTTGATGCATGTTTAGCTCTCCTACAAGTCTTTATAGTAGTTTCTATCATATAGTTGCTTGAAACCAATTTTTGTGATGGTTGTTAAAAATTTCAGAAATGGACAACTTCAACTTTGGAGAGATCTTTAGAAGTGATGCCCCTAGGAGGACGAGGCCCTCACGTTCTTCCCTTCTATTGAGACCATCCTACAATGAGGACCTCATTGCACCAAGCATCAATGATGCGGGAGACGATGGAATTGCTAATCCATCTAGTTTCCCTTGCTATACATTCTTGAGAGGTGCAGGTATACGTGATGACTTCTTGATGCTGATTGATAGGGTCAGATTAACCAACTACATGAATGATGAAGGTCCCCAATATTCTATTCAGACAAAAACTTTTATTGAGAGTTTTAGATTCCATAACTCACAATATGCTCCAACTGTTGCATTTAAGATATATGGTAGCCCTTTTTTCCTGTCCTTGGAGAAGTTTTAAAGCACTATAGGTATCAACGCCTCTGGGACAACGTGTAGGATTCAGGAGATACCCGCTGATTTGATGGAGATCTATCGAGGAGTTACCAATTATGATGACTGCACAACTCAACGCGGGAAGATAATGAATATCCAACTTCTTGCTATCAAATATTTTACTTACTATCTTGCTACTAGTATCCTTGGTAGGGAGAACACTAGCAATATTTCAAACTATCATCTTGCCTTTCTTGCTGCTGCACTTAACCGTAGCGATAAGTATAACCTTGGTTCTCTCATTGCTCGCCGCCTACCTGCCTAAGGGACCCATTTATGGGGGCATTATTTCTACACGTATAGTAACTGCTGTAGGCCTTCATATTGCTCCCAATGATGAATTGATAGCTCCTTGTAGACTTGATCTTGTTGCCATGAAGGCTCATCAATTTATTACTGTCGCGGCCTGTTTTGTTCAAAGTTGACAGGATGCCATGGTCGCGCCCGAAGGGAGAGCTAGACGAGCAGCTACGCTTGGTTGAGTTCCATAGGCAGCAAATGAGGCGGAATGCGCCATCCGAGGACTACACCACGCAGTACACCAGGGCGTCCTCGAGCACATTCCTCAGCAAACTATGTGGGCGCCACCTCATGGCCCGCTTGGATTGATCTTCACTTAGGCCAAAAGCCTAAGCTTGGGGGGAGGTATGTCGACATCCCACTCATCTACATATCATGTTTCTGTCGGTTCCTTGTATATCCATGTTTTCGTTTCTTTTTGTTTTTATTGTTTTGTTCTTACTTTCCAAAACACAAAAAGACCAAAAATATTTCTGTTGTTTCTATTTATTTGCTTCTTTACTTCCTTTTGTTGGTTTGCTTTACTTTCTCGTTTCGGTTTAATATTCAAAAATCGAAAAATATTTTGCACTGTTTGCTTGTTTCTTTCCGTTCTTGTTTTAAATTTGAAAACAAAAAATATTTGTTGTTCTTCTTTAGTTTTGTAAAGTTTGTTACGGAGTTCAATAGTCCTCCGTGGCTCCTATGGAGCTTGGTTATTATTCTATATTATTTAATCCACACGAGTGAAGAGCAATAATGAAGATTTACGACAATTCAAGTTGTGGTGAGAGCCTGGTATGAACTCTATTTGTTTTCATTTTTGTACTTATACTCATCCATGTGGACATGCTTAGTTTCTTCATGTAAGGTGTATGTTATTTAATCGATGCTTAATAGTTCGTACTCTCACATGTTTAGTTCCAACTTATTAATATTAGATAGCATGTCGTATAAATGTTTGCTTGCATTGTTTCATTCATAGAAGGGTAATTGTGGTATTTCCCTCTGAATATTTCGCTTGAATCGACTTGGCACATGCTCACGCATGCATAAGACTAAAAACAAAAAGTCAATTAAGCCTCGATGATTTATTTTGCCTCAGAGTATTTGTATCACTTTTATGCCCCCGTTAATTTTGTTTTGTCGCAACCATGATTATGACAGTTGTTACTCTCTTGATTGTCGCTCCCTGTCTATTGCTAGCCTTCGCCTGTACTAAGTATGAGCTCTACTCATGCATCCAACTCCCAAAAACCAAGGTTTTCCAAATGTGTCCACCATACCTACCTATATGTGGTATTTAATCGCCACTCCAAGTAAATTTCTCATGTGCTACCTTTAAAACCTTCAAAAAATATTCCTGTTTTGTGCCCCTATTTTAGCTCATGAGGACGTAAATAGAGAATATTTATCTCACTTGTTGATTGGACTTTGCACACATGGACTGGTGGCTTCATCCGCTTATCCAAATGATAGAAGAGCTGTCAGCGGGGTGCCCAGCCCCAAAATTGGTTATATAAATTCTCTTCACTATTTTTGCCCCTGATTTATCAGTCAAAGCATAATTGTGTAAACAAAAGAAAAGAGGGATGACCTTCTATACCAGATGTGTCCTTCAATGGGAGCCGCTCTTGCAAGGTCTAGTTGTCTTGTGACATATTGTATTGTCTGTTTACCATTCGTTGACATAAGCATATACCTCTCTAAAAATGTTTTCAATACCGCTGTTTAATAAAATAAAAAGCTCTAGCACATGAGTTAATCCCTGCTTCCCTCTGCGAAGGGCCTTTCTTTTATGTTTATGCTGATTCTTCACCTTCTCACTTTATGAACCTTATTGAGAACATGGCTGTCATTCTTAGTGTAATGTGCTTGTCCCAGAACACGGTTAATTGGGGGTATAACTTTGATGCGTGTATCTTTGATATCTTTACTTCTAGTCTTCATTTGAACTTCAGAGGTGCCCTAGCATTTATGTTTTGCTCCATTATTAAGGGCAATCGAGTACACATTATCATACCCTATTATGAGCATTGCATCCTGCAAATTGATATATTTCATGTTGTTTATTATTAGTGTGTTGGTATCTCTTCATGGTTTGCATAACTACTAGGTGATTTTATTGTTCATACTTCTTATTATGAATTGTCTAAGCACTTGATCATATAGTGAGTATATTTACATCATATGAAACAAATGTGTTCGTAAAAGTTCTTTTATCGCACTCAGTTGTAAATGAATTGCTTGAGGACAAGCAATAAGCTAAGCTTGGGGGAGTTGATATGTCCAAAACGTATCTCTTTTTCCGAACATTTTGTTATTGTTTGCCTCTAAACTTGTGAGTTTTGGATACAACTAATACAGACTAAAGCTGTTTTCAGCAGAATTACCTTGGTGTCTTGTTTTTGTGCAGAAAAATCAACTTCGGTAAATTGCCTAGAAAAGATCCCAATGACCTTATTTCAGTCGAAGACCCCAGGGCTAGAAAGAGACTCGGATAGGGGGCAGGAGGGGGCCACACCACTCCTGGGCGCGCCCTCCCTAGGCCACGCCACCAGGTGGTGTGGGGCTCCCAGGCACCCCCTCGGGCTCCCATTTCGACTACATATCTCCCGTAACCCTAAAACAACAGAGGGTTCGTCATATTCCAGAGAAACACACCCGAGCGTTGCCCCCGCCTCAAAACCCAATTCGGGGATGAGAGGTTCCTGTTCTGGCACTCTACCGGGATGGGGATTCGAAGGAGATCATCGCCATCATCACCACCGGCACTTATCCATCAACCATCCATGAGTCCCCCGTCCATGTGCGAGTAAACACCGTTGTAGGCTGAGAGAGATGGAAGAGATTGGATGATATCGTTCATGTAATAATGTCATATTGTTAGGGCATAGTGCCTAGTATCCATTGTTAGTGTTTTCTACCGTTGTTGCAACTTGTTATGCTTAATGCTTGTCACTAGGGCCCGAGTGCCGTGATCTCAGATCTGAAAATTTTATTGTTGCATGATTATAATTATGTTTCTTGATCATATCTGCAAGTTGTTTACACACATTGTTGTCGGGAACCCGATGCCCCAAAGTGACAGAAATTGGGACAACCGGAGGGTATGGCTGTGATGTGAGGATCACGTGTGTTCACATAGTGTTAATGGTACTTCGGTGCTTTATTAAAAGGAGCACCTTAATTACCAGTAGTTTTCCTTGAGGCCCCGCTGCAAACGGGCTGTGAAGGGGAACGTAGCATAGAAAACAAAAAATTTCCTACGCGAGAGACACCCGAAAGGCCAAGATCTAATCTAGGAGACGAAGTGTAACGGGCAACAAGAGGGTTAAGGAGAACACATACCCTCGAAGACTCAAAGTGGTACGAGATCAAATCTCGTTGTTGGCGTAGTCGTACTCACACCGATCCCGATAGCGAGAAGATGGCACCGCAATCCGGCGGTGCATCCGTGATCGGTCACACGTACGGTTGATGACGACCTCCGTTCCCTCGTTCCAGCGGGGCGCGGAAGTAGAGGATCCCTCGGAACTCCAGCAGCACGACGGCGTGGTGTGGTGGAGAAAAACATTGCTCAGGGCTTCGCCAAGCGCACGAACAAGTGGTGGAGCAGCGGCAGGAGGGAGGAAGAGATGACACAAGTGTGTGTAGGGGGAGAGGGAGCTCTCACCCCTCCTTTTATAGGAGGGGATGGCAGCCACGAATTTTTGGCTGCCTCCACCTCTCCCTCATCATGTGAGTGGAGTCTCCACTCAACCCACTCATTCTTCCATGAATTCCCACTCAAAATCCCAAGGGTTTTCTTTAATAAATAAATAAAACAATTTTATTTCTTTATTTTAATATTTGTTAATTCCATTAACAAACATTAACATATAACCCCTTGAGTTAGTTGTTAAATCTATTAACAACCATTTGATAAGAATCCCCTTGAACTATTTCAAAATTACTCGAAACAATTTCGGTGACTATTTCAATATTCCCCGAAACAATTTCGGTGCTGTCCAAACTTTTCTCCGATATTCCGTATCCTCTCAAATGCGTCATCGAACCTTAAGTGTGTCACCCTACGGTTCGCGAATAAGATAGACATGATCGAGACTCCTCTCCGATCAATAATCAACAGCGGGATCTGGAGATCCGTGATGACTCCTATATATTCAACGATGACTCTCGTGATCGTGTGAACCAACAACGCCGTGAACTATTCCCTTTGTCTCGCAATATTTTACTTGTCCGAGATTCGATCATTGGTATCAACCATACCTTGTTCAATCTCGTTACCGACAAGTACTCTTTTCTCGTTCCCGTGATATAACATCCTTGTGATCATATCACATGCTTGCAAGCGGTTTCGATGTGATATCACCGAGAGGGCCCAGAGTATATCTCTCCGTCATTTGGATGGACAAATCCCACTCTTGATCCATGATCCTCAACTAATACTTTCCGAATACTTAACGACACCTTTATAGTCACCCTGTTACGGTGTGACGTTTGATGCCATCAAAGCACCCTTCCGGTATCAGCGATTGACATGATCTCATGGTCTAAGGAATAAGTTACTTCGTATGTTTGATATAACAATGTAAACTAAATGACTTGATCGCATTGCTATATTCTCTTTGGGTATATGTTCATCACATCATTCTTCTAATGACATGATCCCGTTATTAATAACATCCAATATTCATGATCAGGAAACCTTGATCATCTATTAATCAACGAGCTAGTTAAAAGAGAGGCTTTACTAGGAACCATTGTTTGTTTATTAAGCACACATGTATCAACGTTTCCGGTTAATACAATTCTAGCATGAGAAATAAACATTCATCATAAACAAGGAATAAGATAATAACCATTTTATTATTGCCTCTCGGGCATATTCCCTTCAGTCTCCCACTTGCACTAGAGTCAATAATCTAGTCTGTAAGCATTTTAACACATATGGCGTACCAGTGTTATTACCATGCTTCGCATGCGGTAAACATCATCAAAAAGATCTGAACTGTTCAGGTCCTATTGTATTTGCATGTTCTTTGCGTCTACACGCATCACTCATTCTCTAATGAGATGGCTTTGTATATATATGGTCAATTGGTGAAAACTTAATTCCTTAGCTTAAACTGATGTCACTAACATTGTGAAAATGTAGCTTCATAGTGTTAGCATTCTTGGAAACTCACCAAGTTCCGGTGATACCTTAATTCCTCAGCTTAAACTGATGTTACTAACATTGTGAAAATGTAGCTTCATAGTTTCAGCATTCTTGGAAATTCACCAAGTTCAATAAAGAACTCCTTGACACAAAATACGCTTATTATCAGTTGTCAACACAACGATATACTTTAGCCTTTGTTGTAGTATCTGTCACAATATTTTAATTTTGAAACTCTTTCAAATCCAGCATGGAACTTTCTTCCATCCTATTGTGCTACCCTTCATCACATATTTTAATTGAGATAAAATTTCTTGAATAAATGACAAGACTATTAGTGTAACATATTACAACTAATATTTTGTCATTACTACATAGGAAAACATATCCTTAGCATTTCTAAAATGACACAAGGATCTCTCCCACTGTTGTCTAATAATCATATGAATTATCCTGCTATAACATTTTATAGCATAGGACTCATCTGGTTGTATACATAGCATGGAAACATGACTTAGAAATCTCAATTTCAATGATGCTCATCATGTGTCAAAACACATGAATCTTGCTCAATTATTTTCCATGTGACAAGAACTCCTTCTTATCAATTTTATATTGACTTACTTCAATATTTCATCTATGTAATTTGGCTTCAATCATATTAGGCGCTTCAATCCATCTTTTATAGATATCGATGCCCAATATCTTCTAAGCCTTTCATCAATATGAAAATCTTCACCGTGTTAATTTAAAATACATATTTTCCAATCAACCATATGTCATCTACATAAAGTATTGGAAATATGTCATAGCGCTCCCACTTAATTTCTTGTAACTTTACAAGCATCTTTATCGTTCATGATGGAATCAAACTCTTTTGATAACTTCATTAAGGTAAAGATTTCAACTTCGTTATGCTCACTTCAACCATTGAAGTGTGCATACCTTTCTAGCAACCTTTTTGAATTTTACAAAACTCTCAGACTGTGTCTAGTACACATCCTTGATAAAACTTCCTCGAGAGGAGAGTTCGTTTTGTTATTCAACTTCCATATCATAATATGTAACTTTGCTAGAACTATCCGCAAAGACTAAGCATCACTACGGAAGATCAAAATCTTGTAGTAGTCAACTCTTTGTACTTCGTCGAAAATGACTTTTCAAGTAGTACAACTTTTAAAGATGTAAAATCCATGTCTTTGTCGCTATATAGACCCTTTTTCTATCGTTAGGCATCATGCCTATCGAAAGGACTACCAAGTCACATACTTGATATTCATACAAGGATACAATGGCGGATATAATGACTCATAGTCAATTTTACGAAGTCAGGGCCCATCATTTGCTTCCTTTATAAGGTCCAGGTCCTTTGTTGTCAAAACAACACTTTATACTTTAAACCACAAGTTGTTCTAAGTACAAAGTTTTTGGACTTTTCTGGTACAATTCGCAAACTCATTTGAAGTATCTACAACATTTGTAGTGTCTTCTACTCAGTCAAAATAGTAAACCCCGGAACAACTTCCAGTGCTGCGCTACTCTTGACATGATAACGAAGATTCTCTAATCTCATTGAGTTTATACTGTGCTCCCACTCACTTGTTTCGCAAGAACTACTTTCTCGAGAAATCAACCCTTTCTGACAAACAACATTTGTCTTTTGGTTCGGTGATAGGAGAAATACCCAATGTTTTATTTGGGATAACCTTATAAACATATATTTATCCTATTTTAGTTGTAAACATTTTACACATGCTATGCATACCAAAACTTAAGAAAGTGACAATTCGGGTCACTACCCAAACCATATCTTATATGTTGTCAATTTCAGCGGATCATGATGGTGCTCTTTTCAGTGGAAAAACGGTTGTCACTAATGTATAAACTACAAAATTATAATGGCATTTTTATTAATCTTACCATGTCAAACAAGGTTTGATTTTTGTCTCTTGAATACTCCAATCTAATGTGGTGTATTCGAGAAGTATAAGTTGTAGAACAATTCTGCAACTTCTCAGATGTTTTGCTAAACTTGTAACTCAAACTTTATTCTTTATGATCGAATCATAAATACTTGATTATCTTGTTACAATGATTTTTACTTCATATTCACAACCTTTTGAACCAATTCAAAATGTCAAACTCCGTTCCATTTAAATAGATATACTCACATATCTACTCAAATCATCGACAGAATTTTATGAAGGAAAAATTAATCCACCATACATGACTACACATAATGGACTATATACATCAATATGTATAATCTCCACTAAATTAGTCATCCATTCTACTTTGGCCTATGAACGGAATTCTAGTCATCTTTTGGAAGAGGTCTCACAAGCGTCAATTTATTCAAAACAAAATGACTCCGGAAGTCCATTAATATGGAGTTCCTTCATGTTTTCCTTTCCGATATGAACTAAAATGGTGGTGCCACAATTTAAGTGAAACTCTTTTACGTCTTGCAACGTTTAGCATTTCGTCTTATAGATGTTTACTTTACCAACATGATTTATATTAACATATCCATCAATTATGGCATATGGTCATAGTTTGAACAATCTCATTTGTTCTCACAAAAGACTAGAACAAAATAACAAATTATTAAGTTCTTCAAATAAATCTTGACTGTTTGGTTCGATACGACAATGAACACAATAACACTTTATTTATGTTCTTGTCATAATCGATTCCACATCTATTACTAGTTCCTTTTAGGCCCTTGTATTTCTTGCATTGCGTTGCTTTGTATGACAACTCATACCAACCAATGTGGTATCAAAATACCAAAAATACTTTGTTAACTAGTAATACATCTATAACTTGTATATCAAGTATATACTCCTGAGCTGGACTTTTCCAGTTATCTTCTTTTCTGCCATATATCTATTTGTAATTCTATTTTCAATATTCCCTTTCCTTTATAGAAGAATCATTCAACATCAAACAATGCTAGTCTTACTAGCTCATTTTCTTTGGCGTGTTAGTCATATACTATCACCCACCATACTTTGAGTTTGATTGTACTACTAATATCACCATATTAATAGTATTCTTCTAGATTTCACTCTTAGCAATTTCCAAGTAAGGTAAACTACTTTACCCATACTTATAATCCATCCCATCATAACAATTTTATGATTAAGCTACTATAGCTCGAAGGAAGGGATTTAGAGGATAATTTTTAGCGCCCAACTTCTTGGAATATTCAAACTCCTAGCGCCTTCAATCATTGCATATATTCAGATAATATAAGCAAACATTGTCATGCTAAATTTGCATATATTCAGATAATATAAGCAAATATTGTCACGCTAAATTATACTCAGTCATGTTGCCACAAATAAGTTTCTAGATATCAATATATCTTTCACTTGATTGTTTCTGAAAACAACTCTTTTCAGTTCCTAAATCACCTTGATCAACAAAACATTCTTTTGAAGATAAAGTAATACGGAAGCAACCATGACTCTGGATTCTAAGTAGGAATTATTTGCTCTCTAGATCAATTAATCATTAACCATATGGAGCTAGGTAGGAAATGCCAAAAAATCTACAATAGGACTCAATTTTAAATATCACTAATACGGTACCAATCTTAAATGGTATTTACCAGATCATAACAGTTATATCTCAATTAACAATCTAAGTGTAAGGTAGTTATGAGGATGCCAATGACTACTACAAGTTGTGCAAATTCACTTTGATTGGTTGTTCATGATAAATAAGTTCAAGTTAATTCAAAAATTAAACCATGAACTCCCACTCAAAAACAACATCCCTCTTAGTCGTCTTTAGTGATTACACGAACCAAATTCACTACACCAAAACCGATCATCACGTGAGATGATGTAGTTTCAAAGGCGAACATCGACATGTTCATCATATCATCCATATGACTCATGCTTTACCTTTCGGTTACGTGTTCCGAGGCCATGTCTGTACATGCTAGGCTCGCCAAGTAGAACCGTAGTATTGCGTGTGTTTCAAGGCCATGTCTGTACATGCTAGGCTTGAAAACACCCGTTGTATGCGAACGTTGAGTCTATCACACCCGATCATCACGTGGTGTCTCGAAACGACGAACTTTCTTAACGGTGCATACTTAAGGAAGAACACATTATTATCTTGATATTAAGTGAGAGGGATCATCTTATAATGCTACCGTCTCTATCTAAGCAAAACAAGATGCAAAAAAGGATTAACATCACAAACATCACATGTAAGGATAACGTGATATGATATGGTACTCCTTGCACTTGATCTCCATCATGTGCATCATGGTATGATCTCCATCATTCCACCGGCGTGGTACCAAGTACCATGGCACCCAATCTTGATTGTCCATCAATAAGAAGACAATCATATGGATACCTTCCGGTATATCAATAATTTACAAAATAGATCATCTCATAATCAAATTTGTAATATTGACCATATCACATCACATGCCCAGCAAAAACTAGTTAGACGCCTCTAATTTATTTTTGCATATTTTACGTGGCTTAGGGCTTTCGATGATAGAACCGTTCATACCAACGAACATCAACCACAACATTGATAAACACATTTTTAACAACCCTTCATAGATTAGATCTTAACTATAGTAGGAGAAACAGACACCCGCAAGCCACTTATGCAATACAAGTTGCATGTCAGTTGTGGAAAAATTCTCATGTACGTGGACATGTAAGGTTAGTCCGGGCCGCTTCATCCCACTATGCCACTAAGATCATAAAATAGTCAAGGAGGTAATAACATGATCATCAACGCCCACATACACCTATGTGTTCTACCCGTACAAAACATCTGCGCATAGATCCGGCTCTGATACCACTGAAGGGGAACGTAGCATAGAAAACAAAAAATTTCCTACGCGAGAGACACCCGAAAGGCCAAGATCTAATCTAGGAGACGAAGTGTAACGGGCAACAAGAGGGTTAAGGAGAACACATACCCTCGAAGACTCAAAGTGGTACGAGATCAAATCTCGTTGTTGGCGTAGTCGTACTCACACCGATCCCGATAGCGAGAAGATGGCACCGCAATCCGGCGGTGCATCCGTGATCGCTCACACGTACGGTTGATGACGACCTCCGTTCCCTCGTTCCAGCGGGGCGCGGAAGTAGAGGATCCCTCGGAACTCCAGCAGCACGACGGCGTGGTGTGGTGGAGAAAAACATTGCTCAGGGCTTCGCCAAGCGCACGAACAAGTGGTGGAGCAGCGGCAGGAGGGAGGAAGAGATGACACAAGTGTGTGTGTGGGGGAGAGGGAGCTCTCACCCCTCCTTTTATAGGAGGGGATGGCAGCCACGAATTTTTGGCTGCCTCCACCTCTCCCTCATCATGTGAGTGGAGTCTCCACTCAACCCACTCATTCTTCCATGAATTCCCACTCAAAATCCCAAGGGTTTTCTTTAATAAATAAATAAAACAATTTTATTTCTTTATTTTAATATTTGTTAATTCCATTAACAAACATTAACATATAACCCCTTGAGTTAGTTGTTAAATCTATTAACAACCATTTGATAAGAATCCCCTTGAACTATTTCAAAATTACTCGAAACAATTTCGGTGACTATTTCAATATTCCCCGAAACAATTTCGGTGCTGTCCAAACTTTTCTCCGATATTCCGTATCCTCTCAAATGCGTCATCGAACCTTAAGTGTGTCACCCTACGGTTCGCGAATAAGATAGACATGATCGAGACTCCTCTCCGATCAATAATCAACAGCGGGATCTGGAGATCCGTGATGACTCCTATATATTCAACGATGACTCTCGTGATCGTGTGAACCAACAACGCCGTGAACTATTCCCTTTGTCTCGCAATATTTTACTTGTCCGAGATTCGATCATTGGTATCAACCATACCTTGTTCAATCTCGTTACCGACAAGTACTCTTTTCTCGTTCCCGTGATATAACATCCTTGTGATCATATCACATGCTTGCAAGCGGTTTCGATGTGATATCACCGAGAGGGCCCAGAGTATATCTCTCCGTCATTTGGATGGAAAAATCCCACTCTTGATCCATGATCCTCAACTAATACTTTCCGAATACTTAACGACGCCTTTATAGTCACCCTGTTACGGTGTGACGTTTGATGCCATCAAAGCACCCTTCCGGTATCAGCGATTGACATGATCTCATGGTCTAAGGAATAAGTTACTTCGTATGTTTGATATAACAATGTAAACTAAATGACTTGATCGCATTGCTATATTCTCTTTGGGTATATGTTCATCACATCATTCTTCTAATGACATGATCCCGTTATTAATAACATCCAATATTCATGATCCGGAAACCTTGATCATCTATTAATCAACGAGCTAGTTAAAAGAGAGGCTTTACTAGGAACCATTGTTTGTTTATTAAGCACACATGTATCAACGTTTCCGGTTAATACAATTCTAGCATGAGAAATAAACATTCATCATAAACAAGGAATAAGATAATAACCATTTTATTATTGCCTCTCGGGCATATTCCCTTCAGGCTGGTAGGACAAAAGATGTTGTGCAAGTTACTCATTGCGAGCACGTATGACTATACTGGAACACATGCCTATGGTTTGCCTAGAACTTGGATGCTGCAATGCCCACATTATTATTATATGAACTGTCTTATCCATGCAACGCCCGTTCATCCATTCCCTATGCCTACAGTACTTTTATCCTGTTGTTTTCACGATTGCTACTGTTGTTACTATTTTACTCCTGCTGTTATTTTACTACTACTGCTGCTATAAAACTGTTACCACTGATAAACTGTTGTGAGGAAGTCTACTTTCAGGTGTAGCTGAACTGACAACTCATCTGTTAAGGCTTATAAATATTCTTTGGCTCTCCTTGTGCCGAATCTATAAATTTGGGTTTTACTTCCCTCAAAGACTGTTGCGATCCCCTATACTTGTGTGTTATCAAATGTCAATGATTTTTTTCCTTATTTAGACAAGTCCAAAAAACTTGCTTACAAATGAGGTTGTTCACCCTAATTTTGACCTCATTTGAGCTAGATTATGGGGTTGAGCATGTCATAGTTTGTCAAAAAGATTCCATATTTCTCATGCACACTATATTATCACACTAAATTTATAATGATATTTTTTTGGCTCACTTCAACAAGGTCCAAAATAAAACTTGCTTATAAATGTAGTTGTTTACCTATATTTGGAACTCGTCAGTACCCACATTTCTCATGACTATGAGTTTAACTTCATAAAAAGGCTTGAATTGATCACCTAACGTGCATAACAGTTGAGAAAGTGTTGTAACATCAAAACCATGTACGAAACGACTTGAAATTCCGATTCATGCTCGAATTTTTGCCAAATTTTGTATTTTGTTTAAATTTGAATTCGTTACAAATTTTAATTTCAATTTTACGGGTACCAATACAACAAATATTACAATTTTAATGTTCATGCTTGTATTTCAAATTTAAATTGATTTGGTAAATGTCGTGAAACTCTTTTAATGAGTGAAATATAGCTACAAATATCATAAATTCGACATATTCAAGAATTATGTCTGCCATATGATATAATTTTAGTGAAATATATCTAAAAATATGAACAAAAAAATCGAAACAGAGCAACAGAAACAAAATTGGCCGCATTACCATTCATAGCAGAGGGGTGAACTTTTCAATTCTTTTTTGTGTTAACATGTAGATCTTGGTGGACTAATGTTTATAGGTTTCATCTATAATTTTCGGATAAGCCATTTTATGTTTCAAGAGTACAGTGGCAACATCAGGCCAATTCGAGTTTCTCTCAACAAAGAACCAATTTTCTATATAATTATAAATAAAGTTAACTACCACTCTATTTCTCAAACATAACTAAAACTCAGCTATTACACATATTTTTTCACTCGGTGTGCAACTGATTAAAGTCTACGGCGGCACCGTCATTGTCGACAACCTCGATTGGACCCTTGTCCTTGCCCTCCACCTCCATTAATTGGGGCATTTCCCTTGCCCTTACTCCCCCCTCCATGTCTGCCAACGAATACCGGGTCAGGTCATCGCCTTCTCTCACCTGTTCTACGGATCTCGCCTACTATGCGGCTTCTACATAGACCATAGAAGCAGCGAGAGTATCCATGTGTTTTTGTTGCTCAACAGTCTGTCTGTCCTGCTCCGTGGCATGATACTCGGTCCTGGACTAGGCCAGAAATCAAGGATAGGTGATGCAACGGCATTGGCTGGAGCCATCACGACCGGGAGTGGAGCGGCCACGGCCACAAGTCATGGAAAGATCAGAGGACTATGGACCGGAAAAGAGAAGCTGGATTTTGGTGAGTAACGTGGGCGCAAGGGGGGGGGATTGCCATTTTTCTAAAGGTATGCGGCCAAGTAATGTCAGCAGAGGAGCGCTCGCCGCCGAGCGGGGCAATTATTCGGCTCGTCAGACTCAGCATGCGGCGGGACAGACTAGGCAAGAGAGACGAAAAGACAACGGAGTAGAAGAGGGACCAGGCCGACAGTGTAGGCGGCGACACAACCTTTTGCCAGTCAGGGGGAAGCACCGTTCAAGGCGTGCCAGGGCGGGGAGCAGCATGGACGTGCATGTACTTCCGGTCTCACTTGTAAGTTTTAAATGAGTCCCCAACATGATGGACTTGGTCATGAACGGTCAAAGGGGTTGAATAGACTGGAATGCTCTGTTTGACCATTCGCGAGGCTTGGTAAAACGAAGTGGGCTAAAGAGAAAAAAAAAAACTAAGTAGAAATTCATGTTAACAAAAGATAATCTTGGTAAAGGACACTGGACGAGCTGCAAGAGATATGATTTTTGCGATGCAGAAGAATCTATTAATTATCTTTTCATCTCATGCTATTTCTCGTCATATTTAGAGGTTAATTCACCCTATATTTAAAATCTCTCCACCCTTTGGTATGCAATTATTTTAATGTAATAACTAAAAAACGCCACTTCGGTCTTTCTTTGGAAATTTTGAAATTGTGGCAATGATATTGTATTTAACAAAACATGTGTGGATCATTTTTTGCAGGTCATCAATAGTTTTTTTTTACTGGATTCACGTATGCTAATACCTCCTCCCAGCCGACCAATGGAGTCTTATGCCTACTGGGTGCGCTGGTAATCGTTCAAGCTATCTTTCGTAAGCGTGGATGACTGCATGCTACAAGATTACATGGTTAGTGATTTGATATTTTGTTGGGTGACTTTTACGTTGTGCGATCCTGTGCTTAGGTTGTTACTATTACGGCTACTTAATTCTTAAGACTAAGTTGTTGCATCGTTTTGATGCAGGGGCCGGGACGATGCTCATTTCGGAAAAAAACATTTATTGAAAATAAATTTAGATCCTTTTGCATGGCGTATGTCGGTCGCAAGGGAATCCAACGTGTAAATGAATTGGAATTCAAAGGCATGTCACTTTGGAGAGCTATCGGATTGACCGATGCTCCATCATCCTTTTGGTGATTCCGCAGCATTGCGAGCTAGGTTGGTATTCCGATTGATCCCTCTACCCTGCGCGGTGGTGCATATATTCATTTCAACAACGTAGCGTTAATTCAGTCATTCATGCATCCTTTAATCCAGACATTCACCGTGCGATCAACGTCGCGCTAGCTATCTGGAATCGTATATATGCCGCTCCATTCAGAAGCATAAAGCGCTCCGTCGCATTCGACTGATCGTTTCATCCAGGCCGCCGATGCGAGAACGGTGCGTGCGTGCTAGCTAGCTCAGTTTGACCGGCAATGCCAAGTGCACACGTCCATATCCATCCAGGGCCGGTCCTGAGGGGGGGCGAGAGGGGCGGCCGCCCCGGGCCCAAAAAATTTGGGGGCCCATTTCAGGTATGTGTTAGTAGGCTTAGTTTATGTGCATGCAAAGAAAAAAAATAGCTTAATAGGTTGGTCGACTCGTATATTTTCCCATGAATACATAAATAAATATCTTAACAGGGCCGTCCCAGATAATTAAAAAGACCTTCGCGAGCAATTGGGGCCTGAAGACTGGCTCGTAACTACTCCTACTCGGAGAGCCAGGGGAGCGCGGCTGGCCAGACCAATGATCCCGGTTTCCTTGGCTCGAACAACGTTGTCGACGTCGATAGGTGATCGACTTGGAACTCTGTGTACGTCGCCTAAATATAAAGGATTTAGGATTGGACCACATCGACCATTGACTTGTCCGCTTCCGCCATCACTTGTCCGCTCGGCCGCCGTCGCACGTCCGTCACAACTTAGTTGATTTTGTGATTCATTGTTGTAGATATGGCAATTGAAGAGTAGATTTGAATAACTACCGTCGTTCAGATGTATATTTGGATTTTTATCGAGTTCAACAAATTTGAAATCAATGGATGGTTCTCAAATTAAAGACAGTTGCACTACATTTGCAAATATTTTCTCTCTAGATAAGAAATGTGACATCGAGTTAAACGATCTAATTTCCGATTTAAGTGTTATGCAGTTGACCTTGCCAGATAGAACAATGTCTTCTATGCAGATGTTTTATTTTGTCAGAGAAGAAGATTTTTATCCTAATATGTATGTTGCTTATCGGATGTAATTTACTATGCTCGTGACAGTTTCATCAGCTAAAAGAAGCTTTTCAAAATTGAAATTATTGAAGAGAGATCTATAATGTCACAAGAGAGACTAAATGGTTTGTCAACTCTTTGAATGAGATCGACATTGATTCCATCACTTTGCTTCTAGAAATGTATGGAGAAAATTTTAAGATATACCGAAGTTGTTGTATTACTCCATAATAAATTACGCCTTCGTGCGTATGTAGTTTCTTTTTCCGCGAGGGGTTTGCACGAAAAAAAGTGTCTAGTTTCTCTTATTTGATTTCTCAATATATCAACATATATATGTCTACTTGTACTAAGAGGGTCCTAAATTTTCGCCTCGCCCGGGCCCCCGAAATATCAGGACCGGACCTGTATCCATCGGATGCATGCATGCTGAATATATACTAGCTTCTCCGCGTAGCATCGGTGGTTCGGTGGTAGCCACACTAGCTAGCTTTGCCTTCGGAAAGCTCTCCTTGTCCCTTTCCCTTTGTCTCATGCGGCAGAAGCTATACCGAGAAATAATAATATATTTTTATACTTCGAAGTTAATTACTCGCGCTGTGTCCAAATATAATATGTTTTAACATTTTTACGCAACACGAAATGTTTTAGTGTAACATGAATATGAACACACTAAAACATGTCTAAATACGTTATGTCTAGATTTTTTTAAACATGTTATATTTTGATACGGAAGGAGTAGTATATATAGTTAAACGGAACTACCGTACGCGCGTCGCCTTGGTCGCTCCTGCGAGCGACTAGGCGACTGCCCCTACACGTCTCTCCCGACCCTATTTCTCCCCTTCTCCCCCGTCGTCGCCGGCATGCGCCGCTAGGGAAAACCCGGGCGGTGCCGACGGCGGCGGGTCTTCCTCTCCCCGCGCGTGGACGGGGGCCTCGCGGGACGGCTCGTGTTCACGGCGGTGCGGCTCAGATTCCCTCTCCGGTAGACGGGCCATGGGGCGGCGCGGCTGGGGTCCGGGGCAGCAGGGGCGCGGGCGTCGAGCACTGGCTCCTGGCAGCGGATTCCTGTCAGGCGGCCCAAGGAAGGGCCGGATCTGGGCTGGAACGGGCCAGGCGGGCCTGCAGCGACCTGGAGCTGGCATGGTCGGCGCGGCAGCCCCAAGAGGCGATGTCGGAGGTGTGGTGGTCGTGCGGAGTGGCGGGCGGTTCGGCAACCGTGGCCCCCACTCAGCTCTACATAGGTCCGCCCCTGCCTGAGGGCATTGTCGTGGAGATTAGGTGTCCTAGGGTTTACGTGGCGTGGTGTGCTTAGTCCTTCCGACGTGCTTGTTTGACTTCGAAGTTGTGTCGTTTTTTCACCTTTGGCGGTTTTCGGTGCGACTTCTGTTATCCGGTTATCGTAGGATCTTCTTTGTAAGAGGGTTGCTTCACCACCTTATATCGTTCGACCGTGTGTGGCTTTATTTGTAAAGCGGAACGAAAAACTCAAGGAACTACTGCACGTGGCGGTGTATATAAAAAATGTGGGCAAATTAAGCTCTGAATTATTCTGACCAAGTGATAGGTCAATCACCCGCTGCACTCTTGTTGTGCTGATCAATCGAATACAAGTGTCTTCTCTATGGGCATGCATGCGCATGCTCGCATGAGACAATTTTAAGAAGACTACAAGCGGCAATAGTTAATTAACTCAACCAGTCAGCCTCGGCGAAGAATTGATGACGATCAAGTAGGATGAATCGCCAAATTATTAAACAGGAATGTTCGAGCCTTACATGTAAGGTCGAAGTCAATTTACTAGTACCAGATAGAGTACTTGTAGCTTTCGTCAAGACGGCATGATAGAGCTGTGACGACTGCTGGGGGCTGTATGTATCCAGATAAAACCAAGCTGTTCTGATGAGGACAGTAGATTAACTAAGTAATAATATCCCTTTAGTTGATGATCAGATCAATTGCCATCGATTCTTCTATGGATCCAATCCAATTTTCCGATCTTGTTGAAAATATAAACTTTCTCTTGCCTCAACTTTTTGGAAGGTTTTCAATCTTTCGATCTTACTGAAAACTAGAGAATTAAACGTATAGTGTCTTCAAATATAATAAAAGTAAAAACGAAATAACAACTAAACAATTATGAAAGTGCTTAAAGTAAGGTTGCAAATATGAGCAAAATAGGACCGATGGCCACAGGTTCACTAGTGGCTTCTCTCCAAAGAAAACAAACAAGTGCTTTGAGTTTTGCCGCAGGGTATGGCGGGTGCCACAGGTGCTTTGAGCATGCCGCAGATGGCTGCTGTTTCATTACCACCAACATCGAGTGCTGCATTGGTTGCTAGCCCTGCTGTTATTCCTAATGTGTCAACGGTGGTTTCGGCGGTGGTTTCTGAACCTGCTCCTTTAACCGTTGTGGTGCGTCAAGAGTGTGGGAGTGGTGTTATTTCGGCCAACACTCTTGCTAACGCTGTGGCAAATGCAGCTCCAAGGAAAACAAAAAAATGTTACAGATGTGGTCTTACTGGTCACCGTTCTAAAGCTTGCACTGTTGCTATCTGTCAGATTTGCGAGGGACCTGATCATGAGGATAGGCGGTGTCATTTGTTGACGGCCCCTAAGCCTAAGATATTAGTGTATGGCTATGGTCATGAGGAGCTAATTTTTTTCAAATTTCCTTGCACTGAAACATACAAGCCAAAATTGGAGAATCATCGTTTGGCTTCGATAGTTGTTTCGGGGGGGGGGGGGGGAATTAACCATCCCGGGGATCATTAGACAGTTGCAGCCGTTGGTTCCGACGGAGAATTTTGTTTGGAATGTTATTCGTATGGGACACAATATTTTTCAGGTTGAATTCCCAAATAGTACTGAGTTGGAAAGATTGAAGATTTTTGGGAGATGCATTGTGCCTAACAGTCCATGTGAGATCACTATTGATAGTTGGACTAAAGAACCTGAACCTGCAGATGCTCTTCCAGAGGTATGGCTGCGAGTGGATGGTATTCCTAGTCCACATATTGGTGATTACCTAGCTCTATGGGCGGTTGGGGACATGTTTGGTATGACTAAAGAAATTGATATGCCTTATACTAGGAAACATGGAATTCTACGCATTCGTATTGGTTGTATAAATCACCGTAAGATACCTAAGCGTTTCCGGATGTTTATTAAAGATGGCTTTTATAGACTCTCTTTCGAGGTGGAGGAGAATGTGCCCCTACCTATTGATGATGTGGACATGGAGGGTGAAGAGGGGGACGATGAGAGTGACGATGATTCTGATGGACTTGGTGATGACTTCCAAGATAAAGTGAATGAACTCACAGGAAAAACACCAGAATCTTCATCGGATCCGAAACCCAACCAATCTACTGATGTTGATAATGGTGGCAGTGGTAAGACGCCTATGTCTTCTAATGTTCAATTGGGGTTAGTTTTCTCACCTTCGGTACGGCAGTCTTTTGATCGTGCTAGGAAGGAGGTCGCTGATTTATTTGGCTCATGTAAGCCTGTTAATGATGATTTAGTGGTTCAACGAATGCGTGTTGACAGTGGGAGTCATTTGGACTCAGTGATAGTGGAGGCTGATGGGGTTTTGATGCCCTCGGCAGCCAAGGCAGAGTTTCTACGTGCTTCCGTTGTCCCGGCAGATTTTCTGGCTGCGGTAGATACACAGGAAGCCACGGCAGAGAAATTGGCTGCGGCAGAGGCCACGGCAGCGTTTCTGCCTGTTTCTGCGCCTGCGGCAGACTTTTCTGGATGCGTTTCTGCTGTTTTCTGCCCTAATGCGGTACTGTCTCCGTCTGCCTTCGTGGCCACGACAGGGGTTCACAGTGTCTCGCGGATTACAACTGAATGTGAGCGGTATGAAGAGGGAGCAGCAGGGAGTGTTTGTCTGGGGGATTCCGTATATACAGTGGAGGCTGGGAGCACGTTTCATGCTACTGATGGAAAGGGTTTAGTGCCGTTATCCGATGGTATGTTACTTTCTGCTGCTTCTCCTTTGGAGGCTGTGGACAATTTTACTGCGGTTATTTCTGATAATGATCTTTGTAATATGCATGTGAGTAGGTTGCAGGGCTCGGTTTCTGTATCTTTTAATGATTGTTGTGTTTCGGTTGGATCAGGTGCTACAAGTTTGGATGCTGGGATTAGTTCTCCGCAACTTGTGTCATCTTTGGCTCACCCTTCGGCTTTGAACAACAGCCCGATGTAACATCCCAAGTATGAAAAACACCATTACAATGTTTGCTTTTTGTTAATTTATGTTTTGCATCATGTCATCATAAGCATTGCATTTGTTTTCCCTTGTTTTTCCAATTGAATTTCAAACAAATTTCAAATCCTTGTTTCATACTTGTTCTGTTACAATTTTCAAATGCAACTTTCAAATCAAACCAATCAATTGCTTCAACTAAATTTGAAAGTTCAAACCATTAACTTGCTTAAGTTTAAATAATTCAATTAATACCAATTGCACTCAAATTCATTTGAATTTTTAAATAGCAACCAAACTTTAAATTTTTGAAAAGCAAAAGTTGCACAGCTGGGCTTTTGTAATAATTAACCCATAAAAATTATCACCAAATTTTAAAACCCCAGGAGCCCTTCTATTTCTCTCCTTTCTTCCCTTTTCTTTTTCTGCAAAAAAAAACAGAAAACGGCTGGGGGAGGCAGACCAGGCCAGCCAGCTGGCCAGCCCAGCCCACCTACCCCCAGCGCGCGCGCAGCAGCAGGCCCGCGGCCTTTTCTTCCTCCTCCGTACGGCTGGCGTCAGCTGACGCCAGCACGCACCACCGCGCCCTCCACCTGCTCCCTGCTCGCCCTATATCTACCACCCGAGCTCCCAAACCCTAGCCTAGCCCTCTCCTTCCTCCCTGCCGCCGCCAGCCTCTTCCTCCATCCCTTCCTCCTCTCTGATTTCTTTCCGGCGACCGTTGGGGGAAGTGGCCGAGCATGGCGCCGCCGTCGATAGCACGCTAGGGAGCGCCTCCGTGCGAGCCAGGGACACGAGCGCGACCACCACCTCTCCCTCGTCATCGTCGACAACTGCAGCGCGTCCCAGGAGCCTTTGATCCTCGACGGCGAGCTCGTCACCGCCGCGGTTGTTCTTAAGATTGCCGCCGCGCCATCGACTCCGTCACCCTCACGTCCATCCCTCACCTCCGACAGCCCCACGGTGAGCTCCTGCTTCCGTCCCCCTCGCTCACTCGCCCTGTAGCGCCCTCCGTCGTGGTGGCCTCGTCCGAACCGCGCGCCACCGTGCCGCCATGACCTGAATCGAGTACGCGTCTGTGCGTCCCTGCTGCTCCAAGCACGCGCACGCACACCCCACCTCTTCCAGGTGCCAACACGCACGCACAAACGCCCCAGCGCCGCCCGTTAGTGGTCACCGTGCGTTGCTGCACCGCCGCGCCGCCGTCTGTCGTCGAGTTTCAGACGAAAGTCTGAAACTTTCGTCAGTTTCAGTTAGACAGAACAGGTGCACCTCAAAACCGTGCGCGCCTCTCTGCTGTCACGAACCGATCCACACCGTAGTGGCTAGATCTAACGGCGCGCAGCGCATCGGCGCGGGTTCGAACCCCCGCGGCGCAGATTAAAAACCAACATTTTTGCTCCTTTGCCACGCGTGCTAGCTGGTCCCACCTGCCATCGACCGCGGATGCCACGCAGGCACATACACGCGCGCCACGCAGCGCCAGCTGGGCGCTGGCCCACAGGCCAGTGACCCAGGGGTTGCTCTGCTGTGTAGAAAAGGTTTCCAGGGGCCTTTCTGAAACATTCTTTTCGCACCTAAGCCCCTAGAACAATTTTAAAACTTTTAAAATTCACAAATTAGCCCCTGTAATTTCAAATGCAAATAACTTTTGCATTTCAAATCCAAATATAATAAATAAAATATGTTTTCCATACCAAATTTAATTCTCTACATGTTTAAACCATTTGTTTACTGTTTTGAACATTTTAAATGTTTTCAAAAATTCAAATTCAAACTACTATTTCAAATTTGGTCAAATTCATAACTAATTCAAATTTAATTCAAATGGCACATATAAAATATGTTTTCCATGCAAAATTGAACCACCTTTCCAAATATAAACTTTTTTCCTGTTTTGAATAATTAAAATTGGTTAAATAATTCAAATCTTGTTTAAATCATTTAAAATTGCTAAAATCATAACTTGGTCAAACTAAATGCTTTTTGAACATATAAACTATGTTTTCAAGCCAGAAAATTATAATCTTTCCAAATATGAATTTTATTTAATGTTTTGAACAAATAAAAATTCAAATAATTTTTATACTTCAATTAAATTCATTTATATCTTGTTTAAACTTGTTTAATTCATAATTAATTCATTTTAAATCCTTTGTCAACAAATGAAACATGTATTCCATCTAAAATTTTGTGCTCTTTCCAAATATGAATTTTGTTATCTATTTTGAACATTTAAAATTGGTGAAAACAACAAATGCTTGTGTAACTCATTTAAGAAGCCAAATTTTATAACTTAATAAATAAAATTCCAAACTTGGTAAACTTCATTTCAAATTGAAGCTATTGTTGTTTTCTTATTGTTTTCTTCATCCATGCATCATTCTAATCAACTTTCACATGATGGTTACTTGTAGATCATTTAATTCAACCTTAATTCATGGGCTTTTCTATATGCAACCCAAATTGCATATGGTCCCATTTAATTATGTTACCATGTCAACTAGCTTATCTTTGATGCATCAATTAAATTGTCATGCGTCATCCCATGTTTGTGCATTATGCCATGTTATTGATTGTTTGTCTCTCTGCGTTGTTTGTTTGCTTCTTCTCGAATAGACGACGACGTTGAGACAGACGAGGTTTACGACACTACTTCAGAGGAGTTAGCCCAGTACCAGGCTACTGAGTTTGCAGGCAAGTATTCACTCACATGAACCATTGTGTCCTTTCCACACTGGATATCGATACTTTCCGTTGTCTACCCTGCTAGCCTTAAGATTCGTTGCTTGTGTCCCGATCCTATCACATGTTATCCTGTAACCCTGATATAGCCTCACCTCCACACCTATAACCCTGTTGCTTGTTGCCTGTGACTTACTAGCATGCTTAGGGTTGTTTATGCTCGAGTCTGATGTCCGCTCTTTCTGTTACCTTATTTATTATGTTCTGGGGCTCGATGTTTAAACAACAACCTGTTAATGTTTGAGGTAATGCTAATTTGATGATAAGGCACCAGCAGGAGGCCGGGTATGGTTTTGAGGCCTGCTAGTGTCGAACTCAGGAAAAGTTCTTGTCCTCTAGATCCATGATGAGCGCGCTAACCTCATGTGGGAAGCGTGTATGGGCGCCCCCCTCAATTTGATTCGATTCGCATCTCGTCCAAATCGCCTCATTTAGTTCGGGTTTTCCATTTGCCGCATGCATATGCAGGTGCGAACCCGAGGCCAGGGTGGTAACTTTTGTAGTCGGCATTTAGGGAGACACGTTCTTAGAGTGCTATGAGGGTCCCCTTTTCTTCGTGGGGCTTGATTAGCCGTGCGCTCAATTGCACGGGGTTCTTTGGGCTTGATGCGAAGAAGAGTTGGGTTGTGTTGAGTGTCTCGCTTGGTGGGTTTGATCCCCGTCTGGCGGGATATTCTTACGTGTACGGCCAAATTGGTGCATCCCTGCAGGGTTAAATCTTCTCGAGAAGCCATGTTGTCCGCGGTTATGGATGACTTGGTGATAGGGCTGGCTAACAAGGATTAGACAACTTACACCTAATCAAAAATAAGTTGACTAGTAATAGGCTTATTGTCACAATAACTTGAACCTTCATTAATCCAACTGTGTGAGTATCCTCGGATTGCTTCTTTGGATAAGGGGCGAGATCCAGGATGGGTTTGTTTGAGGTTAGTGGTAGTTGGTTCCGATACGCTATCTTATCTCCTTCTTTTAGCCGGATGTTGTAGCATGTCTCTGTAGTTGGTTAGAGCAGCCCGCTGCCGCATCTTTGTATCACCTATCTTCCGTTGAACCCAAAGCATCTGTACTTGGTGTTGCCGGGTACACTTTGGTATTTTGTGCGTCTTGCTTGCCAGTACTCGTCTGTACTGACCCCTTTGGGGCTGCGTGTTCTGCAAACTATGTTTCCGAGGATCCCCATGGTGGCTACTACGTGGAGTATGACGAGGCTGCTGACGAGTAGATAGCGGACCCGGGCAGGATCCGAGACATCGTGGATGGGCTCCGTCTTTTCGTTTCCGGCCTCTTAGGCCTATTTGGATCTTGTCTGTACTCAGACACTTTGGATGCTTCCGCTGTGATGTAATGATGACTTGTTGGGACATGTGTCCTCTGGATGATTGTATTTGCTATCTCTGCTCTAGTGAGAGCTATTTGCCACTTATTTCTATTCTTTGTGTCTTAGAGATTTGTTGTGATATCACTTGTTCAAATGCCGTTGACGTACCATGTGTGTATGTTATGAAGTACGTCAATGGAAGTAGTCGGATTTCTATGGGATGGTTTGCGCAGACGATGAATAGTAGAGAATGGTTGTCACACGTTTACGTGTTGGCCTACTCATATTAAGATGCGGGTGCCGGTATGCCCCGTAAGCCATTTATCTACTGTTTAGCGGGCTGTGAGTATCCTCTAGAAGTCCGGGTGCGACAAATGGTATCAGAGCCTGTCTGCCTGTAGGATCCCTTTTACTGGTCGCAGTTGAGTCTAGAAACTATTTTTGTAGCTATATAGGAAAAATGAAACGTGAGAGTAGGAATTCTGTTCTTTTATTTCTTTCCCCACCCACCCTCCCTTTTTCTGGTAAGGAAGTGCAACGTTGTTTTCTCTTCTCATCTAAACTTTCAAGTTAGGATTTCACGTATCCTGGTTTCTCTAGGATAGTTATATCTACTAGACCATAGGAATGGAGGTGGTTGTGACATGATTTATCATGTTGCCTACTCACGATTGAGAACGGAGGCACATAAGCCCCGGAAGCAGATCCTCTATTCCTTAAGCAGTAGATATTGATCCTCTAGAAGCCCGGATGGGGTTTTCCGTAGTACCTCAGGAGTGTTTGGTCTCGTGTTTCCCGATGTTGCTTCGATATCCTGTTCTTCTCAACATCCTTTTCGTCCGTTGAAACCTTGTTGTTGCTTGCCACTTCAGTTCTTCTACCGGCGTCTAATCAAAACTTCCCCGATCATCTGCAGATGGATCTCAGGTTCTACCCGCAGGTGGTTCGTATGACTCGTTGCGAGAGCACTGCCGGTTATCCGGAGATGCTGAGAGACATGGTCACTTTTCTGGGGTTCCGTTGGGCACCAGAGTACCAGGTCTACGAGCAGCAGCGAGAGTTTGAGCAGACCTACTACCAGGCTATCGTCTATATTCTGTCAGATGATGGCATGAGCGTAGTCCACCGCTACGAGGCAGTAGGTTCCATAGTGGATATGGCTGTGTAGCAGGCAGCTTATGTGAGCCTCACCGTCCTTCGTGCTGACTACTGGGGATTTGACGATTCTATCTATCGCCACATCCCCCGTGGTTACATCACTTCGGAGGGAGCTCACTTCACTCTCTATGACAACTTGGATGTTTATGAGCATGATAACTCCAGGCTGCACACCACCGCTCAGTTTGTGAGGCACAGTGACGCAGTTGCTCGCACACTATCTCAGGAGTTGGCTTCAGTCAGAGAGCAGCTTTACCTTGCTTTGACTCGTCTGGCGACGTACACCACAGACTTTGTTGGAGACGAGCGCTTCGCACATTTCGATCAGCCAGTTGGGCGTCGTCTGCCAGATGCTGGAGGTTACGAGCCGATCAGAGGTCCACTCCTTAACCTCGATGCTGGTTACACTGGGATCCCCCGCTTTGGAGCATAGGGAGTCGACGCTATGTACTTCACCACGCCTAGAGTCGGTCTCAGACCACGTCAGATCTACGTGGATCGTCGTTCCACCTACTTTCGTGGGCGCCCTCCTCACCGTACCTCTCGCCGTACTCCTAGCCGCCGTCCTGCGTGATGAGCATGGGAGTACCGATGTATCCATTCTTAGCTATGTTTAGTTATCCTTTGGCATTCAAAACATTTATGGTCTGTTGGATATTCTGATGTATTTGAACATGTGATGATGTACCTGTTGGTTATCTATTCATGCGTCGGAATAATCTCTCTTTCGGTTTCCAAGTCTATCCTTTTCTATTGTTGTGCATCTGGGTGCCAAATGGTGCTGTCACTCGGGCTTTATACGCCCAAACTTCTCCAGGCTTCGCTCCCCGCCCACCCAACCCTGCTCAGATGCATGATCAAAGGGCTTCGATGGGGCAGACAAGGCCAGGGCCTCCTCGTGTCGTCACATGCTACAAGTGCAAGCAGACGGGGCACTACGCCGACAAGTGCACGCAGAGGCAGCTACCTCCACCACCACCTCGTCCTAACACAAACCAGGCAATGGTGCGCGCTCCCCCGCCTAAGGCCTTCAACCCCAACAACAGGCATGTCTGGAGGACCGCAAGGGTGAATCATGTCAAGATCGACAAAGCTGAGGAAGCTCCTGACGTCGTTCTCGGTATATTACCCGTAAACTCTTTTCCAGCTAAAGTGTTGTTTGATACCGGAGCATCGCATTCTTTTGTGTCAAAGACCTTTGCCACAACAAACAACCTAATTGTGGTTCCACTAAGCAATCAGATCACTGTTCACTCCCCGGGATCTCAAATGTTGACTTCCAAGATAAGTAAGGACAATCAAATCCTAATTGGAGGCCACATATTCCTTGCTTCAATCATGTTGCTGGGAAGTTCTGACATTGATGTCATTCTTGGTATGGATTGGCTGAAGGCCAATAAAGCAAGGATTGACTGTGCACAAAAGTCAATAACTCTGTCCCACCCTGCTGGCCAGATAATCTATTCTCCACATGAATCAAGTTCCATTCAGCTATGCAACCTCGATGCAAAACCGCTACCTTCACTTGAAAATGTTCCGGTGGTTTGCGACTTCCCTGACGTCTTTCCAGAAGAGTTGCCAGGGATGTCTCCGGACAGAGCTGTTGAGTTCATGATCGAACTTGAACCAGGTACTGCTCCAATCTCTAAGCATCCCTATAAGATAGGAACTCCCGAGCTGAAGTTGTTGAAGGAACAAATTGATATGTACATGGAAAAAGGTTACATTCAACCTAGTTCCTCGGCTTGGGGTTGCCCAACTCTGTTCGTTGTGAAGAAGGATCACACAAAGAGACTCGTTGTTGACTATCGTCCTCTTAACGAGAAGACCATCAAAAACAAGTATCCAATTCCTCGTATCGATGATCTGTTTGATCAACTTGCTGGAGCCTCAATATTCTCCAAGTTGGACTTGAGAATGGGTTACCATCAAATAAAGATCAGAAAAGAGGATATTCCAAAGACAGCCTTCACCACTCGCTACGGTCTGTATGAATTCACCGTCATGTCCTTTGGTCTCACCAATGCACCGGCGACATTCTCTCGACTCATGAATTCTGTCTTCCATGAATACCTCGACAAGTTCGTTGTGTTATATCTTGATGACATTCTTGTCTACTCAAAATCCGAGGAAGAGCATGAAGAACATCTTTGTCTCACTCTCATGAAACTTCGCGAGCATCGTCTCTATGCCAAATTCTCCAAATGTGAGTTCTGGATCTCAGAAGTTGCTTACCTTGGTCATGTCATCTCTGCCAAGGGCATAGCCATTGATCCAGAAAAGGTTAAAGCAATTGTTGATTGGAAACCTCCAAAGACGGTGAAGCAAGTAAGAAGTTTTCTTGGCTTGGCTAGCTATTGCCGTCGCTTCGTCCAAAACTTCTCCAAGATTGCCAAACCTCTCACTGACCTCAAAAAGAAGGACAAGAAGTTCGTTTGGTCTCCACAATGTGATGAGAGTTTCAATCTCCTCAAGACTAAACTCACTTCTACACCAGTTCTGGGTGGCCCAGATCCTTCCAAACCTTTCCAAATATTCTGTGATGCTTCCCTCCAAGGTCTAGGTGCAGTTCTTATGCAAGAACGTCAAGTGGTGGCTTATGCTTCACGTCAGTTGAATACACATGAGCTCAATTATCCCACTCATGACCTTGAACTTGCAGCAGTTGTGTTTGCCCTCAAGAAATGGAGACAATACTTGTTGGGTAATCGCACTGAAATCTTTTCCGATCATAAGAGTCTGAAGTACATCTTCAGTCAACGAGATCTAAACCTCAGGCAAAGGAGATGGATTGAAAAGATCAAAGACTTTGATCTTACCATTTCTTACACTCCAGGCAAGGCTAATGTTATGGCCGATGCTCTCAGTCGCAAGTCGTATTGCAATAATCTCATGATCATGGAAAGCCAACCTCCACTTCATGAAGAATTCCAGAAGCTCAACCTTGGTCTTGTTCCTCAAGGCTATCTTGCAAACTTGACAGCCAGTCCAACTCTCGAGGACAAGATTCGTTCTGAACAACTTCGTGATGCTGAAATCAAGAAGATTGTAGAACACATCAAAGCAGGCAATGAGAAATTTGAGTGCTTCTCAATTGATGACAAGGGACCTGTGTTCTTCGAAGGACGCATTGCAGTTCCTCAGATTCAAAGTCTCAAAGATGTCATTCTCAAGGAGGCTCATGAAACTCCTCTCTCCATACACCCTGGAAGTACAAAGATGTACCAGGATCTCAAGACACTGTATTGGTGGCCTGGCATGAAACGTGAAATTGCTCAATACGTTTCTGAATGCGACGTTTGTCAACGTGTTAAGGCAGTTCATCAGAAAACAGCCGGTCTTCTCCAACCTCTGAAAATCCCTGAATGGAAGTGGGACATGATTGATATGGACTTCGTCACTGGTTTTCCAAAGTCCAAGAGGGGCAACGATGCAATCTTCGTTGTCATTGATCGACTCACTAAAGTCGCTCACTTCTTTTCTGTCAAAGAGACAATCTCAGCTAGTCAGTTAGCAGAGCTCTACACAGCAAAGATTGTTCCTCTTCATGGTGTTCCATTGGAAATAAGCTCAGACCGTGGAAGCATATTCACTTCTCATTTCTGGAAAAGCTTTCAAGAAGCCTTGGGCACCAAACTTCTGTTCAGCACAGCTTATCACCCTCAGTCTCAAGGGCAAGTCGAAAGAGTCGATCAGATTCTCGAGGATATGCTCAGAGCATGTGGTCTCTCTTTTGGCATGAAATGGGAGGAATGTCTTCCTTATGCTGAATTCTCCTACAACAACAGCTTCCAGGCAAGCCTAGGCATGGCACCATTTGAGGCTCTCTATGGCCGCAGATGCAGGAGTCCAATCAATTGGTCTGGAGCTGGTGAACGTTCACTCTTAGGCCCTGACATTGTTAAGGAAGCCGAAGAGAAAGTTTGCATCATCCGTGACAATCTAAAGATTGCTCAGTCTCGTCAGAAAAGCTACTATGACAGCAAGCACAGGGACATGGTCTATGCACCTGGAGACAAAGCATATCTCCGTGTAACTCCCCTCAGAGGAACTCATCGTTTTGGTGTCAAAGGAAAGCTTGCACCAAGATATATTGGTCCTTTCAACATTCTCTGAAGGCGTGCAGAAAATGCCTATCGTCTTGAACTTCCAGAAAAGCTATCCAAGGTGCACGATGTGTTTCACGTGTCACAGCTCAAGAGGTGCTTCAAAGATCCAGGTCGTGCAGTTGATCATGATTCCATTGATCTGCAAGAAGATATCTCTTATGAAGAGCACCCTATTCGAATTCTCGATGAGACCGAGCGTAAAACTCGCAACAAGAGCACCAAGTTCTTAAAAGTGCAGTGGTCTCATCATTCCGATAAAGAGGCAACGTGGGAGACCAAAGAGGATCTTCGCAAGAAGTATCCGGACCTTTTCTCTTCTCAGTAGGAATCTCGGGGCGCGATTCCTTCAAGGGGGGCGTTTTGTAACATCCCAATTATGAAAAACACCATTACAATGTTTGCTTTTTGTTAATTTATGTTTTGCATCATGTCATCATAAGCATTGCATTTGTTTTCCCTTGTTTTTCCAATTGAATTTCAAACAAATTTCAAATCCTTGTTTCATACTTGTTCTGTTACAATTTTCAAATGCAACTTTCAAATCAAACCAATCAATTGCTTCAACTAAATTTGAAAGTTCAAACCATTAACTTGCTTAAGTTTAAATAATTCAATTAATACCAATTGCACTCAAATTCATTTGAATTTTTAAACAGCAACCAAACTTTAAATTTTTGAAAATCAAAAGTTGCACAGCTGGGCTTTTGTAATAATTAACCCATAAAAATTATCACCAAATTTTAAAACCCCAAGAGCCCTTCTATTTCTCTCCTTTCTTCCCTTTTCTTTTTCTGCAAAAAAAAAACAGAAAACGGCTGGGGGAGGCAGACCAGGCCAGCCAGCTGGGCTAGCCCAGCCCACCTACCCCCAGCGCGCGCGCAGCAGCAGGCCCGCGGCCTTTTCTTCCTCCTCCGTACGGCTGGCCTCAGCTGACGCCAGCACGCACCACCGCGCCCTCCACCTGCTCCCTGCTCGCCCTATATCTACCACCCGAGCTCCCAAACCCTATCCTAGCCCTCTCCTTCCTCCCTGCCGCCGCCAGCCTCTTCCTCCATCCCTTCCTCCTCTCTGATTTCTTTCCGGCGATCGTTGGGGGAAGTGGCCGAGCATGGCGCCGCCGTCGACAGCACGCTAGGGAGCGCCTCCGTGCGAGCCAGGGACACGAGCGCGACCACGACCTCTCCCTCGTCATCGTCGACAACTACAGCGCGTCCCAGGAGCCTTTGATCCTCGACGGCGAGCTCGTCACCGCCGCGGCTGTTCTGAAGATTGCCGCCGCGCCATCGACTCCGTCATCCTCACGTCCATCCCTCACCTCCGACAGCCCCACGGTGAGCTCCTGCTTCCGTCCCCCTCGCTCACTCGCCCTGTAGCGCCCTCCGTCTTGGTGGCCTCGTCTGAACCGCGCGCCACCGTGCCGCCATGACCTGAATCGAGCACGCCTCTGTGCGTCCCTGCTGCTCCAAGCACGCGCACGCACACCCCACCTCTTCCAGGTGCCAACACGCACGCACAAACGCCCCAGCGCCGCCCGTTAGTGGTCACCGTGCGTTGCTGCACCGCCGCGCCGCCGTCTGTCGTCGAGTTTCAGACGAAAGTCTGAAACTTTCGTCAGTTTCAGTTAGACAGTACAGGTGCACCTCAAAACCGCGCGCGCCTCTCTGCTGTCACGAACCGATCCACACCGTAGTGGCTAGATCTAACGGCGCGCAGCGCATCGGCGCAGGTTCGAACCCCCGCGGCGCAGATTAAAAACCAACATTTTTGCTCCTTTGCCACGCGTGCTAGCTGGTCCCACCTGCCATCGACCGCGGATGCCACGCAGGCACACACACGCGCGCCACGCATCGCCAGTTGGGCGCTGGCCCACAGGCCAGTGACCCAGGGGTTGCTCTGCTGTGTAGAAAAGGTTTCCAGGGGCCTTTCTGAAACATTCTTTTCGCACCTAAGCCCCTGGAACAATTTTAAAACTTTTAAAATTCACAAATTAGCCCCTGTAATTTCAAATGCAAATAACTTTTGCATTTCAAATCCAAATATAATAAATAAAATATGTTTTCCATACCAAATTTAATTCTCTACATGTTTAAACCATTTGTTTACTGTTTTGAACATTTCAAATGTTTTCAAAAATTCAAATTCAAACTACTATTTCAAATTTGGTCAAATTCATAACTAATTCAAATTTAATTCAAATGGCACATATAAAATATGTTTTCCATGCAAAATTGAACCACTTTTCCAAATATAAACTTTGTTTCCTGTTTTGAATAATTAAAATTGGTTAAATAATTCAAATCTTGTTTAAATCATTTAAAATTGCTAAAATCATAACTTGGTAAAACTAAATGCTTTTTGAACATATAAACTATGTTTTCAAACCAGAAAATTATAATCTTTCCAAATATGAATTTTATTTAATGTTTTGAACAAATAAAAATTCAAATAATTTTTATATTTGAATTAAATTCATTTAAATCTTGTTTAAACTTGTTTAATTCATAATTAATTCATTTTAAATCCTTTGTCAACAAATGAAACATGTATTCCATCTAAAATTTTGTGTTCTTTCCAAATATGAATTTTGTTATCTATTTTGAACATTTAAAATTGGTGAAAACAACAAATGCTTGTGTAACTCATTTAAGAAGCCAAATTTCATAACTTAATAAATAAAATTCCAAACTTGGTAAACTTTATTTCAAATTGAAGCTATTGTTGTTTTCTTATTGTTTTCTTCATCCATGCATCATTCTAATCAACTTTCACATGATGGTAACTTGTAGATCATTTAATTCAACCTTAATTCATGGGCTTTTCTATATGCAACCCAAATTGCATATGGTCCCATTTAATTATGTTACCATGTCAACTAGCTTATCTTTGATGCATCAATTAAATTGTCATGCATCATCCCATGTTTGTGCATTATGCCATGTTATTGATTGTTTGTCTCTCTGCGTTGTTTGTTTGCTTCTTCTCGAATAGACGACGATGTTGAGACAGACGAGGTTTACGACACTACTTTAGAGGAGTTAGCCCAGTACCAGGCTACTGAGTTTGCAGGCAAGTATTCACTCACATGAACCATTGTGTCCTTTCCACACTGGATATCGATACTTTCCGTTGTCTATCCTGCTAGCCTTAAGATTTGTTGCTTGTGTTCCGATCCTATCACATGTTATCCTGTAACCCTGATATAGCCTCACCTCCACACCTATAACCATGTTGCTTGTTGCCTGTGTCTTACTAGCATGCTTAGGGTTGTTTATGCTCGAGTCTGATGTCCGCTCTTTCTGTTACCTTATTTATTATGTTCTGGGGCTCGATGTTTAAACAACAACCTGTTAATGTTTGAGGTAATGCTAATTTGATGATAAGGCACCGGCAGGAGGCCGGGTATGGTTTTGAGGCCTGCTAGTGTCGAACTCAGGAAAATTTCTTGTCCTCTAGATCCATGATGAGCGCGCTAACCGCATGTGGGAAGCGTGTATGGGCGCCCCCTCAATTTGATTCGATTCGCATCTCGTCCAAATCGCCTCATTTAGTTCGGGTTTTCCATTTGCCGCATGCATATGCAGGTGCGAACCCGAGGCCAGGGTGGTAACTTTTGTAGTTGGCATTTAGGGAGACACGTTCTTAGAGTGCTATGAGGGTCCCCTTTTCTTCGTGGGGCTTGATTAGCCGTGCGCTCAATTGCACGGGGTTCTTTGGGCTTGATGCAAAGAAGAGTTGGGTTGTGTTGAGTGTCTCGCTTGGTGGGTTTGATCCCCGTCTGGCGGGATATTCTTACGTGTACGGCCAAATTGGTGCATCCCTGCAGGGTTAAATCTTCTCGAGAAGCCGTGTTGTCCGCGGTTATGGATGACTTGGTGATAGGGCTGGCTAACAAGGATTAGACAACTTACACCTAATAAAAAATAAGTTGACTAGTAATAGGCTTATTGTCACAATAACTTGAACCCTCATTAATCCAACTGTGTGAGTATCCTCGAATTGCTTCTTTGGATAAGGGGCGAGATCCAGGATGGGTTTGTTTGAGGTTAGTGGTAGTTGGTTCCAATACGCTATCTTATCCCCTTCTTTTAGCCGGATGTTGTAGCATGTCTCTGTAGTTGGTCAGAGCAGCCCGCTGCCGCATCTTTGTATCACCTATCTTCCGTTGAACCCAAAGCATCTGTACTTGGTGTTGCCGGGTACACTTTGGTATTTTGTGCGTCTTGCTTGCCAGTACTCGTCTGTACTGACCCCTTTGGGGCTTCGTGTTCTGCAGACTACGTTTCCGAGGATCCCCATGGTGGCTACTACGTGGAGTATGACGAGGCTGCTGACGAGTAGATAGTGGACCCGGGCAGGATCCAAGACTTCGTGGATGGGCTCCGTCTTTTCGTTTCCGGCCTCTTAGGCCTATTTGGATCTTGTCTGTACTCAGACACTTTGGATGCTTCCGCTGTGATGTAATGATGACTTGTTGGGACATGTGTCCTCTGGATGATTGTATTTGCTATCTCTGCTCTAGTGAGAGCTCTTTGCCACTTATTTCTATTCTTTGTGTCTTAGAGATTTGTTGTGATATCACTTGTTCAAATGCCTTTGACGTACCATGTGTGTATGTTATGAAGTACGTCAATGGAAGTAGTCGGATTTCTATGGGATGGTTTACGCAGACGATGAATAGTAGAGAATGGTTGTCACACGTTTACGTGTTGGCCTACTCATATTGAGATGCGGGTGCCGGTATGCCCCGTAAGCCATTTATCTACTGTTTAGCGGGCTGTGAGTATCCTCTAGAAGTCCGGGTGCGACATCCGACCACTCCATTGCCATCATTTCCTTTTGCTGGTTTTGGTAGCCCGAAACTAGATGGATCAAGGAAGATGATTGAGGATGTTGGAGGTATTCTTGATGCTACTACTTCGGGTGTGCGCTCGAGTGGTCGTATACGGGCTCAGCATAATGCGGATGACACGCATATGGAGAGGGCGATGTTGCTCGCTGCCAGGAGGGACTCTGGGGCAGGTACGAAGTCTTTGAATTCTAATAAGAATCTTTCGATTTTGTCTTTCTCTGATTCTGATATTATTGATAGAGCTGCTAGTCTAGGAGTTTCTTTGGGTACTTCTAGTGCTTCCAGGTTGGAGTCTGCTAAGTTAATTAAAGATGGAGATTTGAATAGGACTTTGTCATTGCTTCATAATAATTTGGATAATAATTTTGACCCCCATCCTCGTAGTTTAATTCTTAATAAGATTGCTAGTCTTACGGAAGATTTAGTGGATGAAGAGTGTTTTCCTACTAATGTTTCTCCAATTGATTTAGTGGGTGATTGCGAGAAAGTTAAGAGAGTTAGGAAAAAGAAGGATTATTCTGTGTCTAACAAACATAGAAGTGTAAGGATTAATCGTATTAATAATAAGCAAGATGCATAATTTATGCGGGATGTTCTGGAACAGTGAGGGTTTTCGTGACCCGGGTAAACATCACTTTATTCAGGAGAGTATCAGAGAGAGGAAACTTGATTTTCTGGCTTTGTCTGAGACAGGGAGATCTCATTTTGCACAATCTTTTCTAACTCACCTTGCTTCGGGCTTGGATTTTGCGTGGTTTTGTTTACAACCTAGAGGTAGATCAGGAGGTATGCTCATTGGTATCAACTCCTCATCTATAGAGGTTAGGAATGTGGATGTAGGAGATTTCTCTGTTAAACTTTTTGTTAAGTCAAAGCATGATGGTTTTGCATGGATTTTAGTGTCTGTTTATGGTGCTGCCCAGGAGGAATTTAAACCTAATTTCTTATCAGAGTTTGTTCGTATTTGTGAAAATGAAACATTACCTTTGTTGGTGGGTGGGGATTTTAATATAATACGAAAACCTGAAGAAAAGAATAATGATAATTATAATCCCAGATGGCCTGTTATGTTTAATGCAATTATTCATAGCTTAGACTTAAAAGAGATTGAATTATCGGGTAGACAATTTACTTGGACTAGCAGGAGAGCTAACACAACTTTTGAGAAACTAGATAGAGTTCTCTCTACCGTGGAGTGGGAGCAAAAATTTCCTCTGGCAACCGTTCAAGCTTTGGCTAGAAATGGTTCAGACCATACCCCTTTGTTTTTGGATTTTGGTGCTCGTGCTCATGTGGGTAATAAAAGTGGTTTCTCTTTTGAGCTTTCGTGGCTCAGAATGGATGGCTTTTTTGATAGGTTTCTTATGAATGGGGAGCTGTTAACAAGGGTGATTCAGCTGTTGCGGTTTGGCAGAACAAAATTAGACAGTTAAGACGTTTTCTTAAGGGGTGGGCTAAAAATCAAAGTGGCAAATATAGAATCGAGAGGGATAAGTTGATCAGGGTTATTGAGGAGTTGGATATTAAAGCTGAGAGTGTAGCTTTGTCTTTGGGGGAGAGGGAAATTCTACGCGATGCTAATGACCGTCTTTGTCTACTTCGTAGAGATGAAGAAAGTAAATGGGCGCAAAGGGCTAAGGTTAAACATGTTTTGGAGGGGGGAGAGAATACAAAGTATTTCCATCTTATGGCCAATGGGAAACATCGTAGGAAGATGATTTTTCAGTTAGAACAAGAGGAGGGAACTATTGTTGGGGATGAGGACTTGAGAATGTATATCTCTGAATATTACAAGAAATTATTTGGGCCTTTGACACCCAATAATATCTCCTTAGTGGAGAGTAATATTCAGGATATACCCCAGTTATCTCAACAAGAAAATGATATTCTCACTGCTGATTTCTTAGTGGAAGAAGTGTTTGAGGCAATATCACAGATGGAGCCTAATAAATCTCCAGGTCCTGATGGTTTCCCCGCTGAATTCTACAAAACCTTTTGGGAGGTTATTAAATCTGATTTGATGGCCATGTTTTTAGAGTTTCAGCAAGGTAATCTTCAGTTGTTTAAACTGAACTTTGGGGTGATAACTTTGCTTCCTAAAAACGATAATGTGGTTCAAATCCAGCAGTATAGACCTATATGCCTTCTTAATGTTAGTTTTAAAATTTTCACTAAAGTGGGTACTAATCGTATTACTCAGATAGTGCAGAAGGTGGTTAGACCATCTCAGTCAGCTTTCATGCATGGGAGAAACATCTTGGAAGGAGTTTTTATCCTTCATGAAACCATTCATGAACTTAATAGGAAGAAATTGGATGGGGTAATTTTTAAAATTGACTTTGAGAAGGCATATGATAAGGTTAAGTGGCCTTTTCTTCTTCAGGCTTTACGTATGAAAGGGTTTTCTCAGGAATGGTGTGATATGATTTTACAATTTGTTTAGGGTGGAAGTGTAGGTATTCGGGTTAATGATGCAATTGGCCATTATTTTCAAACTAAAAAAAAGGATTGAGGCAGGGTGATCCTCTGTCTCCAATTCTTTTTAACATTGTGGCAGACATGCTTGCTATTTTAATTGCTAGGGCTAAGGAAATTGGACAAATTGGAGGTCTTATTCCAGACCTAGTTGAAGGAGGTTTGTCTATCCTTCAATATGCTGATGATACAGTTTTATTTTTAGAGCATGATTTCGATAAAGATCTAAATCTTAAATTAATCTTGTGTATCTTTGAGCAATTGTCGGGTCTCAAGATTAATATTCACAAGAGTGAAGTTTTCTGTTTTGGTAAGGCTAAAGAGGTAGAGAACCAGTATAAACAAATCTTTGGTTGTGAGTCTGGTTCGTTACCTTTTAAATATTTGGGAATTCCTATTCATCACAGAAAACTTACAAACTCTGAGTGGCACCCGGTGGAGAGTCGTTTTGAGGACAAACTTGGGTGCTGGAAAGGGAAATTATTATCCTATGGGGATCGTTTAGTTCTTGTTAATTCTGTGTTAACAAGTTTACCCATGTTTATGTTATCCTTTTTGAGATTCCTAAGGGCGTCCGTAAGAGACTTGATTTCTATAGATCTCGTTTTTTCTGGCAGAGTGATGACACCAAGCGTAAGTATAGATTAACAAAATGGAATATTATTTGTAGACCTAAGGATCAAGGTGGATTAGGTGTGGAAGCGCTAGAGCTAAAAAATAAGTGTTTATTGGCTAAATGGTTGTTTAAGATACTTAACGAGGAGGGTATCTGGCAGGAATTGCTACAGAATAAATACTTACATAGCAAATCTTTAGCTCACGTTGAGGCACAACCTACTGATTCTCCTTTTTGGAAGGGTCTAATGAGAGTTAAGAGGGATTTCTTTAGTAGAGGTTCCTTTAAAATTGGAAATGGTGAAACAACTAGATTTTGGGAGGACATTTGGTTAGGCCAAACCCCTTTATCTGATCAATATCTTCTTTTATATAATATTGTGCAGTCTAAAAATGTATCAGTTGCTGATGTGTTCCAGAATGCACCACCGATTAATATTTCCTTTCGTAGGAATTTAGTAGGCATTACTTGGGATATGTGGTCTCATTTGTGCTTGCGTCTGATGAATGTTTCCTTGATTTCGGATACTGATAGGTTTCATTGGAAACTGACTCATAATGGGAGCTTTTATGTGAAATCTATGTACGAGGATATGATGAATGGACATACTATTTTTCTCAAAACTTATTTGTGGAAATTAAAAATACCTCTTAAGATCAAAATCTTCATGTGGTTTTTGGATAAGAAGGTGATTCTGACAAAAGATAATTTAACGAGAAAGGGGTGGAAATGTGACATGCTTTGTTCTTTTTGTGGGAACAAGGAGACAGTAGATCATCTCTTTATTTCTTGCCCTATGGCTAAACTTATTTGGCGAGTGATTTTTTGTACTTTTAATATTCCTCCTCCCTCCAACTTGACTAATATGTTTGGGAATTGGCTTAATGGGATTGATGTTAAAACTAAAAGAAGGATTTAGGATTGGTGTATCGGCCATTTGTTGGGCCATCTGGCTATGTAGAAATAATGTTGTTTTTAACAGGAAGAACTATTTTCATGTCTTACAGGTTATTTTCTCAGCAGCACATTGGATCCAGCCATGAGCTTTCTTACTCCCTTCAGATCAGAGGAAGCTTATGGTGGATGGCTGCACTCGTCTCCTTACGGTGGCACAGGATTTTTTCTCCGAGCATACATGGCAGCATCATAATAGGATTTCGTAGCTTCCTTTTGGTTTTGCTGTTTCGTTATAAGGAGATTACCCTGTCTTGTAAGGTTTAAAATTTTGTAAACGTTTGGCTACGCTGGATTTTAATATGCAATAAAGGTTGTGTGCATCACTCGATGCAGAGGCCGGGGTTATCCCCATTTCTTAAAAAAACATGTTGGGTGAACAAATTACAGTTGGACAATTGACAAATCATGAACATCTATTATCACGAGATATAGTTCACTGGTTCTAACATTGTAGGCATTACGTCAAGTCATATGGACCGCTATCTAGCATGCATCCATATCTAAAAGTCCACCTCAATAAAGTTATCCAGCAAATCTCTCTGGTATTAAGTTACAGCAATGATGTGGTTGCTTTGTGTGCAGCAGACAAATGCATTAAGAACAATATGTAATGTAAGCAGTGATCCTTGTCCGTAGAAAAGAGCACCGTTGTTTTCTCTCTAATAGTAACAACACATCCCCATCCGTAACTTTTCTGTCACTCGAGCACAGATGTAACAGAGGCATGAACCTATCCTCTAGCATATAAACCCTCTCTTAGAGGTGAAAACAACTACGTGGACAAGGTAATAATAAACACTGGAGAGCATCGCAAGACAAGATTAAAACTCTCTATGAATATAAGTGAAGCATCTCAAATTGACATGAACAAAATAAGCATAATCTCATGGTTCATGAGATCTCAGCAAACACAACATGCAAAATTACATAATGGTGGTCTCGATCATGTGAGGCAGCTCACGAGACTCTAAACATGTAGGCATAGGGGAGTGAACAAACATCTAGCTACTGCTATGGACCCGTAGTCCCGAGATGAACTACTCACACATCTGTACGGAGGCGATCATGGCGATGTAGAGGCCTCCCATGACGATTCCCCTCTCCGGCAGGGAGGCGGAGTAGGACTCCATAAGCCCTAGATTAGACTTTCAAAGTGACGGCGCATCTTTGTATGTTTTGTGGAAAATAACTCTGTCCTCGTGATTTTTAGGGTTGAAGACAATTTATGGGTGAAGAGGCGACGAGAGGAAGTGGCCAGGGTCACCAGGAGCCCACTAGGCGCGGCCTAGGGTGGGGCCATGCCTAACGCCCTCCTGGTGGCCCCTGATACGTCATAAACGTATCCTTAATTTATGATGTTCTATGTTGTTTTGTTATTGTTTCCCACATGTTTGTTATACAGTTTATGTAATTTTTATCCATTTTCTGGACTAACCAATTGACAAGATGCCACAGAACCAGTTCCCTGTTTTCTGCTGTTTTTAGTTTCAGAAAAGTTGTTGTGGAAATATTCTCGGAATTGGAAATTCGAAGCCCGGAAGTCTTAGAATTCCCGAAGGTTCCACGGAGTCCCGAAGAGACCCGGAGGGGTGCCTCAGGGGGCCCACACCATAGGATGGCGCGCCCCCCTTGGCCGCGTCGGGGGGTGGTGTGGGGCCCCAGGCCTCCACCGCCTCTGGCCTTTCGCCTATTTAATCCCCCCGAGACATAAACCCTAGAGATATTCCACTTTTTTCCGAGAAACACCCGACGCCGCCGTCACCGTCATCCCGAGATCGGGAGGGTTCTGGAGCTCTCCTCGGCACCTTGCCAGAGGGGGAAATCATCACCGGAGGGGTCTACACCACCATGCCCTCCTCCGAAGTGATGCGTGAGTAGATCATCCCTGGACTACGGGTCCATAGCAGTAGCTAGATGATTGTTCTCTCCACTTTGTACCTCATGTTTAGATCTGGTGAGCTGCCTATCATGATCAAGATCATCTTTATGTAATGCTACATGTTTTGTTTGCTGTGATCTGATGAATGTTGAATGTTATGTCTTCTGATTATCAATCTATCATGTTATCTTCATGATTATGTTATTTATGATCTTGCATGCTCTCCGTTATTAGTAGATGCTCTGGCCAAGTAGATGCTAGTAACTCCAAGAGGGAGTATTTATGCTCGATAGTGGGTTCATGCCTCCTTTTCATCTATGCTCGAGTGATAGAAACGTGACGGATGGAGGATGTGTTGTTGCCATTAGAGATAAAACAACAATGATTTGTCTAAGGATGATGTTATTGTTTACATTACACACTTTGCTTACTGCGATTATTTGTTGCTTGCAACTTAATACCCAATGTTTGTTCGGATGATACTCGGAGGGTGGATTTTTAGTCATAGATGCAGTTGGCTAACGGTCTATATATTTTGTTGTAATACCCACATGAATCACATAGTAATCTTTATGTCTTGCATATGCACTACGGTGCAGCCTTCATTTCTGTCAATTGCCCAGCTGTAATTTGTTCACCACACATGTTATTTATCTTTCACGGAGAGACACCACTAGTGAACTGTGGAGCCTTGTCCTTTTTCCTCATACTGATAAAACACCTAATGCTTTCATACTGCTCTCATACTATTCCTACAATTTTCCACACCATACGTTTGACAACCTCACTGCTTCGTTGGGGCAAAGTGAATTGATTGTGTTGTGTAGGCTCCACGTTGCTGCTGAACCGGTAGTGCTCCCTTCCATCTCAGCTGCTTCAGCCTTCTGAAGTTACTCCTTCCTCCTACTGGTCGATTCAACCTTGGTTTTCTTTCTGAGGGAAACTTGCTGCTGCACTCTTTATACCTTCCTCTTGGGGTCTCCCAACGAACGTATGTTCACACGCATCAAAGCATTTTCTGGCGCCGTTGTCGGGGAGGAAGAGAATTTCTGCAAGGGGAGTCTATCACTTCCAATCTATTTACTTTGTTTGTGTTTTTCTTAGTTTATTTTATTTTGTCTTGTTTGCTTCTCTTTATCAAAAACAAAAAAAATTAGTTCTTATTCTAGTTGTTATTTTTGTCACTTCGTTGTTATCTTTCATCATGTTGTTCCCTAAGTTTACACTGAAAGATTTGCCGGTAGGAAGTGGTTCTATACTTGGAAACGACACTACTAAAGAATTCTTTGATCATGTTAGTAAGCATGATAATCTTGAGGAAAAATCCATAGTAGAACTTGCTCCCAATTATGAGACTGCTGCAACTTCTTTAGTTCATATGTTAGAAGCTAGGTTTGTTAACCTCAATCCCATATTACAACATATGTTTCTCAACTTGAATAACACTGAAGATGCTGAGAAAAGAAAATTTATCCTAGAAACTATGCTTAAAGAATTTGGAGATGTTGCTATAGAAGCTAGAAAAGTATTTCATCGTTTCAATATGTTTGGCTCATGTGTAGACATTGTTGGTGCTCTAGAAAAAACTGAATCTAATAATGAAAAAGAGGATAAAATACCAATCCCCTTTAAATTGGTAGCACTGCATGAAGCCCAAGAAAAGAATTTTAATTGGATTGTTCATGAGAATTTATTTGATGAAGATAGTAAGCCTAAAAGTTCTAAGAGAGGAGCCTCTAAAACTCACTTAGATAAAATACAATGCATTATTAAGGAATTGCCAAATCTTGATTTGAATGCCCCTCCTTTTGAAAATACTTGATTCCACTTTTCTGGGCCTAGCTAAAAGGCGTTAAAGAAAAGCACTTCTTGGGAGATAACCCATGGTTTTATTTTTGCTTTGTTTTTCTCTGTTCTCTTTGAGTCAAGGGTATGTATATTTATGTAACAACTCCTTTGTATCTTTCTTTTCATGTTTTAGTAGTGCCAAGTAAGGTTTCTGACGAGAGTTGGAGTTGGTTTCCGGGTTTCTACGCAGGAAACAGATTTCTAATGTCCATCGTAAAAAATCGTATAAAATCCTGGAAGATTAGAATGATATGAAATTTTTTGTGCTTATTCCTTAGCTAATTCCTCAACTTTTGTGTTCTTTAATTTTTTCGATCTGAGCAACATAAGTGCCCCCAAAAAATTCGTCTTTACAGAAAGTTCTAGCTTTGACAGATCCTGCCATTTTTCTTGCATTTGCTCTTTTGCGATGTCAAGTGGATTTCTTTGCTTCATGAAACATCAGTGGCTGTAGATAATTTTTAAAAGTATCAATAGCACTTGTTCCATACATAACCAATGTTTTTTAATTGTTGCACTAACCCTCTAATGCGAATTACTGTTTGAGTGTGGTGTGAAGGAAGTTTTCAAGGGTCAAGAGAAGAGGTGATATATGTGATCAAGAAGAGTGCAAGGTCAAAGCTTGGGGATGCCCCCGTGGTTCATCAAAGCATATTTTTAGAAGAGTCAAGCATCTAAGCTTGGGGATTCCCAAGGCATACCCTTCTTCATCAACTATCTATCAGGTCACTTCTCGTGAAACTATATTTTTATTCGGTCACATCATATGAAGTTTATTTGGAGCGTCTATTTGTTTTTATTTTGTTTTACTTTCTGAAATAATATAGTTGGATCCTAGCATTATTTGTTTGGGAGAGAGACACGCTCCGCTTTTTCGTTGGAATACTTGTTATGCTCGTATTATTAGTTTTTCTTCTAGTTGCTGCAAAAATTCCCGTTTAGCTCTTGTTTTCATTGCATATCTTATTCAAAGCTGTTAGTTTTAGTAGTGTTATGTGAGTCCTATCATGTTTTCTTGCTGGAGAATTTAGAGATTTTTTGTCAAAGCATGTTTTGTATGGTGCTTGTTGGGAAAACAAACTGCTGCTTGAGGTAGAATTTTTAACGGTGCAAGTAGAAGCTTGTATAGACTGTGGCTAGACTTTTTCATACCATGCTAGATGTTATTTTAGTTTTAAATACTCTTGGTTATTGAGTATCATGATTATCCTAAAATAGCTGAGAGTGTTTAATGTGCCATTGAAAGAATCATGAGTTGTTCTTGTCATATTGAAGCATAAATTTGTAGTGTTCTCCTTTGAATGTTTTATTTGGTTGACTTGGCGCATGCTCACACCATGTTTATGACTATGCACCAGTCACGAATAGCCTCCATGATCATTTAGTTTTTGAACTTGTGGTACCACTTATGCTTTGATTAATGATGTTTATGTCGCTATGCATGATTATGGCTCTTATGCTCTCTTGATTTGTCGCTCCCAGTCTTTTGCTAGCCTCCACCTGTACGTAGTATGAGCTCTACTCGTGCATCCAACTCCATAAAACAAAAAGTTTTCCCATTGTGTCCACCATATCTACATACATGTGATATTTAACCGCCACTCCAAAGTAAATTGCTCATGTCTTACCTATAAAACTTTCAAAATTACTCATGTTTTGTGCTCCTGTTTTAGCTCATTAGGAAGTAAATAGAGAATCTTTATCTCACTTGTTGATTGGACTTTGACACCCTGGACTAGTGGCTTATCCAATGATAGAAGAGCTGGCAGCGGGGTGCCCAGCCCCAAATTAATAACACAAATTCTCTTCACTATTTTCCCCTGATTTATCAGTCAAAGCATAATTGTGTAAACAAAAGAGAAAGAGGGATGACCTTCTACCCAGATGCGTCCTTCTACGGGAGCCGCTCTTGTGAAGTCTAGTTGGCTTGTGACGTATTGTATTTTCTGTTTACCATTCGTTGACGTAAGCATACACCTCTCTTAAAATATACACTCCTCCACGGTATGTGATTGTTAGCAGGCACCCGAGGATTCGGTTAGCCATGGTTTGTGAAAGATGCTTGGGAGGACTGTCAAGTCTTCAATACCTCTCTTTAATAAAATAAAAGCTCTAGCACATGAGTGATCCATGCTTCCCTCTGCGAAGGGCCTTTCTTTTACTTTTATGTTGAGTCTCCATCTTCTAACTTTATGCACACTTGAGAGAGCATTTTTGCCATTCTGAGTTTTATGTGCATTTGTCCCAGAAATATTATCAATTGATTCATGATGTGTTATTGCTTGTTCTCTAATTATTTGTTCTAGTCTTCTCATGAACTTTGAAGGTACCTGGCATTTATGTTTTGCCCCACTCTAAAGGACTAGCAAAATATCATTTTGACATGTTCTCTCTATACTTGAAACAAACATATATCTTTCTTTGCATTGTTATTCATGATATTTTATTTGAGTTACTTCTCATGATGCAACTTGATTGCTATGCTTTATTATTAAAGATCTATTTATCATGCTTGTGTTAAAGTTCTATGATCTCAGATTACTTATGCTTTTACATTATTGATGATCAAGTTATGTTGGTAGCATGTCACCATAGAAATTATTGTGTTTTTATCGTTTACCTGATCGAGGACGAGTAGGAACTAAGATTGGGGATGTTGATATGTCATAAACGTATCCTTAGTTTCTGATGTCCCATGTTGTTTTCTTATTGATTCCCACACGTTTTCTATAACTTTATGTCATTTTTATCGATTTTCCGGACTAACCTATTGACAAGATGCCACAGAGCCAGTTCCCTGTTTTCTGTTGTTTTTAGTTTCAGAAAAGTTGTTCTGGAAATATTCTCGGAATTGGAAAATTTGAAGCCCGGAAGTCTTAGAATTCCCGAAGGTTCCACGGAGTCCCGAAGAGACCCGGAAGGGGGCCTCAGAGGGCCCACACCATAGGGCGGCGCGGCCCCCTTGACCGCGCCGGGGGGTGGTGTGGGCCCCCAGGCCTCCACCACCTCTGCCCTTTCGCCTATTTAACCCCCCAAGACATAAACCCTAGAGATATTCCACTTTTCCCCGAGAAACACCGGAGGCCGCCGCCACCGTCATCCTGAGATCGGGAGGGTTCTGGAGCTCTCCCCGGCACCCTTCCGAAAGGGGAAATCATCATCGGAGGGGTCTACACCACCATGCCCTCCTCCGAAGTGATGCATGAGTAATTCATCCCTGGACTACGTGTCCATAGCAGTAGCTAGATGGTTGTTCTCTCCACTTTGTACCTCATGTTTAGATCTTTTCAGCTGCCTATCATGATCAAGATCATCTTTATGTAATTCTACATGTTTTGTTTGATGGGATATGATGAATGTTGAATGCTATGTCTTCTGATTATCAATTTATCATGTTATCTTCATGCTTATGTTATTTATGATCTTGCATGCTCTCCGTTATTAGTAGATGCTCTTGCCAAGTAGATGCTTGTAACTCGAAGAGGGAGTATTTATGCTCGATAGTGGGTTCATGCCTCCTTTTCATCTGTGCTCGAGTGACAGAAACGTGACGGATGGAGGATGTGTTATTGCCATTAGGGAGAAAACAACAATGCTTTGTCTAAGGATGATGTTATTGTTTACATTACACACTTTCCTTACTGCGATTATCTGTTGCTTGAACCTTAATACCCAAGGTTTGTTCGGATGATTTTGGAGGGTGGATTTTTAGTCATAGATGTAGTTGGATAGCATTCTATGTATTTTGTTGTAATGCCTGCAGGAATCACACAGTAATCTTTATATCTTGCATATGCACTACGGTGCAGCCTGCATTTCTGTCAATTGCCCAGCTGTAATTTGTTCACCACACATGTTATTTATCTTTCACGGAGAGACACCACTAGTGAACTGTGGACCCCTTTTTCCTCATACTGATAAAACACCTACTTCTTTTATTCTGCTCTCATACAATTCCTACAGTTTTCCTACTGTTTTCCACACCATACGTTTAACCTCTTTGTGTTCAGCAAAACCGGTGAGATTGACAACCTCACTGCTTCGTTGGGACAAAGTGATTTGATTGTGTTGTGTAGGCTCCATATTGCTGCTGAACCGGCAGTGCGCCCTGCCATCTCAGTTGCTTCAACCTTCTGAAGTTACTCCTTCCTCCTACTGGTCGATTCAACCTTGGTTTATTTCTAAGGGAAACTTGTTGCTGCACTCTTCATACCTTCCTCTTGGGGTCTCCCAACGAACGTGTGTTCACACACATCAGCCCCCTGGACCCCCTCCGGCTCTTCTTTGGATTCTGTCTCCGTTCCGGGTAAAAAATGATCTCCGTGGATTTTCAACTCTTTCCGAGAATATTTCCTTAAGAACTTTTCTGAAATGAAAAAAAAAACAGAAAACATCAACTCGCCTGGGGCATCTTGTTAACACGAGGAAAACAAAACGTATTGGATAGAAAACAAGCATGGAGCATCAAAAATTATAGATACGTTTGCAATGTATCAAGGAGAAACTTCAATAAATCAGATGAACAAAAACAAAAGCAGAGAACTTACTCGTCATCTTCAAAAGCAGCAAAGTCCCAAGGGACCTCCAATCAAGATTTCTTGGGCAGCGGAGGAAGCGTCTTCAGAGGAGGCATAATCCGCACCGTCTTTGGGTCGATATGCTTGGGTATTTCTTGAATCGGGGAAGTATCTTTTGAGGCCACCTCCTCTTCTTCGCCTCTGTCGCATTCATGGTTCACCCAAGAGAAGTTCGGCTCCGTCTCCTCCTCCTCCCACTACTAGAGATTTGCTTATAGCAGCATATCCTACCACAGGCAAACACGAAAGTAGACGCGCCTGGGCTACTTAGCGCAGGCGAACAGCGGAACCATGCGCCTGCGGTAAGTCCCTTACCCCAGGCGAACCAACTACGGAAGCGACTGGGGTAAAGTGTGGCAGGGCCACCCAACACCACACCCTGGCACTCTTCGTTTACCCCAGGCGAATAGAGCACATGTTCGCCTCCGGTATAACACATACCCCAGGCGAAAGACGAACCTCTGCGCCTGGGGTAAGCCCTCGCTGTTGCTGCAAAAAAATGAGAAAACCTTTAGGACCGGTTTGTGATACAAACCGGTTCTAAAGGTCTTCCGGCCATTTGCTGCGCGGAGAGGGGCCCAGGGGACAGATCCTATAGAACCGGTTTGTATCACAAACCGGTCCTAAAGGCCTTGAGGCCATTTGCGGCAGGGTGGGGGGCCCAGTGGACAGATCCTTTTAGAACCGGTTTGTATCACAAACCGGTGCCAATGTGCTTAGCTCAATGCTTTAGTATTCTAAGTGACCAGATCTCACCCGCACCCGCACCCACACGCACCCACACGCCGCCGCCGTCGCCAGTGTCGAGGAGGAGCAGAGCAGGTCGTCGCCCACTCCGTCGTCGTCGTCGTCGTTGTTGATCCAGGTCATCCCCTCTCCCTCCCATCCCCCCTCCCTCCCATCCCCCCTCCATCCCATCCCACTCCGGCCCTCCCGTCGTCGTTGTGGATCCAGAGGATGTGCGCCTGCTCCTGGTGGCCACGGTGCTCCCGTCGTCGTGGATCCAGAGGAATGTTTGCTTTCTTTGAGCTCCAGGATTCAGTGCTCTTATCGGATCTTTGTATTGCATTATATCTCCAACATTTAATTTTCAATAATGCGTATTTCCATGACAAATCAATGGTCTATGTCCCCAATTTTCATTCAGGGCCTGTTCGGAACACAGGTGCCTAAAACAAAGGAATAGGGTGGAATACGGGAATAGGAAAGGAACGTAAACGCAAAACTTAGGAACGAGAAAACAGAGGAAATCCATAGCAACGAGCGTTCGGATCGATAGCATGTTCTGGAGTTTTTTTATTTGGCTAAGCACCCATCACTTTTGTCTCCATCTCATTTATCCTTTTTTCTATCTGTGTTCAAACCCCATCATGCAATTAGAACACAGTAATCTGGTGGTACCACACACAACATTGTTTTTGGATATTCCAGTAAAGTAGATAGTCTTTCTTCATTTGTTTTGTGATAGGTAGGTGCTGCCATTTGTCTTTGTTTTGTGATAGCTATGCTCCTCTAACCTCTATGTGTACTTTCTTAATTTAATAGAACATGGCTTGCGAAGTATGTCGGTCCCGATGTGCCCAAGGACGATTCACCGGGACTTCTTTTATGCTTCAGCTCCACGACGGTGACGTTGATTCGTTGGTAATTAACAATTCTTTTTATGTTAACTTGTTCTTTCGTTTTACTATCTAGCTTGAGACTTGTGTTTCTTAACAAAAGATTCTTTATATTTCTTTTTTAGATTCTACCATGCAATATTCGCGAAGAGTTCAACGAGTTAGTTGGCAATAACGTGGATTTCAATGTTCACGGGACCACTTACATTCTTCGAGTGAAGAAAGAAAGAAAGAAGACCTACTTCTGCGCGGAACAATTGCAGGCTATCATCGCCAAGTACAATTTAAGCGGAGGTGATTACATTCACTTCTCTATGGAAGGACCGCAACCTCGTATCAAAATTCTGTATATGGGCGGGATTGTGAGCGAGGATGGCGGGAGTGAGGAGGAAATTGGGAACACTGAGGATGATATGGACACTGAGGATGATATGGACGAGGAGGACCCATGGAAACATGTGGTGGTTGCTCAAAGAGCGAATCTTAGCGAGCTTGAGAAGGACCGTGTCCTTCAGAAACTTGCCCAGATAGATAGCTACATTGGGTTCCCTTTCGTGCATCGCATCACCAACACTAACATCTCCAATGGACATGTCATGGTATGTTTCTTAACATTTTCTTATTCCTATAGTTGCTTATGTTATAATGTGGCCGGTATGTGACATTGTGCTTTTATTCTTTCTTGGAATTGTGTGTTCTAGAAAATATCTATGGCGGTAGCGGACAGTGCTGGCATGGATCCCGGTACCATTGGAGTACGCCGTGGAGAATCAGGACATGTCACCGCAGTTCCGATCACCAGGGATAATGCTGATGGTCGCGTCATCCTCAACTCTCAAGCATGGAGGCAGTTCCATTCCGCAAGAGTTGGTATGGAGGCTGGCCGAGCTATTCTGATCACCATGAGGAATAGTGACATCCCCAACTTGGACAAGATCATGGTCATCAACTACATCACCCGCGCTAGATAGATGACGAGTTTGTTCACATTAGAACAAATAATCATTTCCTTCTGACTAACTACTGGATTATTAGTATTATGGTTGTTTTCGAGACTATGTAATTTTGTTGAACTATGTGGTGATGATCGAGACTATGTGTTGATGATCGAGAATATTTCTGTTATGAAACTTAATTGTGTCATTTTGCTGTTATTCTGTCATTTTGATACTTATTTCTGTCAATTTCCTGTAATTCTGTTATTTTGGTTTCTTTTATATTTTGATAGAGCAAAACCATACCCCAGGCGAACATAATACGGTACCCCAGGCGCGAGATGCACACCAGTGACCAGTGCCCCTTCTCCTTCTTACGAAGACTCGTGATATGCTCTATCAAGGGGTTCGTCGCCTCAACTTCCTCCTGCATCATCCAGTGGCGCCAAGAATTCCTCTTCTTCAGAACGGCGTGAGGATTGAACACGAGGATTCGTTCATGTTCGTGTCCTAGACGTCGAACCACCGCCTTTGCCAGTTCTGGGCGGAGTCGACAAACTTCATCTCGAAGTAGTCGATGTCGCCCTTAGCCTGGATCCCAAAGACGCCCGTGGTGTTGGGTTCCCCGGGTCTGTCCTGACCCGGAGGCATCTTCTCCCAGTGCGTGTTCACGAAGAAAATCTTCTTCCACGATATCTAGTGTGGGCGAATGCCGAGGAAGCACTCACACAAAACGATGATGCACGCAATGTGATGCACCGAATTCGGCGGGAGGTCATGGAGCTGGATTTCGTAGATGTACAGAAGAGCTCGAAGAAAAGGATGGAAAGGAAAAGGGAGCCCATGCGCGACATGCTCGGTGAAAGCCAACCACTCGATACCTTGGGATGAGGGAGATCCTCGTCCTTCTCTCTGCATTGCTAGCAGCGCCCAGAATCCACCGATGGCAATTGTCCGTTTCTCTGCATCGCCAGTAGATTCTTGGCGGTGACGCTGGAGGCGCACCACTTCCCCGTCTTTTTCTTCAGAGACGAAGAGCCCCCAGCTTCACTCTTTGCTGTCCCACGCCTCTTTTTACCAGGGCCAGCCATGGTACTTTCTCTCGAGGAGAGAAGAATGGAAGTGGACCTCAGGGAAGAAAAAATATATTTGCAAAACCGAGAGATTACTGGTCACGCAAGTCGCTCTTTATACAACGGCTATACTCGTCAGGGCCGTTTATTCCCTCTAGATAAATCGAGGTAGCATCAATCTAAGACACCACATGGCATGAGGATACGAAGAGGCCACACACGGTTACGTCGGCACGATAATCAAGGAAACCACGCGCTAGCTACTGCGCCACGACGCGAAAATCCCTGCGCACGTTGGTCTACTTCTGGTCAAAAGCTGATAGCAAGGGCCCACCATGTCAGTGATGTTTCTCATCTCGTCCCGGGAGGTCATGGAGATGGATTCCGTAGATGTACAGCATATGAGTGCATAGTGACATCACACAAACATCATTCAGTAGACTCATTTTTGTTTGACTTTAAAACAAAAGGCGCTCGCCTCATTTATTGAGGAAAACATCAGGGCTCTGCTACACAAGGCATTCGCCTTGCTCACCCCTAAAGATATTACGACTTTGATACTTGGCGTGACACAGAATATCTCGACTTCCTTTCAGTATTGCCACCAAGACACACATCGATGCCGCATTTTACAAACTTGAAGGTAAGACCCAAGGACCCGTATTTTAGGCCCAGGATTAGCAATCATGTTGCATTCTCTAGTTATCATCCCGGCGGACACGTTGGGTACTCATTCAAAGGTTAAACTCGACTCGATAAGTCCTTCGCGGCACAACTCAAAGTTATCATCCATCCCAGGTTTGAGCTAGGGGATTCGAATTTGAGAAGGTTAGTAATGTATTTTCCCTAGTGCAATTAATTGGTCCCGATCCATCGAGTGAACCAACCGTCTGTACCATATCCCTTTACAAATTGCTAAAAACAGCATGTCTCCTGACTCCATATGCGGGTCCGCATAACAGGATTAACACATCCTCAAAATTCAGTCGACTCCCAATTCATAGGGTATGATACATCGAACATCATGAAAAGCTATGAGTCTTCTGTGGTGCTGAGTCTCTACATGACTCCACGGAGTCAAGTAGACACTCTAGGGCTACGGACATAGGGATACTTCCCGAGTCCTCCAGATTGGCCTACCGGGTCCAGATTCATACTGAATCCCAATAAGAAGGACCACCATCTACCTTCTAGAAGTTCCAGTTGGAGTCCAGCAATGCTCCAACGCGCGACACAAGATAGAAGATACAAAAAACGTATCCATAGTTTGTAACCTACCCGGGTACAGATTCGAGACATAGCCTCGTATATAAAAGCTGGGAGAACCCCCGGGTAGGGCATCGATTATTCCACCCACCATAGCCTTTGAGCTGCGCGAGATCCAATCTCTCCGCCGCAGCCATTGTAGCACTCGTTGTAATCCTCATCAATATAATCCACACAAGAAGCAGTAAGGTTTTTACCTCTACGAGGGTCCCAAACCTGGGTAAACCGTGCCTCACTGCTAACCGTCGAGTCCACCAGCGCGCAACTGTCTCCTATCCTCAATCCCCCAGTATGTCACTCGAGAGTTATGTCAATATAGGGAACCGACACACAAAATCTACTATGCGGGTAAAGGCGTGGATAGATATGATTTGTTCCAACACAAAGCACGGAAGTAGTGTCGTTGGCGATGTTGGTGATGTCTGATGAAGAGTCCCACGGCTAAGCCTAGCGGTGGGACTGTTGCCGATTCCCCGTATCCCACCTTCTCGATCCAACAGAGTGAGGGTATCACGTGTTACCCCTCTGAGAGCTCGCACACATGTGTCCTTCATAATCTTGCAACGCTTCGCTGTCCAGGACTAGGCACTGTAGGTTTGAAATTGAGGTGGAAAAGTTCCCAAAACATGGGAGAGAGAGGGAGAGAAATTAGAGCTAGGTCTAATCGGGAGAGGATCACCTCAGCCTAAATAGAAGAAGCTGTAATTCTATTATAGGAAGCTCTAATCTAATTAGAGGAGGCTCTTATCCGATTAGAAGATCTCTAAACTAATTAGAAGGGCTCTAATTAGATTGCTCTAATTAGACTTCTAATTATTAGAGAGATTCTAATGCTATTAGAAGTGTTCTAATTAGAATCTCTAATGAGTTCTTCTAATTATTTGAGAAGTCTCTAATTCAATTAGAAGCTCTAATTTGTCCTCTAATTCTTCTAGAGAGAGAGGGGCCAAAGGCTCAATTGTGTATCTAAAAGAGAGGAGGGTGGAGTTTATATAGTGGCTCAAGGGAGGGGACCTGCCAAAGGGAGCGAGTTGGTTTCACCCTCTTCTCCTTGGCCGCACCATCCCTCCTAGGGGATTTCGGATTGGACTCCCTTGTGGAGTCCAATCCCACCTCCCTATTTCCCCCCTTTTTCTTTTTCTTTTTCTTTTTTCCACTCATTTATTTCTCAAATAATTTTTTTTAAATTCCTGTGGAAAGCTTGTGCACTCCATGAGACCATGGGTCCCACATGGCATCTCCTAAAATTAGTGTTTTCCTAGAGGAGGACATCTACCCCCCCCCCCTCCGGCACTACTTCCATATATCGAAATTCCCCCGAAACTATTACGTAACCCCGTGACCGTTATAGATAAAATCATCGATATTGTCTAAAAACGTCAGAAACATATTCCTGACATCCCAAGACATCTCATATCCTACGTTATATCTCATATAACATTCTGCCTACACCAGCATTATTTCTCTCTTATGGTAACTTTCCCGAAATGACTCTAATTGACACCAGACTTGTTTTTGTCATATCGCAATGACATCTACCATTACCTATTGATGTTAGAAACATATTTCCAACATCTCTATACATCTCATCTCCTCCATAATATCTCTTGAATATTTATTCTATCACGTCAGAATTACTCGAATGATACCCTACTCTCCTTCGGACCAATCCAATGCAAACAACATACTTTGACGCCTTAAGTGTGTGACCCCTACATGTTCGATAATTAGTAGACATGATTGGAAAATATATTTCCCAATCAATAATCAACCTCAGGACTGTGGACGTCCATATTGATTCCTACAAGTTATACGAAAAAAGTGTTGCACCTGTTGGTTGTTAAGTAAGTTCCTATTACTTTGCCATACCAATGAATACCATGGGACGAGATAAATGATAAGACTATGATTAAAATATTTAATAAACTTATCACATTATTCCCGATATCCGATATGATTCCTTTTACTCGTTACTGTGACATAGTATCCCCATGACTAGTGTCATGGCCTTGTCCGTGCAGACTTATTTATCGATACTATTTCACCGAGTGGATCCTGGATGTATGTTTCTATTAACTAGAAGAGTAGTTCCCAATCTTGAACTATCACAATGAATAAATACTTTTGTGACCACCCAGTGTCAGCCTTTTTTATCACCGAATTTACGGTGTGATACTTGACTATACCAAAATGATCCTTACGGTAAACATCATAGAATATTCCATGGTCTAACGAAGCAAACAAGGCAACCATTATCTGATGATACTATTTAGCAAAACTAATCTCGTAGTATCTCAACTACTTGTGTCTACCTAGACACAATGTTGAAACAACAATGTGCTCCCATTAATATTTACAAAACAAATGTCCATGACCAAGAAAACGTGGTCATCTAATATTAATGAATTTGTCTGTGAGACATGACGAAGGGTTATAACGGTTTGTTTATGTTTCTATACGTGTGTATGATTTTTCCTATGAATCTCAAATTCAGTGACCATAGCAGTTATAGAATAAAAACATAATACATTAATCATGAAACTAATGTATTTTACTGTCTCTTGGGCATACATTCAACATTATCCAACTGCAAAAATTATACAATTGAGGAGTAAAATTATGAACTTTAGACACAATGATAATGAACATGTTGCTCAAGCTTGGTAAAGAATGAAAACTATGGTAAAGAATTGTCCCACATATGGATTAACTACGTGGATGGCTATCCAAACTTTTTATGCTGGATTAAAATTTTCTTCGAGGAAGTTATTGGATTCAGCTGCGGGGGGAACCTTTATGAATCTCACATTAGGTGCAAAAAATAAATTATTGGATGATTTATTGACCAATGGGAAAAAAGCTAAATTCGGTTGAGAAGGTCTCTTTTTTTGGTGATAAAATTGATATGCTTGCTAAACAAGTGCCTATGTATCCTAATAATGTTCCTTTGCTAAACAATTTCAACAACATTGCTTATAGAAATAATATTGGTAGTAATAACTATAGGCCATATCCTCCTAATAATGGTAATTCGTATGGAAATTCTTATGAAAATTCTTATAAAAATCCTAAAAGTTCCGCCGCTGATCTAGAGAACATGCTGAAAGATTTATTTCTTCACAAATAGTTTTCAATAAAACTGTTGAGAAAAAGTTTAAAAAACTAGATAATCTTGTCTTGAAAGTTTATAGTCTTGCTCATGATGTTGAAATTTTAAAAATTAGGAATACGCCTATTAACGTCAAGAAAAATGAACCTATAGATTCTATACAAGTTCAAATTAATGAGAATATGAGAATGTTGTCCCAAATTCGTGCTAGAAGAGAAAGAGAAGAAGCTGCTGAATTTTCTGCTAAAAGGGGGTATGTTAAAATTTGCACCATACAACCTTTGGAAGAACTTCAAACTTTTAGTACTCATGAGCATTTTAATGATCCTAAACATGTTAAAGGTCAAATAAAGGGGATTGGAGAGGTGAATACTTTAGGTAGAAGGAGTCCCCAAAATTTGGAGAGTGTGATTTTTTCTACTGAGAAAATTGTTGAAAATGGGCTTGATGATAGTATGACTTTAGGATAAACTTTTCCCACTACATTTGATGATGATAAACTTTATTATGATAATTGTACCCTCTCTGGTGTTATAAGGTTCCTACATAAAATGGCAAAAGATCCTAATGCTAGTAAGTTAAATATTTCTTTCACTAAACACATCCTAATGCTCTTATTGAAGCTAGAGAAGAGAGGATCAAACTTGAGGCCTCTATTCTTAGAAAATTACAATATGGTTGGGAACGTACTATTAGAATAAGATTGAATGATTTTAATTTCAATACTTTTTGTGTTCTGGTTCTAGTTCTTCTATTATGCCAAAACAAATTATATGATATGCTTGATTTGAAGCCTTTGGATGCTAGTATTTGGAGGTCCATATTATTGATTCCACCATTAACAGACCTTTGGAAAGTATTGATGATGTTCTTATTATTTCTAATGATAATTATTTCCCTATTGATTTTCTTGTTTTGGATATTGAATTCAGTGCTTCTTGTCCTATTATTTTGGGAAGACCTTTTCTCCACACCGTTGGTACTGTGATTGATATGAAAGAGGGAATTATAAGATTTCAGTTTCCCCTCAATAAGGGCATGGACCATTTCCCTATAAAGAGAATGAAGTTACCCTTTGAGTCTATTTTGATAATACTATGTTCTTGTTTCACGCCTAGCTAAAATGTGTTAAACAAAAGCGCTTGTGGGAGGCAACCCACTTTGTTTTCTCTTGTTTTATTTTTGTTTTCTTTTGTTTTCAGTGAGTCTTTGAAGTTGTTACCCCTGTAACCTCTCTATCCTTTTTTTTCCAAGAGTGACCTATATATGAGAGGAAGTGCAACTTGTTGTTTTCTGTCCAAATCTTTGTGCCTCGCCAAAAAAATTGTATCTCTCAGCCAAAGTGTGATAAAATTCTTACAAAAATAAGGCGGTTTCCCCATGTTGTTATCTAACTTCCATAATTATACAACTTTCCTATTTGAGCGATATAAGTTCCCCCAAAAAATGCATCTTTACAGTCATTTCTGTTTTGACCGATTTCTGCCTTTGTTTGCATTTGCATCTTAATCTTTTTCTTTTTGTGTTATCTTGATAGGGAGAGCTTTAAAAAAGTTGTTACAGTAGCTAATGTTTAAATTTAGTGTTTTTATTGTGTTTAAAATGAACCAAGTGGATTTATTTATTTGATGCACTAACCTCGCTAATGAAGATTGTGAGATGTTTTGGGTGGAGGAAGTTTTCAAGTGTAAGGAGAAGAGGATGATATGAGAAGATAAAGGATGGAAAAATATCAAGATTGGCTATTACCATGTCACCCCAAGAAATATCCAAGAAGTAAAAGATTCAAGGCTTTAGGGATGCCCAAGACATCCCCTTGTTCATCAACAATATTATCAAGTCATCTTTCAAGACACTATATTTTTATTACTTCACATACTATGTGTTATTCTTGGAGCGTATTTTTATTTTTCTTTCAGTTTTGTTTTGTTTGCTTCTGGTCATAATTGTTTGTATCCTATCATTCTTTTTTGGAGAGATATGCACTCTGTTAATATTGTTTAGAGCACTCTAGTTTTCACTCTTATTGTTTTGTGAGTGTTCAGTTTTTGCTACTGTTGTTCTTAGCTCTTGTTTTTCTTGCTTATTTTGTTTAGAGCTTGTTTGTTTGCTATATTTAGATATGTTTATCTCTCTGGTCTTTATTGAATATTTTTTAGTGAGATGTTTCAAGTTGCTTGGTGATTAATTGGACTGAAAATTATCATGCTCGTGGTAGTGGTATGAGAAGAAACTGCATAATCTTGTAGATCATTAAATTGTTTCGGTTGAATCATTGCAGTAGTTTTGAGATATTAATATGCTTAATGGGTAAACTTTCTAGTCTAGTAGATTAAAAAGCAATTAATCGTTGGGCTAAAAGCTTCAAACTATGCCACACTTGAATTATCAGTCTGAGCATGATGGTATGCGATTCCAATGTGGATAGCAACCGTGATAAAAAAAATTACGCGCAACAGTCAGGGTAGCGAACAGTGACTTATCATTGCCATGGACCCTCTTGGAGTGATTTTCATTATGTCTTGCAAGATTATACTGCTAGTTGGAATCTTTAAACTTCTGAGTTCTTTTTTATTCAAGTTAAGCTTTGGTTTCCTGGCACTTCCACTAACCATATTTGCTAGCCTCTACGGTGATGTGCATTGCCCTTTCTCACATCAAGAGTAAGTTCATACTTCGCCAGTACATCCAATCCCCATGGGAGGACTTCATCATGTTCTCCTACACACAAGCCCATATATCTTCCTCAAAACAGCCACCATACCTACCTACCATGACATTTCCATAGCCGTTCCAAGATATATTGCCATACAACATCCATCTACTTTATGTGACTTGATGTCGTGCTTCATTTTTATATTTACTTTGATAGATCACAGAGATTTGATTAGGAGTTATGAGCACTAAAAGTGTAATGATTCATTGTAATATAGAATGTTTCCCCTACCTATGAGGATTTAAAACAGCCCAAAGAGACCACTAAAAGAGCCCAAACATGCCACAAAAGAAAGATACCAAAGAGGAAAATGACCTAGGTTGGAGGATATTCCATGGCATAAGGTCTCGCAGGCAGCACTGCTAGTTTGTCATCCTTGATGTTGGTAATGTCGTGAATCTTTGCGAGTCCTGCTTGGGTCAGAAGGACCTGAGTACTCCCACATCGGACGAAGACGATTCTGGAGTGGCTACACTCAATGCTGAATAAAGACGAAGGCGAGATGAACACAAGTGATCCAGGGCCCCTTCTTCTTCTTACGAAGACTCACGATCTGCTCCATCAAGGGGTTCGTCACCTTGACTTCCTGTTGCGTCATCCAGTGGCGCCAGACATTCCTCTTCTTTAGAACGGCGTGAGGATTGAACACGAGGATTTTGTTCATATCCGTGTCCAGGATGTAGAACCACTACCTTCGCTAGTTCTGGGCGGAGTCAACAAACTTCATCTCAAAGTAGTCGATGTCGCCCTTGGCCTAGATCCCAAAGACTCCCGTGTTGTAGGGTTCCCCGGGTCCATCCTGACCCGGAGGCACCTTCTCCGAGTGTGTCTTCACGAAGAAAATATGCTTCCACAATATCTAGTGCGGGTGAATGCCGAGGAAGCACTCGCACAAAATGATGAAACACACAATGTGATGCACCAAATTCGGCGGGAGGTCATGGAGCTGGATTCCGTAGATGTACATAAGAGCTCGAAGAAAGGGATGGAGAGGAAAAGGTAGCCTGCGCGATATGTGCTCAGTGAAAACCAACCACTCAATACCTTGGGGGTGGGGGAAATCCTCGTCCTTCTCTCTGCATCGCCAGCAGAGTCTTGGCGGTGACACTGGAGGCGCACTACTCCCCCCGTCTTCTTCTTCAGAGCCGAAGAGCCCCCGACTCCGCTCGTTGCTGCCGCACGCCTCCCTTTACCAGGGCTAGCCTTGGTGCTTTCTCTCTAGGAGAGAAGAATGGAGGTGGTCATCATGGAAGAAGAAATATATTAGTGAAACAGAGAGATTACTCGTCTCGTAGTTCGCTCTTTATACAACGGCTATACTCGCGAGCGCCATTTATCGTCTCTAGATAAATTGACGTGGCATCAATCTAAGGCACCACATGGAATGAGGACATGAAGAGGCCACACACGGCTACTTCAGCACGATAATCAAGGCAACCACGTGCTAGGTACTGCGCCATGATGCAAAAATTCTGGTGCACGTTGTTCTACTTACGGTCAAAAGCTGACAACAAGGGCCCACCACGTGAGTGCTGTTTCTCGTCTCATCCTATCAGGAGCAGATGAGTGCGTAGTGACATCACGCAAAGATCATTCAGTAGACTCATTGTTTTCCGAGTTTAATACAAAAGGCGCTCGCCTTATTTATTTATGAAAACATCACGGCTCTGCTACACAAGAAGGCATTCGCCTTGTTCACCACTGAAGACACCGCGACTCTAATACTTGGCACGACACATAATATCTCGACTCCCTTTCCGTACTGCCACCAAGGCACACCTGGATGCCGCATTTTACAAACGTGAAGGTAAGACTCAAGGACCGGTATTTTAGACCCAAGAATAGCAATCATTTTGTATTCTCTAGTAATTTCTGAAGGGAATATGCCCAAGAGGCAATAATAAAGTGGTTTTATCTTATTCCTTGTGTATGATAAATGTTTATTTCTCATGCTAGAATTGTATTAATTGGAAACGTTGATACATGTGTGTTTAATAAACAAACAATGTTTCCTAGTAAAGCCTCTCTTACTAGCTCGTTGATTAACTGATGATCAAGGTTTCCTGATCATGAACATTGGATGTTGTTAATAACGGGGTCATGTCATTAGGCGAATGATGTGATGAACATAGACCCAGACTAAGTACAACAAGACAATCAAGTCATTTAGTTTATATTGTTATATCTTGGATTCGAAGTAACCTTATTCCTTAGACCATGAGATCATGTCAATCACTAATACCGAAAGAGTACTTTGATGACATCAAACGTCACGCCATAACACGGTGACTATAAAGGTGGCGTTAGGTATTCGAAAAGTGTTAGTTGAGGCTCATGGATCAAGAGTGGGATTTGTCCATCCAAAATGACGGAGATATATACTCTGGGCCCTCTCGGTGATAATTCATTGACACTTCTTGCAAGCATGTGACTAGGTCACAAGAATGTCATATCACAGAACGATTAAAAAAGTACTTGTCGGTAACGCGATCGAACAAGGTATGGTTGATACCGATGATCGAATCTCGGACAAGTAAAATATCGCGAGACAATGGGAATTAGTTACGACGTTGATGGTTCACACGATCACAAGATTCATTGTTGAATATATAGGACTCATCACAGATCTCCGATCCCGCTGTTGATTATTGATCGGAGAGGTGTATCGATCATGTCTGTATTATTTGTGAACCATAGGGTGACACACTTAAGGTTCGATGACGCATTTGAGAGGATACAGAATATCGAAGAATATTTTGGACAACACCAAAATTGTTTCGGGTAAAATTGAAATAGTTCAAGGGGTTTCTGTCAAATGGTTGTTAATAGAATAACAAATGATTCGAGGTGATGTATGAAAATGTTTGTTAATAGAATTAACAAATATTAAAATAAAGAAATAAAAATGTTTTATTTATTTAGTAAAGAAAAACCTTTGGATTATCTAAGTGGGAAATTATGGGATCATGAGTGGGTGTGAGTGAAGTGTCCACTCACATGAAGAGGGAAGAGGTGGGGGCACCACCATGGGCTGGCCGCACTCCCCTTTGGGCTGCCTCCCCTCCCCTATAAAAGGAGGGTGAGAGCTCTCCCTCCTCCACACACTTGTCCCACCTCTTTTCTCTCCACCCGCTGCTCCATTCCATGGTCGTTTGCTTGGCGAAGCGCTGACTGTGAGATTCTTCACCACACCACGCCGTCGTGCTGCTGGAGTTCTGAGGGATCCTCTACTTACGCTCCCCTGCTGGATCGAGGGAACAGAGGTCGTCATCAATCTGTACGTGTGACCGATCACTGAGGCACCGCCGGATTGCGGTGCACATCTTCTCGGTCTTGAGATCGACGTGAGTGCGACTACGCCAACAACGAGATTTGATCTTGTAATGCTTAGAGTCTTCAAGGGTATGATTTCCTAAAGACTCTTTCTCCCTGTTGCCTTTCATCTTGTAGATTAGATCTTGGCCCTTTGGGTTTATCTCGCGTAGGATTTTTTTTCCTATGCAACGTACCCTTCAATTTTTGTACTGACATGCTTTTCAAAAATCCTGGCGGACACGCTGGGTACTCATTCAAAGGTTAAACTCGACTCAATAAGTCCTCCGTGGCACGACTCAAAGTTGTCATCCATCCCAGGTTCGAGTTAGGGGACTCGAAACTGAGAAGGTCAGCAATGTATTTGCCCTAGTGCAATTAATTGGCCCCGATCCGTCTAGTGAACCAAGCGTCTGTACCATATCCTTTTACAAATTGCTAAAAATAGCATGTCTCCTGACTCCATATGCGGGTCCGCATAACAGGATTCACACATCCTCAAAATTCCGTCGAGTCCCAAGTCATAGGGTATGAGACATCAAACGTCATGAAAAGATCTCAGTCTTTTATGGTGCTGAGTCTCTACACGACTCCCCGGAGTCGAGTAGACACTCGGGGGCTACGGGCGTAGGGATACTTCACGAGTCCTCCATATGGCGTACCGAGTCCAGATTCATACTGAAGCCCAATAAGAAGAACCACCATCTACCTTCTAGAAGGCCCAGTTGGAGTCCAGCAATGCTTCAACGTGCGGCACAAGATAGAAGATACAACCGACGTATCCTACCCAGGTACAGATTCGAGACCCAACCTCCTATATAAAGGATGGGAGAACCACGGGCAGGGCAAAAATTATTCCACCCACCATAGCCATTGAGCTGCGCGAGATTCAATCTCTCTGCCGCATCCATTGTAGCACTCGTTGTAAGCCTCATCAATATAATCCATACAAGCAAGAGTAATGGTTTTACCTCTACGAGGGCCTCGAATCTGGGTAAACTGTGCCTCCCTGCTAACCGTCGAGTCCACCAGCACGTTGATGACCCACAAGTATAGGGGATGTATCGTAGTGCTTTCGATAAATAAGAGTGTCGAGCCCAATGAGGAGCAGAAGGTTTTGAGAAGAAGTTTTGATCAAGGATTCACTATAAATACTAACAAACAGGTTTTCTGGGATTTTTGATATAGCAGATAAATAAAATACAAGTAAAGAAAAGACAGTAATAATAATTGCACCAAGTGGCCCAATCCTTTCTAGAGCAAAGGAAAAGCCAGTTGGTTTAACTATGATGACCAAATGTTCTTGAGTACACACGTGAATTTTGTCAAGTGCTTTCGCTTCCTACAACTCATTAATATTTATTGTTTTGATAGGTGTTGTGTGGGTGAACCAATGCTAATGCACTGCCCTTACTTAGAATAATACATACTTGTGATTATACCCCTTGTCGGATATATACTGATTAGGGGTATAGAAGATGGTAGACAAAAGAGCCGGACTACCAGGGTGGCCTACATGGTAATGGGCTTAGGTCCATTGGGCGGCCCAGTAGTCCGACGCGCAGAAGCCGGATTCTAGAAGAACCCGGATCACGGCCCGCGTGATCTGGCTTGGAGGAGAAGACGGATTCCTTACTTTCCAAGTTACAAGTAAAACGTAGTCTTCTAGGTTTCTGGTTCTGTAAGCCCTAATCCGGCTATTATATAAAGCCGGACGGGAGATAGATTTCATAAGTTCTTTTAGCTTCAAGGTTCTAGGTTCAAGCTCAAGCCTTACGCAACTCGCCGGGAAGTTCATCCTCGACGAGTAGCTGGATCTATTCCCTTACATTGTAACCTTATTATACGGGCTTTAGTCCCACATAGTGAGAAGTGCAGGAGTAGGTACGCCGTACTGTCGCGACGTACCGAACCTGGGTAAATCCTGTGTTCTGTGTTACTACGCTATCCCGTTACCCCACGTCTCTACCGTAGTCTCATGGCACCCCAGTCTATGAAAACTACTACGATGTCTCGACAGTTGGCGCCCACCGTGGGGCAAACGACGTCAGGCGTAAAGTTCCGATCTGGGATACTAGGCGGAATCGGACGATCGATCACTGTCGGAAGCTTGGAATTCGACGACGACGTCGGGCGCTTCCTCGACAACGGATCCTACATACCGGCGCAAAACCACCTGGTAAGTGCCTGCGTTTTACCGATTGGATCTGCTAACATCTTTATCGGATTAACCGCGGAAGCAATGGGGTTTTGCGGTGAAAGCAATTATTTCCCACCCGCCCTATACCCAGTCGAAGACGACTATGATGCCGGATTTTGCTCAGATCGCCGACAAAACAGTGATACACACTTTATCGGCATGGTGCAATCCGAGATCGCTGAAAACACGGATGACGGAAATCCCGTGCAAGAGGCAGATAACAACATTACACCCGTCACACAGACGGAAGAACCAATACCCGTCACGGAGACGGAAGATCCGACATCCGTCAACCAGACGATGAACTCGGAAACAGAGTCCGTGCTTGCCGCCATTGAGGCGAGATTGGAGTCGGAAACCGGATCGGATAACTTCGAATCCGAAGACGAAGACGATGAGGCCTTCGTAAGAAAAGTTAAGTCCTTTCAAGAAGGGTTCCATGAAGTGCTAATGGCAAAACCAGCTGATACAACGGGTGCCGATAGACAGGAAATCCCTAAAACCCCTCCGCCAGCAGAAGAGAGGGAAGACGGAGAAACTTCTCCGATATTTCCTAACGTCAAGGAGATGACAGAGGATGAACCTGTCAAAAAACCTCCGTCTTCCAAGAAAAAGCACCGTGCTTCTAAAAAACTCCAGTACAAACTCCGGAAGAAAAAGTCAGCCGATCTCGCTGATGAAAACCTGGAAGTTGGAGATATTAGTGGCACAAAGCCTACGGAAAAGAAATCTAAGGAAATCACTGCTCCGCCAATGACAGAACTGGAAGAGCAAGAACTATTACAAACTCCAGTGGGACCCAATGAACCCCCTGAGATGCTGGAAGCCAGGAGACAAGCTTTCCAACGGCAACAGCAACATCTGCTTAGATCTCGGCAACATCTCCAACAAACCCATAATGACATCAAAATCATGAAGGAAGAAATAGAGGAGTACGAGAGAAAGCATAGATCTGCCTTAAAACCTACTAGGTTACCCGGAATTGCAAAACCGGAAGAACTGCCGCCGAAAGAAAGGTTCTATAACCCATCTTGGCAAAAGCAGTTAAACGGCAAAGATGCCAAGGGCGAGCCAATATACAAAACCGCAGCAGAAAACGCGGAAGCAGCGTTCGCCATCCTGAACAATGATCTATACTCCAACGGGGAAAAACTCCAAGGGGTGTATGCTTTCCTAGGAAAAGCATTACAGCAGCAACAGCGAGGACAAGAGCGATCAGGGAGGCTGCATGATAATTCCGCCCTCTGCAAAACTGTTACTTGCGCTGCTGGAGCACCCGGACCGGAAGAACCCGGAGATTCGGATAAAAAAGAGGATCCGAGAAAAGACAAGAAAAACCCCGACAACCGGGACGCAGCGTCTAGAACCGGACCTCATCTCCCGAAAGATGGATATAAACCACACGATCGGGAAGACAAACACCGGAATGACGGCAAAATAATGCCACCTCCGAGAAACCCAGCTGAAAAAGCTGGAAGATACGATACACCTCACAGACGTGAAAGATCTCGGACACCGCCTAAAGATAAGGAAAGGTACAGGAGCAGGACTCCACCTAATCCCAGAGGGCGTGACAATGGAAGAGATAGAGATAACCTCGAAAAAACGCGTCCGCGCAACAATGGAAAAGAAAGGAGCAGATCCCCTTCTGTCCATTCAGCCGGGAGATATTCTGCACATATTGATAGAGCAGAAAAGGATGATCTATACTTTGGTCCTAAGTGTTTTACTGATAGGATCCGAAGGATAACCCTGCATTCTGGCTTCGCCAAAGTTGGTCCAACCTACCAAAAATATACCGGCAGTACAAACCCGGATACCTGGCTTTCAGATTATTACACAGCCGTCCAGATCAACAACGGGACAGACCTGGAAGCTGTCAAGTTTCTTCCCCTAATGTTGCTAGACGGAGCCAGAGATTGGATTAATGGTTTACCATCAAGAACTTTCGACAGTTGGGATGATATGGCGAGAGTATTTACCCAGCATTTTAGGGGAACATACAAACGCCCAAATAGCATCAACCAGCTGAACCGTTGCACCCAATTTGAAGACGAACCATACGTGGATTTCATCTCCAGATGGACTGCAATGAAGAATAGTTGCTCTGGAGTAACTGACGTACAAGCAATGCATGCTTTCGTCAATGGCCTAAAACCCGGACTTGTACCGTTCATGGTTGGTTCTAAAAAGCACAAAGATCTCGGATCTATGCTTACAACCGCTAATGAGCATGCTGCAGCCGAAGATGATATTAGAGCAAGAGGAGGCAATATTGAGTCACTGATACTGGCCAAGAAAACACCTCGTTCTGATAAAAAAGGAGCTCCGGAGTCAACAACAAAGCCCAAGGAGGTTAACTTAGCCTTTGGAGGAGAAAAAGGGAACAAGTGGAAAGGCCGCAGTCCGGATCCCATCAATTACACTCCTGAGGAATGGGAGAGAATTAAGTCGGAACCCTGCGTCCACCACTCTCAGTTTGGGAAACCAACCCACACAAACGCGCAATGCCGGCTAAACAAGCATATGAAAGGCAATGCAGGATCCGGAAATAAAGGGAAGGGTTCCAAGAGGAAACCTGCCAAACAAAAGCCAGAAGCTGAAAAAGAAGACAGTGAATCGGACACTGATGACAAAATCCAGGAACAGCAGCGAAAAGGCGAACCCAAATTTCCGAGAGTTGACGGAGAAGCAATGTTAACTTTCCTAGCAACCCCGTCAGCAAAGGTGGCCAAAAGAACACTTCGAGAAATAAATGCGGTTGTTCCTGCAACCCCAAAATTCTTGAAGTACTCCAACACACCGATAATCTGGGATCAGTCTGATCATCCCGGAAATATCCGTGAACCCGGCACACAAGCTCTTGTTGTAAGCCCTATTGTTCAAAACACTAGGCTAAGAAGAGTGCTGATGGACGGAGGATCCAGCATCAATATAATGTACCTGGATACACTGAAGCACTTGAAGATATCCGAGTCCCAGCTCAACTACAGCAATATACGCTTCCATGGCATTGTTCCTGGCAGGCAAGCACGATCCCTAGGAGAAATTTCCCTAGATGTCACCTTCGGAGATAAAGATCACTTCCGGCAGGAAAAAGTATCCTTCGAAGTTGTGCCGTTCGAAAGTGTGTATCACGCAATACTCGGACGTCCGGCTTTCGCCAAATTTATGGCAAGATCTTGCTATATCTACAACAAGCTGAAGATGCCAGGACCCAAAGGAGGAGTAATCACCATTGCCGGTGATTTCAAGCTGGCAAACGAGTTGGAGAAGCAAAACGCCCTTTGCGCTCAAAGAGTTATAGCTCAGGAAGAACTGAAGGAGTTAGCCAAGGAGGTATCGCCGAAAGAAATGCCGGCAGGAAAAGAAACTCGGAAGCCAACAGATAGCTTCAAGGCGTCCGAGAATACAAGACAGGTAATCCTAGATCCCAAAGATCCGACAAAATTCGTCGTTGTAGGGACTGGGATGACCGACAAATAGGAAGGCGAGCTCATCAAGTTCCTCCGTGAGAACTGGGATATTTTTGCCTGGTGTCCAGCTGACATGCCAGGCGTACCCAGGGAACTTGCTGAGCACCAACTCAAGGTTATTCCCGGATCAAAACCCGTCAAACAAGGTCTCCGTCGATTTGACGGAAGAAGACGGAAGGCTATTGGCAAGGAAATTATCCGGCTTTTAGCAGCGGATTTTATCAAGGAGGTAATCCATACTGACTGGTCCGCAAATCCGGTATTAGTACCGAAGAAAGACACAACTGCCCTCAGAATGTGTATAGATTACACAGGATTGAACAAGTTATGTCCGAAAGATAGGTTTGCGCTGCCGCGAATCGACCAAATAATAGATGCCACTGCAGGCTCCGAGCTTTTATGCTTTTTGGATGCATACTCCGGGTACCACCAAATACGCATGAAAAAGGAAGATCAAATCAAGACTTCTTTTATAACCCCGTACGGGACGTATTACTACGTAACCATGCCCTTTGGCCTGAAGAACGCAGGTGCAACCTACCAGCGTTGCATGCAACGTTGTTTGCATAGTCAGATTGGCAGAAACGTCCATGTTTACGTGGACGATATTGCTGTCGTAACCAAGGAAAAAGATACACTCCTTGAGGATTTGCGAGAAACTTTCGAGAACTTGCGCACTTACAAGATGAAGTTGAATCCATCTAAGTGCGTATTCGGGGTTCCCTCAGGAAAACTTCTGGGTTTCATCGTTTCTCACAGAGGAATAGAAGTTAACCCGGAAAAGATCAAGGCAGTCTCGAACATCTCAGAACTTACGCGTGAAAAAGATGTCCCAGAATTGCCGGGTTCCGCCACAGCCATAAAAAGATTTCTTAGTTGGCTGGGGGCTAAAACCTTACCATTTAGCAAAATGCTGGAGAAGTTTGACAAGGTCAAGTGGATTGCGGAAGCCTGGGAACACCTAGCAAGTTATGTCCCCTTCTGTACTTAGTTCAAATCTATGTAAACATCTTTTGAGATCATGAAATAAAGTTGTCGGAATGCTGTCATCCATATTTCTTATAAGTGCAAAGTGTTTCCGCCCCATCTATTTCCCAATGATCTTACAAATTTCTCAATGTTAACCCGAATTGTGCTTGCGTACTCGGCGTTACATAACTGAATGATTTTTCAGCCTTTTAACGGCTAAAGGAAACTTGAATTGCCTGCGTGCCCAAGTTTCACTTAAAACTTTCCTTGTTTCTCTAAGTCTTATCTGATCGTGCGTATGCTGGGTTACTGGAACTAGTTAGTAAAAATGCCTTTAGCATGATTCATGTTTTCGAGTTTCAAAACTGCTTGGTTCGTCCCCAGTTACTCGGCATAACGATTCATAATGCTATTTGAGCCATTTCAAACACTAAGGACAGTTAAAGCATATACACCAGAGAACTCAGAAGATAAAGGAATGGTAAAATACAAACAACTTGCAAAGTAATTTCATAGTTTAAACTGCAAAAGGCGGAATTTTCATTAATACATAAGAAGCATTACATTTTGGATTACAAATGAAAGAACAGTAATGCTCCTATTGTCTAATTTTTCTATCCAGGTTCCAGGTAACCCTTCAAGAATCCGACTCCTCCTCGCTGCTTTCTTCATCGGGGATTGGAGGAGCTTCTTCTTCTGGATAGTTGACGGCGACATTTACCATGGCGGCAATCTGGGTGGCGTGGCCCTTAACTTCACCGAAGATGGTGGATCGTTGCGCATCCGTGTATCCCTAAGGGACACCGGTGGCCACACGCCAGGATTTGGCACTAGGGTAGTGCATGCGCATAAGGCCTAAGGCCATGCGCGCACCACCCCGTGCAGCGGAGCGGAGAATAGACTCCTTGGACTCCGCCACCTCCATGATGATACCCGGAAGTTTTTCAACCTCCGAGCATTCCCCAGATTTTTCGGGAAGAAACTTGCCTACTAGCTGCGTTGCAGCAGCCTTCACCAAATTCCATGTCTCCCCGAAAGCTCGGATGCCTGCAGCCCGAGTGCCATCTGGGGTGTCTCCTGGTTGATTCAATAAAACATACAAAAGGGTTAAGGAGACAAACAGAGAAAGCAAAACATGGAAAGATGAGGACAAGGGTAAGAAATTTACCGATGAGTTTGTCGATCTCGGAAACTTCCTCCAGGCGAAGGTTCAGAGCTTCAGTCAAATCCTGAATGGTGGATTTGTCTTTCTCCGCCTGTTCGGAAGCCTTGGAATTAGCCATTCCAAGGGCCAGGTTGCTGGCTTCCAGGTCTTGCTGAGCCTTCACAAGATTCTTGTGAAGCTCAATGTTCTCATTGCGGAGAATTTCGGCGTTGCCAGAATCTTCCGCTGCTTGTTTAGCTTCAGCTAAGGCAGCTGAAAAGCAAGGAAAAATCCGAGTTGATCAATTTCCTCGGGAAAAAACTTAGGCAAAGTCTTAAATCGGAAATTTCAAAACGAAAAAGCTTACCTTTCGTTTCCGTCAAAGCGAGCTGAGATGATTCCAGCTCCGCCTCTCTCTCCTCAAGAATAGAAAGAAGACTTCGAACTTCTTTATTCTTGATGGTGAGCTTCCTGAAAACTTCCAGGTTTATGGCCTCGGAGGTTTGCTGAAACACAGCAAGGAAAAGTATGGTTAACAAAAAACATCAAAGCAAAAAAGCATGCATTTTGTTTAATGCTTGGGGGCTAGAGTTACATACCTGGCTCATGCGCTGCAAACCCGCTAAGTTTTCTTGGAATTCTTTCGCGTATTCCGCGAAGTGATTTCCGGCTGCGTCCAAGCCGTCATTTATAGCCTTAAAATCCTTGTCAAAGGTGGGGATTTCCTCGTCGAAAGTCCGAGAAGATTTCCCCACCTCTGGGGCCGCCCTTTCCCTCGTGTCCGACTCGGACACAACGGGCTGGCTAGGCTCTGGGGGCTTGGTGGTGGTGGCTGCAGTAGGCTCTTCCGCCATTGTCTGCGGCGTGTCTGGGGCGACGGCGGGAGATGGTTGGCTGCCTCGGTTGGAAGAAGCTCTGAGTTTCTTCAACTTTCTCGGCTTCAAGTTGGAGGGGGGTAGGCTAAAAACCAAAAACCCGGAAAAGGTTAAAACACCGAAGGTGGACGAAAAAAGATCCCATAAAAGAAAAAACCCAGAAGAAAATAACCTGGAAGTGGCGACGGGGATTCCGTCAAGGTCGATAATTTCATCCGAAGAAATTATCTTCTTGCGTTTGCGCCCACCCGTAGCGGCGGTGCGCAGCGCATCCAGCTCGGCCTCGGAGGCTAACTCCGAGTCTGGAAGATCCACAAGCTGTTGGAAAAACCAATCAGATTCAAAAGGTAGATTATCCAGGAAGTGAGATTATACCCAAATAACGGAAAAATTACCTTAGGAGTTGGGTTGTCGGCCGTGTACATTGGCCGACTCTCCGTGTATTGGTCGCGCGAAGCGACCAACTGATTGATGCGCCGCCTAAGCTCTTTTGCGGGCCAATCCTTGTCGGTTGTCCGCATTGGATCCTTGGCTCCCGTGTATTCACACAGGAGACGGCCTCCGTGGTTTGCTAATGGCTGAATCCGCCTATCCAGCCAGCAAAAGACCGTGTCCATACCGGTCAAAGGAGGTTTGGAGGAGGTGAGCTTGGCGATGCGCCTCTTGATCCTTAGCAGATCTGGAGGCAGAACCTGGACGGCCTCTGTCACCCAGTTATCCTGGGGAACAGCGGCGGAGTTCACAAAAGGTGGAACCCCGACGGCCTTTTTAGGAAAAGGCACGTCGGGATGATAGAAAAAAGAACCCGTCCAAAATTTGACGGATTCTGAGGTTTTGATTTTGGGGAACCAATCCTCTCGGAATCTCCGAAGAGTAAAGGAAATGGTCCCGCAATTTGGGAGTGCGCCCTCCGAAGAGTTACGCTTCACCCCAAAGCAATACAGCCAAAAATCTAACCTAGGCTCTATTCCTAGGTAACCTTCGAACAAGGCCTGGAAGCCGGCCATGTACAGAATAGAGTTGGGAGGAAGGTTATGGGGTTGGATGTTGTAGTGTGACAGAACCTGGAGGAAAAAAGAGGAAGGTGGCAGCCCCATACCTCGTAGAAGGTGGGAGGCAAGGAGCACCCTTTCGCCCTCTTGTGGCATGGGTTCAGTCTCCTCTTCCGGGAGCCGCCATTTCTTTTTCAGCACCAAACCCTCCTTCTCCAAGTTGGGAAGGAGAGCCGGGGGAATACTGCAGGCACTCCAGTTGCCTGCAGTTTCCTCTTCCTCTTCTGCTCCGGCGGCGGCGGCGGCGGCCTTCGCGGCGGCAAGTTTCTCGCCAAGGAGCTCGATTTTCTCCTCCGCCGTTTCCGGTGCGAACGGCGGGGTTGTCGTGGTGCTTGGGCCCGCTATGTCCGCGGCGGCGGAAGCATTTCCTCCGCCCGCCGCGGATGCCGTGGCTTTTTCCGGCCCGCCGCCGGCATGCTTGGGCGACCCCAGCTGTGGATCTAGGTCGCCCAAAAGCTCGTCGATGGAGGCGCGAGCCGGTGAGGACGACGGAGAGGCCATCTTTTTCGGTGGCGAGGAAGCGCTCCGGCGTGCAAAGGGCTCGTCGGGGCAAGGTCTCGTTCTTGCTCTCGTGCTCGCGTTTGCGTTAATGGCGTGGGCAGTGTGGAGTGAGGAAAGATTTCCGATGACGACGAGGACGGCTATTTATAGCCTGAAAACCTCTAGATACGCGCCAACGGCTCTTTTGACCGTTGGATGTTCGACGCGTGTCGCTCGCCGGAAAATCCGGGAAACGGAACGACAGAGGAATGATGGCTATCTCCTCGTTTCTCGTGACAATCTGTCAGAGATACGTTGCAGGGTTTCCCGCGTGAAACCAAGCGGCGCTTGCGTCAGCGTGATTGAGGCGCTGATGTCATAGGTTCCTTTTCCGCGAAGGATCGCGAGAAGAAAAGCCGGATTTTCATAGTTCCGAGTTTTATGTTACCATCTTCTTCAAAAGGAAAGAAGAAAGAATCAAGACTGCTGAATCAAAGTTTCCCGGATAAAATGTATTTGACGAAAGGCGGATTTTCAGAGTTTTGATCCTTCCTGGGGGCTACTGTCGGATATATACTGATTAGGGGTATAGAAGATGGTAGACAAAAGAGCCGGACTACCAGGGTGGCCTACATGGTAATGGGCTTAGGTCCATTGGGCGGCCCAGTAGTCCGACGCGCAGAAGCCGGATTCTAGAAGAACCCGGATCACGGCCCGCGTGATCTGGCTTGGAGGAGAAGACGGATTCCTTACTTTCCAAGTTACAAGTAAAACGTAGTCTTCTAGGTTTCTGGTTCTGTAAGCCCTAATCCGGCTATTATATAAAGCCGGACGGGAGATAGATTTCATAAGTTCTTTTAGCTCCAAGGTTCTAGGTTCAAGCTCAAGCCTTACGCAACTCGCCGGGAAGTTCATCCTCGACGAGTAGCTGGATCTATTCCCTTACATTGTAACCTTATTATACGGGCTTTAGTCCCACATAGTGAGAAGTGCAGGAGTAGGTACGCCGTACTGTCGCGACGTACCGAACCTGGGTAAATCCTGTGTTCTGTGTTACTACGCTATCCCGTTACCCCACGTCTCTACCGTAGTCTCATGGCACCCCAGTCTATGAAAACTACTACGATGTCTCGACACCCCTTGCAAGCATCCGAAACTACAACAATGTAATTAAAATAAATCTAATCACATCCTTAAACTCTGGGATTCTACACTCCCTCATGCATCGGTTTCCTTACGGGGGTTTAGGTTTCTGTTACTCTGGCAACCCCACAATTAGTAGCCGAGTACACAATGAATTTCTCTAGGCCCATAAAGGTGAAGTGTCATGTAGTCGATATTCACATGACACCACTAGAAGAATAGCACCACAACTTAAATATAAAATCACTAAATATTACTCAACATAATTCCACTACTAACATCTTGACTTCTCCCATGTCCTCAAGAACTAAACGAACTACTCACAAGATATCGTCTGGATCATGATCAGAGGTGATATAATGATGAATAACAATCTGGTCATACAGTGCAAACACCGATAAATCTCGTAAGAATCATTCATATGTTCCATATCACTTTTACTTTCAGAAAATAAACTACCCAAAGATGAAATCTCATTCATATGTTCCATAGCACTTTTACTTTTAGTTCCACAAAAAGGTTCTTTATCAACAATAGATATATAAGAGAAATCATAATTCTTATCTTTAATGTGTATGGGAGATGTAGCAAACTTAGCATCAGGAGAAGATCTATATTTAACAGCATGTCTTGCAACAAGACTCTTAAGTGCACCTGCACCAGTAGTAGCTTGAGCTTCCTTAATAAAGTCATCATTAAGTTCAATGTAGGATTCATCAATATCATCAATAGACTCATGTGAATTAATAGGTGTACCAACATTTTCAACATGAATTTTAGTGTTTTCAATTTGTTTAGCTCTAGCAATTGTAGCATCTAGGAAAGGACCTAGTGAACCAGTATCATCAAGCACAGTAGAAGCATCATCAAAAGTATCAGAATCATTTTTAGACTCAGTAGAAGTAACTGTGTGTGTAGAATGTGGTGGTGTAAGAATCTTACTCATAACAGATGGTGAATCAAGAGCAACAGAGGTGTTCAGATTTGTAACTCTCCTTGTAGTGGATGATAATCTAGGAACTTTTCCATCACAAGTCTTACTCATGATGAAAGGCTTGCAGCGAACAATGTCACGTTCAAGTGAGCAAATAAATAAATCTATGCTCCCCGACAACGGCGCCAGAAAATAGCCTTGATGACCCACAAGTATAGTGGATCGCAGCAGTCTTCGAGGGAAGTAAAACCCAAATTTATTGATTCGACACAAGGGGAGCCAAAGAATATTTATAATCCTTAACAACTGAGTTGTCAATTCAGCTGCACCTGAAAGTAGACTTGCTCGCAACAATTTATCAGTGGTAACAACTTTATAGCAGCAGTTGAAATAAAATAACATCAGTAGTAAAATAGTAACAACAGTAGCAATCGCGAAAAACAACAGGATGGGAAGTGCCGTAGGCATAGAGGGAATGGATGGACGGGCGTTGCATGTATAACATAGGTCATATAATAATAATGTGGGAATTGCAGATAATAATAATAAAGCATCCACGTTCTAGGCAAACCATAGGCATGTGTTCCAATATAGTCATACGTGCTCACGGTGAGAAACTTGCACAACATCTTTTGTCCTACAAGCCCGTTTTCAGCGGGGTCTCAAGGGGAACTACTGGTAATTAAGGTGATCCTTTTAATAAAGCACCGGAGCAAAGCATTAACACTCCATGTACACACGTGATCCTCACATCACAACCATCCCCTCCGGTTGGCCCAATTTATGTCACTTTGGGGCCTCGGGTTCTAGATAATGACATGTGTAAACAACTTGCAGATATGATCAAGAAACATAATTATACTCATGAAACAATAACATGTTCAGATCTGAGATCATGGCACTCGGGCCCTAGTGACAAGAATTAAGCATAACAAGTTGCAACAACGGTAGAAAAAACTAACAATGGTTACTAGGCACTATTCCCTAACAATCTGGCATTATTACATGAACGATCTCATCCAATCCCTTCCACCCCTCTCAGAATACAACGGTGTTTACTCACACATGGACGGGGGAATCATGGATGGTTGATGGAGAAGAGGTGGCGGTGACGATGGCGATGATCTCCTTCGAATCCCCGTCCCTGCAGGGTGCCAGAACAGGAACTTCTGATCCCCGAATTGAGTTTCGAGCTGGCGGCGGCGCTTTGTGGTGTTTCTCTGGAATATGACGAACCCCTTGTTGTTTTAGGGTTACGGGGGATATGTATTCGAAAAGGGATCCCGAGGGGGTGCCTCGGGGCCCCACACCACCAGGTGGCCCGACCTACGGGGGGCGCCCAGGGGTGGTGTGGCCCCTCCTGGCCCCCTCCAGGGCTCCTTTTGGTTCCGGGGGTCTTCGGGTGAAATAAGGTCTTTGGGATCTTTTCTGGGCAATTTCCCGAAAGTTGATTTTTCTGCACAAAAACAAGACACCAAGGTAATTCTACTGAAAATAGTGTTAGTCCGTGTTAGTTGTATCCAAAACTCACAAGTTTAGAGGAAAAAAAAGCAAAAGTGTTCCGAAAAGGATATACGTTTTGAAGTATCAACGGTGATGACAATGATGATCTTAATGATGCCCAGTGCAATGAAGGTGACGATGGCGATGATTTCCCCCATCCAGGAAGGAATTTCCCCTACATATTTCTCCTTGATGACCCACGAGTATGGGTGGTGTATTGTAGTACTTTCGATAAACAAGAGTGTCAAACCCAACGAGGAGCAGAAGGTGTTGACAAGCAGGTTGGATAGAGAATTCACTGTAAACACTAGCAAACAGGTTTTTGGTGGTTTTTGATATAGCAGATAAATAAAGTGCGAGTAAATAAAAGGCAGTAAATATAATTGCAGCGAGTGGCCCAATCCTTTTTAGAGCAAAGGACAAGTCGGTTGGTCTGCTTATGATTACCAAACGTTCTCAAGGACACATGGGAACTTCGTCAAGCGCTTTCGTTTCCTACAATTGATTAATATTTATTGTTTTGATAGGTGTTGTGTGGGTGAACCTATGCTAATGCACCGCACAACTAGGACTAATACATACTTGTGATTATACTCCTTGCAAGCATCCGCAACTACAAGAAAGTAATTAAGATAAATCTAACTATAGCCTTAAACTCTGGGATCCTACACCCCCTCGTGCATCGGTTTCCTAACGGGTGTTTAGGTATCAGTCACTCCGGAAACCCCACAATTAGTAGCAAAATACACGATGCATCCCTCTAGGCCCATAAAGGTGAAGTGTCATGTAGTCGACGTTCACATGATACCACTAGAAGAATAACACCACAACTTAAATATCAAACCATTATATATTACTTCAACATAATTCCACTACTAACATCTTGACTTCTCCCATATCCTCAAGAACTAAACGAACTACTCACAAGACATCATATAGATCATGATCAGAGGTGATATAATGATGAATAACAATCTGGTCATAAAGTGCAAACACTGATAAATATCGTAAGCATCAACTACTAACAATATAGAACCCTAATTATTACAACATGATGGAGATGGATGGTGAGGATGATGATAATCTTGATGATGCCCGCAGCGATGACGGTGACGATGGCGATGATTTCCCCTCTCCGGGGAGGAATTTCCTCGGCAGATTTCTCCCTGTCGGAGAGATTTTCTCTCTCTGTTGTTTTCTGCCCCGAGGAGGCGGCAGAATATTTCCTCGGTGGTTCTGTAGGTCTTAGCGTTCCCTCGGGGTAAATTACACGAAAGGAGACGACTAGAGGTTGGTCAAGGTGGCCACACCACCCCTAGGCGCGGCCAAGGGGGCGCCGCCTAGTGGTGTGGGCCCCTAGTGGCCCCTCCAGCTCTCTTTGTGGCTGGCTCCCTCTTCTAGACTTCTAAGACTCCTTCGATGACCCCCTTCTTCTTCTGATCTTCAGAGATAGGGTATCTTGATGGTTTTTTCCATCAGATTTCTGGTCCTAGTGATTATTCTCCAATAATTATCAAACATGCAAAATACGATGAAATAACATAAATAATGCATCATAATATAAAATATATCGATGAATAACAGAAAATTAAGATAGAATAGTGATGCAAAATGGACGTATCGACTCCCCCAAGCTTAGACCTTGCATGTCCCCAAGCGAAACTGAACTCAGTAAACATGACCACAGGTTTATGGAGTGAAGTGTCAATAAATAAAATACGGACAAGAAGCATCACATTTATCAATACACAAGTCATTCTAGACAACAACTTCCTCTCATACGACTCAACTTGAAACTAGTAGAGGGAGTCACAATAAAGGTGCAAAAAGGAAATAATAATTGGTTCAGACAAACTTTGTTCTTGGTCAAAGAACAATTAATAGATTGTACTTATCTTTTGATCAGAGTCTTTATATTAAAGCTTATATTATAGAGTTTAACATGCTCAATCATAACAGTCTCTTGCAATCATTGATAACTTTCAAAGTGGTATTCATTCAGATTACAACATTGTACTAGACAAGGAAGGGTAGAAGACATGATTGAAGGAATCAACATATAAATGGTTGGATCACAACAACTCAAATGCTTGCTTAAGACAGAAGGAAGTAGGTTTATTGACTCAACATGAAAGTAAAAGATAGGCCCTTTGCATATGAAAGCATGGATTCATGTGCTAGAGCTTTTATTTGATAAACATATGTATAGCATAAAATATTTGACACTCATCCTAACCTTTCTTACACAAACCATGGCTAGCCGAATCCTCGGGTGCCTGCCAACAATCACATACCATGGAGGAGTGTCTAAATTTTTAGGGGTAGGTGTGTATGTCTATGTCAATGAATCAGCAAGCAAACTATACATTAAGTCACAAGCCAACTAGACCTTACAAGAGTGTCTCCCATCAAAGGATGCTACTGGGGTAGTAGAGCATCCCTCTTCTCTTTTGTTTACACAATTATGCTTTAGCGGATAAATCAGGGGCAAAAAGAGTGAAGATAATTTATAGTAATTAAGTTTGGGGCTGGGAACCCCGATGCCGGCTCTTATAGCAGTTGGATAAGCGGATGTGCCACTAGTCCAGGTGTGAAATTCCAATCAACGAGTAAAATAAGACCGTCTACCTACATCCTCATGAGCTAAAACAGGAGAACAAAACAGGTATAATAGTTTTGAAGGTTTAAAGGTAGGACACAGGCAATTTACTTGGAGTGGCGGTGAAATACCACATATAGGTAGGTATGGTGGACGCAAATGGCATGGTTTTTGGCTCAAGGTTTGGATGCACAAGAAGCGTTCCCTCTCGGTACAGGTTTTTGGCTAGCAAGGTTGGGTAGCAAGAATAAGAGTTGAGCGAAAACAAGCAAATATACATGTGATAGAAAAAATCATGCAATCTTCCTTGGTAGTACAAACGGTCTTAACTTGAGAATACTAAGCTTATGAGACAACAAGAAAGAAAGATCATTGAACAATATATCTACATGAATCTCCCTCTTATCTACTTAAGTCTCAAAGTAGTGTTGCTACTGACCAATGCTAAGTTTGCAAAAACCAAATAGATTAGCTTGATGCTCCCATATTGATACCAATACTAACAACAAGATCAATCATATAACAGAAACTGCAAACTAAAATAAAGTGTAAAAAGTAAATGATGAAACTTCTCATTAATATTCAATAACGACAACTCACACCAAGGAACACATTGATAACGAACTAAAAGAGAGATACTTCCATACTGCAAACCATCCTATATCATAACTTCTCTACTCATGATATGACTCTACTAAAAGGTAAAAATGTGAAATATAAAGGTGTGATACCGCGACACTCCCCCAAGCTTGGAACAAGCTAAGGGGATGCCAATAACCATGACGAATTACTTCTTCGGTGGTGGTGGTGAAATCTTCTCAATAAGCTTATCAATTGATTCCTTTAACTCATCAATCATATAGTTGAGTGCGCGTATCAGCTCCGTATTGTGCTCAATACGCTCCTCGAACTTGTTCAACGGTGTGTCCCATCTCTTGGAATTATTCCCCACACTTCTTTAGATCTGGGGCTTTCCTCTCCTGCACAGTTAGAACAATCCATATCCCAGCAAGAAAGCAACTCTGCCTCCGGTACCCTCTTAAATTGATGCTAATGAATTAAAGTATGAAAGGAGTTTTTGATGCCTAAAGGTGGTTTCCTTGAAGCTATGAAGTGTCGTGGAACCTTCCCTCCAGTGCTCATCCGTGCCCCTTGCTTGAACTTGAAGGGATTTGCTACCACTCCAATGCTTGCGATGGTGGAGCGAGGGTATACGCGCGGGTCTTCTTCTACATCTCCTAAAGCTTCACTCTCGATCTCCCCCTCCGGCCTAGGCTCTTGGAGATCATATTCCATAGGCTCCTTCGCCTTTTTGTTGTTGGTGGAGGTCATGGTGCTTCTAAAACTGAAAACATATCCTGAAAGAAACAGATCGAAACAAAAACATGACGATAAAATGATATACGGACCTCGGGGGGTCCGGGGGATTATATAGCAAAAATCTACGTAACAAAAGGAAGGTGTAGTACGAAAACGGTTCAGAGAGGAGTTACGGGGCCTCCACACCATAGGGTGGCGCGGCCAGGGGAGGGACCGTGCCCCCAGGTGGTGTGGTTCCCTCGGGCACTGCCTCCTACCCTTCTTCGGCTAAATATTTTTCATATTTTACATAAATGACAAAATTATAAGTTGGAAAGTAATACGCGAACCTTTTCTTAACAGAACTGTTACCTATTCGAAAACAGACTCTGCAGTTTCTGGAATCTTCTCTTTAATAAGTTTCTCCGGAGTCACCACTAGATTAATATCAACATCTTCATCATAAGAATCTCCGGAAATATAATGTTTGAGTCTTTGTCAACGAATCAGCAAGCAAACAGTACATTAAGTCACAAGCCAACTAGACCTTACAAGAGCGTCTCCCATCGAAGGACGCTACTGGGGTAGTAGATCATCCCTCCTCTCTTTTGTTTACAAAATTATGCTTTGACGAATAAATCAGGGGCAAAAAGAGTGAAGATAATTTATAGTAATTAAGTTTGGGACTGGGGACCCCGATGCCATCTCTTATAGCAGTTGGATAAGCGGATGTGCCACTAGTCCAGGTGTGTAAAGTCCAATCAACGAGTAAAATAAGACCGTCTACCTACATCCTCATGAGCTAAAACAGGAGAACAAAGAAGGTATAATAGTTTTGAAGGTTTAAAGGTAGGACACAAGCAATTTACTTGGAGTGGCGGTGAAATACCACATATAGGTAGGTATGGTGGACGCAAATGGCATGGTTTTTGGCTCAAGGTTTGGATGCACGAGAAGCATTCCCTCTCAGTATAGGTTTTTGGCTAGCAAGGTTGGGTGGCAAGAATAAGAGTTGAGGGAAAACAAGCAAATATACATGTGATAGAAAAAATCATGCAATCTTCCTTGGAAGTAGAAACGGTCTTAACTTGAGAATACTAAGCTTATGAGACAACAAGAAAGAAAGATCATGGAACAATATATCTACATGCATCTCCCTCTTTTCTACTTAAGTCTCAAAGTAGTGTTGCTAATGACCAATGCTAAGTTTGCAAAAACCAAATAGATTAGCTTGATGCTCCCATATTGATACCAATACTAACAACAAGATCAATCATATAACAGAAATTGCAAACTAAAATAAAGTGTAAAAAGTAAATGATGAAACTTCTCATTAATATTCAATAACGGCAACTCACACCAAGGAATACATCGATAGCCAACTAAAAGAGATATACTTCCATACTGCAACGATCCTATATCATAACTTCTCTACTCATGATATGACTCTACTAAAAGGTAAAAATGTGAAATATAAAGGTGTGATACCGCGGCACTCCCCCAAGCTTGGAACAAGCTAAGGGGATGCCAAAAACCATGATGAATTACTTCTTCGGTGGTGGTGGTGAACTCTTCTCAATAAGCTTATCAATTGACTCATTTAACTCATCAATCATATAGGTGAGTGTGTGTAACAGCTCCGTATTGTGCTCAATACGGTCTTCGAACTTGTCCAACAGTGTGTCCCATCTCTTGGAATTATTCCCCACACTTCTTTAGATCTGGGGCTTTCCTCTCCTGCACGGTTAGAACGATCCATATCCCAGCAACAAGGAAACTCTGCCTCCGGTACCCTCTTAAATTGATGCTCATGAATTAATGTATGAAAGGGGTTTTTGATGCCTAAAGGTGGTTTCCTTGAAGCTACGAAGTGTCGTGGAACCTTCCCGCCAGTGCTCATTCGTGCCCCTTGCTTGAACTTGAAGGGCTTTGCTACCACTCTAATGCTTGCGATGGTGGCGCGAGGGTATACGCGTGGGTCTTCTTCTACATCTCCTACAGCTTCACTCTCGATCTCCCCCTCCGGCCTAGGCTCTTGGAGATCATATTCCATAGGCTCCTTCGCCTTTTTGTTGTTGATGGAGGTCATGGTGCTTCTAAAACTGAAAACATATCCTGAAAGAAACAGATCGAAATAAAAACACGACGATAAAATGATATACGGACCTCGGGGGGTCCGGGGGATTATATAGAAAAAATCTACGTAACAAAAGGAAGGTGTAGTACGAAAACGGTTCAGAGAGGAGTTACAGGGCCTCCACACCATAGGGTGGCGCGACCAGGGGAGGGACCGTGCCCCCAGGTGGTGTGGTTCCCTCGGGCACTGCCTCCTACCCTTCTTCGGCTAAATATTTTTCATATTTTACATAAATGACAAAATTATAAGTTGGAAAGTAATACGCGAACCTTTTCTTAACAGAACTGTTACCTATTCGAAAACGGACTTTGCAGTTTCTGGAATCTTCTCTTTAGTAAGTTTCTCCGGAGTCACCACTTGATTAATATCAACATCTTCATCATAAGAATCTCCGGAAATATAATGTTTGAGTCTTTGTCAACGAATCAGCAAGCAAACAGTACATTAAGTTACAAGCCAACTAGACCTTACAAGAGCGTCTCCCATCGAAGGACGCTACTGGGGTAGTAGATCATCCCTCCTCTCTTTTGTTTACAAAATTATGCTTTGACGAATAAATCAGGGGCAAAAAGAGTGAAGATAATTTATAGTAATTAAGTTTGGGGCTGGGAACCCCGATGCCAGCTCTTATAGCAGTTGGATAAGCGGATGTGCCACTAGTCCAGGTGTGTAAAGTCCAATCAACGAGTAAAATAAGACCGTCTACCTACATCCTCATGAGCTAAAACAGGAGAACAAAGAAGGTATAATAGTTTTGAAGGTTTAAAGGTAGGACACAAGCAATTTACTTGGAGTGGCGGTGAAATACCACATATAGGTAGGTATGGTGGACGCAAATGGCATGGTTTTTGGCTCAAGGTTTGGATGCACGAGAAGCATTCCCTCTCAGTATAGGTTTTTGGCTAGCAAGGTTGGGTAGCAAGAATAAGAGTTGAGGGAAAACAAGCAAATATACATGTGATAGAAAAAATCATGCAATCTTCCTTGGAAGTAGAAACGGTCTTAACTTGAGAATACTAAGCTTATGAGACAACAAGAAAGAAAGATCATGGAACAATATATCTACATGCATCTCCCTCTTTTCTACTTATAGCAAAGTAAAGTGTGTGCAACTGACTAATGCTAAGTTTGGAAAAACCAAATAGATTAGCTTGATGTTCCCATATTGATGCCAATACTAACAACAAGATCAATCATATAACAGAAATTGCAAACTAAAATAAAGTATAAAAAGTAAATGATGAAACTTCTCATTAATATTAAATAACAGCAACTCACACCAAAGAATACATCGATAACCAACTAAAAGAGAGATACTTGCATACTGCAAACCATCCTATATCATAACTTCTCTACTCATGATATGACTCTACTAAAAGGTAAAAATGTGAAATATAAAGGTGTGATACTGCGGCACTCCCCCAAGCTTGGAACAAGCTAAGGAGATGCCAATAACCATGACGAATTACTTCTTCGGTGGTGGTGGTGAACTCTTCTCAATAAGCTTATCAATTGACTCCTTTAACTCATCAATCATATAGGTGAGTGCGCGTATCAGCTCCGTATTGTGCTCAATACGGTCCTCAAACTTGTCCAACAGTGTTTCCCATCTCTTGGAATTATTCCCCACACTTCTTTAGATCTGGGGCTTTCCTCTCATGTACGGTTAGAACGATCCATATCCCAACAAGAAGGAAACTCTGCCTCCGGTACCCTCTTAAATTGATGCTCATGAATTAAATTATGAAAGGGGTTTTTGATGCCTAAAGGTGGTTTCCTTGAAGCTACGAAGTGTCGTGGAACCTTCCCTCCAGTGCTCATCCGTGCCCCTTGCTTGAACTTGAAGGGCTTTGCTACCACTCCAATGCTTGCGATGGTGGCGCGAGGGTATACGCGCGGGTCTTCTTCTACATCTCCTACAGCTTCACTCTCGATCTCCCTCCGGCCTAGGCTCTTGGAGATCATATTCCATAGGCTCCTTCCCCTTGTTGTTGTTGGTGGAGTTCATGGTGCTTCTAAAACTAAAAACATATCCTGAAAGAAACAGAACGAAACAAAAACACGACGATAAAATGATATACGGACCTCGGGGGTCCGGGGGATTATATAGCAAAAATCTACGTAACAAAAGGAAGGTGCAGTACGAAAACGGTTCAGAGAGGAGTTCCGGGGCCTCCACGCCATAGGGTGGCGCGGCCAGGGGAGGGACCGCGCCCCCAGGTGGTGTGGTTCCCTCGGGCACTGCCTCCTACCCTTCTTCGGCTTAATATTTTTCATATTTTACATAAATGACAAAATTATAAGTTGGAAAGTAATACGCAAACCTTTTCTTAACAGAACTGTTACCTATTCGAAAACGGACTCTACAGTTTCTAGAATCTTCTCTTTAATAAGTTTCTCCGGAGTCACCACTTGATTAATATCAACATCTTCATCATAAGAATCTCCGGAAATATAATGTTTGAGTCTTTGCCCATTCACCACTTGTGTAGTGTTATCTTTAAGGGAAGCAATTTTGATTGCACCCAAACGATACACTTCTTCGATAACATAAGGTTCTTCCCATCTTGAGAGTAATTTCCCTGCGAAAAATCTAAGACGAGACCCATACAATAGAACTTTCTCACCAACATGAAACTCTCTTTAAATAATTCTCCAATCATGCCATTGTTTAACTTTCTCTTTAAAGAGTCTAGCATTTTCATAGGCTTCACTTCTCCACTCATCTAAAGAACTCAAGTCAAGCATTCTTTTCTTACCAGCAAGTTTAAAATCTCTATTTAGTTCTCTCACTGCCCAATAAGCTTTGTGTTTTAGTTCTAAAGGCAAGTGACAAGATTTTCCATAAACCATTTTATAAGGAGACATACCCATAGGATTTTTATAAGCAGTTCTATACGCCCATAAAGCATCATTCAACTTATCAGACCAATTTTTCCTAGATTTATTAACGGTCTTTTGCAAGATAGATTTAATTTCTCTATTTGATAATTCTACTTTCCCACTGGTTTGAGGATGATAAGCTGAGGCGATTCTATGATTAACATCATATTTAGCAAGGGTTTTTCTAAAACCACCATGAATAAAGTGAGAACCTCCATCAGTCATAAGATATCTAGGCACACCAAACCTAGGGAAATAACATCTTTAAGCATTTCTAAAGAGGTCTCACCATCAAAATCTTTGTAGGTGTAGCTTCTACCCACTTAGTAACATAATCAACAACAACAAGAATATGAGTATAACCATTTGGAGGAAACAGACCCATAAAGTCAAAAACCCCACAATCAAAAGGTTCAATAACAAGAGAATAACTCATAGGCATTTCATTATGTCGATAAATATTACCAACTCTTTGACATTCATCACAAGATAAAACAAACTTTCGTGCATCTTTAATGAGAGTAGGCCAATAGAAACCTGATTGCAGAACCTTCTGTGCGGTTCTATCTCCAGCGTGATGTCCCCCATAAGCACTACCATGGCACTTTCTCAATATCTCTCGTTGTTCATGTTCTGGAACACATCTTTGCATAATACCATCTACTCCTTCTTTATATAAGTGTGGGTCATCCCAAAAATAATGCCTCAAATCATAAAATAATATTCTTCTTTGTTGAGCTGTAAATGTTGGAGGCAAATACTTGGAAACAATAAGTTAGCATAATCTGCATACCAAGAACTATCCTGGGGGTTTACTTTTGTTGCAGCCAACTGTTCATTTGGAAAACTATCATTAACATGAATAGGGTCATAAGCAATGTTTTCCAATCTAGACAAGTTATCAGCAACAGGATTTCCAGCCCCCTTCCTATCCACAATATGCAAATCAAACTCTTGTAAAAGCAGCACCCATCTAATAAGCCTAGGCTTAGCATCTTTCTTTTCCATAAGGTATCTAATAGCAGCATGGTCAATTTGAATAGTAAATTTTGAATCAACAATATAAGGTCTAAACTTATCACAAGCAAAAACTACAGCTAGGAATTCTTTTTCAGTAGTAGCATAATTATTTTGAGCAGCATCAAGAGTCTTACTAGCATAATGGATAACATTCAATTTCTTATCTACTCACTGTCCTAGAACAACACCTACAACAAAATCACTAGCATCACACATAATTTCAAAAGGCAAATTCCAATTAGGTGGTTGAATAATAGAAGCAGTAGGTAAGCCTTCTTTAAAGTTTCAAAAGCTTCCTTACAATCATCATCAAAAACAAAAGTTACGTCTTTTTGAAGAAGATTAGTAAGAAGCTTTGATATTTTAGAGAAAACTTTAATAAACCTCCTAAAAAACCAGCATGACCAAGAACACTAAGAATAGCTTTAACATCCGTGGGACATGGCATTTTCTTTATTGCTTCCCCTTTAGCTCTGTCAACTTCAATACCTCTTTCAGAAATTTTATACCCACGAAAAATTCCTTCATTAACCATAAAGTGGAATTTCTCCCAATTAAGAACAAGATTATTTTCCTCACATCTTTGCAAAACTTTATCAAGATTGTGCAAGCAGTTATCAAAAGAAGTTCCATAGACGGAGAAATCGTCCTTGAATACTGATGGTGCAGGGCTTGCACTCGTTGGGAAACCCCAAGAGGAAGGTATGAAGTGCATAGTAGCAGTTTCCCCCAGAAAGAAACCAAGGTTGAATTGACCAGTAGGAGAAAGAAATCACTTCCAAAGGTTGATGCAGCTAATGTGGCAGGGCACACTACTGGTTCAGAAGCAACATGGAACCTAGACAACACAATCAAATCACTTTGCCGCAACAAAGCAGAGAGGTTGTCAATCTCACCGGTTTAGCGAAAAACAAAGAGGTTAAACATATGATGTGGAAAACAGAAGGAAAACAATAGTGGCAGTATGAAAATAGTGATGGCAGTGGTTGTATTATCAGTGTAAGGAAAATGGACCGGGGGTCCACACTTCACTTGTTGTGTCTCTCCAAAACAGATGGATATCATGTTGGGTAACCAAATTACAGCTGGGCAATTGACAGATATAAAGGTTGCATCGTAGTGCATATGCATGACATGATGATTACTATGTGATTCATGCAGGAATTACAACAAAATACATAGACCGTTATCCAACTGCATCTATAACTAATAATCCACCCTTAGAATGTCATCCGAGCAAACCTTGGGCATTAAGTTGCAAGGAACAGATAATTGCATTAAGCAAAGTGTGTAATGTAAACAATGTAGTCATCGTTGTTTTCTCCCTAATGGCAACAACACATCCCCCACCCGTTATGTTTCTGTCACTCGAGCGTGAGTAAAAGGGAGGCATGAACCCACTATCGAGCATAAATACTCCCTCTTGGAGTTACTAGCATCTACTAATAACGGAGAGCATGCAAGATCATTAGTAACATACACATGAATAAAACATGATAGATTGGTAATCATTGGACACAACAATCAATATACATCGGATCCCAGCAAACACAACATGTAGCATTACAATAAGATGATCTTCATCATGTTAGGCAGCTCACAAGATCTAAACATGAGGCATAAAGAGGAGAGAACAACCATATAGCTATTGTTATGGACCCGTAGTCCAAGGATGCACTACTCACACATCATTCCGGTAACGGGCATGTGGTGTAGAGCCCTCCGGTCATGATTCCCCTCTCCCGGCAGGGTGTGATGGCTGACGTTGGTAGACCCCAAGAGAAAGGCTGTGAAGAGTGAAGCAGCAAGTTTTCCCTTAGAAAAGAAACCAAGGTTGAATCGACCAGTAGGAGGACAAGCAATCTCTGAAGGTTGATGCAGCTGAGGTGGCAGGTCGCACTACCGGTTCAGCAGCAACGTGGAACCTACACAAAACAATCAAATCACTTTTCCCCAACGAAGCAGTGAGGTTGTCAATCTTACCGATTTTGCTGAACACAAAGAGGTTAAACGTATGGTGTGGAAAACAATATGAGAACAGTATGAAAGCAGTGGAAGCAGTGTGAAAACAGTAGAAGCAGTGTGTGTATTATTAGTTTGAGAAAATGGACCGGGGTCCATAGTTCACTAGTGGTGTCTCTCCATGAAAGATAAATAACATGTGTGGTGAACAAATTACAGCTGGGAAATTGACAGAAATGAAGGCTGCACCATAGTTCATATACAAGACATAAAGATTACTATGCGGTTCATGCGGGCATTACAACAAAATACATAGACCGTCATCCAACTTCATCTATGTCAAATAATCCACCCTCTGAATACCATCTGAACAAACGTTGGGTATTAAGTTGCAAGCAACAGATTATCGCAGTAAGAAAAGTGTGTAATGTAAACAATGTAAACTAAGTAAACACCGTTGTTTTCTCCCTAAGGGCAACAACACATCCTCCATCTGTCACATTTCCGTCACTCGAGCACATATGCAAAGGAGGCATGAACCCACTAACGAGTATAAATACTCCCTCTTGGAGCTACTAGCATCTACTTGGCCAGAGCATCTACTAATAACAGAGAGGATGCAAGATCATAAATAACATATGCATGAAGATAACATGATAGATTGATAATCAGAAGACATAGCATTCAACATTCATAAGATCCCAGCAAACACAACATGTAGCATTACATAAAGATGATCTCGATCATGTAAGGAAGCTCACGAGATCTAAACATGAGGTACAAAGTGGAGAATACAACCATCTAGTTACTGCTATGGACCCGCAGTCCAGGGATGAACTACTCACGCATCACTTCGGAGGAGGGCATGGTGGTGTAGACCCCTCCGGTGATGAATTCCCCTCCAGGCAGGGTGCCGGGGAGAGCTCCAGAACCCTCCCGATCTCGGGATGACGATGACGGCGACCTTGGGTGTTTCTCGAGACGAAGTGGTATTGGTTTAGGGTTGACGTATCAGGGGGTATAAATAGGCGAAAGGGAAAAGGCGGTGGAGGTCTGAGGGGCCCACTTCACCCCATGGCGCGGCTAGGGGGCGCGTTGCCCTATGGTGTGCCCCCTGTGCCCCCTCTCGGCCTCTTCGGGACTCCGTGGAACCTTCGGGAATTTTAGGACCTCCGGACATCGAATTTTCCAATTCCGAGAATATTTCTAGAACAACTTTTCTTAAACTAAAAACATCGCAAAACAAGGAACTGGCTCTGTGGCATCTTGACAATAGGTTAGTCTAGAAAATCGATAAAAAGGCATAAAGTGTATAGCAAATATGTAGGAAACAACATGAAAACAACATGGAACATCATAAATTAAGGATACGTTTATGACGTATCAACATCCCCAAGCTTAGTTCCTACTCGTCCTCGAGTAGGTAAATGATAAAAACACATAATTTGTGAGGTGACATGCTACGAACATAATCTTGATCATCAAAAAATGTAAAAGTATAAGTAAGATGAGATCATAGAACTTCAACACAAGCATGATAAATAGAATTTTAACAATAAAGCATAGGAATAACCTTGCATCATGAGAAGTAACACAAATAAAAGATCATGAATAACAATGCAACAAAAGATATACATTTGTTTCAAGCATAGAGATAACATGGCAAAGTGATATTTTGCTAGTCCTTAATAGTGGAGCAAAACATAAATGCCAGGACACCTTCAAAGTTCATGAGGAAGACTAGAACAAATAATTAGAGAACAAGCAATAACACATCATGAATCAATTAATAATGTTTCTGGAAAAAATGCACATAAAACTCATAATGGCAACTATGCTCTCTCAACTATGCATAAAGTTAGAAGACGGAGACTCAACATAAAAGTAAAAGAAAGGCCCTTCGCAGAGGAAAGCAGGGATCAACTCATGTGCTAGAGATTTTATTTTATTAAACCGAGTTATAAAAGTTTTGACACACCTCCCATCCATCTTACACAAACCATGGCTAATCGAATCCTTGGGTGCCTGCCAACAATCACATACCATGGAGGAGTGTCTATTTTTAGAGAGAGGTGTATGCTTATGTCAACAAATGGTAAACAGAAAATACAGTACTTCACAAGCCAACTAGACTTCACAAGAGCGGCTCACATAGAAGGACGCATCTAGGTAGAAGGTCATCCCTCTTTCTCTTTTGTTTACACAATTATGCTTTGACTGATAAATCAGGGGCAAAAATAGTGGAGAGAATTTGTTGTTATTAATTTGGGGCTAGGCACCGTGCTGCCAGCTCTTCTATCATTTGGATAAGTGGATGAAGCCACTAGTCCAGGGTGTGAAAGTCCAATCAACAAGTGAGATAAAGATTCTCTATTTACGTCCTTATGAGCTAAAACAGGAGCACACAACAAGAGTAATTTTGAAAGTTTTAAAGGTAACACATGAGAAATTTACTTTGGAGTGGCGGTTAAATACCACATGTAGGTAGGTATGGTGGACACATTTGGCATACTTTGTTTTGGGGAGTTGGATGCACAAGCAGAGCACATACTCAGTACAGGTGGAGGCTAGCAAAAGAATGGGAGCGACAAATCAAGAGAGCATAACATCCATAATCATGCATAGAGACATAAACATCATTAATCAAAGCATAAGTGGTACCACAAGTTAAAAAACTAAATGATCATAGAGGCTATAAGTGACTCGTTCATAGTCATAAACATGGTGTGAGCATGCGCCAAGTCAACCAAATAAAACATTCAAAGGAGAACACCACAAATTTATGCTTCAATATGACAAGAACAACTCATGATTCTTTCAATGGAACATTAAACACTCTCAGATATTTGATACTAATCATGCTACTAAATAACCACTAGGATTTAGAATTAAAATAACATCTAGCATGATATGAAAAAGTCTAGCCACAGTCTATACAAGCTTCTACTTGCACCGTTATAAATTCTACTACCAGCAGCAGTTTATTTTCCCAACAAGCACCATACAAAATACGCTTTCACAAAAATTCTCTAAATTCTACAGAAATGAAACATGAGATTACTCACACAACACTACTAAAACTAATAGCTCTGAATAAGATATTCAAAGAAAACAAGAGCTAAACATGAATTTTGCAGTAGCTAGAAGAAAAACAAAGAATACGAGCATAACAAGTATTCAATCGAAAAAGCGGAGCGTGTCTCTCTCCCAAACAAGGAATTATAGGGTACAACTATATTATTGAAGAAAGTAAAACAAAAGAAAAAAAAACAGACGCTCCAAGTAAACTTCATATGATGTGACCGAATAAAAATATTGCTGCACTAGAAGTAACCTTATAGATTATTGATGAAGAAAGGGATGCCTTGGGCATCCCCAAGATTAGATGCTTGAGTCTTCTTAAAATATGCTTGGATGAACCACGGGGTAATCCCCAAGCTTTGACCTTGCACTCTTCTTGATCACATATATCACCCTCTTCTCTTGACCCTTGAAAACTTCCTTCACACCACACTCAAAGAATAATTCACATTAGAGGGTTAGTGCAACAATCAAAAATCCATGGGTTCGGTATGGGAACAAGTGCTATTTATACTTTTAAACATTAGCTACAGCCACTGATGTTTCGTGAAGCAAAGAAATCCACTTGACATCGTAAAAGAGCAAATGCAAGAAAAATGGCAGAATCTGTCAAAACTAGAACAGTCTGTAAAGAAGAATTTTTTCGAGGCACTTACGTTGCTCAGATCGAAAAACTTAAAGAACAAACAAGTTTCTTAATTAGCTGAGGAATAAGAAAAAACAATTTCAGGTCATTCTGATTTTCGTGTGAATTATATGATTTTTTATGGTGGACAGCAGAAATATGTTTCCTGCACAGAAATCCAAAACCAACTCCGATTCTCGTCAGAAACTTTACTTGGCACAACTAAAACATGAAAAGAAAGATACAAAGAAGTTTCTACAGAAGTATAAAACCCCTTGACTCAAAGAAATCAGATAAAAACAAAGCAAAAATAAAACCATGGGTTATCTCCCAAGAAGTGCTTTTCTTTAACGCCTTTTAGCTAGGCCCAGAAAAGTGGAATCAAGTGTTTTCAAGTGAAGAAGAATCGAAATAAATAATTTCCTCCAAAACCAAATTGTAGAAATGGGTACCTTAGACACCCCTGAAGATGATTCAACATGCAAATCACTTTTAGTTTCACTAAAAGTTTTATTAATTTTAAGCACATTAGGGGATTTCGGTTTAGGTGCCTTGGGACATACATAATTTTTTTCTCTTTCCCACAGAAGGTTTCTCTCTTTTAAGCTTAAGAAAAGAAAAGATTGAACTTAAACTTTCCATAGACTCCTCTAATTTACCAATCCTCATATTTTGACTATCATGGATATTGCTAGCTTCTAAAACAGTGATTTTCTTGTTGATAGTTACTATTGATTCATTAACTTTGCTAGCATTATCAAGGAACTTTGGAAAAAAATTCTCCATAGAGTTTAGCTTTTTAATAACATCATTTAAAGTGATCTCAGTTTTAACAACCTTAGTAGGTGGTGTTCCAACTAAACTTTCAATTAAATCACAGGCTTCCAAAGCAGGTGTTCCTAGAAAATTACCACCTTTAAGAGTGTCTAGAACATACCTATACCAGCTAGTAATACCAACATAAAAATTCCTAAGAAGTATTAAAGTGGAATATTTCTTAGTGCATCTATGATGAGCATCACTTATCCTATACCAAGCATATTTAAAAATTTCTCCACCTTGTTGCTTAAAGGCACGAACTTAAACATCAGGAACACTCATTTTAGCAAGACTAAAAACAGGAATTAAACTACAGCTAGAATAAGAACTAATTTTTTTTGTGTTTTTGATAAAGAGAAGCAAACGAGACAAAATAAAATAAACTAAGAAAAACTAAAACAAAGTAAAGAGATTGGAAGTGAGAGACTCCCCTTGCAGAAAGTCTCTTCCTTCCCGGCAACGGCGCCAGAAAACTTGTTGATGGCTGACGTTGGTAAACCCCAAGAAAAAGGTTGTGAAGAGTGTAGCGGAAAGTTTTCCCTTAGAAATAAACCAAGGTTGAATCGACTAGTAGGAGGACAAGAAATATCCGAAGGTTCATGCAGCAGAGGTGGCAGGGCGCACTACCGGTTCAGCAGCAACGTGGAACTTACACAACACAATCAAATCACTTTGCCCCAACGAAGCATTGAGGTTGTCAATCTCACCGGTTATGCTGAACACAAAGAGGTTAAACATATGGTGTGGAAAAAAATATGAGAACATTATGAAATCAGCGGAAGCAGTGTGAAAACAGTAGAAGAAGTGTGTGTATTATCAGTATGAGAAAATGGACCGGGGTCCATAGTTCACTAGTGGTGTCTCTCCGTGAAAGATAAATAACATGTGTGGTGAACAAATTACATCTGGGCAATTGACATAAATGAAGGCTGCACCGTAGTGCATATGCAAGACATAAAGATTACTATGTGATTCATGCAGGCATTACAACAACATACATAGACCGTCATCCAACTACATCTATGTCTAATAATCCACCCTCCGAATATCATCCGAACAAACGTTGGGTATTAAGTTGCAAGCAACAGATTATCGCGGTAAGGAAAGTGTGTAATGTAAACAATGTAAACTAAGTAAACACCATTGTTTTCTACCTAATGGCAACAACACATCCTCCATCCGTCATGTTTCTGTCACTCGAGCACAAATGCAAAGGAGGCATGAACCCACTATCGAGCATAAATACTCCCTCTTGGAGTTACTAGCATCTACTTGGACAGAGCATCTACTATTAATGGAGAGCATGCAAGATCATAAATAACATATGCATGAAGATAACATGATAGATTGATAATCAGAAGACATTGCATTTAAAATTCATCAGATCCCAGCAAACACAACATTTAGCATTACATAAAGATGATCTCGATCATGTAGGGCAGCTCACGAGATCTAAACATGAGGTACAAAGTGGATAAGACAACCATCTAGCTACTGCAATGGACCCGTAGTCCAGGGATGAACTACTCACACACCACTTTAGAGGAGGGCATGGTGGTGTAGACCCCTCAGGTGATGAATTCCCCTCCCAGCAGGGTGTCGGGGAGAGCTCCAGAACCCTCCCGATCTTGGGATAATGATGACGGCGGCCTCGGGTGTTTCTCGGGACGAACTGGTATATCTTTAGGGTTGACGTATCGGAGGGTATAAATAGGCGAAAGGGCAAAGGCGATGGAGGCCTGGGGGGGCCCACACCACCCCATGGCGCGGCCAGGGGGCGCGCCGTCCTATGGTGTGGCCCCCTCCGGGCTTCTTCGGGACTCCGTGGAACCTTCGGGAATTCTAGGACTTCCGTACTTCTAATTTTCCAATTCCGAGAATATTTCCAGAACAACTTTTCTGAAACTAAAAACAGCAGAAAACAGGGAACTAGCTTTGTGGCATCTTGTCAATAGGTTAGTCCGGAAAATCGGTAAAAAGGCATAAAGTGTATAGCAGACATGTAGGAAACAACATGGAACATCATAAATTAAGGATACGTTATAACGTAGCAGGGTGCCGGGGAGAGCTCCTGAACCCTCCCGAACTAGGGTTGACGATGATGGCGGCTACGGGTGTTCTTCGTGTAAAAGGCTTCTCTGTCTAGGGTTAACCTCCCGAGAGGTATAAGTAGGCAAGAGGGAAACGTCGGTGGGTGATGAACCACAAGTATAGGGGGTGTATCGTAGTACTTTCTATAAATAAGAGTGTCGAACCAAACGAGGAGCAGAAGGTGTTGACAAGCAGGCTGGATAGAGGATTCACTTTAAACGCTAGCAAACGGGTTTTTGGAGCTTTTTGATATAGCAGATAAATAAAGTGGGAGTAAATAAAGTACAGTAACTAATATTGCAGCGAGTGGCCCAATCCTTTTGAGAGCAAAGGACAAGCCGGTTGTGTAACTTATGACTACCAAACGTTCTCGAGGACACATGGGAATTTCGTCAAGTGCTTTCGCTTCGTTACGGTTGATTAATATCCATTGGTTCGTGAAGTGTTGTGTGGGTGAACCTATGCTAATGCACCGCCCAACTAGGACTAATACATACTTGTGATTATACCCCTCGTAAGCATCCGCAAATACAAGAAAGTAATTAAGATAAATCTAACCACAGCCTTAAAACTCCGGGATTCTACGCTCCCTCGTGTATTGGTTTCCTAACGGGTGTTTAAATTTTGTCACTCCAGCAACCCCACAATTAGTAGCCAAATACACAATGTATCCTCCTAGGCCCATAAAGGTGAAGTATCATGTAGTCGACGTTCACATGACACCACTAGAAGAATAGCACCACAACTTAAATACGGAACCACGAGATATTACTTCAACATAACTTCACTACTAACATCATGACTTCTCCCATGTCCTCAAGAACTAAACGAAATATTCACAAGACATCATATGGTTCATAATTAGAGGTGGTATAATGGATAATAACAATCTGGTCATAAAGTGCTCACGCCGATAAATCTCACAAGCATCAACTACTAACAAGTAATCCATACTGGGAGAGAGATCTAATGTAAAACAAGGATAGAGGTCCCTAATTGTTACAGCGGGGTGACGGTGGATGATGAGGGTGATGGTGCTGGTGGTGATGGTGATGACGATGACGATCTTGATGATGCCCGGAGCGATGATGATGGCGATGATTTCCCCACTTAAGAGAGGAATTTCCCCGGCAGATTTCTACCTGCCGGAGAGCTTTTCTCTCTCTGGTGTTTTCCGCCCCGAGGCGGCGGCGAAATAATTCTTCGATGATAGTCTGGGGCTTAGGGTTCCCTCGGGTTCAAGTACGCGAAAGGGGTCGACCAGAGGTGGGCCAGGGTGGCCATAGCACCTGGCGGTGCGGCCAAGGGGGGCGCGCCACCTCATGGTGTGGGCCCTGGTGGCCCCCCTCTGGCCTCTCTTCTGGGTGGCCTCCTCCTCTGAACTTCTAAGACATCTCAGGTGTCCCCCCTCTTCTTCTGAACTTCTGAAATAGGGTATCTCGACGGTGCTTTTTCCATCAGATTTCTGGTCCCGGTGTTTATTCTCCAAAAATTATAAAACATGCAAAATATGATAAAATAACATAAGGGATGCATCATAACATAAAATATATCGATGAATAATAGAAAATAACAATATAAAACAGTGATGCAAAATGGAGGTATCAGTGGGCGGCCAGGGCGGCACACCATCCCAGGGCGCGGCCAGAGGGGGACGCGCTGCCCTATGGTGTGGGCCCCCTGTGCCCCACCTCCGGGCTCCGTGTGCGCGACAGATTTCTATGACTTCCGGGCTTAGAATCGTCCAATTCCGAGAATATTTCCAGAACAACTTTTCTGAAACTTAAAACAACAGAAAATAGGAACTCGCTCTGTGGCATCTTGTCAGTAGGTTAGTCCCATAAAATCGATAAAAATGGCATAAAGTGTAAAGGAAACATGTAGCATATGGCATGAAAACAACATGGAGCATAAAAAATTATGGATACGTTTATGACGTATCAACTACTTCCATAATTTCTTCACAAAAACCATGAAAAATAACTGACGCGCGTCTTTGAAACGTAGCAGGAGCATTACACAAACCAAAAGGGATACGTCTATAAGCATAAGTTCCATAAAAACAAGTAAAGGTTGTTTTCTCTTGATCTTGTGCCCTAACAGCAATTTGAGAAAACCCAGAATAACCATCAAGAAAGCAAAAATGAGTTTTCTTAGACAACCTCTCTAACATTTCTTAGTAACCTTGTTAATTTTCCTAAAATCAATGCACATTATATAACCAACTACTACTCTTTGAGGAATAAGCTCATTATTTTCATTAGGCACAACAGTCATTCCTCCTTTTTTAGGAACATAGTGCATAGGGCTTCCCCATCTACTATCAGCAATGGGAAAAATAATACTATCATCAAGGAGTTTTAATACCTCATTTCTTACCACATACTTCATCTTAGGAATTAAACGACATTGATGTTCAACTACTGGATTTACATATAGTAGGATAAATCCCTTTCAAATCATCAAGAGCACATCCAATAGCTCCACGGTGTTTCTTCAATATTTCCAATATCCTTTCCAATAACAGGATATGTCTTCTTATAATCAATATAAGCATATTTAAGATCATCGGGAAAAGATTTTAAATAAAAAATAGGATCCTCCTTGGGTGGTAATGTGGTAGCCAAGTCTTCCACGGGTAAATTGTGTTTCAGTATCACTGGTTGACGAAGAAGAATATCGTCAATCTTATTTCTTTCTTCCGTAAAGACCTCACTTTCATGGTCCTCCATGTATTGCTGCAAAGCATTGTTAGGAGCAAGAGCAATAGAGGCAAGCTGTTTAACTCTAAAATCCTCATTAGGCAACTCAGATTCATAAGGAGCTCTGATAAATTCGGAAAAATTAAACTCATAATATTTTCCATCAAATTTAGTCAATATATTCTCCTTCTTACAATCTATAATGGCACCACAAGTGTTCAAGAAAGGTCTACCAAAAATGATAGGACAAGTTTTACTAGCAGCTATACCTAGTACTAGAAAATCAACACGGTATTTAGTTGTACCACATAAAACTTCCACATCTCTAACAATACCAATTGGAAAGATAGTTTCTCTATTACAAGCTGAATAGCCACATCAACATCCTCAAGTTCACAAGAAACAATTTCATGCATAATTTCTTTATAAATCTCATAAGGAATAACACTTGAACTTGCACCAATATCACACAAACTATAGTAGCAATGATCACCTATCCTAACAGAAAGCACATGAACACTAGTTTTCTTAGACCTACTAGGATGTGAAACAATATTACAGAAGACAATGTGTCCATCCTCTACATTTTCAGAGATAAGATCTTTATCATTGCTATTGTAGGTTCAACAGTTATTTGTTCATCGAGTTCTATAGGTTTCTTTATACTTTTTTTAATCACACTAGCTATAATAGAATGTTCCTTTACCTTGTCAGGGAAAAGCATTTTCTCAATATAAGGTTCAGGCACAGCAGGATTAACAACATGCACTTCTATATTTCTAGCAGGAACAATATCTTTATAAGGTGCATGGTACTTTCCCAACGCCTTTTTCAGAATATCAAGATAGGAGGCAAAGGCCTTAAAACTATTTGCAAAGATTTCAGAGTCAAGACCACAAACATCACTAACATTATAGAAATCATCAGTTCCCATAGAAGATTTAATGCATTCATAATCGTAATTTATACCTAACTTTCTACCTTTGTCGTTATCCCTTCCTTCAGTATTTTATTGAATATGGCTAGAAGATCCCATTTAGCTTATTCCTTCATTCGTGTGAATGATCCAGAACAAGAAGCATCCAATAAATCCTTATCATGAAGAGAAAGCCTTGCAGAAAAATTATTGATAACAATATTACTGGGAGTTCATGTACAGGATATTTGAGCATTAATAACTTCAATCTCCCCCAAGCTTGAGAAATACTCTCTCCATCACGAGGCCAGAAATTATATATTTGATTCTGATCTTTATGAATCTCACTGGGAGGATAAAATTTAGAATAAAAGAGAGGTACAATTTCCTTCCATCCAATGGATTGACCATTCTACGGCATTTTAAACCATTATGCAGCTCTACCCTTCAGTGAGAAAGAGAATAATTTCCTCTTAACCTGGTCCATTGTAATACCTCTACACCTGAATAACTCGCATAATTCATGTATAAAGAGTAAATGGTCACCATGATGGACAATTCCTTCTCCAAAATAGCAATTATCCATAACATGTTCAACAATTTTCATAGGTATTTTAAAACGATCAACTGAGCAGACAACGGGTCATCTACTACATTACCAGTAGTATGTAACATCCCTGATTTTTTGGAAAAGTTCAAAAATCACTAAAATTTGAAACTTTTGTTATCCTGTTATGTAAGGCACCAAAAACCAAATGATAAGCAAGAAGTAAAAGGTAACAATAATTATACCAATGAATTGGGAATTAGAATCCAACGATGCCTATGATTTCTTTAAAAAAAAAACCTAAACTTTATTTATTAATCTTTTCTCTTTTCAAAGTTATATTTTTAGCAAACCCTATGTATATAAAATGTTTTCTTAAAGTACTCCCTCCAATCCCTAATAAGTGATGCGAGCAACATAAAATTTTGTACGTTTCAAAACTCCTCCCTCCGACACTTTTTTCGGATCGGAGGGAGTATTTTTATTTATAAAACAAGTTAAGGGACTTTAAGAAAACAGCACCTTCAAAGGTGTATACCTCTTAATTTTTAGTTGACTTACTTTCAATTAATTTATCTTTCTAAATTAGAAATAACATTAAGTTTCCACTAGTGTTACATTCATATTTTGAAAATATAAAAATTCAAATGGGTTTGAAACACACAAAAATGGTTCTATTTGAAAGACAATGTTTTTAAAAGAATTTAGAAATTGGTTTGAGATTATTTGAACCTTTTATGCAAAAGTTATTAAAAGAAAAATAACAGAACAAAAGAAAAAAAAACGAGCCAGCCCAGGAACCCAGCAACCCACCCCCATACCTGCCGCAGCGCGCAGCGCACAGCAGCCCAACAACGGCCCGCCTGGCCTTCTCTCCTTTCTCTCTCTGCCCAGTGGTCCCCACCTGACGTCAGCCTCACGTCTCTCCTTCTTCCCCCACCTCCAACCATACGCATGCCACGATCGGGCCGAAAACGGCGCCCACGATTCCCCCGCCCCCACGGCCTCCTTGTCTCCAAAAAAAACCCTCCATGCGTACCGCAGCCTCCCTTCTCTCTTTTCCCTCCCTCGGCCCTCGAAACCGTGCCCCCACGGAGCTGAATTTGCTCGCCGGAGCCGCCATCCTTTGCCGCCGCGATCTGCAATTCCGGCGAAGGTAGGAAGCGAGCGCCGCAACTTTCTGATCCCTTGGATTCCCCTCGACCGTGCGCACACTGTGATGTGCTTGTTTGATTTTCTTTGGCAACAGTGGCAGGAGCTCGATCTCGACCCGTGGCTCACCGGAGTAACACGGCCTCTGTCCTCGCCGCCGTCGCCAGAGCGTGGGCCAAGTTCTCCCGCGGACACCATCCTCTCTGCCTCAAAAATCCACACCTCCCTGTGGTGCCCATTGAGCTCGAGGACCCCCGGAGCGTCGTCGTCATCGAATTCCGGCGTGCTACGCCGCCACGGTGCCATATTCCGGCGAAAGCCTCCACCGGTGAGTGCCCACTCTCTCCTCTTCCGTTGAATCTAAAACGGAAGGCCCAGATTAGAGTATATAAACGAAGGGTTATGCACCAGTTGAATCTAGATCCAACGTCCTGGATCAATCCACTTAACCCAGTCAGCACTGCCCCGTCAGCACGCCACATGTACGCCCAGTCAGCGGAGCCAGCCAATCACAGCCGGCCACGTATTCCGGCTGTTTTCCTGTTTTATTTCCGAATAGAATTTAATTAGCAGTTTTATAGAAAAGTCCCTGCAACTTGCAACCATCATAACTTTTGATCCACTTAACCAAATTTAGCAAACTTGGCTTTTTTGAAATACCCTGAACATCTAGAAACTTTTAGCACTGTCCAAATTCAAATTTGACAAATTTAAATTGGTTCAAATTTAAATATGCTTGTATGATGAATTTTGGCATAATTAAAATTCTACAAATCCGAAAATTGCAAATAAAAATATTTTTGAAATCCTTAGGATGTGTACTTTCATACCCTCTGTTCCCAAAATAATAATTGAACAAATTAAAATGGAGATAAAAATTTAAATAACCATTTGAGTATTTTTGCACCTAGTTTTAATTCTGGAAAATTGTTCCATTTAGTAACCTTAGACCAGAGAGACCAGTAACAAAACCATTTATGACCAGTGAACCCAACCCATGTAATTTTTCCGTATAAACCATCCATAGTAGTAAGCCATTATATTATAACTGTTGTTTGATGAAACTCCTTTTTAGGAAAATTGTGCGGTGACCATGTTGATCAAAACCAACACCCATTTCATGTTGATCATATGGAAATTAACCTTTGGACCAGAAACCCATAGACCAAGACCTATTGTAAATTTACAAGTCATATTGTGAATTGCTTCAACCCTAGTAACCAAAGCCATGGAATGAATCATGTTGATCATGGATTTGTTTTCTAAAACCCTAAACCATATCACATCCACTTATTTTGTATATTGAGTGGAGTGGTACTCCTTGACAACCCTTAACAACCAATGGCAAACCCCATGACCTGTAAGGACCCCAGACCGGCAGTCTGAAACCCTCCGTATGCATACATTCACGATCCCAGAAAGATCAGTCGTTAACAACATACAAAGTTGGCATACAGAAATACATCATCCATTACACGAATACATAAAGGTATTACATAAAAATCACATGATCAAGTTTAACGCAACTGCCACATAGGGCAGGCAACTTATCAAACACAGCGGAAGACAATTAAAACACAACGTAGTTGAGCCCAAGTCACGTCTTAACCTACAGGCTGCTGACCCAGATACGATCCTAGTTCGCAAAGCCGTCAACTCCGTACTTATCTTCATAGATCTCCTTCGGAGGCGGCTTCTCAAAGTCTGGCAAGTAGATACCAGGGGAGAAACCATAATGAGTACATTTGAATGTACTCAGCAAGACATCCATCATGTCACTTACCAAACATGCAAATATGCTTATATGGTGGAATAGGTAGGCTATAAATAGGGTTCACTATCAATGGTGTTCATATATGATGACACCACAGTTGCAGTCAGGTTAATCTGTATCTTCGTTGAAGAAGATACTTCAGAAGAAAATAATATAATTTTCTTTCTCTTGTAGATATCACATGTACAAGAGGTTTTGTAAAGCTTTGTTAAAGAATATTTTCTCTTTGCAAAACTTCTTGGAATCAGTTTCCAGAATTCTTGCTTAGAGTAAAAAAGGTTTTCTTTGCAAAACACTTTGTTTTGTATAACGACATCTGGCTTTTCATCATCGACGATACCTCCACGGTATACGTTTTCCTTCCTTTCCGAACTTCACAAGTTCAACACTTCCTTTCAAAAACTCCTTTTCGAAAACTTCCTTTTTGAAAACATTGACACAATGCTAGCTACATGGCCATTCAACTGTCCATATCCGGGGACGCGGCTTCTTCGAAAAAGTTGTACTCTGCAGAGGTGTACACATCCACCAGATCCAGTACACCTACCGTGAACAACCACGGACTGTAACAACAGTATGTAAACATCAGGTATCTGATCATAACCATTCACTATGTTCAAGCTAGTATATGTCTATCTCTCAGTCGAGTGTCCGCATCCCCGGCACCGAGCTAATCCCCGCCAAGCCAGGAGCCCCAACTGCTGCGTCCGGAGGGAAAATTAATCCCACACTTTATATGCCTCAACATTGGGAGTTTTGCCGACATTCGGTTCGAGGGTACGACGCCCCTTATAGCGAGTGAGATAGCACACACTAATAAGAACAAACTTCAAGTTAAGCCCCGTGCCCATGTTGGGGTAGGGTGGCAGTACGGTAAAGGTTGTCCGGCGAAGACTAGGTTATGTGTCATTTTTGAAAACACCACTTTCTCAAAAATGACCACTTCCACATTCCTCCGGAGAACAAGGATCCGCCTTTTCTCCGGGTTTTTCCGTAAAGCCTTTGTTTTGTAGAATCACAATTTTAGGGTGTCCACTTAGGGAATAGTATATTTGATGGTAATAAATACCATATGGTGGCTTATGGTCTTGGTATTACCAAGTTTAACTACTGGCATAATAGTAACCTATATAATAGTATATTAATATAACCACATCAAAAGTAGTTTTGATAATCAAGTTTTGGTTAAAACTTCAGAGGTAAAACATGCATGATAGATAATGATAAGTATTGTATCAGCAAGCATCAGGATGGCTTGCCTGGTAACTCCTTGTGTCCCTGGTGTTGGAGTGACTGGAACTTGGAACAGAGCTTCACGACACTCCCTTCCTCTTCGTTTTCTAACGTCGTAAAAAGAATAAAGGACACACATTCAGAACCAATCAAGGCAAGCAACCATACATAACAATACATACAGCAAGGAAACTAATAATAACCAATCTCACAATTATTAATTTAGGCAAACAATCAAACAAACACACTTGGCAGATATGCCATTTAATAAGACAACTCAAGGTTTGAGGAACATATCTCACAACCTCAATATCATGGATTCAGTGGGTGTGCCACTCTCATACCAAGATATTAATAAACCCAAAATACACTTAGTTTCACATGAGTGAGGCTACTAAGAGTATACAAAACATGCACAATAATAATCATGGCAATGGGTCTATCAACCAAACCACAAAAAGAAAAAGGTAGCTATCCTACTAAGTCTAAATTCACACCAAGAATAAATAAGACACATGATTTTCAAAAGTTACTTTTACAAATCAGTGAGCCTACACTAGTGCAGCAAGGCAATAGACTCATCACAAAACACACAATTCTCATAGTGAGAACAATAGAAGCAATGAATAAAAAGGAGGAATCCTATAGACATGCTTCTACTAAGGGTTTGCTATGCAAGCAAGAATAATAAGTAAAGTACTAAAATGCAAACAAGGAACCATGTTATCATAATGGGAAATGAAAACATGTCCTCATGCAAGGATACACAAATATTTATCAAACACAAGTTGGCAGGAAAAATAATTCAATACAAAAATGCTAGGGAACTAGTACTACTCAAACATGAGGAATCAATGGATGATTTCAATCAAGTAATTGAAATACAACCAGAGGGTCCATGTCATAAAAACAGGAGTGAAAAACATCTATACTTGCTATAACAAAAATATCCCATTTAACAAAACAATGCATCAATTTGCAGGGCAACTCCTACATACTAGTGGTAATAAAAGGGGCATTACTAGAGGAATCAAACCACACTCCAAGAATGGGTTTTTTCCTAGAAAGACACACATGATTACAACCACTTACAAACAGAGGCATACACATTTTCATTTATCACTCAAAAGCTCAAGGCAAAAACACTAGGCACTCATTAATTAGAGAACCATATAAAGGAAACACATCTAGTGTGGGGGTAATAATGTTTCCACCAAAACTGCAATGACACCAGTGGGTGTTACACTAGCATATCAAAGCATTAAGAGGTCACAAGGCCTCTGGTCATATTTGCTAAAAATTAACAAAAGACTTAACTAGCATCTAGTGCAATAACCATACTAGTAGAAAATAATAGGGTGCTAAAAATAAGCAAGGTAATGCTACTCATGCTATTATTTCCACACAAGTGAAAACTTCAGGGGTCAAGTACTCATGAAAACACTATCAAAATTCTACTGTTCCTATGAACAAAACACAAAAATATGTGGCTACACAACCACAAATTTTTATGTCAAAAATTCTACACATGAGGGAATTTTTCCAACATTTGCATAGTGATGACTAAACTACTCATGCTTCTCTACCAACTCAAATGAAAGCTAGCAAAGGTGATACCAACAAAATATAAGTATCAACATGGTACTGGATCTAATCTCTCAACACAACAATCCAAGTGCTTGCACATAAATATATCACTCAAAAATTCTATGCAAGTATAAACTAGAGATAAAACATATGCTATTCTCATAAATCCTATTTATTCTCAACTCAAGTCCACACAATCTAACATGCTAAAATAGCTAAGTAACACTTAGAAAACAAGTTCACACAACTTTTACATGCTAGAAAACAATATTGCAACACAAAAATATATTCACACAATTTAATTTCCTAAAATGCCAAAATGGCAGAAACATGCAAATTAAAGATCTGTCCACCAAATTTTCTATGATGCTCTAAAAATTAAACCCAGATACGTTTGGATATCCCTAAACATATACAAGACCATCCAATTGAGTTTGCATCAAAAATCATTTTTAATAATTTTATAAAAATCACCAAAGTGCTCTCTGGTGTTTTACCAAATTGCATGCCGTTTCAAAAATACTAAGAATTTGGAAGCAAGGATAATTTCTCCTGTTAGGAAATTTCAAGGGCATTCCAATGCAATTGGATACACCTCATTCTGAGTTGTGAAATTAAAATAATGCTCATTTTGCTGTTTCTGGTACCTGTTGCCAAAACATTTTTCATTTCTAAACTGTTCATCCAAATGTAGATCTACAAGTTGTAGGTGGTTTATATTTTGTTGCTTTACCACTGTGAATTTTATCTTGGTCAAATTCATCTTTTAGGTTGCCTTTTAGGGCCAAAAGCAAACATGCAACATTCTGTGAAAAATAAAAAGGAAAAACACTTCACATGGGCTAGATCCAACAATTTGGGCCGGCCAGATCTAGTCCTACCGCGAGGGGATCTAGCCGTAGTCGCTGACCCGCAGGCCAGGCGGCCACGCGGCAGCCACGTGGGCAGATCGCGGCCCCACGGGCAGGTTCAACCTGTTCCTGCGCGGGTCAAGGCCGAGCTGGCGTCAGCACGACGTCACCGCCGGCGGGGAGGAACTCCGGCGAGCTCGTACACGGCGAATTCGTCCATTGTTTCGCGAAACCAAAACATCTACGAGCTGCCCATGACTCAGGGAATCATCTAGGGGCAGCCTCGCTTCCCGGGAACCACCAGAGGGTGGCGGCGACGGCGGCGCGCGGCGACCGAAAAGCGAGCGCGGCGCGGCGAGGTTCTAGGGGGAGAGGGAGAGGGGAAAGTGGACGGCGGGGTGCGCCTGCTCACCCTAGACGCGCGGGAGGACTCGGTGAGGACGGAGGAGGCGCGAGGCGGCGGGGATCCCTCGCCGGAGTTCGACGAGCCCGAAAAGGAAATCGGACGGCGGGCCTCCTCGCGGCGTTTCGCCTCGATTCTTCTGGCACCGAGGGCAACCACGACCAGGCGGAGAGGATGGTGCTAACGGCGACCGGCGGCGAGGTCACCTTTGGCCGAATCGACGGCGAGGCAATTAGCTAGGGTTTCGGTTGGGGATTTTCGAGCAGAGAGAGAGAGAGAGCTAGCTCGAGGGGGGAGAGGGGGCAGATAGGAGACATGAGCACATGGGGGGGTTCTTATCCTCAAGGAAACCTTCCTCTCGAAGCAATGGCGTAGGGGACTGCTGCTACAGAGGAGCTAGGAAGAAGATGACTCGGATTTCAATTTGGTCCCTGGCTATTTACAAAGAGGTCCTTTTCCTCTCTGAAAAATGCTTTTTTCACTAGGAAAACAAAGTCAAAATTTAAAATCCTTTTTCCCAAAATTCTTATTAGTTGGGATGCACAACATATGTGAAAATTGGCTCAATTGAAAAAACTTGATAGTTCAAAGTTGTTCAAATTTCAATTCTGACATAAATGGACATTGAATTTATTATACTACTTAGGATCTTCCAAAAATGATAATTTTTGGCACAAATTCCTTATTTGGTATGTTACTTGTGTGGTAGAAAATTCAAGTCATTTTGAGTTACTTCATAGAACAAACTTGTTCACATTTCTAAAAGGTGCTGTCTTGAAAACAGGGGTTTTTGGCAACTTAAATTATTCAAAAACTTGTGCCCTTTTGGTTTTCATCCTTATTTATGATATAGAGAGTGTGGTATTTATTTCATGGCATTTTGAAAAAGTTTCTAGAACAAACTTGTTCAAAATTCCAATTGTTGATGTGGAGAAAAATCATGTTTTCAGGACTTTAATGGTTTCAATTTTTGGTCTCCTCTTGTGTGTGTTCCTTATTTGATATAAGGAAGCACTGGTATCAATTTCAGATCATTGGAAGAAAGTTTCCTATAGTAACTTGTTTGAGTTTCCTGTTTCTGGAAATATTGGAAATTCAATTTAATAAGGCACTTGGCTTTTCTTTAACAATGCTTTGCCAAAATACTTATGTGACTAGAGATAGCAAGTCAATGCTCTCCAATACTTTTGTTTTTAAGCTTGCAAGGTTGGAAAAACATTTGATAAGATTTTGGTGAAGCATCTAAGAATGCCTCTTTTTCCTGATAATCTTTTAGGGAAATTTATCAAGTGTTTCCTCTTTCTTAATTTAGACCTTGGAATTATATTCAACAAGTAGTAGATTCATAAGATAAATTTGGAAAAATCTTTGATCAATATTTACTTTAGCAAATATTGTCAAGGTCATTGGAACAATATGTTGAATATTTTTAGTTTACTACTTTGCTATCTTTTTAAGTTTGCTTTCCATTTCTTAGCCATGTAAGTTTATATAATTAGTTTGTTTAGTTGCACTCAAACGAATACAACCAAAGTTTAATTGTCAAGCAATTAGAAAAAACAACTGTGTTAACAGGTATTCCAAAATTGGGATGTGACAGGTCTTCCCCCCTTAAAAAGAATCTCGTCCCCGAGATTCGCAAGCGAGGACTAAGGGAGGGCCAACAAACACAATGTTAGTGTTGGAGTGCAGGTGCTTCCCCCCTTCGAATTTTCTTGGGAGGCGGGGTACTCCCCTAAATTAGCAAACAACCAGTATCTAAAAACCAATGAATCCAATCATAAAGATACTCCAAAACACCATCTTCACACAAGATAAAACTCCTATTACATAGGCATAAAAAAAACAGGACTGCACAAATAACACACTAGTATGAAAAATCTACACCAGCATGCTATAAGAGATAATCATATCCTATAACCATAGAACATGCAACTAAATAATTCATGGCATGATAACAGAAGTAATAACTTCCTAAACATGCTTATATCCACACATATACTCATAAAATAAAAAAAAGGGTAATACTAGAGCAAAAATCACCATTTTCTAGTGGTGAACTAGTTTCACCCTAGAGAAACAAACAATGCTATCATGATGTTTAAACTTAAACAAGCAAGTCATGAATATAAGTGTACCTAATAACAGTACACCACTCCTACTCATGTTAGTAAGCACAAGCACCAGAGTAATTTTATGAATCAACCATTAAGCATGCAGAAATTTCTTCTAGCAATTTCTGTTTTCTTTAACCAATTACCAGCAAACAAGCAAGGTATAACTCACACAACCAGTAGCTATGCAATTAATGGAAAGTTATCTAAACCTTTTCAAAAATCCATACACTCAATTTAAAATTATTCACAAACAATCTACCAATCAAGAGGAATTTATTTTATTTGCGAACAATTTAATTTTAGCACACGATAGTGAAACATTTCTTAACATGATACCCCTAAGGAATATTATGCTAACAAAAGGATCACACCTAAACATACTAGTATTTACTAATAAGAAATAAACTTCTCACTTGCATAGGTGAGAACAAACAATTATATTTTCCATGGTGGAAAATAGAAATCAATCACATAGTGAAACATGCTATTTTCACACATGTGTATGGTTGGGGATTTTCATCCTCAAGCCAAAATGCAATGGGACCAGTGGGCTATTGCCTACTAATACCAAGGAAAAATAGGTACTAAGCCTCTGGTTACTCATGAAAAACTTTGCATACAAGATAAAAATATAAGGCTATTTAATCTAGTGAAACAATACTAGTGCATATTGATAGCAATGCTCACACATGCTTTACTATTAAGAGACATGCAAGCTAATGGAGGTACAAGCATCAAAATAACAGTACCTAAATGGTACTGGACTCAAAGAAAACATAGCACAAAATCTACTAAGAAAGTATACACAGATCTAGCTCTCACAATAGTTCCAAATAATAAACTAGAAGGTAACAAATGCTATTTCATTTTTATTCGAGTTTCCAATCATGCACACACTTTCTAGGGTAGATTTATTGTAAGAAAACAACATAATAACAAGTCCTAACAACTCCATATAAGTTAGGAAGCACGATTGAATAAAACACAAATTCATTTCAATCAAGGGCACACAAAGAAACAAAAACAGGAAAACTGATGTTTCCTAGATCTATCATAACCATTCCATCGTTCACTTAATTTGTAAACCCCGAATCTCATAGTACCTACCACGTCTATTAAGATTTGGTTTCCAAAGTAGATACACCCGATATCCTAATGACTAGTAAACGAATAGGTCATCATCTTATTTTCTGGTGACTACTCCTTTTTACCAACTAAATTAAAAGGTGTCCTAAGTCACTTAATTTCTTGGTTTAGAAAGAGTTGTCAGTAGTTCACATGCTTTGGTTAGGTGTCAACCTAAGATTAGGCAAAGCATGTTAGTCTTGTTAGCTTTCTATTTAACCATGTTTGTCCGACAAGATACGACTAGCGTCATCGTACGTCGAATATTGAATTGTGCTCTTTTGATTGGCTTCTGAGGGGGTTTGCGCATCATGGCATGTAAAGACTTCTTTTGCACCTTTCTCCAGAGGAGGGAGGTATATAACTTTTAAAATGCAATGTTTAGCCAACAGGGTAAAAAGAGTCTTTTGCAAACAGACAAAACACAGAGGTTTTGGTCAGTAGTGGTTGGTGCATTCACGCCTTTTCTTCTTTGAGGGTTGTCGTTGTTGCAGCTTTATCTGTTGGAGTGCAGCATTGGTAGAAACGCTATCAGCTCATGTGGCTTGATGGTCCTCTATTATTAGACCCAACGGCACTTTCATTGATTGTGGGGGAGATGGTGGTGGTTCACGACGGTGGCATTTCGAAGCGAAAACAAGTATAAGTATAAGCAACAAATTCTTGTTTTTGAATACTATACAAACATTTTTGCTTGCAAAAACCTAACAAGAGGTGATTCAAAAACAAGAGCGGGGCAAGCACAAATCTGCAAATTTTGAGCACCCCACAAACATATAGAAGCCTAGATGAACCAAATTCTACACCACACAATAGCACAAAGTCCTACGGACACACATAAGCAAGCCATAACACACAAGCAAGGCTCCATTGGAGCTACGTCGGGGGAGGCGACTCATGGGGTCATCGCTAAATTACTCCAAACTAGACTGATCCAAAATCCTAGAAGTGGATGAAGAACTATATCTACTTCTGACCATCATCACTTTAGAGCTAGGCAATTATTTTGGTCTTCTCGGGACATCGGCAATTATACAAGTTTTTGGATGGAAACAAGATAATAGAAGTAAAGTTTTGATAAAACTTTTAACCGAGAGAGGTAAGACTATGCAACAATCTGTTTTTGAAACCCCAACTATTTTTCTGAACAGAAAACTTCAAAGACGAGAGATGTTTCAAAAACAGAGCGGAGCAGTTGCAAACAAGTAAGAAATAAACTCTTAACCGAGAGAGATATGCCTTTAGAATCTTTTGAAAAGATCAGAAGGAGGGAAATATACTAAAATTCCCTTAGATAAAAATAATTTAGATTGTAAATAGGTTTTTACTCAAAAATACTTTCCTTTCCTATCTGACGTCCATGCTAACTAAGGTCTCCTAAGGTCAGGATGGCTCTGGTACCAACTCTGTAAGGACCCCAGACCGGCAATCTGAAACCCTCCGTATGCATACATTCACGATCCCAGAAAGATCAGTAGTGAACAACATACAAAGTTGGCATACAGAAATACATCATCCATTACACGAATACATAAAGGTATTACATAAAGATCACATGATCAAGTTTAACGCAACTGCCACATAGGGCAGGCAACTTATCAAACACAGCGGAAGACAATTAAAACACAACGTAGTTGAGCCCAAGTCACGCCTTAACCTACAGGCTGCTGACCCGGAGACGATCCTAGTTCGCAAAGCCGTCAACTCCGTACTTCTCTTCATAGATCTCCTTCGGAGGCGCCTTCTCAAAGTCTGGCAAGTAGATACCAGGGGCGAAACCATAATGAGTACATTTGAATGTACTCAGCAAGACATCCATCATGTCACTTACCAAACATGCAAATATGCTTATATGGTGGAATAGGTAGGCTATAAATAGGGTTCACTATCAATGGTGGTCATATATGATGACACCATAGTTGCAGTCAGGTTAATCTGTATCTTCGTTGAAGAAGATACTTCAGAAGAAAATAATATAATTTTATTTCTCTTGTAGATATCACATGTACAAGAGGTTTTGTAAAGCTTTGTTAAAGAATATTTTCTCTTTGCAAAACTTCTTGGAATCAGTTTCCAGAATTCTTGCTTAGAGTAAAAAAGGTTTTCTTTGCAAAAAACTTTGTTTTGTATAACGACATCTGGCTTTTCATCATCGACGATACCTCCACGGTATACGTTTTCCTTCCTTTCCGAACTTCACAAGTTCAACACTTCCTTTCAAAAACTCCTTTTAGAAAACTTCCTTTTTGAAAACATTGACACAATGCTAGCTACATGGCCATTCAACTGTCCATATCCGAGGACGCGGCTTCTTCGAAAAAGTTGTACTCTGCAGAGGTGTACACATCCACCAGATCCAGTACACCTACCGTGAACAACCACGGACTGTAACAACAGTATGTAAACATCAGGTATCTGATCATAACCATTCACTATGTTCAAGCTAGTATATGTCTATCTCTCAGTCGAGTGTCCTCATCCCCGGCACCGAGCTAATCCCCGCCAAGCCAGGAGCCCCAACTGCTGCGTCCGGAGGGAAAATTAATCCCACACTTTATATGCCTCAACATTGGGAGTTATGCCGACATTCGGTTCGAGGGTACGACGCCCCTTATAGCGAGTGAGATAGCACACACTAATAAGAACAAACTTCAAGTTAAGCCCCGTGCCCATGTTGGGGTAGGGTGGCACTGTGGCAGTACGGTAAAGGTTGTCCGGCGAAGACTAGGTTATGTGTCATTTTTGAAAACACCACTTTCTCAAAAATGACCACTTCCACATTCCTCCGGAGAACAAGGATCCGCCTTTTCTCCGGGTTTTTCCGTAAAGCCTTTGTTTTGTAGAATCACAATTTTAGGGTGTCCACTTAGGGACTAGTATATTTGATGGTAATAAATACCATATGGTGGCTTATGGTCTTGGTATTACCAAGTTTAACTACTGGCATAATAGTAACCTATATAATAGTATATTAATAATAACCACATCAAAAGTAGTTTTGATAATCAAGTTTTGGTAAAACTTCAGAGGTAAAACATGCATGATAGATAATGATAAGTATTGTATCAGCAAGCATCAGGATGGCTTGCCTGGTAACTCCTTGTGTCCCTGGTGTTGGAGTGACTGGAACTTGGAACAGAGCTTCACGACACTCCCTTCCTCTTCGTTTTCTAACGTCGTAAAAAGAATAAAGGACACACATTCAAAACCAATCAAGGAAAGCAACCATACATAACAATACATACAGCAAGGAAACTAATAATAACCAATCTCACAATTATTAATTTAGGCAAACAATCAAACAAACACACTTGGCAGATATGCCATTTAATAAGACAACTCAAGGTTTGAGGAACATATCTCACAACCTCAATATCATGGATTCAGTGGGTGTGTCACTCTCATACCAAGATATTAATAAACCCAAAATACACTTAGTTTCACATGAGTGAGGCTACTAAGAGTATACAAAACATGCACAATAATAATCATGGCAATGGGTCTATCAACCAAACCACAAAAAGAAAAAGGTAGCTATCCTACTAAGTCTAAATTCACACCAAGAATAAATAAGACACATGATTTGCAAAAGTTACTTTTACAAATCAGTGAGCCTACACTAGTGCAGCAAGGCAATAGACTCATCACAAAACACACAATTCTCATAGTGAGAACAATAGAAGCAATGAATAAAAAGGAGGAATCCTATAGATATGCTTCTACTAAGGATTTGCTATGCAAGCAAGAATAATAAGTAAAGTACTAAAATTAAAACAAGGAACCATGTTATCATAATGGGAAATGAAAACATGTCCTCATGCAAGGATACACAAATATCTACCAAACACAAGTTGGCAGGAAAAATAATTCAATACAAAAATGCTAGGGAACTAGTACTACTAAAACATGAGGAATTAATGGATGATTTCAATCAAGTAATTGAAATAAAACCAGAGGGTCCATGTCATAAAAACAGGAGTGAAAAACATCTATACTTGCTATAACAAAAATATCCCATTTAACAAAACAACGCATCAATTTGCAGGGCAACTCCTACATACTAGTGGTAATAAAAGGGGCATTAGTAGAGGAATCAAACCACACTCCAAGAATGGGTTTTTTCCTAGCAAGACACACATGATTACAACCACTTACAAACAGAGGCATACACATTTTCATTTAGCACTCAAAATCTCAAGGCAAAAATACTAGGCACTCATTAATTAGAGAACCATATAAAGGAAACACATCTAGTGTGGGGGAAATAATGTTTCCACCAAAAATGCAATGACACCAGTGGGTGTTACACTAGCATATCAAAGCATTAAGAGGTCACAAGGCCTCTGGTCATATTTGCTAAAAATTAACAAAAGACTTAACTAGCATCTAGTGCAATAACCATACTAGTAGAAAATAATAGGGTGCTAAAAATAAGCAAGGTAATGCTACTCATGCTATTATTTCCACACAAGTGAAAACTTCAGGGGTCAAGTACTCATGAAAACACTATCAAAATGCTACTGGTCCTATGAACAAAACACAAAAATATGTGGCTACACAACCACAAATTTTTATGTCAAAAATTCTACACATGAGGGAATTTTTCCAACATTTGCATAGTGATGACTAAACTACTCATGCTTCTCTACCAACTCAACTGAAAGCTAGCAAAGGTGATACCAACAAAATATAAGTATCAACATGGTACTGGATCTAATCTCTCAACACAACAATCCAAGTGCTTGCACATAAATATATCACTCAAAAATTCTATGCAAGTATAAACTAGAGATAAAACATATGCTATTCTCATAAATCCTATTTCTTCTCAACTCAAGTCCACACAATCTAACATGCTAAAATAGCTAAGTAACACTTAGAAAACAAGTTCACACAACTTTTACATGCTAGAAAACAATATTGCAACACAAAAATATATTCACACAATTTAATTTCCTAAAATGCCAAAATGGCAGAAACATGCAAATTAAAGATCTGTCCACCAAATTTTCTATGATGCTCTAAAAATTAAACCCAGATAGGTTTGGATAGCCCTAAACATATACAAGACCATCCAATTGAGTTTGCATCAAAAATCATTTTTAATGATTTTATAAAAATCACCAAAGTGCTCTCTGGTGTTTTACAAAATTGCATGCCATTTCAAAAATACTAAGAGTTTGGAAGCAAGGTTAATTGCTCCTGTTAGGAAATTTCAAGGGCTTTCCAATGCAATTGGATACACCTCATTCTGAGTTGTCAAATCGAAATTGTGCTCCTTTTTCTGTTTCTGGTACCTGTTGCCAAAACATTTTTCACTTCTAAAATATTCATCCAAATGTAGATCTACAAGTTGGAGGTGGTTTAGAGTTTGTTGCTTTACCACTGTGAATTTTAGCTTGGTCAAATTCATCTTTTAGGTTGCCTTTTAGGGCCAAAAGCAAACATGCAACATTCTGTGAAAAATAAAAAGGAAAAACACTTCACATGGGCTAGATCCAACAATTTGGGCCGGCCAGATCTAGTCCTACCGCGAGGGGATGTAGCCGTAGTCGCTGACCCGCGGGCCAGGCGGCCACGCGGCAGCCACGCGGGCAGATCGCGGCCCCACGGGCAGGTTCAACTTGTTCCTGCGCGGGTCAAGGCCGAGCTGGCGTCAGCACGACGTCACCGCCGGCGGGGAGGAACTCCGGCGAGCTCGTACACGGCGAATTCGTCCATCGTTTCGCGAAACCAAAACATCTACGAGTTTCCCACGACTCAGGGAATCATCTAGGGGCAGCCTCGCTTCCCGGGAACCACCGGAGGGCGGCGGCGACGGCGGCGCGCGGCGACCGGAAAGCGAGCGCGGCGCGGCAAGGTTCTAGGGGGAGAGGGAGAGGGGAAAGTGGACGGCGGGGTGCGCCTGCTCACCCTAGACGCGCGGGAGGACTCGGTGAGGACGGAGGAGGCGCGAGGCGTCGGGGATCCCTCGCCGGAGATCGCCGAGCCCGAAAAGGAAATCGGACGGCGCGGCCTCCTCGCGGCGTTTCGCCTCGATTCTTCTGGCACCAAGGGCAACCACGACCAGGCGGATAGGATGGTGCTAACGGCGACCGGCGGCGAGGTCACCTTTGGCCGAATCGACGGCGAGGCAATTAGCTAGGGTTTCGGTTGGGGATTTTCGAGCAGAGAGAGAGAGAGCTAGCTCGAGGGGGGAGAGGGGGCAGATAGGAGACATGAGCACATGGGGGGTTCTTATCCTCAAGGAAACCTTCCTCTCGAAGCAATGGCGTAGGGGACTGCTGCTACAGAGGAGCTAGGAAGAAGATGACTCGGATTTCAATTTGGTCCCTGGCTATTTACAAAGAGGTCCTTTTCCTCTCTGAAAAATGCTGTTTTCACTTGGAAAACAAAGTCCAAATTTAAAATCCTTTTTGCCCAAAATTCTTATTAGTTGGGATGGACAACATATGTGAAAATTGGCTCAATTGGAAAAACTTGATAGTTCAAAGTTGTTCAAATTTCAATTCTGACATAAATGGACATTGAATTTATTAGACTACTTAGGAGCTTCCAAAAATAATAATTTTTGGCACACATTCCTTATTTGGTATGTTCCTTCTGTGGTAGAAAATTCAAGTCATTTTGAGTTACTTCATAGAACAAACTTGTTCAAATTTCTAAAAGGTGTTGTCTTGAAAACAGGGGTTTTTGGCAACTTAAATTATTCAAAAACTTGTGCCCTTTTGGTTTTCATCCTTACTTATGATATAGAGAGTGTGGTATTTATTTCATGGTATTTTGAAAAAGTTTGTAGAACAAACTTGTTCAAAATTCCAATTGTTGCTGTGGAGAAAAATCATGTTTTCAGGACTTTAATGGATTCAATTTTTGGTCTCCTCTTGTGTGTGTTCCTTATTTGATATAAGGAAGCACTGGTACAATTTCAGATCATTTGAAGAAAGTTTCCTATATTAACTTGTTTGAGTTTCCTGTTTCTGGAAATATTGGAAATTCAATTTAATAAGGCACTTGGCTTTTCTTTAACAATGCTTTGCCAAAATATTTATGTGACTAGAGATAGCAAGTCAATGCTCACCAATACTTTTGTTTTTAAGCTTGCAAGGTTGGAAAAACATTTGATAAGATTTTGGTGAAGCATCTAAGAATGCCTCTTTTTCCTGATAATCTTTTAGGGAAATTTATCAAGTGTTTCCTCTTTCTTAATTTAGACCTTGGAATTATATTCAACAAGTAGTAGATTCATAAGATAGATTTGTAAAACTCTTTGATCAATATTTACTTTAGAAAATATTGTCAAGGTCATTGGAACAATATGTTGAATATTTTTAGTTTACTGCTTTGCTATCTTTTTAAGTTTGCTTTCCATTTCTTAGCCATGTAAGTTTATATAATTAGTTTGTTTAGTTGCACTCAAACGAATACAACCAAAGTTTAATTGTCAAGCAATTAGCAAAAACAACTGTGTTAACAGGTATTCCAAAATTGGGATGTGACATGACCAAACACTCAGTTCTTTTTGCATATTGAATTATGTGTCAAAACCTTGTCCATGTTAACACAAATCAAGTTGAATAACTTGTTATGCTCCTGTATTGTTTATTTTGTTGTATTTGTTTGCCTGTGGTGAATTGCTTGTTTATTGTCATTTATTTGTATTGTTTAGATTGTACGGAGAGCAACGTTCTATTTGTAAAGAGAGTGCCTCTATGCCAACTTCCACAAGGCAAGTGATGCTCATGTCCTACTTTTGTTTTCAAATGCATTAGTGTTTTCAGTAGTGTGCATGATAGGTGATATTATTATTTTCCAAGTATATGCTATGCTCAGAACACCTAGTAGTGTGTAGCCAACCTGAAACCCCTACTAGGTACTAGTTTAGGTATACTAGAACAATATCACAATTGCTGCTGCTATTTATTGGGTTGTGATACTTTGAAAATCGAAATTTAACAACCCAATGAAACACCTGGGTGGATTGGTAATTGCTTGGATTATGTTGAGTGGCTACTCAGGGCCATGTCCATGGTGGTTGTCACCTGGGTCACTCCCAGGGCCATGGATGTGGTGGTTGTCACCTGAGGGTACACTTGTGGATTGCCACCCAGGACTAAAGAGATCTGTAGGTCTTCCATGTATAGTTAGCTTCCAGTGCAGCCCTGAGGTAATATGGGCTCTGCCAAGATTAAGTAAGTTGTGGGGGTTCATCCTGTTGTATGACATGGGGTGGTAGAATTTTAGGAGCGTCGAGTCATGCTGGTATGGTTGAATCCCTCTTCCCAGAGATCTTGTCTCATTCTTCTCTCGGGGAAAAAGAATCTCAAGGTGAAAGTGCACAACCTCTGCAGAGTTAAAAAAACTAAGATCTTAGCCGTGTCCCCGGTTATGGGCCAGTTGAGAAAACTAGACATAGTTGGTGCCGAAGGATCTCCTCATCTTTTCTGAATGAATTAAAACATGGTAGGAACCTTTTCCTAGAGCACATGGTGTGTCTACCCCTTTGTGCTACCTTTTCAAACTCATGATGTGTCTACCCATGATTATTTCCAAACTTCATGGTGTGTCTACCCATGATGACTTTATCAAACTTCATGGTGTGTCTACCCATGATGCCTTTACCAAAATACATGGTGTGTCTACCCATGTTGGTTTTCAAAGATTTTTCAATGATTTATCAAATATAGGACAAAACTGGCTTTATGCAAATAGCCCAGACTCCACCAGCCAAATATCATGTAGCTAGTTATTCCTCAAAACTGCCACCATACAAGTGTCACTTGCTAGTACATTGTTTGTACTGACTTCCTCCCCCGTGGGGGCTGCATATTCCAACGTGGAGATAAATCTGAAGATGAGTGAGGATTTCGTTTAGGATCTCGAGTCTATCGCCAACATGTTCTGCCTGTGGCACATGAAGATGAAGAAGGCTCATTGATGATTTGTTTCTGCTGTGTTTGCTTTGAAACCTTGTTATTGGGCTAGTCCATTATGACTATGCCAATTGTAAGGCTATTTATTTCTTATCCACTGGATCAACGATCTAGAATGATGCTATTGCAATGAATATTTCATTTTGTCATGTGTATGCTATCAGAGATCCCGGGAATAGCAGGTTACATAGGTGTTCTATCTTTATTAAAAGGTAGGGCGCTACATAGTAGTATTACTCTTAAATAGAGAACCAAAAGGATACTCTATAATAAAATAAAGTGGTAGACAGAAATAAAAACAACACTTATAGTAAAAGTTTCTCTTCCCAATTCCACTTACCAATAGCGCTTCACTCCCCGGCAACGGCGCCAGAAAATAGTCTTGATGACCCACTAGTATATGAAGTGTATCATAGTACTTTCGATAAATAAGAGTGTCGAACCCAACGAGGAGAAGAAGGTGTTGACAAGCGGGTTGGATAGAGAATTCACTTTAACCACTAGCAAACAGGTTTTTGGTGGTTTTTGATATAGAACATAAATAAAGTGCGAGTAAATAAAAGGCAGTAAATATTATTGCAGCGAGTGGCCCAATCCTTTTTAGAGCAAAGGACAAGCCGGTTGGTCTACTTATGATTACCAAACGTTCTCTAGGACACATGGGAACTTCGTCAAGCGCTTTCGTTTCATACAGTTGATTAATATTTATTGTTCTGATAGGTGTTGTGTGGGTGAACCTATGCTAATTCACCTCCCTTGCAAGCATCCGCAACTACAAAAAATAAATTAAGATAAATCTAACCACGGCCTTAAACTCTGGGATCCTACACTCCCTCGTGCATCGGTTTCCTAATGGGGGTTAAGGTTTCTGTCACTCCGGCAGCCCTATAATTATTAGCCAAATACACAATACATCCCTCTAGGCCCATAAAAGTGCATTGTCATGTAGTCGACGTTCACATGACACCACTAGAAGAATAACACCACAACTTAAATATCAAACCATTAGATATTACTTCACCATAATTCCACTACTAACATCTTGACTTCTCCCATGTCCTCAAGAACTAAACGAATTACTCACAAGACATCATGTGGATCATAATCAGAGGTGATATAATGATGAATAACAATCTGGTCATAAAGAGCAAACACCTATAAATCTCATAAGCATTAACTACTAACAAGTAATCCATACCGGGAGAGAGATCTAGTGGAAAACAACAATATATAAGCCTAACTGTTACAGCGGGACAGAGATGGATGGTCAGGATGATGGTGCTGGTGATGATGATGATGATGATCTTGATGATGCCCGGAGCGATGACGGTGACGATAGCGATGATTTCCCCTCTCCGGGGAGGAACTTCCCCGACAGATTTCTCCCTGTCAGAGCGCTTTTCTCTCTCTGTTGTTTTCCGTCCCGAGGAGTGATACGTCATAAACGTATCCTTAATTTATGATGTTCCATGTTGTTTTCTTATTGTTTCCCACATGTTTGCTATGCACTTTATTTCATTTTTATCGATTTTCTGGACTAACCTATTGACAAGATGCCACAGAGCCAGTTCCCTATTTTCTGTTGTTTTTAGTTTCAGAAAAGTTGTTCTGGAAATATTCTCGGATTTTGAAAGTTTGAAGCCAGGAAGTCTTGGAATTTCCGAAGGTTCCATGGAGTCCCGAAGAGACGGAGGGGGCCCTCAGGGGGGCCACACCATAGGATGGCGCCCCCCTTGGCCACTGATACGTCGAATACGTATCTCCTTTTCCGAACACTTTTCTTATTGTTTTCCTCTAAAATTGTGTGTTTTGAATACAACTAACACAGACTAACGTTGTTTTCACCAGAATTACTTTGGTGTCTTGTTTTTGTGCAGAAAAATCAACTTTCGGGAAATTGCCCAGAAAAGACCCCATTGGTGTTTTCACCCCGGAAGACCCCGGGAGCCAGAAGGGGGCCAGGAGATGAGCCACAGGGTGACCACACCCCCCCTGGCGCGGGTCCCCCCTAGGCCGCGCCAGCATAGGGTGTGGGCCCCCAGAGCCCTCCTCGGACTCCCCTTTCGACTACAAGTAGCCTTCAACCCTAAAACCCCAGGGGGTTCGTCATATTCCACAAAAACACAACAGAGCGTCGCCGTCATCCCAAACCTCGATTCGAGGATCAGAAGTTCCTGTTCTAGCACCCTGTCGGGACGGGGAAGTGGAGGAGATCATCGCCATCGTCATCACCAACGCCTCTCCATCGACCATCCATGTTCCCCCATCCATATGTGAGTAATTCTTCGTTGTAGGCTGAAGGGGATGGTAGGGATAGGATGAGATCGTTCATGTAATAATGATGTGATTGTTAGGGCATAGTGCCAGTATCCTCTATTAGTGCTATTGACATTGTTGCAACTTGTTATGCTTAATGCTTGCCACGTTGGGCCCGAGTGCCATGATCTCAAATCTGAACATGTTATTGAATCACAATGATAATTATTGTTTCTTCATCATACCTGCAAGTTGTTTACACACATTGTTGTCCGGAACCCGAGGCCCCGAAGTGACAGAAATTGGGACTACCGGAGGGGATGGCTGCGATGTGAGGATCACATGTGTTCACTTAGTGTTAATGCTTTGCTCCGGTGTTCTATTAAAAGGAACACCTTAATTACCAGTAGTTCCCTTGAGGCCCTGCTGAAAACGGGCTGGTAGGACAGAAGATGTTGTGGAAGTTCTCATTGCGAGAACGTACGACTATTTATGGAACACATGCCTATGGTTACTTAGTGCTTGGTTGCTTTATCTTATTTATATGCAATGCCCATGACTTGATCATTATTTGAACTATCTTATCCATGCAACGCCCGTTCATCCATCCCTATGCCTACAGTATTTAATTCTGTTGTTTACTTCAAACATTACTGTTGCTGCTATTTTCATTCCACTTCTGCTATTATTTCACTACTGCTGCTACTATAAAATTGTTACTACTGATAAACAACTGCGAACAAAAGTACTTTCAGGTGCAGGTGAATTGACAACTCACTTGTTAAGGCTCACAAATATTTTTTGGCTCCCCTTGTGCCGAATCAATAAATTTGGGTTTTACTTCCCTCGAAGACTGTTGTGATCCCCTATACTTGTGGGTCATTAAGACTATTTTCTGGCGTCGTTTCCAGGGAGCATAGCTTTATTTGCGAGCTCACCGGAGAGTATTATTATCTACTTGCATCATTCATCATGGGTAAGACTCGTGATGGAAAGTTTCCTATGTTACCATCCACTACAAGAAGAGGTACAACTCTGAACACCTCTGTTGCTCTTGATTTACCGTCTGTTATGAGTAAGCTGCTTACACCACCACATGCTATAGATGCTACTTCTGTTGAATCTGAAAATACTTCTGATACTTTTGATGATGCCTCTACTGTGCTTGATGAGAGTGGTTCTCTCGGTCCTTTATTAGATGCTACTATTGCTAAAGCTAAAAATATTGCAAACACTGAAACTCCTGATAAAAATCATGTTACTCCTGTTGTTTCACCTGAGCTTATAGAGAATCCTAGTGATGATTTAGATGATGCCTATGTTGATCTTAATGATGATCTTATTGATGAAATATATACTATGAAGGATAATGATGATGTTATGAGACTTATTGAAAGTCGTGATGTTAAATATAAATTATCTCCTGATGCTAAGTTTGCCACTTCTCCCATTAATATTAGGGACAAGGATTATGATTTCTCTCTTGATTTATCTTATATATCTATTGTTGAGAAGGAACCTTTTTGTGGTACTGAAAATGAAAGTGCTATGAAACATATGAATGAGCTCTCCTCTTTGAGTAGTTTGTTCTCTGATGATATTGAGAAACGTAGCTACTTTGTTACTAAAATATTCCCTTTCTTATTAAAAGATGAAGCTAAAACTTGGTTTAACAATTTGTCTCCTGGATCTATTAATAGTCCTATTGGTTTGGTTAATGCTTTCTTTCAGAAATAATTTCCTACTAGTGCTCAACATGCTGCTTTACAAAATATATTTAATTTCAAGCAATTGGAAGGAAAGAAATTGCCTGTATCTTGGACAAGGTTATGTTCTTTAGTTAGGGATACACCTTGGCATAAGCTAGAAGATAATAAACTTCTTGATATATTCTATAATGGACTAACTGTTGAATATAGGACATACCTGGATAGTTGTGCTGGTTGTGTTTTCAGGCAAAGAACTCTAGAAGAAGCTGAGGAATTAATGGCTAAAATAAGCCAAAATCATGATGATTGGACTATGGTTGAGCCTGAGCCGACCCCTACTCCAGTACCTACACCAACACGAACACCCAAGAAGAGGGGAATGATTGGATTAAATGATGAAGTGATGAGAGAAGCCAAGAAATATCTTAAAGAGAGGGGTATTAAATCTGAAGATGTGAAGAATCTTCCACCTATAGAAGAATTATGTAAGGAAATACCTCACTCACCCACCATTGAGGTACACTCTCTCCAATATTTTGATAGTAGAGATATTCCCTATAACAAACCTCCTGATCAATGTTTAGATGAATTTGATAATTATGTTATCAAGCAATATAATTTTAATATGAGAGTGCAAAATCACCTAATGGAAAACTCTAGAGCTATTGATAATCTGCATAGTATTATAGAAAGAACCTCTAATGATGTTAAAATGATTGTTAAACATTTTCAAATGGTTCGAACTCAAATTGATCAACTTGCTAAAGTGCAAAAAGATTTGCTAGTTAATACTTCTAAAGAAAAACATGCTTATGAAATAAGAACTAGAAGTGGTATTGCTACACAAGATCCTTTATATCCTGAGGGACATCCTAAAAGAATTGAACAAGATTCTCAGCAAATTAATGATAATGTTATTCATACTAAGAAGAAAAGGAGGAAGAAACATAAAACTGTTGTATAATCCTCTCAACTTGCTAAAGATCCTAATAGTATATCTATCTCTAATGCTGAAACTGAAAGTGGTAATGAAAAGAATGATGCTTCTGATAAAGAAGAACCTGTAGCTGAACCTGAAAAGCAAACTAAAACTGCAAAGTATACTAAGGAATATTTCATCACTAATAACATGGTAATGAGAGAGAACCTTGGGTACAAAAACCAATGCCTTTTCCTAAAAAGAAACACAAATCTAAGGAAGAAGAACATTATAACAAGTTTTGTGAATGGATGAAACATTTGTTCTTGCAAATTCCTTTAACTGATGCTATTAAATTGCCTCCTTATGCAAAGTATATGAAATATATTGTCTCTAACAAAAGGAAGATTCCTAATGAGGAAATTTTCACTATTCTTGCTAATTACTCTTTTATTGGCAAGGTTCCTGAGAAGCTTGGAGATCCAGGTATACCTACTATTCCTTGTTCCATTAAAAATAATTATGTTAGAACTGCTTTGTGTGATTTGGGAGCTAGAGTTAGTATCATGCCTTTTACTCTCTATAAAAGACTCCTCCTAGAAAAATTGATACCAACTGATATATCTTTGCAAATGGCTGATAAGTCTACCGCTATTCCTGTGGGTATATGTGAGGATGTTCCTGTTCAAGTTGCTAATAATTGTGTGATATTAACTGACTTTGTTGTGTTGGAAATGCCTGAAGATGATAATATGTCTATTATTCTTAGAAGACCTTTTCTTAATACTGCAGGGGCTGTTATTGATTGCAATCAAGGAAAAGTTACTTTTAATGTTGATGATAAAGAGCACACTGTTAATTTTCCCAAGAAGATTGATAGGAAATATGGTCTAAATTCTATTGAAAATATTGATACCATCAATATTGGAGAATTTTATTGTCCTATTCCAAATCCACCCAAAGAATATGAAATTATTATGATTTGGACTATGTCTATCAAGGTTGAGGTAACATGAGTAGTTAGTGAGAAACAAAGTTTTGTTTCAAAGAAAATTATTTTGGTAGCAAGACTTGATCACCCGTGTTAACAAAATGATTTTAAATGAAATGGGCAATGTTTTCACTATGTTTTCACCTTCCTCATTATGTTTTCAGCATGTTTACTTCTGTTATCACATTATTACTTGAATGCAATCGTGTTTTCCACCATCCTTATGCATGTTTTCCTAACGTTTTCACTCTGATTACTGAAGTTATGCATGTTTTCACCACCCATACTTTTGTTTTCACCACTACCACCTTTGTTTTCTTTGGATATTATTCCATTAGAGTGTCATAGAAACTCTGTAGTGCTGGTTTTGATTTTTTTTTCATGTTTTCACTTTCGTTTTCCTGGTTTTTATTAATTATTAAAATTCTGTAAATACCTCAAAAATAAAGTTTCTCGAAAAATTCCAGAAAAATTATAATAAAATGAGGCAAAAAGCCACCCGGGAGACCCCAGAGGGACCCACCAGTCAGGCACACCCCAGGGTGGCGCGGCCAGCCCCCTGGTGGCGCCAGCACATGGTGTGGGCCCCCTGGCCCTCCACTTACTCTCACCACTGCCCAAGTCCTCTATCTCACCTACCAAACTTGGTGTTCCTCTAGATTTTCGATCTCCTTCTTTAGCCCATAATTTGTGCTGATTTTTTGTGTGTTTGATCTCCGGTATGTGACTCCTCCGATGATCCAAGTAGAACTTTGTTTAGTGAAGTATTTCTTGAGTATTTTTCCACAGTAGGTGACAGCTTATGTGAGTTTTCACGCTTGATTTGAGTAGAAATTATATAGTTTTGATGTATGTTTAGCTATCATATAAGTCCCTACAGTAGTTTCCACCTTATAGTTGCTTGAAATTAATTTTTATGATGATTGTTGAAAAATTTCAGACATGGAGCACAATGCTTATCAACTAAACCAGCATGAGTTGGAGGTGCATGAGGTCATGATCATGCACCGTGAAGAGAGGGTGTTCCCAAGAATCTATCCGTGTCGGGAATTTATTCAAGTTACAGGAATTCTGCAGGATTTTAACACTCTAGTGCATAATGCAGACTTGGAGCGTTTGATTGAGGATGCGCCTATCCTATATGTGAAACTAACTATGTCTGTGGTGCAGGATTTTTGTTTTAAATGGTCTCCAACTAACCCAATGGTCCACTATAGAATTTATAACAAAGCTGTGAGCCTGCCTTTTAGTGTTTTCTGTGCAGCTATTAAGGTACCCGAGTGGGGGTCTTATGAGAAAATAAGTGGGAAGCCCAAACCACTAATGGATTTATATGGAGAGATTTGCCAAGGCAGAAGCTTCACAGGGGAGAGTGGTAAAATTCGTGAAATTCAACTCCCTAGCATTCGGTACTTTGCCTACTTTATTTCTAAATGTGTATTAGCTAGGAAAACTGCCAGCAAGTTATTTGTTTATGATTTGGCGTTTATTGCTGCTGCTTTGAGGCACGATAGGTCTTATAACTTTGGCGCTTTGATTGCTTACCATATCTCACATAACCGTGAGAAGGGCGGAGTTTGTGGAGGTCTTATTGCCTCGCGCTTGCTAGCTTTGCATGGTTTGGAGCCACACCCTCTAGATTTTCAGTTTCCTATAGAGAGGCTTAATCTTGTTTCCATGGTTCAACATAAGTTTCTTTCTACCCATTCTCACTTACATAATTTATCTTTTGAATTAACTTTCTCCAAACGATCCGGGTGGAGAGTTGTTAAAAATGTTAGAGAAGTACTTTTGCCTGCACCTCTTTTGTTTGATCTTAATAACATGCAAGGATGGGAGCTTTCTGAGAGTGAGCTGCACACATACCTTGAGGATGGGGACGATGGTGATTTCGTCCACCCCTACAACGCCACGGGGATCCCATACCAGCACCCCGGTTATGACTATGCGCCAGCTGCATCATCCTCCTCTTATGCACCCGAGTACGACCACGCGAGGGATGACCCACCGCAGTGGGGATATTTCCCGCGCTTTGATTGATCTCCACTTAGGCCAAAAGCCTAAGCTTGGGGGGAGGTATACCGACATCACACCCATTTATATATCATGTTCGGTCGGTTCTTTGTATATCCATGTTTTCTTTTCTGTCATTTGTTTTAGTTTCTCTTTGTTTCTTTCGTTTGTCTTCGTTTCTCTTATTTCTCTTTGTTTTTATTTTTTTGTTCTTGTTTTCCAAAACAAAAAAAGACCAAAATTATTTTTGTTATTTCTCTTTGTTTGCTTCTTTAGTTTCTTTATTTGGTTTGCTTTCTTCTAGTTGCGGTTTAATATTCAAAAACCCAAAAATATTTTGTTTGGTTTGTTTGTTTGTTCTCTTTTGTTCTTGTTTCATTTCGAAAACCCCAATTTTTTTTGCTTTGTTTGCTTGTTCACTTTCTATTAGTGTTTGAATTGAAAAACCAAAAAATATTTGTTGTTCTTTTTTGGTTTTGTAAAGTCTTGGTTTTCATTATATATAATTCGAGCCACAAGTGAAGAGCAATAATGACGACATACGACAATTCAAGTTGTGGTGAGAGGCTGGTATGAATTATATTTGCTTTCATTTTTGTACATATATCCATCTATGTGAGCATGCTTAGTTTGTTCGTATAAGATATATGTGACTTAATGGCTGCTTAATAGTTCATTCTCTCTCATGTTTTGTTCCAATTTATTAATAGTAAATGATATGTCATATAAATATGTGTTCGCATTGTTCTATTCATAGAAGGACATGATATTGTGGTAGCGTCCTCTGACTGTTTCATTTGAATCGAATTGTCACATGCTCACGCATGCTAAGACTGAAAACAAAAGGTCAATAAGCCTCGATGATTTATTTTTCCTCAGAGTTCTAGTATCAATTTTATGCCTTAGTTAATTTTACTTTGTTGCAAACATGATTATGATAGTTGTTGCTCTCTTGATTGTCGCTTCCTGTCTAATTGCTAGCCTTCACCTGTGCTGAGTATGAGCTCTACTCGTGCATCCAGCTCCCAAAACCAAAGTTTGCCAAATGTGTCCACCATACCTACTTACATGTGGTATTTAACCGCCACTCCAAGTAAATTGCTCATGTGCTACCTTTAAAACCTGCTAAAAATTATTCCTGTTTTGTTCCCCTATTTTAGCTCATGAGGACGTAAATAGAGAATATTTATCTCACTTGTTGATTGGATTTCACACCCTGGACTAGTGGCTTCATCCGTTTATCCAAATAATAGAAGAGCTGGCAGCGGGGTGCCCAGCCCCAAATTAATACACACAAATTCTCTTCACTCTTGTAGCCCCTGATTTGTCAGTCAAAGCATAATTGTGTAAACAAAAGAGAAAGAGGGATGACCTTCTACCCAGATGCGTCCTTCACATGGGAGCCGCTCTTATGAATCTAGTTGGTTTGTGACGTACTGTATTGTCTGTTTACAATTCGTTGACATAAGCATACACCTCTCTCAAAATGTTTTCAATACCTCTGTTTAATAAAATAAAAAGCTCTAGCACATGAGTGATCCATGCTTCCCTCTGCAAAGGGCCTTTATTTTACTTTTATGTTGAGTCTCCACCATATTCTTTGAGCACTTTCTTGAGAGCACAATGGTCATTCTTAGTGTGATGTGTTTGTCCCAAAGTATGGTTGATTGTGGTATAATTTTGATGCTTCTATCTTTGATATCTTTACTTCTAGTCTTCCCTTGAACTTCAGAGGTGCCCTTGCATTTATGTTTTGCCCCACACTTAAGGGCAAGCGAGATACCACTTTATCAGATCCTATTATGAATACTTCAATCTTGCAAATACTTATGCTTCATGTTGTTTATTATTAATATGTTGTTATCTTCTCATGGTTTGCATAGCTATTAAGTAACAATATCTTGCATGTATCTTATTATGAGCATAATTAAGTATTTGATCATATAGTGAGTATGTTTACATCATATAAAACAAATGTGTTCGTAAAAGTCTTTTATCGCACTCAGTTGTCACTGAATTTCTTGAGGACAAGCAATAAGCTAAGCTTGGGGGGTTGATACGTCGAAAACGTATCTCCTTTTCCGAACACTTTTCTTATTGTTTTCCTCTAAACTTGGTTGTTTTGAATACAACTAACATGGACTAACGCTATCTTCAGCAGAATTACTTTGGTGTCTTGTTTTTGTGCAGAAAAATCAACTTTCGGGAAATTGCCTAGAAAAGACCCCATTGGTGTTTTCACCCCGGAAGACCCCGGGAGCCAGAAGGGGGCCAGGAGAAGAGCCACAAGGTCGCCACACACCCCTGGCGCGGGTCCCCCCTAGGCCGCGCCAGCATAGGGTGTGGGCCCCCCAGAGCCCCCCTCGGACTCCCCTTTCGACTACAAGTAGCCTCCAAGCCTAAAACCCGAGGGGGGTCGTCATATTCCACAGAAACACAACAGAGCGCTGCCATCATCCCGAACCTCGATTGGAGGAGATCATCGCCATCGTCATCACCAATGCCTCTCCATCGACCATCCATGTTTCCCCATCCATGTGTGAGTAATTACCCGCTGTAGGCTGAAGGGGGTGGTGGGGACTCGATGAGATCGTTCATGTAATAATGTTGTGATTGTTAGGGCATAGTGCTTAGTATCCTCTATTAGTGCTATTGACATTGTTGCAACTTGTTATGCTTAATGCTTGCCACTTTGGGCCCGAGTGCCATGATCTCGGATCTGAACATGTTATTGAATCACGATGATAATTATTGTTTCTTGATCATACCTGCAAGTTGTTTACACACATTGTTGTCTGGAACCCGAGGCCCCGAAGTGGCTGAAATTGGGACAACCGTAGGGGATGGCTGCGATGTGAGGATCACATATGTTCACGGAGTGTTAATGCTTTGCTCCGGTGTTCTATTAAAAGAAACACCTTAATTACCAGTAGTTCCCTTGAGGCCCCACTGAAAACGGGCTGGTAGGACAAAAGATATTGTGCAAGTTCTCATTGCGAGCACGTACAACTATTTATGGAACACATGCCTAGGGTTACTTAGTGCTTGGATGCTTTATCTTATTTTTCTGCAATTCCCATGACTTGATCATTATTTGAACTATCTTATCCATGCAACGCCCGTTCATCCATCCCTATGCCTACAATATTTAATTCCGTTGTTTACTTCAAACACTATTGTTGCTGTTGTTTTCATTCCACTGCTGCTATTATTTCACTACTGCTGCTACCATAAAACTGATACTACTGATAAACCACTACGAACAAAAATACTTTCAGGTGCAGGTGAATTGACAACTCACTTGTTAAGGTTCACAAATATTCTTTGGCTCCCCTTGTGTCGAATCAATAAATTTGGGTTTATTTCCCTCGAAAACTGTTGTGATCCCCTATACTTGTGGGTCATCAGCCACGCCGGGGGTGGTGTGGGGCCCCAGGCCTCCACCGCCTCTGCCCTTTCGCCTATTTAATCCCCCGAGACATAAACCCTAAGAGTATCCAACTTTTTCCTGAGAAACGCCCAAGGCCGCCGTCACCATCATCCCGAGATCGGGAGGGTTCTCGAGCTCTCCCCGGCACCCTGCCGGAGGGGGAAATCATCACCGGAGGGGTCTACACCACCATGCCCTCCTCTGAAGTGATGCGTGAGTAGTTCATCCCTGCGCTACGGGTCCATAGCAGTAGCTAGATGGTTGTCTTCTCCACTTTGCACCTCATGTTTAGATCTTGTGAGCTGCCTATCATGATCAAGATCATCTTTATGTAATACTACATGTTGTGTTTGCTGGGATCTGATGAATGTTGAATGCTATGTCTTCTGATTATCAATCTATCATGTTATCTTCATGCTTATGGTATTTATGATCTTGCATGATCTATGTTATTAGTAGATGCTCTAGCCAAGTAGATGCTAGTAACCCCAAGAGGGAGTATTTATGCTCGATAGTGGGTTCATGCCTCCTTTTCATCTCTGCTCGAGTGACAGAAATGTGACAGATGGAGGATGCGCTGTTGCCATTAGGGAGAAAACAACAATGCTTTGTCTAAGGATGATATTATTGTTTACATTTCACACTTTGCTTACTGTGATTATCTGTTGCTTGCAACTTAATACCCAACGTTTGTTCGGATGATATTTGGAGGGTGGATTTTTAGTCATAGATGTAGTTGGATAACGGTCTATGTATCTTGTTTTAATGCCCGCATGAATCACATAGTAATCCTTATGTCTTGCATATGTTTCTGGCACCATTGCCGGGGAGGAAGAGAATTTCTGCAAGGGGAGTCTGCCACTTTCAATCTATTTACTTTGTTTTGATTCAAGTCTATTTTTTTTTCTGTTTTTAACTAAAAATATGACTGATCCGGGGCGAGGGCTATGGCGCACTGTGATTGGCTAGGCGTTTTCTGTACGGATCGGTGCTATGAGGCGTTGGATCTAAAGAGTAACGGGTGGCCAGGATTCCTCGTACCGGTTCGCTGCGAACTTTTAATCTAAGGCGTCGGTTGAGATCCAACGGACCAGAACACACGCGAGGGGGCGGCGACGGCTTACTCACCGGATAATGGCGGAGCGGTGGTCGGAGACGCGATATTTCGCCGGCGAGGGTGCTCTGGAGGTTACTTGTGCTCGGGGAAGCAACAAGGAGATGCGGACGTGCTTGGCGAAGTCGATGGCGGTGAAGAAGAGCTCCATGAGGCCCTCTGTCGACGGCGCCGTGCGGAGAGCGCGCCTTGGCTCCGGCGATCTTCGGGTGGATGGAGCTTTCACGGTGGCAGCTCCTAGGCGATGTTGAGGACGGTGGCGGGCGTGGAAGCTCACGATGGTGCTCCTGGCTTCCTCGTATTCTCCTCCTGAGGTGTTCTTCGACGGTGTTGAGGAGGTCCCGAGGCGGAGAATCAATGGCGTGGCGGCGGTGGGTGGTTTTTAGGGTTTCGGGGTGAGATCGAGGTGCGGGGAGAGCGGGGACGTCAAGGCGGCCTTATATGGAGGGAGAAGATTTGGGAGAGGGGGCAGAGAGGCGGTGGAGGCGTCGTGTCCGAGAGGAAAACCACGGCGGCGGCGCGTCGAGCGGGAGGCGGAGTTCTGCTCCGGGACGTCGGGGATGACACGTGGGTCCCTATGCTGAGAGAGAGAGAAGAGAGGGGTCGGTGCGGGGTGGGCTGCTGCTTCATGGGCTGGCCTGTTGGGGTTGTTCTGCGCGCGAGAGAGAGAAAGAGAGAGGGGCGAGGTAAAGATGGGCTGGGCTGGGCCGCGAGAGAAGAGAGAGGGTGGGCTGCTACGCTGGTTCTCTCTCTCTCTCCTTTTTTCCCCTTTTTTCTTTTCTGTTTTTAAATAAATTGATTCAAATTCAATTCAAAACCCCACCAAAACAAATCAGAAAAATACATGAACATATGTTTTGAAAAGCTTAGGACCTAAAGAACATTTTGGTATTGTAATTTCCCAAAAATAAAATACTTTCTTTTGAAATAGTATTTAAATTCAAAAGGTGGTTTAATAGGTAGTAACACCTAAATTTTTGTGTTTAGAAAATTAAAAACCAAATCTTATGCAATCAAAATGCAAGGATTCTATGATGCTCATGAATGAATGAAGGTTTTAAATTTTTCAAAATTTTCAAAATCCTGGGATGTTACAATATGCTTAGTAGTTATTGATGTAGCATGGCTTGTCTCAAATATCTGAGAGTGTTTAATGTGCCATTGAAAGAAATCATGAGTTGTTTTTATCATATCAAAGCATAATATTGTGGTATTCTCCTTCGAATGCTTTATTTAGTTGATTTGCTGCATTCTTACACCATGTTATGACTACAAACCAGTCACCTCTAGCCTCTATGATCATTGAGTTTTTGACTTGTAATATTATTTATGCTTTGATTCATAATGTTTTTGTCACTATGCATGATTATGGCCATTATTGCTCTCTTAATTTGTCGCTCCCAGTCTCTTGGCAACCTTCACTTGTACTGAGTATGAGCTCTACTCGTGCATCCAACTCCCAAAAACCCAAAGTTTGTCAAATGTGTCCACCATACCTACATATATGTGGTATTTAACAGCCACTCCAAAGTAAATTTCTCATGTGCTATCTTTAAAACCTTCAAAATTACCTGTTTTGTGTTCTTGTTTTAGCTCACGAGGAAGTAGTTTAAAGTTTATTGTGTCTTATGTCAAGCAAAGGTCTTCTCCCTCTTTCACCCAATGAGTATGGAATCTATGCTCATTTAAATTTGCAGAGAGCTGGTGCCAATTAATATAACCAAAATGTCACTTCCCCGTGGTTTTTTGAAAGTTGGTCGGTACCCGTGTGAACGGATAGTATGGACACCTAGAGGGGGGCTGAATAGGTGCTACGATCAATTTTAATTATTCAAATTAAGGCTTTACATAAAGGTAAATTCTCTAGATAATGCAACTAAGGTGAATTTACCTATATGACAAGAACAACGATAAATACAATACAAGCACAAGTAAAGGAGAGGGAATGAGATAACCAATAATGGAAGCACGCGGAGACACGATGTATTTACTGAGTTCCTCCTTGTTAAGAGAGTATGTCTAGTTGGAGGGGTGTGAGTTTCGCCACGAAGGCCTACTCAACGCCACAAAGGCCCCATCCTATTCTCCGATGAACAACTCCACAAATGCCTAGTCCACCTTCCACTATTGATCCCCTTTGAGGCGGGAATCGAATCCTTCAACAATCTTGGGGCACACACCCACAACCACATTGGGGGCTCCCAACAATCACCACGAATCCAAGAGTAGCAATGGTGTCTAGGTTCTCCAATAAAAACCCTAGACTAGATCCCCTCAAGTGAATGAGGGGGGAATTAAGAACGGCTTGGTGAAGGTGTAGATCAAGGCCTTCTCCTCCAAACCCCCAAGAATCAACGAGTTTGGGTGGAGGGATTGGGAGGAATCGAAGATTTGGTGAGCTCAATAAATGCACTTGAATGTCTTGGAAGAACTAGATCTTGGGGAAGAAGGGGATGGGCTATTTATAAGCATCCCCCCAAATCTGACCGTTTGGGGAATTTACTGCCTCACCTGGTAGTACCGGACGCTGTCCGGTAGTACCGCCTGCATCTTTCTTCACCTTGGTCAACGCTGCCTCACAGACAAAATTCCACGGTCGATACTACCGGGCGGGGCTGGTAGTACTGCGTTGCACTACCGGACGGCCCCGATAGTACCGAACTAGACAGAAGCGACGGGGTCGAGTCTAGTGCGAGTCCAGTACTGAAAACATGAAAATCTGGTACTACCGAGCTGGTTCGGTAGTACCGCGACTCCGGTACTACCGAGCTGATTCGGCAGTACTGCCCCACTGCGCTTCTTCAGCTCCACCAGCGCACGCACCCCATCCATGCTCGGTAGTACCGAGTTGAACTACCGGACGAAGCCAAGCGGGGTAAATAGATGCTACGACCAATTTTAATTTTTCTTCAAATTAAGGCTTGTCAAAAGTTAAATTCTCTAGATAATGCAACTAAGGTGAATTTACCTATATGACAAGAACAACGATAAATACAATACAAGCACAAGTAAAGGAGAGGGAACAAGATAATCGATAACGGAAGCACGCGGAGACACGATGTATTCCCGAGTTCCTCACTGTTAAGGGAGTACGTCTCGTTGGAGGGGTGTGAGTTTCGCCACGAAGGCCTACTCAACGCCACAAAGGCCTCACCCTATTCTCCGATGAACAACGCCACAAAGTACTAGTCCACCTTCCACTATTGATCCCCTTTGAGGCGGGAATCGAATCATTTACAACAAGATTGGGGCACACACCCAAAACCAAATTGGGGGCTCCCAACAATCACCACGAATCCAAGAGTAGCAATGGTGTCTAGGTTCTCCACAAGGAAACCCTAGACTAGATCCCCTCAAGTGAATGATGGGGAAATAAAGAACGGCTTAGTAAATATGTAGATCGGGGCCTTATCCTCCAAACCTCCAAGAATCAACGAGTTTGGGTGGACGGACTGGGAGGAATCGGAGATTTGGTGAGATCAATAAATGCACTTGAATGTCTTGGAAGAACTAGATCTTGGGGAAGAAGGGGATGGGCTATTTATACCCATCCTCCAAATCTGACCGTTTGGGGCATTTACTGCCTCACCCGGTAGTACCGAACGATGTCCGGTAATAATGCCCACAACTTTCTTCACCTTGGTAAACGCTTCCTCACAAAAGAAATTCCACAGTCGGTACTACCGGCCTGAGCCGGTAGTACCGCGTTGCACTACTGGACGGCCCCGGTAGTACCGAACTAGACAGAAGTGACGGGGTCGAGTCCAGTGCTGAAAACATAAAAATCCGGTTCTACCGAGCTGGTTCGGTAGTACCGCGACTCCGGTACTACCGAGCTGATTTGGTAGTACCGCTCCACTTCGCTTCTTTAGCTCCACCAGCGCATGCACCCCATCCATGGTCGTTAGTACTGGGCGGAGCCGGTAGTACCGAGTTGAACTACTGTACGAGGCCGGTAATACCGAATTAAACAAGAAGGGTGCGCACAGATCCAGTACTAAAACTGGGAAAATACGGTAGTACCGGATTCCATCCGATAGTACTGGCCCAGACAGTAAAACGACCAATCTGACTGATTTCTTAGATAGTGTTCAAAGGGGTTTGGCACAATATCAATAATACAAGATGTATAAAGTAAGCACAATAATATCATGTAAACACTTAGCAGACATTAGTGCTCTAATTGTGTTGTCAACAAACATCAAAGCATAATGCGGGGAAATTCCCTTTCACCGTGGATACGGCTAGCCCTGGTTTGTGAAAGGCGTTGCGGGGGGAAATGCCAAACTAATAAACAATGGAAACCGCTCTCAAAAGTCTAAAAATCTTGCTTGACATGAGTTATGATAAGTTTTTCATTACCATTCGTTGACATAGACATACACCTCTCTCAAAATTATTTTCAACACCTCTCTTAATCAAATAAAAAGCTCTAGCACATGAGTAATCCCTGCTTCCCTCTGCGAAGGGCCTTTTTTTTACTTTTATGTTGATTCCTCATATTCTAACTTTATGCACCAATTAAGAGAGCATAGTTGTCATTCTGAATATAATGTGCATCAGTCCCAAAAATTATTATTGATTGATTCATGATTATGTTATTACTTGTTCTCAAATTATTTGTATCTAGTCACCACTTGAACTTTGAAGGTGTACTGGCATTTATGTTTTGCTGTCACTTTAAGGACAAGCGTAGTACCACTTTGCTATGTTTTCTTTATGCTGGAAACAAACCTATAACTTTCAGTGCATTATTATTCATGATCTTTTGTTTGAGTTACTTTTCATGTTGCAACATAGTTGCTAAGTTACATTGTTAGAACCGTATATATCATGCCTATGTTTAGAGTACTTTGACCTCAGCTTGCAATGCTTATACAATAATGATGCTCAAGATGTTGTGAGTAGCATGTCACCTCAAAAATTATTTTGTTTTTATCGTTTTACCTACTCGAGGACGAGTAGAACTAAACTTGGGGATGCTTGATACGTCTCCAACGTATCTATAATTTCTGATGTTCCATGTTGATATTATGCCAATTGCTACATGTTTTCTATACACTTTATACCATTTTTATGCATTTCCTGGGACTAACCTATTGACAAGATGCCACAGCGCCAGTTCCTGTTTTCTGCTGTTTTTGGTTTCAAAAAAGTTGTTCTGGAAATATTGTCGGAATTGGACGAAACAAAAACCCAGGGTCCTATTTTTCTGTCACGTACCAGGAGTCCGGAGGAGATCCGGAGGGGGGCTCTAAGGAGGCCACACCATAGGGTGGAGCCCCTTGGCCGCGCCACCAGGTGGTGTGGGCCCCTCGGGAGCCCACCGACATCTCCCTTTCTCCTATTTAAAGTCTTCCCCGGGGAAACCCTAAACACCCAAGCCTCCATCCATGAAAAGTTCCGTATCCGTTGTCGTCGTCAACCCTAGTCCGGGAGGGTTCTGAAGCTCTCCCCGGCACCCTGCCGGGAGGGGAAATCATCACCGGACGGCTCTACATCACCATGAGTGATGCGTGAGTAGTTCATCCTTGGACTACGGGTCCATAGCAGTAGCTAGATGGGTTTCTTCTCCTTTTGTGCTATCATGTTTTGATCTTGTGAGCTGCCTAACATGATCAAGATCATCTTATTGTAATGCTACATGTTTTGTTTGCTGGGATCCGATGAATATTGAATGCTATGTCAAGTTTATTATAGATCTATCTTCTATATGTTATTTTTGATCTTGCATGCTCGCTGTTACTAGTAGATTCTCTGGCCAAGTTGATTCTTGTAACTCCAAGAGGGAGTATTTATGCTCGATAGTGGGTTCATGCCTCCAGTAATCTGGGAGAGTGACAACAACTTCTAAGATTGTGGATGTGCTATTGCCACTAGTGTTAAAACAACAATGCTTTTTTAATGATAATTCTATTGTTTATATTACGGACTTTACTTAATGCAATAATCTGTTGCTTGCAACTTAATGCCCAAAGTTTGCTCGGATCACGTCCTGGGGGTGGATTATTAGTCATAGATGCAGTTGGATTACGGTCTATGTATCATGTTGTAATGCGCAAATGAATCTCATAGAAATCATCATGTCATGTATATGCACTACGGTGCAACCTCTATTTTTGTCAATTGCCTAGCTGTAATTTGTTCACCCAGCATGTTATTTATCTGTTTTGGAGTGGCACCACTAGTGAACTGTGGACCCCGGTCCATTCTTTTACACGTAATACAACCTACTACAAGCACTATTCTCTTTTACAGCAAACACTGCTCTCATTTCATTCACTGCAAACAAACATCATTTTCCACACTATACGTCTAATCCTTTGTGTTCAGCAAAACCGGTGAGATTCACAACCTCACTGTTTCGTTGGGGCAAAGTATCTTGGTTGTGTTGTGTCTAGATTCCACATTGTTGCTAAGCCTGGTAGTGCACCCTGCCAACATCAGTTGTCAACAACCTTCAGAAGTGATTTCTTTCTCCTACTTTTCCGATTAAACCTTGGTATCTTTCTGAGGGAAAACTTGCTATTGTACTCTTCATACCTTCCTCTTGGGGTCTCCCAACGAACGTGTGTCTACACGCGATCACGCTGCTGAGAGATCCCCTACCCATGATGTAGAAACACGGGCTTTAAGATTGCAACTAAGTAGCTGCAAGAGCTAGAACATTTCCACTGTTCTACACATCTCGAATTGCTTACTTGGTTCCCGCACTATAATTTGTAGCGGCAATAATGAACTTGTTGATGTTTTCCCTTGATATGTTGTTTCCCTTCGACATGTTTGACAGGTCAAGGAAGAGGATTATTTGGTGATGACCTGCAAGGAAAAGGTCGTTCAACCTAGCGTACACCCGTGGAGAAACACCCATTGTTTATGCACGTGCTTTGCAATAGTGGCATCTTGACTTCCTATGAGGATGAACTCGACTCGGTTGCATTATTCTTCCCAACATCAATCTTGACAAGGTCATTTATCTGTTTGTGTTTCACACCATGTGTTTGAGGTAATGTGGATGAAGAGAACCTATAGTATCTATCTTATATGTTTTCTTTTGCTCGCAAATTTTGGATCTCAGACTAAGATGTAGGAATCTTCCATGTTGAAACTATATCTCTAAACAAGTGCTTGGTGAAGATATACTAACACTAATGTTTGTAGGGTTGTTAGAGCAGTAATAGCGCCTCGCTCATCCACTGATGAGTCCAAGAGAAAGTATCCTAACCATGCACCCTCAAACTCTTTTTGTTTATCATGTTATGGGATTCTTACCTATCCGCTCATTAAGTCATTTCTATCTAATGGATTTGCATCCTTGGAAGAAAGTGTTTCTTATGTTATCCCAATTTTGGCATTCAACCTAGGAGTGCATGCTTTTGTAGGCTTCGTAGCATAGAAAACAAAAAATTTCCTACGCGAAAGACACCGGAAGGTCCAAGATCTAATCTAGGATATGTAAGAAATGGGCATAGAGAAAATCTTAAGAAGAACATACCCTCGAAGACACAAAGCGTTACGAGATCGAATCTCGTTAGTGATGTAGTTGAACTCCCATCGATCTCAAGATCGCGAAGAAGAGTGATGCAATCCGGCAGCACTTCCGCACTCGGTCACACATACAGCTCGATGACGACCTCCGTTCCCTCGATCCAGCGGGGCAGCAGAAGTAGAGGATCCACCGGAATATCCAACAACACGACAGCGTGGTGTGGTGAAGAAAACATTGCTCAGGGCTTCGCCAAGCGCACGAACAAGTGGTGGAGCGGCGGGAGAAGGGAGGAAGAGATGACACAAGTGTGTGTGTGTGTGTGTGTGTGAGAGAGGGAGAGAGACAGAGGGAGCTCCCACCCCTCCTTATATAGGAGGGGAAGGCAGCCACAAATTTTTGGGTGTCTCCACCTCTCCCTCATCATGTGACTGGAGTCTCCACTCAACCCACTCAATCTTCCATTAATTCCCACTCAAAATCCCAAGGTTTTTCTTTAATAAATAAATAAAACAATTTCATTTCTTTATTTTAATATTTGTTAATTCCAGATTAACACATAACCCCTTGAGTTAGTTGTTAAATCTATTAACAACCATTTGAGAGAAATCCCCTTGAACTATTTCAAAATTACCCGAAACAATTTCGGTGATGTCCAAACTTTTCTCCGATATTCCGCATCCACTCAAACGCGTCATCGAACCTTAAGCGTGTCACCCTACGGTTCCTGAATAATGTAGACATTATTGAGACACCTCTCCGATCAATAGTCAACAGCGGGACCTGGAGATCCGTAATGACTCCTACACATTCAACGATGAATCTAGTGATCGTGTGAACCATAAACATCGTAACCAATTCCCTTTGTCTCGCGATATTTTACTTGTCCGAGATCCGATCATTGGTATCAACCATACCTAGTTCAATCTCGTTACCGATAAGTACTCTTTTACTCGTTTCGTGATATGACATCCTTTTCACCTAGTCACGTGCTTGCAAGCGGTGTCGATGTGATATCACCGAGAGGGCCCACAGTATATCTCTCCGTCATTTGGATGGACAAATCCCACTCTTGATCCACAAGCCTCAACTAATACTTTCCGAATACCCAACGGCGCCTTTATAGTCACCCTGTTACGATGAGCCGTTTGATGACATCAAAGCACTCTTTTGGTGTTAGTGATTGACATGATCTCATGGTCTAGGAATTAGAGTCACTTCGTATGTTTGACATAACCATGTAACTTAATGACTTGATCGCATTGCTATATTCACTTTCGGTCTATGTACATCACATCATTCTACCAATAACATGACCCTGTTATTAACAACATCCAATGTTCATGATCAGGAAACCTTGATCATCAGTTAATCAACATGCTAGTTAAACAAGAGGCATTACTAGGAACTCTTTTTTTATTAGACACACATGTATCAACGTTTCCGGTTAATACAATTCTAGCATGAGAAATAAACATTTATCATAAACACGAAATAAGATAATAACCACTTTATTATTGCCTCTCGGGCATATTCCCTTTAGTCTCCCACTTGCACTAGAGCCAATAATCTAGTCTGTAAGCCCATAACACATATGGTGTTCTAGTGTTATTACCATGCTCTGCATGTTGTAAACTTCATCAAAAGATCTGACATGTTCAGATCCTATTGTATTTGCATGTCTTTGCTCTACACGCATCACTCATTCTCTAATGAGATGGCTTTGTGTATATTTGGTCAACTGGTGAGACCTTAATTCCTCAGCTTAAACTAATGTTATTAACATTGTGAAAATGTAGCTTCATAGTGCCAGCATTCTTGGAAATTCACCAAGTTCAATAAAGAACTCCTTGACACAAAATACTCTTATTATTTGTTTTCAACACAATGATATACTTAGCCTTTGTTGTAGTATCCATCACAATATTTTAATTTTGAAACTCATTCAAATCCAGGATGGAACTTTCTTCCAGCCTATTGTGTCACCCTTCATCACAAATTTTAATTGAGATAATTTTTTTGAATATATGAAAAAACTATTAGTGTAACATATTACAACGAGTAGTTTGTCATTACTACATAGGAAAGCACATCCTTAGCATTTCTAAAAATTACATAAGGATCTATACCACTATTTTCTAATCATCATATGAATTATCCCTCTATAACATTCTATTGTATAGGACCCATATGGTTGTGCACATAGCATGGAACACATGACTTAGAAATCTCAATTTAATTTTTTTCTCATCGTGTGTCAAAACACTTGAATATTGCTCAATTATTTTCCATGTGGCAAGAACCCCTTCTTGTCATTTCAATATTGACTTATTTCAATACTTCATCTATGTAATTTGGCTCAACCATATCAGGCGCTTCAATCCATCTCTTATAGATATCGATGCCCAGTATCTCCTAAGCCTTTCATCAATATGAACATCTTAACCGTGTTAATTTAAAATACATATTTTCCAATCAACCATATGTCATCTACATAAAGCATTAGAAATATGTCTTAGCGCTCTCACTTCATTTCTTGTAACTCTACAAGCATCTTTACCGTTCGTGATGGAATCAAACTCTTTTGGTAACTTCATTAAAGTAAAGATTCCAACTTCGTTATGCTTACTTCAACCATTGAAGTTTGCATACCTTTCTGGCAACTTTTTGAATTTTACAAAACTCTCAGACTGTGTCAAGTACACATCCTCGATCAAACTTCCTACAGAGGAGAGTTGGTTTTGTTATTCAACTGCCATATCAAAATATGTAACTTTTGCTAGAACTATCTGCAAAGACTAAACCATCACTACGGAAGATCAAAATCATGTCGTAGTCAACTCTTTGAACTTCGTCAAAAACATCTTTTTGACAAGCCGAACTTCAATGGATGTAAATATCCATGTCTTTGTTGCTATATAGACCCGTCCGATATCGCTAGGCATTATGCCTTTCGAAAGGACTACTGATGGAGGGATAATAACCCGGTAGGCCAATTCCACGGTGTAATCCGGCCCAAAGAACGCTGTGCAAGATCCGGCTAAGGACAAAAGAACTTCTAGAAGGCCCAAGTTTGCAGGCCTCGTAACCCGGATTGTGGGTTACGGTAAGGAAAGTTAGGGTTTAATATGCAGTGACCGGGTAGGATTCAAGGTGTGCCTTGGAGGGCAAATCAAGGGGTTCGGGTGCTTTATAAACCCGCCCCTAGGTCTAGTTAGAGAGATCCAAGAGTTCTAGCAATATCACTAGATATCGAGCATCTAGTGTAACACGAGAGTTGAGTTAATATATTGAGATCGGAGGCTCGGCGACTTGATTGCCGGTTACCAGATCGAGTTCCATCATGTTTTCCTCTGAGCTAAACCCTCTCCCAAACGCCTGTGTCGTCTTGCCCCAAGATCAGTTACTCCTGGTAACGTCTGCCGTGATTATCCCACGACAGTTGACGCCCACCGTGGGGCCTGCGTCCAAAGGTGTTTACATCACGGGAGAAGCTCGGAAGAATATGGAGAAACTAGTCATCGGCGAGATCTACATCGACCACGAAGGAGAGAAGATGGTGCACGATTCCGGCTGGGGACCAGAGTCGGATCACCTCGAATCCGGATCTATTGTGACAATCGGCCAAATCAGCATCTTCATCGGTATGGTACGTACATCTGGTTTTAAAGGACAATAGCATGTGCATACTACAGGAACTTCTAATAAAGACAAGAAGATACTTAAGCAAGCGGTAAACTCGGTTTCCTCGGCCGTTCCGAGATATCTGAGGTGGTCAGAACAAGATGTAACATGGAGTAGAAGAGATCATCCGGAAAGGATAGAGCACCCGGGAGTTTTAGCATTGGTAGTTGCACCACAGGTTAATGGTTATGAGTTGAAAAGGGTCCTGATGGACGGTGGAAGTAGTATCAATATCTTATATTGGGAAACTTTTTTACGCATGGATCTCAAGGAGTCTCAGCTACAGAAAAGCTCAACAATTTTTCATGGGATAGTGCCGGGTCACTCAGCATGCCCCGAGGGAAAAATCGCGTTGGAAGTAGCTTTTGGAGAATCAAAGGATAATTATCGAGTCGATGGCTCACTTTCGAGGTGGTCAAATTGCGCAGTCCTTATCACGCGCTGTTCGGAAGGCCGGCTTATGCTAAATTCATGGCCAGGCCGTGTTATGTATATTTACAGCTAAAAATCCCGGGTCCTAAACAAACCATCACCATACATGGGAGCCGGGATATAGCAGCTGAGTGCGATGAAGGAGATTCGGTAATGGCCGAGCAGGCTTGCAGAAAGGAGGAACTCAAGTACTATCGGTCTCAAGGAGACCCGGATGACAGGACAGCATTGAAAAGGCCGAATACTGAAGACGAAAGAGCAAAATTCAAGGCAGCGCAGGATACCAAGATGATAGCTTTTGTTGAAGGTGATCCCTCTAAACAATTTACTATAGGATCTAACTTGGACAGCGAGCAGGAGAAAGCACTTGTGGAGTTTATTCGTTCCAACGCGGACGTATTCGCCTGGACGCCTAGCGATATGCCGGGTATCCCCACAGAATTGGCAGAACACAGTTTGCACGTAGACCCTAAGTCCAGGCCTGTGAAGCAGGGCCTGCGGAAGATGAACGAGGAAAGAAGAAAAGCTATAGGAGAAGAAATCGCGCGGCTGCTGACAGCCGGCTTCATTATGGAAGTATTTCACCCGGATTGGTTAGCAAATCCGGTTCTCGTGATGAAAAAGACCAATGAGTGGAGGATGTGCATTGATTTTACGAGTCTCAATAAGCATTGCCCAAAGGATCCGTTTGCGTTACCAAGGATAGATCAGATCATAGACGCGGTAGCTGGAAGTGACCTATTATGTTTTCTGGATGCATATTCCGGGTATCATCAGATTAAGCTCAAGAGGGAGGATTGGGAGAAAACATCATTTATAACCCCTTTTGGGGCCTTTTGTTACAAAACTATGACGTTTGGATTGAAGAACGCTGGCGCAACTTATCAGCGGTGTATACAGAAGTGCTTTGAGGACCAAATTGGACGCAACGTCCATGCTTATGTGGATGATGTGGTTATCAAGACCAGGAAGGCAGAGACATTTATCGACGATCTAAAGGAGACGTTCAAGAACTTGAGGAGGTATCAGATGAAGCTTAACCCAACGAAGTGTGTATTTGGAGTTCCAGCTGGGAAGTTACTCGGCTTTATCGTTTCCGAGAGAGGAATTGAGGCAAACCCAGATAAAATAAAAGCTATCTAGAATCTGAAAAAGCCGAAAAATTTGAAGCATGTTCAAAATCTCACGGGCTGCGTAGCAGCCTTGAGCCGATTTATATCCAGACTCGGAGAAAAAGCAATACCCTTGTACCGGCTCTTGAGGAAATCCGATAAATTCGTGTAGGATCAAGAGGCGGATGAGGCGTTCAAGGCATTAAAGAAGCAGTTGTCCGAAGCACCAGTCCTAGCGGCCCCGGGTCCTAAAGAGCCCATGTTGCTGTACGTAGCAGCGGGCCCCCGAGCCGTTAGTGCAGTAGTTGTTGTGGAGCGTAAAGAGGATGGGAAAGGTTACCCGGTCCAAAGACCGGTTTATTACGTCAGCGAGGTATTATCAGAGGCAAAGCAGCGCTATCCGCAGTGGCAAAAATTGGTCTTCGGGGTCTTCATGGCCAGCCGGAAACTGAAGCCGTATTTTTAGGAGCATCCCATAACAGTGGTAAGTTCGATACCAATGTCGGATATCATCAGAAACTCAGATGCAACAGGAAGAATAGCCAAGTGGGCGATAGAAATGGGGGATTATCACATCAACTACGAGCCCAGGTCAGCAATCAAATCTCAGGCTTTGGTCGACTTCGTTAATGACTGGACACACACAGGCATGACCACCATGGCTCCAAACTCCGACTCTTGGATTATGAACTTCGATGGATCCAAGCAATACGAGGGATCAGGAGCTGGAGTGGTGCTAACATCACCCAAAGGAGACAAATTGAGTTACGTGCTACAGATTCATTTTGATTGTTCCAACAACGTGGCCGAGTATGAGGCCCTATTGCACGGCTTAAAGGTAGCCAAGGAGATGAACATTAAGAGGATACGATGCTTTGGAGATTCGGACCTTGTAGTACAGCAGGTATCAGGAACTTGGGATAGAAAGGACGCAACTATGGCAGCATACCGCAGAGAGGTTGACAGGGTCGCAGGATGCTTCTCCGGATATGAGGTGGAGCACATAGACAGAATAAAGAATGAGGCAGCAGACGCCCTCGCTAGACCCGGCTCGCGCAGAGAGCCGGTTCCACCTAACGTCTTCCTGGATGAATTATGGCGACCATCAGTTAAAACCGAGTCTGAGGAAGAACTGGCGAGTCAAGACCCGGATTTGGAGCTCGTGGCCACGGTACGCTCTGTTCCCGAGTGGACAGAACCGTTTTTGGCCTACCTATCACGAGGCAAGTTACCACAGCAGGAGGTGTTAGCAAGGCAAATTTTGAGAAGAGCAAAGGGATATTCTATCATCAATGGGGAGTTGTACAAGAGAAGTGCAGCAGGAGTCTTTTTGCGCTGTGTAGCATCAGAAGAAGGACGACAGATTCTTAAGGAAATCCATGAAGGTGATTGTGGGCATCATGCATCCACAAGATCCCTTGTGGCCAAAGCTTATCGACACGGATTTTTCTGGTTCACGGCACTAGCAGATGCGGAGCGATTAATGGCAAGGTGTGACGGATGTCAAAGGTACGCTCGCCAAACCCACGTGCCGGCTATGGAATTACGGACAATTCCGTTAACTTGGCCGTTCGTTGTTTGGGGTATGGATATGGTTGGTCCCTTTCACATGTCACCTTGCAAGAAGACACATCTTTTGGTGGCTATTGATAAGTTTACCAAGTGGGTTGAGGTTATGCCAGTCACCAATTGTGAAGCAGTTACAGCAGTCAAGTTCCTAAAAAGAATTATCTATCGGTTCGGGTATCCCCACAGTATAATTACCGACAATGGAACCAACATGTCCCTTGGCGCAATGGAGAAGTTTTGCGGTAACAATGGAATCCGGCTTGACGTAGCATCAGTGGCTCATCCGCAGGCCAATGGACAAGTGGAAAGGGCAAACCAAGAATTACTTCGTGGACTAAAACCACGACTGCGAGTCCCTTGCATTAGGGCTGCGGGTGCATGGGTCGAAGAACTACCTTCCGTGGTCTGGGGTATCAACACTACACCTAACAGATCTACTCAGATGACACCATTCTTCATGGTTTATGGTGCGGAAGCAGTGCTGCCGAGTGATATTATTCATGATTCACCTCGAGTATCAGCTTACGTCGAGGTAGAGAACGAGAAGACCCGGCAGGATGCCGTAGATATGTTAGAAGAACACAGGGAGCAAGCCCTGGAAAGATCAGCCATATATCAGCAAAATTTACGGAGGTATCATAGCCGGCGCGTGAAAACCCGGGTATTCCAGGAAGGAGACTTGGTTCTACGCCTGGTACAGTCAAACGAAGGAAAACACAAGTTATCACCACCATGGGAAGGGCCGTTTATCATAAGCCGGAATCTGCACAACGGATCGTATTACCTGATAGATGCAAGGGAAGAGTCGGCTACAGTTAATGACACCGCCCATTCCACTTCGTCTATGCAGGAAAGAGACAGACCATGGAACGTGGCTCAGCTACGTCCCTACTATACTTAGTACAGACTATATTGGCAAATGGAGTTGCACGATGTAACAGGCGGCAGGTTTCAGACGCACTCTTTTCCTATACAGGGCACCCTTGGGGACTGGGTGGGTTTTTAATGAGGCGGCTTGCTGACCTAACATTCTCATATCAAGAAAAGAAGTGGTTATTCTCATGTTCTTTAATCTCAGTACGTTGCATATATATAGGTCTTGGGGGCTGATTGCTTGAATAGCACAGTTGCAAACTCAATGACCCGGCCTTGATGCCTATGAGTTATAAGGGCCGATTACTCGCAAACGAGTACGGCTCCAATCTTATAACCGGACAAAGGAGCCAAACTTTCTTGACTTTTCTTACTTAATCTCGATGTGACTCGCAATAAAAGTGGCATGATTTGCTCGCTTACGATTACAATCAGCCATGAAGCCCAATGGGACTTGCCTGACCCTGTTTTCGTATAGATGTAGCAACATGGTATCCACGCGAAAGCCGGCTTATAGTACAAGATAGTCAAAAGGGTCATCTAAACCACAAGTTATGCAGAGTACAAAGCTAATAGCCGGAAACTCAACGTTTATCAAGCATAACTTCATTACCTATGTGAAACGGCTCCGGGTCTGGGCTTAGCAAACAACAAACTCGTTCTCTTCGAAAAGACCACATATCCCAGACTCGGAAATTCGGGTCTTGGCGATCCGGGATTTTGGAAAAAGAAAAAGTTGCTTAGTTGCTAAGGCTCAAAAAAACCCAAACATCCGAGTCTTGGGGACTTGGGGACTTAGAAGCAAGTCCGCTCGTCAACACCCATGAAACTCAGAAACCGAGTCTCACAAGAGGGATCGTAAAGACAGTCGGATATCAAGAACAAGTTGACTCAAAAGGGGGTAAATTTAAACGATCAGAAGAAGCACAAAGTGTATCAAGAACCTAGAGTGCATTACAAACTTCGGTAAATAGTATCAAAGGTGCACAGGCGCACCATCCAAAAATAGCTGTTTTAACAACACATCGGCCGACTGACGCATATGAAGTAGCATCAGGTATCAGTCGGCGTTCTAGGCCGCGGCGTCCATCTTCGCCTTGCCCTTGCCATCACTTGGGGTAGCAGCAGCACCCGGATCAGCAGTACCGGCTCGCGCAGGAGGAGGAACGACTGGTGTGGAGGTAGCGGGCGCAGAATCGGCTTCAGCCTTCTTTTTGGCAGCCTCCTCCCTCAACTTAGCAGCTTCCTCCTTCCATCGGGCCAGCATGTCATACGGCTCGGGAAGATCCGACTTAACCGCTTCACCAGCAGCATCATATGCAGGAACGAGGGAATCGACATCCAAGCCGTCAGCAATCACGCTGGCCGGGTAACGGACCTCCTTCTGGACGGCCTGGAAATCCTTCACGGAGAACTTGGACCCATCAAGCCTGAATTCCGGGAAACCGCCCATAAGCTTGGCTAGCTCGAGCTTAGGAAAGTAAGCCTTGGCAAGCGCAAGCCCCCGGGTTACTCCAACTCGGCAGGACGAGCGTTTCCAGTGCCAAATCCACTCGGGAATAGTGGAGCAAGCGTCTAGCATTCTCTTCAGGTCGCCATGCCCTTTACCCGGCCACCGTATTTCTTGAAGGATCCATTTGGTTCCGGCGCATAGCTGCCGGATAACGCTCTTGATAGTTTTCAGCCTGGCAATATCATCCTCGTCCGGCATCACTTCATCCGGACCTGCAGAAAGAAATGGAAACATGAGTAAGGAAACTCCGGCTATTTATCAGAAGGACAACCCGGATGAAGAATCGTACCAAGCAAAGCACGATACGTATCAGCAATTTGAACAGAAAGGCTCGTTAGGTCATCTTCTGCTGTGTGAGCCCTCCGCCTATACTTCTTCATTATCTTCCCACTCCTCCTGGCTTCAGCCTCGGCCTCCTCACGCAGAGCCACCTCCTTTTCAATGAGCTTGGTGGCCTTTGCCAGTTCCTTCTCAGATTGAGTCACGAAGGACTGCACGGATGCAATGAAGGATTAGCCGGGTAAAGGGGCAAGTTATCAGTCACTTATACCGTAAAGTTCCAAGCAAATTGTGAATCAATTCACTCGGAACTTGGGGACTAGATAAGGACACAAGCAATATTATTCGGGTTTACCTCGTGTTTGGCTATTAAAGCCTCCAAGATGTTTTCTTCATTAGCCCTCAAAGTGCACAGGGTTTCGAGCATCTGGGAAAACGTTAGGTCTTCGGGTCGGGCACCAGAAGAGCCGGCAGCCTGGTCGCCTGATGGGGGAGCTTTCCCCGCCCTTGGGGTCGAGACCCGGACAGTCTGGGTATCCGGGTTGGGAGAACCCATCCTCGTGTCCGGAACCTCGATCTCCTCGTCCACTGGTTCGGATGACGCGGGAGACCCGGCGGCTTGGTGAAGTGGATCGCCCAAGGGGCCTTGTTCCTGGTTGTTCTCGGTATCACCGCCAGTTGCGGCGTCTACGTTCTCAGCCGGCTTCTCCGCCTCCCGGTTATCCATCTCCACATTCTCCGGGTCACTAACTGTGACTTGAGCGCTAAAGAAAGGGAAGAAGAGCAGTTAGCAACAGTAATTGAAAGTTATCAGGTATGAAAGGATGTCGTATAATAAAGACTCACCCAGTATTTACAGCGTAATCAGGCGAGAGTTCGCTGCTGGAAGCAGATGAAGCCGTCAAAGGGACCGATAGTGGAACCCGGAATTGCCCCGCGAGTGGGTGATTGGGAGATGGATGGCGCTGAGGAGATTTGGAGGGGCGAGGAAGAGGAATATCGGCACGGAGGTTTGGCGAGGAGGAGATACCCGGGTTAAGGGGATCGTCCCCTGGTGAACTCCGGGTCACTCTGCGCTTGGCCGGGATAGAATCCTTCAAGTGCGATGAGTTAGCTAATCGTTGGTTAAGTCTGTGCATGTTATCAAAAGAATAGGGTTCGGAAGACATGGTGGAATAGGGAACCTTGCACACCACTCCTCTGGCTTTCCTCTTGACCCCGACTGTTATTTCGGGATCGGACTCGGTGGCCTCCGGGTCTTCGTCATCCTTCTCATCCTCGTCCTCTGGCCCTGCAAGCCGAGTATGTGTCAATGGAAAAGGTTAAAATAAGGAAATTTATGCAAATGAAGATGACGTAAGATTCGGATAATTACCCTCATCATTGTCAGCCGGTTCGTCTTCCTCCTCCGGGTCTCCGGCAGCAGGAGAAGTTTCAACATTCCAGAAAGGGTTATCAGCCTGAGATAAAAACAGGAAGGTGGGAATCAGTAATTGCATCAAGTTGAAGACGTATGAATAAAGTTCCATATGTCGAGTCTTACCGCTGGGGCCGGGTTTTCTCGGGTAAATGGCGGCAACCCGGTAATGTTCTTGATCACTTCCAGCTTTTCCTTCAAGAAGCCTTTGATGGTTTTGTTGGTGTCGCCGGCTGCAAAGTTCTTGGTGGAATATCGGAGTGCATCCGTGGCATGCCCCGAGTACTCGCACATCAATTTGGTGCGGATAGAATTGGGTTGGATCCGGAAATCAACCCAAGTTTTCACTAGATTGAGCCCAAGAAGGCCTTGGGCGGAGAGGACGGCTATTCTAGCTAGTGAAGGCAGGATTGCTTCCCTGTCCGAGTCAGGGGCGAAAGCATTGAATTTCTCGGAGATATCAAGGAGGCCCTCTGAGTAACCCGGCAACCTCTTTTCGCCGGGTGAGGAGGTGTCCCGGCAATAGAAGTATGAGAGTTGCCAGTGTTTGACGTGTGAATTAAGAGTAAGAGGTGGCATTAGAGAATTCTTGCGGTGCTGGATAGAGACTCCGCCGCAAGCAAGAAGTGCTCCGTCGCCGCTTTCGCGGCACGGTTTGCACTGGAAAAGTTCGGTGAAGAGAGCCAAACTTGGCGGGGTGCACAGGTATGACTCGGACAGAACAATGAAGTGGGTAATATTCAACATAGAGTTAGGCCCTATGTCGAATATCCTGAGGCCATAATGGCTCAGGACCTCACGAAAGAAAGGGTGACCCGGAGGACGGAATCCCCGGGTCACGTGCTCTATAAAACAGATTACCTCATCCTCGGCAGGTGTGGGCCGGGTCTCGTCACCCGGCGCCCTCCAATGAATGTCCTTTTGAGAACGAAGGACCCCCAACTCGGCCAGCTCGTCCAGCTTGGCCTTCGTGACTGTGGATCGCCCCCAATTGGCGGATATGGATTGGATTGTCTTTGCCTGGGCCGGCTGTTTCCCTTGCCTTTTGGGAGCCATGGGATCAACCTGCAAAACATAAGGCAAAAAGGTGCAAAAAGTAAGACTCGGAAACCATGGGCTATTCGAGTATCTATGAGTGGTGACAAGAAAGTACGGAAGTTAAGCATTATCCGGGTGTCATTCTAGAAGACAAGGTTACAAGTTATCCGGGTATCAAGCATCATTATACAAACTATGGGGTACTTACGTATTCAAAGGTGTTTGAGGAAGACGGATGATTGCCCATGAATCTACTGCAAGCTAAAGAACCGGAGGAAGAGGATTTTCCGGGTGTCAATGACATGCGCGGAAAATTGGAACGAAATGGATCTAGATTGGAAAACTTGCGGGCGATTCTACAAAGAAATTAATGGTTAATGATGATAGGAGAATGATGTATGGCCGTCAATCAAGCTATTGGAGGAGTTATCGAGCATCTAAAGCGACCCGACCGAGCATGACAGGAGGAATTGCCCGCGGGTTGACCTAGATCCAATCTAGAGTAAATCAAGGGATTGTGAGGTTGAATTGATGGGTACGAGAAACTTACTGAAGGGGATTGGAGTAGCACGCAACGGTGGTGAACAGCGCGGTCTGGATGATCCCTCGCAACTCCCGGCGGTCCGGATGAAGGTATGGCGACGGAGCTCGGCGGCGGCGCAGAGTGGCGCGAGGATGAATGTGGCCGTTGGCGGCTTGGCTCCGGCAAGAGGCGTGAGGTTTTTCGCGATGGTGTTGCGCAATCACGAGGTAAGGGGAAAGGAGAAGAGTTGGAATGGATTGTTGGAAGGTTGGGTTGTTTCCCGGGCACCAATTTATAAGGTGCGGGTGGATAAGATCTAGGCCAACGGGAGGGAGCCAGAAATTTTGGGATAACGGTTACCTGCGCGGATTTTGCGAGATACACTTTAAGTGCTGAACGAAATATCCGGACGAAAATAGGAAGTAGATCTTCTCCGCGACATCAGGGTTAATTATCAAGTAAAGTAAGCCAGATCTTTAACATTCTTATTAGGGTGTTAACCCGGAAAACTAAGCAAAGTACTTGGAGGAAACCGGGTTACTATATGGCCACCGTGGAGTTAGGCCTAGCTGTTTATCAAAGCAATCTAACCCGGCCTCCATTAAGTTTGTAAGTTTGATAATTTTGCAGGGAATAGCGTGCGCTTCAAAGAGAATCTTATGAAGCCCAAGCTATTCTGGGGACTACCGATGGAGGGATAATAACCCGGTAGGCCAATTCCACGGTGTAATCCGGCCCAAAGAACGCTGTGCAAGATCCGGCTAAGGATAAAAGAACTTCTAGAAGGCCCAAGTTTGCAGGCCTCGTAACCCGGATTGTGGGTTACGGTAAGGAAAGTTAGGGTTTAATATGCAGTGACCGGGTAGGATTCAAGGTGCGCCTTGGAGGGCAAGTCAAGGGGTTCGGGTGCTTTATAAACCCGCCCCTAGGTCTAGTTAGAGAGATCCAAGAGTTCTAGCAATATCACTTGATATCGAGCATCTAGTGTAACACGAGAGTTGAGTTAATATATTGAGATCGGAGGCTCGGCGACTTGATTGCCGGTTACCAGATCGAGTTCCATCATGTTTTCCTCTGAGCTAAACCCTCTCCCAAACGCCTGTGTCGTCTTGCCCCAAGATCAGTTACCCCTGGTAACGTCTGCCGTGATTATCCCACGACAACTACCAAGTCACACACTTGATATTCATACAGGGATACTATCGCGGATATAATGACTCATAGCCAATTTACAAAGTCAGGGCCCATCATTTGCTTCCTTTATAAGTTGCAGGTCCTTTGTTGTCAAAACAACACTTTATTCTCAAACCACAAGTTGAGCTAAGTATAGAGTTTTAGGACTTTTGTGGTTCAGTTCGTAAACTCATTCGAAGTATCTACAACACATGTAGTTTCTTCTACTTAGTCAAAATAGGAAACCCCAGAACAATTTCCAGTGTTGCGCTACTCTTGACATGATAAAAAAGTTTTTTCTAATCTCGTCGAGTTTCTACTATCCTCCCACTCACTTGTTTCGCAAGAACTACTTTCTCGAGAAATCAACCCTTTGTGACAAACAACATTTGTCTCTGATTTGGTGATAGGAGAAATACCCAATGGTTTCCGATAACCTTATAAACATACATTTATCCTATTTTAGTTGTAAACATTTTACATATGCCATGCATACCAAAATTTAAGAAAAAGACAATTCGGGTCACTATCCAAGCCATAACTTATATGGTGTCAATTTCTACAGATCATGATGGCTCTCTTTTCAGTGTAAATGTGGTTGTATCTAATGTATAAACTACAAAATTATAATGACAGTTTATTTATCTTACCATGTCCAACAAGGTTTGAGTATATCTCTTGAACACTCCAAACTAATGTGGGGCATTCGAGAAGGATAAGTTGTAGAACAATTCTGCAACTCCTCAGATGTTTTGCTAAACTTGTAACTTTATCTTTTATTATCTAATCATCAATATTTGATTATCTTGTTACGATGATTTTTTCTTCATACTAACAATACTTTGAATCAATTAAAAAATGTCAAACTCCTTTCTCTTTAAATAGATATACTCATATATCTACTCAAATCATCGATGGAATTTTGTGAAGGAAATATTAATCCACCAGATACGACTACATATAATGGACTATATACATCAATATGTATAATCTCCACTAAATTAGTCCATTCTACTTTGGCCTATGAACAGAGTTTTAGTCATCTTTTGAAAGAGGTCTCACAAGCGTCAATTTATTCAAAACAAAATGACTCCAGAAGTCCACTAAGGGCTCATTTGGTGGACAGGGAAAACTCCGGGTTCCCGGCCCAATCCCGGGGACGAAAATACACGTGAGAATGGTTCCCCGGAAAGTTTGCAGGTCCATTTGGTTGATCAATTATCCATGGAAATATGGGCCTACCCCGCGAAATACCCGGGCCGGAAAAACGCTAGTAGCGACTCGTGGGAGGAGTTCCCGTCTCTCTCGCTCTGTCTCTGTCGTGAATCTCGCCGCCGCTCCGTCTCTCTACGCAACCAGATCGCACCATGTGTGAGCAGTTCAGGAAGAAGACGTTCCCAAATGGTGATACAAATTTTCCACGGGTTTTCGAATATTCCCCTCGAGGCTACTCTTCCCTGGGAAGATCTCCCCTAGCAGCCAAACGAACCCTAACATGGAGTTCCTTCATGTTTTCCTTTCCGATATGAACTAAAATAGTGGTGTCACAATTTAAGTGAAATTATTTAATCTTTACGCTTGCAACGTTTATCATTTAGTCTTATAGATGTTTATTTTACCAACATGATTTATATTAACTCATCCATCAATTATGGAATATGGTCATAGTTTGAACAATCTTATTTGTTCTCACAAAAGACCGGAACAAAATAATAACTTGTTAAGTTCTTAAAATAAATCTTGAATTTTTGGTTCGATACGACAATGAACACAATAACACTTTATTTCTGTTCTTATCGTGATCGATTCCACATCAACTACTAGTTCCTTTTAGGGCCTTGTATTTCTTGCATTGCGTTGATTTGTATGACGATTCATACCAACCTACATGGTATCAAAATACCCAGATAAAATACTTCGTTTAACTAGCAATACATCTATAACTTGTATATCAAGCATATACTCCTGAGCTGGACTTTTCTAGTTATTGTCTTTTCTGCCATATACCTTTTGTAATTCTATTTTCAATATTCCTTTTCCTTCACAGAAGAATCATTCAACATCAAACAATGCTAGTCGTACTAGCACATTTTTCTTGGTGTGTTAGTCATATGATATCATCCATTGAGTCATACTTTGAGTTTGATTGTTCTACTAATATCACAATATTAATAGCATTCTTCATGATTCCTCTCTTAGCAATTTCTAGGCAAGGTAAACGATTTTACCCATACTTTTAATCCATCCCATCATAACAATTTTGTGATGAATCTACTATAGCTCTAAGGAAGGAATTTAGCGTATGGGAGGAAATTTAAGACGGGATCCCCATACAGTTTAGGAGTTGTGTGTTCCCTAGTTGACCTGCAAGGTACGGTAGTTTCCTCTTCCGTAGTTTCATGATCTTGATCATTAGTTCCCTCTTCAACTGGCAGAGTCGGCACTGGAACAGCTTCTGGCGCTGCGCTGCTCGCCATTCCAAGAAGAGAAGGTTCAATAACCTCGTCGAGTTCTACCTGCCTACAATTCACACATTTCGAGAGAAACTCCTTCTCTAGAAAGGATCCATTCTTGGCAACAAAAACCTTGTCTTCGGATCTGTGATAGAATGTGTACCCGATTGTTTCTTTAGGTATCCTATGAAGACACATTTTTCCACTCTACGTTCGAGTTTATCAGGTTGGATCTTCTTCACATAAACAACACATCCCCTAACTTTTAGAAATGAAAGCTTAGGTTTGTTTCCAAACCATAATTCATACGGTGTCATTTCAACTGATTTAGATGGTGCCCTATTTAAAGTGAATGCAGTTGTCTCTAGTGCGTGACCCCAAAACTATAGTGGCAAATCTGAAAGAGACATCATAGATCGAACCATATCCAATAAAGTACGATTACGACATTCGGAAACACCATTACACTGTGGTGTTCCGGCATGTGTGAGTTGTGAAACTATTCCACATTGTTTCATATGCATGCCAAACTCGTAACTTAAATATTCACCTCCACGATTAGATCGTAAAAATTTAATTTTCTTGTTACGATGATTTTCAACTTCACACTGAAATTCTTTGAACTTTTCAAATGTCTCAGAATTGTGTTTCATGAAGTAAATATATCCATATCTACTCAAATCATCCGTGAAGGTGACGAAATAACGATATCCACCGTGCGCCGACACACTCATTGGTCCACACACATCAGTATGTATGATTTCCAGTAAGTCTGACGCCCGTTCCATAGTTCCGGAAAACGGGGTTCTAGTCATCTTGCCCATGAGGCATGGTTCACATGTTTCAAATGATTCATAATCAAGTGATTCTAAGAGTCCATCGGAATGGATCTTCTTCATGCTTTTAACACCAATATGACCTAAGCGGCAATACCACATGTAAGTAGCAATATCATCATTTAACTTAATTCTTTTGGCATTCACATTATGAATATGTGTATCAATACTATCAAGATTCAAAAGAAATAAACCATTCTTCACATGTGCGTGACCATAAAACATATTATTCATATAAATCAAACAACCATTGTTCTCAGACTTAAAGGAATAACCACTCTGTGTTAAGCAGGATCCATAAATGATATTCATGCTCAACACAGGCACCAGTTAACAATTATTTAGGATCATAACTAATCTAGATGGTAAATTAAGAGGTAGTGTTCCGACGGCGTTCACATCAACTCTTGATCCATTGCCGACGCGCATCGTCACCTCATCCCTTGCTAGTGGTCGCTTATTCTGCAGTTCCTGTTTCGAGTTGCATATGTGAGCAACCGAACCAGTATCAAATACACAGGCGCTACTGCGAGTACTAGTAAGGTACACATCAATAACATGTATATCACATATACCTTTATTCACTTTGCCGACCTTCTTATTTGCCAGATATTTGGGGAAGTTATGCTTCCAGTGGCCAGTGCCCTTGCAATAGAAGCACTCAGTCTCAGGCTTAGGGCCATTCCTAGTTTTCTTCTCAGGTGCAGCAATAGACTTGCCACCCTTCTTGAAGTTGACCTTTGGCTTACCTTTCTTTCCTTTCTTGAAACTAGTGGTCTTATTGATTATCAACACTTGATGCTCTTTCTTGATCTCCACTTCAGCAGTTTTAAGCATTGAGAGAAGCTCAAGGAGAGTCTTCTTCATGCCTTGCATATTATAGTTCATTACAAAGTTCTTGTAACTAGGTGGCAGAGATTGAAGAACATGATGTATCCCTAGCTCATTGGGGATCGTTATTCCCAAAGCTATGAAGTTATCAGCGTACGCAAACATTCTGAGCACGTGCTCTCTAACGGAGCTGTTCTCTTCCATCATGTAGGTAAAGAACTTTTCTGAAGCATCATAACTCTCTACTGCAGCACGGCTATCGAAAATAAATTTCAATTCTCCTATTGTAGAAAAAGAAGTGATGTTCTCTAAACGTTTTTGCAGCTTTGGCTCTAATCCATACAGGATGCCGCAATGAACTATATTGTGGTCTTTTTGTTGAGTCAGATAAACATTTTTATCTTCCTCCGAAGCATCATCAGCGGGCTGGTCACCTAGCGGTGCATCAAGCACATAGAGCTTCTTGCAAGCGGTGAGGAGAATCCTCAGGTTAAGTGCCTAGTTGGTAAAGTTGCTTCTATTGTTCACTAGTTTTTATTTCTCCATGTACATATTGAAATTGAAGGTAGGTTGTAACACCCCTGTTTTTAAGCCCTTGTTTAATATTAAATTAGCAAGCCTCTTAAGACTTTTGTAAGACAATTAAGTGGACAACATGTTTGTGTAGTCATGTGTATCTATGCAATATAAGTGGTGTGTTTCTTTTCACTCATTTGAGGATTTTTCCTGATGATTGATTATTGTCTGCCTGATGTTTTTCAACTGGAAACCCTAAGAAATTTCTTCTCAAAGCTTGGGGAATACTTGATTCACTCATGACAACATTATTTAGTCATGTCTTGACCAAGAAAACACTTTGGTTGGGATTTAAATAGCTTTGGGAATTTATTTCCTATTTAAACTTTTAGCAGAAAAACAACTTGACTAGCTGTTTTCCACACTTGTTTTCAAGAATCAAACATATTTGATTTGTTGGTTTCTTGTGGTATTATGGTTGAACATGTTATGTAGTACAACTATATGCCACTGGTTTGAATTTAGCACTTGGAAAACAATCAAATCCATGATTGTTTTTCTAGTATAAAAATATTGAAAAACCAATTCTATTTGGAAAACAGAAACATAGCTTTTTGGGCAGATGTTTTCAGAAGGTTAACCAACTCAATTTCTTGTGTACTTGTTGTTTTCTCAAACTAGAAAGTACATATAACATTTAGCAACTTGATTTTCCAAAATCCAAGTTCAATTGCCCAATAAAACAGAAGCAAACTTTTGCTTCAAACCCCTGTTTTTTTCAACACTTAGTGAAATTTTCACTAAGTCTTTTACTGAATTTTCTGAAAACTGTTTTTGGACAGAACTTTGGAGGTTTGTTTCTCTGCCAATTCTTCATGGATTTGAATAAACTTGGTGTCTATTTTGATTGCCTTGAGATGCTCTGTAACCCCATGTGCTAGTTGGCCCGAGTGGTGCCCTAGAGTAGAAGGAAAAAGGAGGGAAACTCGAGCCCGAGTAGAGGGGGGGTGTGCTAGAGGCATGGCCTAAAAACCATCGTGTCTCTCCACCCTAGCCCCACTGTGGTGACCAGTGAAGGTTGGCACCGCCCCTGGCTCGATGTGCAACGAAAGGAACGGCCCCCCCATCCCTCAGCATGCCAACACGCACACGCACCATGTGCACCCGAGAGCACCCACACGGCCCCGTGCATACAAAGCCCCAACGGCCTAGCCGTTTCGCCACCACACACCCCACCCATCCACGCCTCCACACCCGAAAATTCAGGCCGTGCCTCGCCGTGTGCGAGCCGCACGGGCATATTTTCGCCGCCGGCCACCGCACGATCCACCGAAAGAATTCGAGCAACCCCGTGCGTGTGAGCTCGCGATTCTTGCATGCACAAGCTTCCCGTACCCGTGGCCACCCCCCTGACACCGTCCGCGGTTCATTCGTTTGCAGGAGTACCCGTGCCGTGTCCGCCGTGTCCGCCGTGCCGCCGCGGAAAGGACCTCGCCGTCGAGGGGACCATCACCGCCACCACCGCGCCACCAGTCTCCCACGACCCCACCGCCACCACGCGTCGCTCCACGGGCCCCCTAGGTGAGCACCCTGCCCGTCCCGAGCGTGCCCACGTGGTGTTCGACGCCGTTCCTGTCGGGTTAGGCGAGAGGAAGGAGAAAGGAGCGGGACCGTTGATCGCGAGATCAACGGCCGCGCTTGAACGACCGTTTCCCGCGTCCCCCGCCCGCGCGCGCGCGCAGATGGGCTAGCCTAGGCGCTAGTTGGGCTGGGCGCGGCAGATCTGGCCCGTCTGGGCTAGCCCCTGTTAAAATTAAATCAAATTTTTTTTACAGATTCATACATGTTAGCTTTTGGCCTAGGAAAAATAGCAAACAATTTTATTTGGCTTTGCCAATTTTTGTACAAGTAGCCAAACAAAATCACAACCACATCCCTTTGGCAGAATAAGGTTTTGACTTTTATTTATTTTTCTATAGCCTTTTTGCCAGACAGTACCATTAAAATGGAAATGAATAGAACTTCAAAAATACAAAACTTTGTTGAGCAAACTCAACTGTTTTGGAAAGCCCTTATCAATACCTACCTTTAGAATTTTAGTTTGCATCCAGGAGAGTTACCATTTGGAAATGCCATCCATTTTGGTAAAACATCAGTGGGCTATTCCAAGAATTTTAGGGGGAGTTTGAGACATTATTTTTGAGTGAGACCAATTGGAGAGGCTTTGTATTGTTAAGTACTATCACATCCTAGAAGGATTTAATTTTTGGAGCCATAGAAAAAATTGGGGAGACAGAACAAGTTTTAGCACTTTTCTGCCTAATTTTTTAATTCCTAGATCTTGTTTTATATGATCATTTTGTGATGTGCACCTATGGTGTTCTTGCTTATAATGTTGTTATCTAGTGTATTTTTGATGTTTACAAGTTGTATGAACATGTTAGAATAAATGGCTTGAGTGGTAGAATTTTTAGAATTATTTTCCATGCTTAAGTTTTGCTCATAGCTTATTTTCTATCTAGGTTTGTGAGTAGATTTTTAGTTTATATCTAGCCTTTTTGCTAGATTAATTTTCATGGAACCAGTACCATTTTGGCACTGTTATTTTTAGTTACAACACCTCTGGTTACTTGGTGTTTGAGTTTAGAATAGATTTAAAATAGCATTGCTTAAGGTCTAGATCTCCTACTAGATTTTATACATGCATGCCTTTTGTTTTGTTTTGTTTTCCACTAGGGAAAAATATGTTTCTTTGTGGTTGAAAACAGAGGATGAAATGTCCTTGTGGCATTGTTATCCTTGTGTTTTCACCTCTGTTAATTTTCCCTCAAGTACTAGAAATTGCTTGAGTATCTTTGGGTGCCTAGATTTAATTCCCTCACATGTGTAGCAATTTTAGTCTAGTTTCTCCTTGTTTCATAGCTAAACTTTTTGTGTTATTTTTGTGGGATCCAGTAGCATTTTTGGTACTAATTATAGGAGTATTTTACCTCTGTTAGTTTGCACACTTGTGCCTAAAATTAACAAGTGAAGTATAAACTAGCCTAGTATTTTTCCCAAGTTTCTACTAGTATGAGTAGGAGTTTGTGGGACTAGTTTGTTTGTTTTGAGCATTTTTAGAAATATGACCAGAGGCTTATTAACCTCTTTATGAAGCATTATGCTAGTGGAACACCCACTGGTATTTTTGGTTCATGGTGGAAAAAGAGCTTGACTTATTGTCATAAGCCTTTTTCACCACTTGCATTTTTTTTTAGCTTATATTTTGTGTTTGCCATAGAGAGTATTGGGGGAGTTTTTAGACATCAAATTGTGTGTTTTGTGACACCCTACTGTCTATTAACATGTGATTTACCCCACTGGTCCATGATGCTCTTGTCTTAAAATCATTAAGTTTCACCACACATAAACACTAGGAAAAAGCAGATTTTTCCACTATGGTTTTCTTGTCAATTTTCTTAAAGGAAAATTGAATGTCTTGAGTGTTACTTTTTAATTGCTTGCTGTATGTATCACTTGTAGCATTGTTTGTCTTGGTTGGCTCTGAAAGTGTGCCTTTATTTCTTTTTACGACGTTAGAAAACGAGGAGGAAGGATTTGCTGAAGAAGGGTATTGCAACTCCTGTTACTTTCAGGATCAGGACCATCACTTGTACCAAGGCAAGCCATCCTAATGCTTGCTGTATAAATACTTATCATTATCTATCATGCATGCTTTTCACTTCTGAAGTTTTTACAAAACTATACTCTCAAAACTATTTTTGTTGTGAATACTACTACTATTAATATTATTAGAAGAAGGAATCATAATAATAGTCAACTTGGTATTTGCCAAGCCCTTAGCCACTAAATGGTATATACATACCATCCACCAAATTAAAACTTGGGTTCTTAAATGAACTAAATAAAATGTGTTTTTGTAAACAAATACCTTATGAAGGAAAAACCCCGGATGAAGGGTGAGACCCTGTCTACCGGAAGAGTGCCATGAAGGGAAATTTTTGAGATATGTTTACAAAAGACACATAACCTAGTCTTCGCTGGACAACTATTATCGTACTGCCACTTTACCCCAATATGGGTAGGGGCTTGATTAAAAACTTGTTATGGTTAGTATGTGAGCTATCTCAAAGTGCTATAGAGGATTGGATCCTCCGAACCGAAGTGTCGCTAGGAGTGAGCAGACGGGACATCTAAAGTGTGGGATTAATTTTCCCTCCGGATGCAGCAGTTGGGTCTCCTGTCTGGGCGGTGTGTGACACGGCTTGCCGGGGAGGGGTAACCCCAATTGAAGAGATAGTCATGTTCTAGCTTGTACATAGTGGATAGTCAAGATCAGTTATCTGATGTTCCCATAGGTTGGGAATAGTCCATGGTTGTTTCATGGCGGATTCTGGATCTAGTGGAAGTGTGTACACCTCTGCAGAGTAAAACTATTTCGAGATAGCCGCGTCCTCGGATATGGACGGTTGAATGGCCATGTAGCTAGTATTGTGTCAACTTTTCAAAAGAGGTTTTTGAAGGACGGCTTTGTACCTGCGAGGTACTATGGAGGAATGACTTGGTATCTGCGAGATACCGAGGAGGAGGAAACTATTATTACAAGTTTCTGAAAAGAAAACTTTCTTTTCTAAAAGACTTATAAAACCTCCAAGATATGTGATATCTACGAGAGAAAAACTATATTATTTTACTTGATTTATCCATAAAGGACTAAACTTGAAGAATCAACCATGATAAATCTTTTATCTGTCATGGGTAGCTGAACCATATGTATGGCCTACCCACTCCACCAAATAAGCATGTATGCATTATTGTAAGCTCATAAGGGATGTCTTGTTGAGTACATTCAAATGTACTCATTTGGTTTCGCCCCTGGTATCTACTTATCAGACTATGAGGAGCCACCCCAGGAGGAGTTCTATGAGGAGGAGTTCTACGCTGATGGCCCTGCGAGTTAGGATCGTCTCCCAGTCAGCAGCCTGTAGGATGAGGCGTGATTCGGGTTCTACTACGCTATGCTTATCGCCTTCCGCTGTGTTTATTTTGAATGTCTGTCCTGTGTGACAGTTATCAAGAACTTGGTCATGTGACCATTTATGTAAGACTCTATTATTCGTGTAATGGATGATGTATTCTGTATGCCAACTACGTATGTTGTTCACAACTGGTTATTCTGGGATTGTGAATGAATGCATATGAGGGGTTCTGAACCTTCCGGTTTGGGGCCTCTACAAAGTTGGTATCAGAGCCATCCTGACTCTAGGAGACCTTAGTTAGCATGGACGTTAGTGTATACTCCAAAAATATAAGTTATAACTACGAAAAGATTGGATATATGACTATGTATAAAAATATTCCCTATATCCCACCACCTCTCTGTGTCAAACTCTACTTGCATTAAGATTGTTCTTTGCATAAACTTAAAACTTTGCACACTGTGGTCTCACTTAAACTATACTTAAAATTTTGTGTAGATGGACGTGGTCATCACCGAGGCTTTCCAGTTGGGACGTCCACGTGGCGAGACTTTCCTTTTCGAGGAGAGGCTAGTAGCTATGGCTACTGTGTTGGGACGCCCACTTCCGGAGCTGCGAGGAGGTCTAGTTGACGGTGCACCTCTGGAGGGAGACTGGTACGCGGAGGTCACTATCCGTGCACCTCTGGCTAGCCCGACAGTAGAGGCCTACGTCTTTCGTGCTGTTGATCGTTCTTGGACCGAGGCAGCCGTGCGGGTGATTCAGGAGTCAGTGGCACGACTGGCACACATTGGGGAGTACATGTTCATCGGTTCCCGGTTCGAGTTGATTGGGAGGCGCGATGAGGAGGGAATACCACTTCCTGTTGAGCCAGACACTACCACTGTTGGTCCTCACTTGGACGAGATGGAGATTCTGTTGTACCGCACTCAGCACAGGTTGGACGATCAGCGACTCGCTCACCACCTTGGCACATTGGTGCACCACACACTGATAGCCGAGACTGACGAGCTGAGGGCTGAGCTTCAGGACAGCCAGGAGGAGAGTGGAGCACTAGCACAGCAGTTGTCTGAGTTGAGGGAGGAGTTGGAGGCCGCCACCGCGAGGAGTCGTGCCTTGGAGAGGCAGCTGCGGGCCACCCGACTGAGCCGTGCTCGTCTCACCAGCAGGGTGACGGCTCTGGAGGGGGCTAACTCAGTTCTGCACACTAGGCTTCACATAGCTCGTGACGACATAGCCGCGAGAGACTCTGCCATAGAGGAGCTTGAGGAGGAGGGCGCAGAGCTCAGCAGGGAGATTGAGGAGCTCCTGCCAGTAGAGGATGTTCCGTCTGACTTGGAGGGGATGGATATGAGTGAGGCTAGCGAGCAGGATGACGATGACCTGCTTGGCGAGGAGGAGGAGGACCCTGAGGAGCGTATCTTCGAGGTTGGGGACAGTGACGACTCTGTGTAGTCACGGCCTCCTCACCCTTAGCACTTGATGCTGGTCTAGCTGCTAGATAAGTATGCTAGATCGTTTTGCTAGTAGTAGCCTTGCGATGACCCCACCAATCGCACCCCTTGTAGCTCGATGAAGCCTTCCTTGTAAGATATGGCTTGTAATGTGTGTGTGTAATGTCTAAGACTCTGTTTAAGTTGTGTGATGAATGGAATGTTCTGCTTGTTTCCTTGATGATTGTCACTATTTGGCGTTCTTTTCATCCATGTTTGCGACTGCCCCGCTCTTGTTTTTGAAACATATCACTCGTATTCCTTTTTCTTATGTTAAAGGTACTGGGTTTTCAAAAACAAGAATATACTTCTAAAACTTACACATGTTTTCACTTCAGAATGGCACCTCGTCGCGAACCCCCACCGCCACCACCACCCACAGTGGAGGCGCTGTTGGCCCTGCTGATGGAAGATCGCCAGGCCAGCCGAGATGAGAGTGCAGCTACCATTACCGCTCTGCAACAACTAGCTGCTGCCGCCAACAATAATGGCAATGGCAATGGCAATGGCAATGGTGCTCGCTCGAGACTGAGAGACTTTCAGCACACCAACCCCCCAGTCTTCACTAGGATTGTGGAGCCTCTCGATGCTGACGACTGGCTCCGCACCATTGCAAACAAACTGGAGGTTGCATCAGTTGAGGAAAATGATAAGGTCCTGTTTGCCTCCCATTTTCTTGCTGGTCCTGCCAGGACTTGGTGGGAGACTACACGTGAGACTGTTGCTGCTGGTCACGTGTTCAACTGGGAGGATTTCTCTGCAAGATTCCGCAAGTATCACATTCCCCAAGGAATGATGACACTTATGCGTGAGAAATTTCTGAAGCTGAGGCAGGGAAGTATGCCTGTGTCTGAATACTGGGAGAATTTCACTACTCTGTCCAGGTATGCACAGGATGATATCAATACTGATGCTAAGAAGAGGGAGAGGTTCTTAAATGGGCTGGATGATGAGCTCCAGTGCGCTCTAGTGGTGGTTCCATTCCAGGACTTGGAGACCCTTGCAAATGCCGCTATGGTACTGGAGCACAAGCGGAAAACTGCTGATGATAACCGCAAGAGGAAGATGACCGTGCATGGAGGACCTAGTGCTCAAAGGACTCGCAACACTCCGTATGCGAGGCCACCATCCCACAAGGCGCCTGCTTATGCACCCCGCCCCAACCACAACTATGCACCAAGGCCCAACAACTACAACCCCAACTATGCACCAAAGTACGGAGGAAATAGCTATGGTGGTAACCATGGTAACCATTCTGGGAATAATCATGGAAACCGCTATGGAGGCAACAACAGTGGAAATGGGAACAACTCCAACAATGCTCCCAAACCTAACCCAAGCCCAAGGCCTTCTGGAGGTTGTTTTGCCTGCGGAAAGGAAGGTCACTTTGCTCGTGAGTGCCCTACCAAAGCTACTGCCACAGCCCAGCCAACTGCAACCAAGATGAACCATGGTCCTTCCACTGGACGGCAGAATAGGATGAAGGGACACCTGAACCACGTCACTGCTGCAGAAGCTCAGGAGGCACCAGACATGGTGATGGGTACGTTTCCTGTCAACTCGGTGCCAGCCGCAGTACTGTTTGATTCTGGTGCATCACATTCTTTTGTCACAAAACCGTTTGCTGAGAAAAGTGGTATGAAGCATTCCCGTATGCACAACCCTATGTTAGTACAAATACCTGGGGATAGTACTAAAGCCAACTTAATTTGCAATGAAGTGCCAGTAGAAATACAAGGGAAAACTTTTCATGCTGATCTTATAGTGCTGGGATCCAAGGGGATAGAAGTGGTACTCGGTATGAACTGGATGGCCAAGTATAAGGGGGTTATTGACTGCACTAAGAAATCTATTGATATGATCTCTGAGGATGGGGAAAAGGTTGCGTACACTGCCACTAAACCCTCGTCACAAGTTCACTGCCACACTGGTATAGCCCACCCTGACCTTGAGGAAGTCCCGGTCGTTTGCGAATACCCGGATGTTTTTCCTGAGGAGTTACCCGGTATGCCCCCTGATCGGGATATCGAGTTTGTGATCGAGTTAGTGCCCGGAACTGGACCCATAGCACAGAAGCCTTATCGGATGAACCCAAAGGAATTAGATGAGTTGAAGACCCAACTGGATGATATGTTGAGAAAAGGTTTGATTCGCCCTAGTGCATCGCCATGGGGGTCTCCGATCATTTTTGTGGAAAAACGGGACGGTACCACTCGTTTATGTGTGGACTACCGCAAGTTGAATGATGTTACCATCAAGAACAAATACCCGTTGCCCAAAATTGAAGACCTGTTTGACCAGCTGAATGGGGCCGTAATCTTCTCGAAGATCGACCTTCGGACTGGTTATCACCAATTGAAAGTCCGTGATACTGATATTCCCAAGACTGCTTTCACCACTCGTTACGGGTTGTATGAATACACCGTGATGTCCTTTGGCCTAACCAATGCCCCTGCCTATTTCATGAATCTCATGAATAAGGTATTCATGGATTTTCTAGACAAGTTTGTCGTGGTGTTTATTGACGACATTCTCATATATTCTCGGAGTGAGGAAGAACACGAAGAACATCTGAGAATTGTGCTCGGAACACTTCGTGAGCATCAATTGTATGCTAAGTTTAGTAAATGTCAATTCTGGTTGACGGAAGTCGGGTTTCTTGGACATGTAGTATCTGCGGGAGGAAATATCTGTTGACCCTACTCTAGTTCAGTCGTGAGAAGCGTGCTGCTCCAACCAACCAGACTGAAGTCAGATCCTTTCTGGGTTTGGCAGGATATTACCGCAAGTTTGTTCAGGGATTCTCGAGTATAGCCAGACCCCCTCACCCAGTTGCTCAAGAAGGATAGCAAGTTCCTATGGACGGACAAGTGTGAAGAGAGTTTCAATGAGTTAAAACATCGACTTGTGACCGCTCCAATCCTTATTATGCCGGATATCACCAAGATTTCGACGTATATTGTGACGCTTCCAAGCTTGGTCTTGGAAGCGTACTTATGCAAGAAGGGAAAGTGATATCTTTCATATCCCGCCAGTTGAGACCCCACGAGTTGAATTACCCCACTCATGACTTAGAGCTTGCTGCTGTCGTGCATGCCCTCAAACCTGGCGACACTTTCTTATGGGAAGAAGAGTGGAAATTTACACGGATCATAAGAGTTTAAAGTATATCTTTACTCAACGTGAGCTCAACATGAGGCAGCGCCGCTGGATTGAGCTCATTAAAGATTATGATCTGAGTATTCATTATCACCCTGGAAAGGCAAATGTAGTTGCAGATGCTCTTAGTCGAGAGCCGGCCTCTCTAAATGCTATGATTCTAGTAAGGCAGCCCGAGTTGTGGAAAGAGCTTGACCAACTTGGCATTGAAGTGGTCAGCTATGGTATGTTGGACGCCATAGAACTTAAACCAACTCTGGTTGACCAAATCAAAGAGGCGCAGAAAGGCCAGAAAAGTATTGATGGTATTAAGGCCCGCATGGAGAAGGAGAAGGTTGCTGGGTTTACTATCGATGCTGATGGGGGATTATGGTATGAAGGCCGTATTTGTGTTCCCTCTGAGTCTGATCTCAAGCAGACCATCATGGTCGAAGCTCATGAGACCATGTATTCTATCCATCCTGGAGGAACAAAGATGTATCAAGACCTGAAGGAGAGATTCTGGTGGCATGGAATGAAGCGAGATATTGCTTCATTTGTAGCCAAGTGCCATGTCTGCCAACAAGTAAAGGCTGGGCACCAGCGTCCCGCTGGCTTGCTCCAGCCGTTGCAAGTACCTGTTTGGAAATGGGATGAAGTAGGGATGGACTTCATCACAGGACTTCCTAGGTCCAGCCGAGGAAATGATTCTATATGGGTTGTCGTGGACAGGCTCACAAAAGTTGCTCACTTTATTCCTGTCCGGACCACCTATCGTGGAGATCAGCTTGCTGATCTTTACATTACTCGGATTGTCAGCCTGCACGGAGTCCCGAGCAGGATTGTGTCTGATCGAGGTACACAGTTCACATCCAGATTTTGGAAGAAGTTGCACGAGAGTTTGGGAACCAAATTAGCTTTTAGCACAGCCTATCACCCACAGACTGATGGACAGACAGAGCGTGTGAACCAAATTCTGGAAGACATGCTCCGTGCTTGTGTGTTGTCCTATGGAGTTAAATGGGAAGACTGTCTGCCTTTCGCAGAGTTTTCTTACAACAACAGTTATCAGTCTAGCTTGCAAATGGCCCCTTTTGAAGCACTGTATGGACGTAAATGCCGCACACCTCTGAATTGGACTGAGACTGGAGACAGTCAGGTTTTTGGTGTGGACACTTTGAAAGCTGCAGAAGAGCAGGTTCAGCTTATTCGGGAACGTTTAAAGACAGCTCAATCTCGTCAGAAGAGTTATGCTGACACGAAGCGTCGTGATGTCTCTTTCAGCATTGGAGATTTCGTGTACCTTCGTGTTACGCCACTCAAAGGGATGCAGCGTTTCCATGTCAAGGGAAAGCTGGCACCCAGGTATATTGGCCCTTTTAAGATCTTGGCACGTCGTGGCGAAGTTTCTTATCAGTTAGAATTACCTGAGGAGCTATCTGCGTTTCACAATGTTTTCCATGTGTCATTGCTCCGGAAATGTCTGCAAGTGCCTGAGAAGGATCTCTCGTATCAAGACATAGATTTCAGGACCATTGATATCAATGATGATTTGACTTATCGTGATAGACCCCTGCGGGTTCTCGAGGAGATTGTGCGCGCTACCAGGAGGCGTGCTATAAAATTCCTTAAGATTCAGTGGACGAATCATTCTGAGGAAGAAGCTACCTGGGAGCGTGAAGATGATATCAGGAAGGAGTTCCCTGATTTTCTTAAAGACTAGACCCGCTAATCTCGGGACGAGATTCTTTTAAGGGGGGGAGATTTGTAACACCCCTGTTTTTAAGCCCTTGTTTAATATTAAATTAGCAAGCCTCTTAAGACTTTTGTAAGACAATTAAGTGGACAACATGTTTGTGTAGTCATGTGTATCTATGCAATATAAGTGGTGTGTTTCTTTTCACTCATTTGAGGATTTTTCCTGATGATTGATTATTGTCTGCCTGATGTTTTTCAACTGGAAACCCTAAGAAATTTCTTCTCAAAGCTTGGGGAATACTTGATTCACTCATGACAACATTATTTAGTCATGTCTTGACCAAGAAAACACTTTGGTTGGGATTTAAATAGCTTTGGGAATTTATTTCCTATTTAAACTTTTAGCAGAAAAACAACTTGACTAGCTGTTTTCCACACTTGTTTTCAAGAATCAAACATATTTGATTTGTTGGTTTCTTGTGGTATTATGGTTGAACATGTTATGTAGTACAACTATATGCCACTGGTTTGAATTTAGCACTTGGAAAACAATCAAATCCATGATTGTTTTTCTAGTATAAAAATATTGAAAAACCAATTCTATTTGGAAAACAGAAACATAGCTTTTTGGGCAGATGTTTTCAGAAGGTTAACCAACTCAATTTCTTGTGTACTTGTTGTTTTCTCAAACTAGAAAGTACATATAACATTTAGCAACTTGATTTTCCAAAATCCAAGTTCAATTGCCCAATAAAACAGAAGCAAACTTTTGCTTCAAACCCCTGTTTTTTTCAACACTTAGTGAAATTTTCACTAAGTCTTTTACTGAATTTTCTGAAAACTGTTTTTGGACAGAACTTTGGAGGTTTGTTTCTCTGCCAATTCTTCATGGATTTGAATAAACTTGGTGTCTATTTTGATTGCCTTGAGATGCTCTGTAACCCCATGTGCTAGTTGGCCCGAGTGGTGCCCTAGAGTAGAAGGAAAAAGGAGGGAAACTCGAGCCCGAGTAGAGGGGGGGTGTGCTAGAGGCATGGCCTAAAAACCATCGTGTCTCTCCACCCTAGCCCCACTGTGGTGACCAGTGAAGGTTGGCACCGCCCCTGGCTCGATGTGCAACGAAAGGAACGGCCCCCCCATCCCTCAGCATGCCAACACGCACACGCACCATGTGCACCCGAGAGCACCCACACGGCCCCGTGCATACAAAGCCCCAACGGCCTAGCCGTTTCGCCACCACACACCCCACCCATCCACGCCTCCACACCCGAAAATTCAGGCCGTGCCTCGCCGTGTGCGAGCCGCACGGGCATATTTTCGCCGCCGGCCACCGCACGATCCACCGAAAGAATTCGAGCAACCCCGTGCGTGTGAGCTCGCGATTCTTGCATGCACAAGCTTCCCGTACCCGTGGCCACCCCCCTGACACCGTCCGCGGTTCATTCGTTTGCAGGAGTACCCGTGCCGTGTCCGCCGTGTCCGCCGTGCCGCCGCGGAAAGGACCTCGCCGTCGAGGGGACCATCACCGCCACCACCGCGCCACCAGTCTCCCACGACCCCACCGCCACCACGCGTCGCTCCACGGGCCCCCTAGGTGAGCACCCTGCCCGTCCCGAGCGTGCCCACGTGGTGTTCGACGCCGTTCCTGTCGGGTTAGGCGAGAGGAAGGAGAAAGGAGCGGGACCGTTGATCGCGAGATCAACGGCCGCGCTTGAACGACCGTTTCCCGCGTCCCCCGCCCGCGCGCGCGCGCAGATGGGCTAGCCTAGGCGCTAGTTGGGCTGGGCGCGGCAGATCTGGCCCGTCTGGGCTAGCCCCTGTTAAAATTAAATCAAATTTTTTTTTACAGATTCATACATGTTAGCTTTTGGCCTAGGAAAAATAGCAAACAATTTTATTTGGCTTTGCCAATTTTTGTACAAGTAGCCAAACAAAATCACAACCACATCCCTTTGGCAGAATAAGGTTTTGACTTTTATTTATTTTTCTATAGCCTTTTTGCCAGACAGTACCATTAAAATGGAAATGAATAGAACTTCAAAAATACAAAACTTTTTTGAGCAAACTCAACTGTTTTGGAAAGCCCTTATCAATACCTACCTTTAGAATTTTAGTTTGCATCCAGGAGAGTTACCATTTGGAAATGCCATCCATTTTGGTAAAACATCAGTGGGCTATTCCAAGAATTTTAGGGGGAGTTTGAGACATTATTTTTGAGTGAGACCAATTGGAGAGGCTTTGTATTGTTAAGTACTATCACATCCTAGAAGGATTTAATTTTTGGAGCCATGGAAAAAATTGGGGAGACAGAACAAGTTTTAGCACTTTTCTGCCTAATTTTTTTATTCCTAGATCTTGTTTTATATGATCATTTTGTGATGTGCACCTATGGTGTTCTTGCTTATAATGTTGTTATCTAGTGTATTTTTGATGTTTACAAGTTGTATGAACATGTTAGAATAAATGGCTTGAGTGGTAGAATTTTTAGAATTATTTTCCATGCTTAAGTTTTGCTCATAGCTTATTTTCTATCTAGGTTTGTGAGTAGATTTTTAGTTTATATCTAGCCTTTTTGCTAGATTAATTTTCATGGAACCAGTACCATTTTGGCACTGTTATTTTTAGTTACAACACCTCTGGTTACTTGGTGTTTGAGTTTAGAATAGATTTAAAATAGCATTGCTTAAGGTCTAGATTTCCTACTAGATTTTATACATGCATGCCTTTTGTTTTGTTTTGTTTTCCACTAGGGAAAAATATGTTTCTTTGTGGTTGAAAACAGAGGATGAAATGTCCTTGTGGCATTGTTATCCTTGTGTTTTCACCTCTGTTAATTTTCCCTCAAGTACTAGAAATTGCTTGAGTATCTTTGGGTGCCTAGATTTAATTCCCTCACATGTGTAGCAATTTTAGTCTAGTTTCTCCTTGTTTCATAGCTAAACTTTTTGTGTTATTTTTGTGGGATACAGTAGCATTTTTGGTACTAATTATAGGAGTATTTTACCTCTGTTAGTTTGCACACTTGTGCCTAAAATTAACAAGTGAAGTATAAACTAGCCTAGTATTTTTCCCAAGTTTCTACTAGTATGAGTAGGAGTTTGTGGGACTAGTTTGTTTGTTTTGAGAATTTTTAGAAATATGACCAGAGGCTTATTAACCTCTTTATGAAGCATTATGCTAGTGGAACACCCACTGGTATTTTTGGTTCATGGTGGAAAAAGAGCTTGACTTATTGTCATAAGCCTTTTTCACCACTTGCATTTTTTTTAGCTTATATTTTGTGTTTGCCATAGAGAGTATTGGGGGAGTTTTTAGACATCAAATTGTGTGTTTTGTGACACCCTACTGTCTATTAACATGTGATTTACCCCACTGGTCCATGATGCTCTTGTCTTAAAATCATTAAGTTTCACCACACATAAACACTAGGAAAAAGCAGATTTTTCCACTATGGTTTTCTTGTCAATTTTCTTAAAGGAAAATTGAATGTCTTGAGTGTTACTTTTTAATTGCTTGCTGTATGTATCACTTGTAGCATTGTTTGTCTTGGTTGGCTCTGAAAGTGTGCCTTTATTTCTTTTTACGACGTTAGAAAACGAGGAGGAAGGATTTGCTGAAGAAGGGTATTGCAACTCCTGTTACTTTCAGGATCAGGACCATCACTTGTACCAAGGCAAGCCATCCTAATGCTTGCTGTATAAATACTTATCATTATCTATCATGCATGCTTTTCACTTCTGAAGTTTTTACAAAACTATACTCTCAAAACTATTTTTGTTGTGAATACTACTACTATTAATATTATTAGAAGAAGGAATCATAATAATAGTCAACTTGGTATTTGCCAAGCCCTTAGCCACTAAATGGTATATACATACCATCCACCAAATTAAAACTTGGGTTCTTAAATGAACTAAATAAAATGTGTTTTTGTAAACAAATACCTTATGAAGGAAAAACCCCGGATGAAGGGTGAGACCCTGTCTACCGGAAGAGTGCCATGAAGGGAAATTTTTGAGATATGTTTACAAAAGACACATAACCTAGTCTTCGCTGGAAAACTATTATCGTACTGCCACTTTACCCCAATATGGGTAGGGGCTTGATTAAAAACTTGTTATGGTTAGTATGTGAGCTATCTCAAAGTGCTATAGAGGATTGGATCCTCCGAACCGAAGTGTCGCTAGGAGTGAGCAGACGGGACATCTAAAGTGTGGGATTAATTTTCCCTCCGGATGCAGCAGTTGGGTCTCCTGTCTGGGCGGTGTGTGACACGGCTTGCCGGGGAGGGGTAACCCCAATTGAAGAGATAGTCATGTTCTAGCTTGTACATAGTGGATAGTCAAGATCAGTTATCTGATGTTCCCATAGGTTGGGAATAGTCCATGGTTGTTTCATGGCGGATTCTGGATCTAGTGGAAGTGTGTACACCTCTGCAGAGTAAAACTATTTCGAGATAGCCGCGTCCTCGGATATGGACGGTTGAATGGCCATGTAGCTAGTATTGTGTCAACTTTTCAAAAGAGGTTTTTGAAGGACGGCTTTGTACCTGCGAGGTACTATGGAGGAATGACTTGGTATCTGCGAGATACCGAGGAGGAGGAAACTATTATTACAAGTTTCTGAAAAGAAAACTTTCTTTTCTAAAAGACTTATAAAACCTCCAAGATATGTGATATCTACGAGAGAAAAACTATATTATTTTACTTGATTTATCCATAAAGGACTAAACTTGAAGAATTAACCATGATAAATCTTTTATCTGTCATGGGTAGCTGAACCATATGTATGGCCTACCCACTCCACCAAATAAGCATGTATGCATTATTGTAAGCTCATAAGGGATGTCTTGTTGAGTACATTCAAATGTACTCATTTGGTTTCGCCCCTGGTATCTACTTATCAGACTATGAGGAGCCACCCCAGGAGGAGTTCTATGAGGAGGAGTTCTACGCTGATGGCCCTGCGAGTTAGGATCGTCTCCCAGTCAGCAGCCTGTAGGATGAGGCGTGATTCGGGTTCTACTACGCTATGCTTATCGCCTTCCGCTGTGTTTATTTTGAATGTCTGTCCTGTGCGACAGTTATCAAGAACTTGGTCATGTGACCATTTATGTAAGACTCTATTATTCGTGTAATGGATGATGTATTCTGTATGCCAACTACGTATGTTGTTCACAACTGGTTATTCTGGGATTGTGAATGAATGCATATGAGGGGTTCTGAACCTTCCGGTTTGGGGCCTCTACATAGGTGGTGCCATGATCTACAACATATTTGCAAAGACTATTTAGACTAAGTTTATGATAAATTTAGTTCAAGTTAATTCTAAAATTATCCCATTAACTCCCACTCAAAAACAACATCCCTCTTATTTGTTTTAGTGATTACACGAACCAAATTCACTACACCGAAACCGATCATCACATGAGACAGTGTAGTTGCAAAGCCGAACATCGACATGTTCATCATATCATCCATATGACTCGTGCTTTCCTTTCGGTTACGTGTTTCGAGGCCATGTCTGCACATGCTAGTCTCTCCAAGTAGAACCATCGCATTGCGTGTGTTTCAGGGCCATGTCTGTACATGCTAGGCTCGAAAACACCCGTTGTATGCGAACGTTGAGTCTGTCACACCCGATCATCACGTAGTGTCTCGAAACGAAGAACTTTCTTAACGGTGCATATTAAGGAAGAACACATTATTATCTTGATATTAAGTGATAGGGATCATCTTATAATGCTACCGTCGTTATCTAAGCTAAATAAGATGCATAAAAAAGTATTAACATCACATGCATGGATAATGTGATATGATATGGTCCTTCTTGCACTTGATCTCCATCTTTTGCATCATGGTATGATCTCCATCATTCCACCGGGGTGACACCAAGGTTAGTGGCACCTCCATCTTGATTGTCCATCAAAATTATAACATATCACATGGATATGATATACAGCACGCACACCATAAAAAATAAGACAACCATATGCTCCTGCCGGTTTTTGCATATTTTACGTGACTTAGGGCTTTCGAAGATAGAACCGTTCATACCTACGAATATGAACCACAACGTTCATAAACATATTTTTTTAAACCCATTGTAGATTAGATCTTAACTATAGTAGGAGAAACATGACACCCCCTCAGCCAGAATTCAGACATGTCTAGTGTATAAAGTACATGTAAAGTTTGTTTGGACCGCTTCATCCTACTATACCACTAAGATCATAAAATTCTCAAGGAGGAAATAACATGATCATCAACGCCCACATACACCTATATGTTCTACCTGTAAAAATCATCTACGCATAGATCCGGCTCTGATACCACTATAGGGTTCGTAGCATAGAAAACAAAAAAATCCTATGCGAGAGACACCCGAAGGGCCAAGATCTAATCTAGGAGATGAAAGGAACAGGGAGAAAGAGTCTTAGAAAAACATACCCTCGAAGACTCTGAGCATTACAAGATCGAATCTCGTTGTTGGTGTAGTCATACTCACGTCGATCTCAAGACCGAGAAGATGTGCACCGCAATCCGGTGGTGCCTCCGTGATCGGTCACACGTTCAACTCGATGGCGACCTCTGTTCCCTCGATCCAACGGGGCAGCAGAAGTAGGGGATCCCCCGGAACTCCAGCAACACGACAACGTGGTATGGTAAAGAGTCCCACGATCAGGACTTCGCCAAGCGGATGACCATGGAATGGAGCAGCGGGTGGAGAGAATGGAGGTGGGACAAGTGTGTGCAGGAGGGAGGGTGAGGCAGACCAAGGGAGGTGCGGCCAAGCCATGGTGCCCCCACCTCTTCCCCTTTTCATGTGAGTGGAGTATCCACTCACACCCACTCATCTCTCTCTTAATTTTTCACTTAGAAAATCCAGGGTTTTTCTTTATTAAATAAATAAAACACTTTTATTTCTTTAAATTAATATTTGTTAATTCTATTAACAAATGTTTGCACATAACCCCTCGAATCATTTGTTAATTCTATTAACAACCATTCGATGAAAAAACCCTAGAACTATTTCAAATTTACCCGAAACAATTCTGGTGTTGTCCAAACTATTCTCTGATATTTCGTATCCTCTCAAATGCGTCATCGAACCTTAAGTGTGTCACCCTACGGTTCGCGAATAATATAGACATGATCGAGACACCTCTCCGATCAATAATCAACAGAGGGATCTGGAGATCCGTGATGACTCCTATATATTCAAATATGAATCTTGTGATCGTGTGAACCATCAATGTCGTAACTAATTCCCTTTGTCGCGCGATATTTTACTTGTCTGAGATATGATCATCGGTATTAACCATACCTTGTTTGATCTTGTTACCGACAAGTACTCTTTTACTCGTTCCGTGATATGAAATTCTTGTGACCTAGTCACGTGCTTGCAAGCGGTGTAAATGTGATATCACCGAGTGGGCCTAGAGTATATATCTCCGTAATTTTGGATAGAAAAATCACACTATTGATCTATGAGTGTCGAGACATCGTAGTAGATTTCATAGACGGGGGTGCCATGAGACTACCGATAGATACGTGGGGGGACGTGGTTGTGCGAAGGACAATGACACAGGTTTTTTTACCCAGGTTCGGTACGGCGCAGTAATGCGACGTTCCTACTCCTGCAATCTCACTATTCAGGACTAAAGCCTGGAAATACAGAGTACAATGTGAGGTTCTATTGGCTGCTCGTCAAGGATCAACCTCTCGGCGAGTTAGCCTTTTGCTTCTTGTCTATCATATCTCCCGTCCGGCTTTATATAATAGCCGGATTAGGGCATATAGAGTAGGAAACCTAGAACACTACGGTAACTCTTTAACTTGGAAAGTAAGGAATCCGCCTTCTACTCCAAGCCAGATCACGTGGGCCGTGATACGGGTTCTTATAGAATCTGGCTTCTGTGCATCAGCTTACTGGGCCGCCTAACGGACCATAGCCCATTACCATTTAGGCCACCCTGGTAATCCGGCACTTTAGACTACCATCTGATATACCCCTAGTTGGTATATATCCGACAGTAGCCCCCAAGAAGGATTAAGACTCGGATTCACCGTCTTTCGCCAAATGCATATTTTCCAGGAAATATCGGCCTGCAGTCTTGATTCTTCTTTTTCTCCTCAAAGGATGTTACAACGCAAAACTCGGAATCCAGAAAATCCGGCTTTTCTTCCACGAATCTTCGCGGAGAAGGAACTTCCTACGTCAACGCTTTAACCTTGCTGACGTAAGGGACGTTTGGGTTACAGGTGGGAAACCCAGAAACATATCTCTGACAGATTCTCGCGGGAAACGAGGCGATAGCAATAATCACCCGTCGTTTTATTTTCCGGAATTTCCGGCGAGTGACACGCGTTGATCATCCAACGGTCAAAAGATCCGTTAGCACGCATCGTGACGAGATTCCAGCTATAAATAGCCGTCTTCGTCCTCCTCGGAAACCTTCCGCTCTCACTTCCCAGCACCACTCCAGCGCCCAAGTTCTCGCAGAGCCCTTCCCGAGCGCACGAAGCACCCATGACCTCACCGGAGCGACCGAGCGCTGCCCCTCGATGGCATCTCCGTCATCTTCCCCGGCCCGCACCGTCGCTAAGGACATAGACGAAATAATCGACACAATGGACCTGCAACTGGATTCCCCAGTGCATGTCTCCGGCGATAAGCCGGTGAAGGCCGCAGGCGGCACGGAGGGCGAGGAAATCCCTCTCGCCTCCGCGGATCTTGCGGGATCTTCCTCCGCACCTCCCCCACCGTTCGCGCCCGAGACGGTGGAGGAGAAAATCGCGCTCGTCGGAGACGAGCTCGCGGCCGCCGCCGCCGGAGCCGAAGAAGAGGCGGAAACTGCTGGCAACTGGAGTGCCAGCAATATTCTGCCATCCCTCCTTCCGACAATGGAGAAGGAGGGACTCGTGCTGAAGGGAAAATGGCGGCTCCCGGAGGACGAGACCGAGCCCATGCCAAAAGACGGAGAACGTGTTCTCCTTACCTCTCATATGGCGAGAGGTATGGGTTTGCCGCCTTCCGCCTTTTTCTTAGAAGTTCTCCACCACTATGGTGTCCAGCCTCACAACCTTCCCCCAAATTCCATTCTTTATCTAGCCGGCTTCCAAGCCCTTTTCGAAGGGTATTTAGGAATAGCTCCAAGACTAGATTTTTGGCAATACTGCTTTGGAGTGAAGCGTAACCCCACAGAGGGTGTTCTTCCCATCTGCGGGACCATTTCTTTCACTCTTAGGAGGTTTAGGGAAGATTGGTACCCCAAGATAAAAACGTCAGAATCCGTCAAATTTTGGACGGTAACTTTCTTTTATCATCCAGACGTCCCGTTTCCCGGGAAAGAGAACGGGGTTCCACCTTTCGCCAACTCCGCCATTATCCCGCAAGAGAGTTGGGCAGTGGAGGCGGTGCAAACTTTGCCGGAGGATTTGATGAAGATAAAGCGGCGTATCACCAAACTTACTTCTTCTAAGCCTCCCTTAACCGGAACTGATACTGTTCTGTGCTGGTTCGGCCGCCATATTCAACCTCTCGCTTTCCGCTCCCGACTCCTTTGTGAATATGAAGGGCCAGAAGACGAAATGAGAGGGACGGACAAAGCCTTCTCCAAAAGGGACTTCAAAAAACGAGTCAACCAATTGGTCGCTACTCGCGATCAATACGTAGAAAGTTTTGAAATGTATCACGAGGAGAACTCGGTCCCTAAGGTATTTTTATTTTCCTTGATTTGGACTTCTCTCGGATTGCTTCTTTTTCCTGACTTAATCGAGTACTTTGCCTTCTCCATAGTTCGACGAACTTAAGGAATCTAATGTTGCATCCGACACCGAACTTGACGAATTACATGCCAACTTTTACGGCGGTCGGAAACGCAAGAGGCAAGTGATCCTCGAGGAAGTAATAAATCTTGACGGAATCCCCATCACCACATCCGGGTATTTTACTGGAACTTTTTTACTTATCATTTCCTTCCGGTTCTTCGAGGTATTTACTTCTCGGATTTTTCCTTTTCATCCTTGCTCCAGTTCCTTTGAAATCAAAGAAATTGAAGAAACATAAAGCTGCTACAAGCCAAGGAGAGCCGTTTTCTGCTGCAGCTTCTCCCGTTCCAACTACTCTTGGTAGGGGGGAGAGGACCACGAACCCGGACATACAATTCCGGCAATCCAGCCAGCCTGTTGCATCTAACATGGATGCGAGGGAAAGGGCGGGACCAGAAATGGGTAGACATTCTCGAACTGGGTAGGATGAACCTATTCCCACTTTCAACAGGAACTTCCAGGTAAAGGAAGAACCATTTGACGATCTCGGATATATTCGTCCGGAAGCTAAGAAGTTCTTCGCTCCTGCTCCTTTGATCCGTCCTTGGCCACAAGGCGGGCTAGTTGTCCGAAATAACTTCGTATTCTCACCTCGTCAGGTCATGCAAGACGGCTTGCATCATGTTGGAATTCTCTTTTCTGAATATTTAAGGGAATTCAACGAAAACTTGTCAGGTTTACAGCAAATGAACCAGGTAATATCTCTAGCCCCCAAGCAATAAGTCGAATGCATGCTATCAACTTAATGCTTCTTATCACGCTTATTCTAACTTAAGCGCCTTGCTTTCATTTCCGTGTTTCAGCAAACCGCTGATACAATAAACTTGGAAGTTTTTAACAAGCTTAACATCAAAAGTAAGGAGGTTAAAACCCTCCTATCTATTCTTGATGAGAAAGAAACAGAGCTGGCATCATCTCAGCTAAAGCTGGAGGAAACAACAGGTATACTTTTAGTTCTCTGTAGTTCCTTGTCCATAATTTTTGCTAAGTACTTTTCCGAGTTTTCTTATCTCGGATTTTTTTTCCTTGCTTTTCAGCTGCATTGGCGAAAGCCAAGCAAATAGCTGAAGATGCCGGCAATGCCGAGAATCTCCGCCGGGAGAACTTGGACCTTCATAAGGAACTTATGAAGGCTCAAAAAGATCTGGAGGCCAGTAATATGGCTCTTGGAATTGCTCAATCCAAGGCCTCCCAACAAGCGGACAAGGACAAGGCCACTATCCAAGATTTGGAGAACGCCTTGAACCTGCGCCTGGAGGAAGGCTCCGAGATGGACACGATTCTCGGTAAGTTATCAACTTTTACCGGATTTTCCATGTCTTAACTTTTTTCTGTGCTTTTCTGCTAACTCTTTGGTTATTTTGTCTTGAAAAAACAGGAGATGACCCAGATCTCACTCGGATTGAGAAAATCCGAGCTTTCGGGAAGGTGTTCACTGCGATCCGAGCTGCAGGCATGCAGCTGGTCAACAAGTACCTTCCCGTAAGAACTGGGGAGTTCTCGGAAGTTGAGAAACTTCCGGAAGCTATCCTGGAGGTGGCGGAATCCAAGGAATCCACCTTGCGCTCCGCAGCAGGGGTGGTGCACGCATGGCCTTAGGCCTTATGCTATGCATTATCCCAGTGCCAAATCTTGGCGCGTGGCGTCCGGTATCCCTGTTGGATATACGGAGACCCAGCGGACCACCATCTTTGATGAGATCAAGGGTCACGCCACCAAGATCGCCTCTATGGTGAACATCTCCATCACCTATCTGGAAGAAGAAATTCCAGAAGCCCCCAAGGATGACAGCAGCGAGGAAGACTCGGATGCTTGAAGAATTCTCCTTGTCATGGATGGTGGAAATAGGAAATAGGAGCATTACTGCATTTTACAATGTAATTTATATTGTAATGCTTCTATTCTTTTCTATAAACAAGTACTCCGTCTTTTGCAGTTTAATTTTTATGAAATCCTTTGCAAGTTTTCCGGGTTTTATATTCCTTTATCTTCCAAGTTCTCTGGTTTGTGTGCTTTAACTGTCCTTAGCGTTTGAAATGGCTCAGTAGTATTCTAATCTTCACGCCAAGTTACTGGGTAAAACCAATCAGTTTAAACTTGGAAACATGGATCATACTAAAGGCATTTTTACTTACTAGCTCCAGTGACCCAGCACATAAACAATCAGATAATGCTTAGAGAAAAGTAAGGAATTTTTTGAATGAAACTCGGGCACGCAGGCTCAATCCGAGTTTCCTTTAACCTTTAGTAGGCTGAAAATCATTCAGTTTTTAAACGCCGAGCACGCAGGCACAATTCGGGTTAACATTGAGTATTTTGTAAGATCATTGGGAAATAGATGAGACGGAATCATGCTTTGTACTATTATAAACTTGTAAAAACATGGATGTAAGAATTCCGACAACTTTATTTCATGACCTCAAAGATGTTTACATAGAAACTGAACTAAGTATAGAAGGGACGTAACTGCTGGATACTCCAGGGCCTCTTTGTCTCTCCTAGTTCATCATCTATCTTTCTCTTTCTTTTGCGTTTCGGCTTCTCGGGATCATCTTCCGTATCGCGAATGTCTACAAGATAATATGATCCATTCTTCATGGCTTTACTGATGACAAATGGTCCTTCCCATACTGGGGCCAGTTTGTGCTTTCTTTGCTGCACCATTCTTAGCACTAGGTCACCTTCTTTAAAAGAATGATGCCTGATTTTTCGACTATGATATCGTCGTAAACCTTGCTGATAGATGGCGGATCTTTGAAGCACAAGTTCTCGTTCTTCTTCTAAGAGATCGACGGCATCCTGTCGTGCATTTTCGGCATCTCATTCATCGAAATCCTGCCCTCTTGGGTTGTCATGGAGCATGTCCATTAGGAGAATTGCTTCCGCACCATAAACTAAGAAAAACGGGGTTTTGATTTGATCCTATTTGGTGTTGTTCGGATACTCCAAAGCACGGAAGGTAACTCTTCTACCCATGCTCCAGCTGCTCTATGAAGAGGAGATTCGAGTCTTGGGCGTATTCCTTGTAAGATTGAGCTATTCATTCTTTCAACCTGACCATTGGATTGCGGGTGTGCCACAGATGCAAGATCTAGGCGATTTCCCGTTTGTCGGCAATATTTTGCCAACTCTCCAATAGTGAAATTTGTCCCATTGTCGGTTATTATGTTGTGTGGAACGTCGTATCTCATGACTATGTCAATGATGAAATTTCTGGCAGTCACACCGTCAAGCTTTTTGATGGGTTTGGCCTCCACCCACTTGGTATATTTATCCACTGCAACGAGTAGATGCGTAAGTCCGCCTCTGGCAGTTTTGAATGGTGCCATCATATCTAGCCCCCAGACCGCAAACGGCCATGTAATGGGGATAGTTTTAAGTGCTTGGGCCGGCATATTTGTCTGCTTGGCGTAATATTGACACCCTGCACATGTGTTTACTATGTGCTCAGCGTCTGTCCTGGCTGTTAGCCAGAAAAACCCGGCGCGGAATGCTTTTTCGACTATGCTTTTTGATTGAGCATGATGTCCGCAATCTTCGGCATGGATTTCTTGCAGAATTTCTCGTCCTTCCTCTGGTGAAATACATCGCAGAAAAATTTCGGTAGGGCTACGTTTATACAGGAAATTATTAATTACCGTGTACCCTTTGCATCAACGCTGAATCTGTCTTTGCAAGACTTCGTCTGCTCCATCCGGGTACTTCTGATCAACTAAGAAGTTTAAATATGAGATTGTCCAATCCGGGTTAACGAGCATGGCTTCAATTGACTCGGAAGCTAAAGGATAATCAACATCTCCACCTTTTATCGATGGTTCGTACAAATGTTGGACGAATACACCTGGAGGTAGGATTTTTACTCTTTCTGATCCCATGCGGGCTAATGCATCCGCATTCCAATTTTCCTCCCTTTTAACATGGAGTACTTCGAATCCGAAGAAACAGATGGCAAATTCGTCAACCGTTCTCCGGTATTCGGCCATTATAGGGCTTTTGGCATCCCAAGTTTGGTTGAGCTGGTGCTGTACCAAATTTGAGTCGCCATAGCATAGGATGCGCTTGACATCTATTTCCTTTGCGATATGCAAGCCGTGAAGAAGAGCTTCGTATTCTGCCACGTTATTACTGGCGTTGAAGTGTATTTGTAATACATACTCCATTGCATCTCCTTTAGGGGATTTTAGAACTACACCAGCTCCAGCGCCCTCCTTCATCTTGGATCCGTCAAAGTGCATGATCCAGTACTCGGACTCCGGCATCGGTGTTTTTTCCATTGCTTCCGTCCAGTCGGCGACAAAATCTGCCAGAACCTGGGATTTTATTGCCATCCTAGGCTGATACTTAATGTCGAATGCTGCTAGCTCGATGCCCCATTTGGCTACTCGGCCTGTTGCCTCCGCATTGTTTATTATATCCCCTAGTTGCGCTTTGCATACCACTGTTATGGAATGTCCTTGGAAGTAATGGCGAAGTTTTCTAGATGCGAAAAATACGCCATATGCCAGTTTTTGATAGTGTGGATACCTTTGTTTGGACTCGGAGAAAACTTCACTTATGTAATATACCGGATGCTGGTCTGGTATGCTTTGTTCGTCTTTCTTCCTTTCCACAACAATTACTGCACTAATAACCCGATTTGTAGCCGTAAGGTACAATAACATAGGTTCTTCGTCTTTTGGGGATGCTAAAATCGGAGATTTCATCAAAGTTTCCTTCAACTGGGTTAGCGCTGCATCTGCTTCCTCTGTCCACTCAAATTTGTCGTATTTCTTCAACAATTTGTATAATGGCAAGGTTTTATCCCCCAGCCGGCTAATAAACCTGCTGACGGCTGCAGCGGAACCCGTCAATCTTTGCACATCTTTTACGCACGTAGGCTTGGAGATGTTTAAGATTGCTTTGATCTTTTCCGGGTTTACTTCTATTCCTCTGTGAGAAACGATAAAACCCAGAAGTTTTCCTGAGGGAACCCCGAATACGCACTTTAATGGATTTAACTTCATTTTATAAGTGCGCAAATTTTCGAAGGTTTCTCGCAAATCCTCAAGGAGTGTTTCTTTTTCCTTGGTAACAACAGCAATGTCGTCCACGTAAACGTGGACATTTTTGCCAATCTGACTATGCAAACACCGTTGCATGCAACGCTGGTAGGTTGCACCTGCGTTCTTCAGGCCAAATGGCATGGTTATGTAATAGTACGTCCCATAAGGGGTTATGAACGAGGTTTTGATTTGATCCTCCTTGTTCATGCGTATTTGATGATACCCGGAATATGCATCCAAAAAGCACAAAAGCTCAGAGCCTGCAGTGGCATCTATTATTTGATCGATTCACGGTAATGCAAACCTATCTTTTGGACATAGTTTGTTCAAGCCGGTGTAATCTATACACATTCTAAGGGCAGTAGTATCTTTCTTCGGGACTAATACTGGATTCCCAGACCATTCAGTATGTATAACTTCCCGGATAAAATCTGCTGCCAAAATCCGGATAATCTCCTTGCCAATAGCCTCCCGTCTTCTTCCGTCAAATCGACGGAGACCTTGTTTGACGGGTTTCGATCCTGGAATCACCTTGAGTTGATGCTTAGCAAGTTCCCTGGGTACGCCTGGCATGTCCGCTGGACACCAAAAATATCCCAGTTCTCACGGAGGAACCTGATGAGCTCGCTTTCCTATTTGTCGGTCATCCCAGTTCCCACTACGACAAATTTTGTTGGATCTTTGGGATCTAGGATTACTTGTCTTGTATTCTCGGAAGCCTTGAAGCTATCTGCTGGCTTCCGGCTTTCTTTTCCTGCCGGCATTTCTGTCGGCGATACCTCTTTTGCCAGCTCTTTCAACTCTTCCTTTGCTATGACTTTCTCAGCGCAAAGGGCGTTTTCTTTTTCTAGCTCGTTTGCCAATTTGAAGTCTCCAGATATGGTGATTACTCCTCCTTTGGGTCCTGGCATCTTCAGCTTGTTATAGATATAACATGACCGTGCCATGAATTTGGCGAAAGCTGGACGTCCGAGTATCGCGTGATACACGCTTTCGAACGGCACAACCTCGAAGGATACTTTTTACTGCCGGAAGTGATCTTTGTCTCCAAAGGTTACATCTAGGGAAATTTCTCCTAGGGATCGTGCTTGTCTGCCAGGGACGATGCCGTGAAAACGTATGTTGTTGTGGTTGAGCTGGGTCTCGGAAATTTTCAGATGCTTCAGTGTATCCAGGTACATTATGTTAATGCTGGATCTTCCATCCATCAGCACTCTTTTTAGCCTAATGTTTTGAACAATAGGACTTACGATTAGAGATTGTGTGCCGGGTTCAGGGATATTCCCGGGATGATCAGACTGATCCCAGGTAATTGGTGTGTTTGAGTACTTCAAGAATTTCGGGGTTGCAGGGACAACCGCGTTTATTTCTCGAAGCGTTCTCTTTCCCACCTTTGCTGAGGGAGTTGCCAGGAAAGTTAGGTTGCATTCTCCATCAACTCTCGGAAGCTTAGGCTCGCCTTTTCGCTGTTGTTCCTGGATTTTTTCGTCAGTGTCCGATTCATTGTCTTCTTTCTCAGCTTCTGGCTTTTGCTTGGAAAACTTCCTCTTGGAATTCTTCCCTTTGTTTCCGGATCCTGCACTGCCTTTCATATGCTTGTTCAAGCGGCATTGTGCGTTAGTATGAGTAGGCTTCCCAAATTGCGAGTGGTGGACATAGTTCTCCAACTTTATTTTCTCCCACTCTTCTTTGGTGTAGTTTATCGGCTCGGTACTGCGTCCTTTCCACCTATTGCCATTTTCCCTTCCAAAGGCTATGTTTACCTCTTTGGGTTTTTGTGCTGCATCTGGAGTTCCTTTTTTCTCAGGGCGAGGGTTCTTTTTGGACCGTATCAGTGTATCGATATTGCCTCCTCTTGCCCTGATGTCGTCCTCGGCTGCGGCGTGTTTGTTGGCAGTTGTAAGCATAGATCCGAGATCTTTGTGCTTTTTGGAGCCAATCATGAACGGTACAAGTCCGGGTTTTAGGCCATTGACGAAAGCATGCATTGCTTGAACGTCAGTTACTCCAGAGCAACTATTCTTCATTGCCGTCCATCTTGAGATGAAATCCACGTATGGTTCGTCCTCAAATTGGGTACAACGGTTTAGCTGGTTGATGCTATTCGGGCGTTTGTAGGTTCCCTGGAAATGCTGAGTAAATACTCAAGCCATATCATCCCAGCCGTCGACAGTTCTGGAGGGTAATCCATTGATCCAATCTCTGGCTCCATCCAGTAACATTAGGGGAAGAAACTTTACAGCTTCCAAGTCTGTCCCATTGTTGATCTGGACGGCTATATGATAGTCTGAGAGCCAGGTGAAGGATCGAGAGGTTAACTAGAGGGGGGGTGAATAGGTTAACTACAAATTTTAACTTCTTTTTCAAGTTAACAAGGTAATGCTCAAATATAGATTATCTAGATTATGCAACTAGGTGAATAATCCTATATGTTGAGCAAGTACAACTAGCACAAGGTAAGTATATGACTAAGCTAGTAGTAACTAGTAAAGGTAAGTTGAGGAATAACCGAACATAGTGACGCGGAGATGTATCCCGAAGTTCACTTCCCAATGGAAGCTAATCTCCGTTGGAGCGGTGCGGTGCCACCAAAGTGGAACACCGAGTAGGCCTCAAATGCCACACCGTATCTCCTTCGAGTCCTTCCACCGATGTGGATAGGCTCGAATCACTATGTTGCCGTTGAGGTTGACAACTAGAACCTTTACAAGGATGAGGCACACTCCACAAGATTGGAGGGTCCTCACCAAATCCCAAGAGCCTCCAAGACTCCGAGAAGCAAGATCCACGGGCACAAAAGCACCGGGGATATGAACAAGGCTCCGAGCTCCGATGAACTAAGAGCAACAAGATTCCTAGCTCCAATGAACTAAGAATGACAAGATCCCTAAGGGATGAGTGGGTGGATTTCTAATCGACTCGGTGGAGTTGTAGATCGGGGGTGTCTCCTTCAAATCCCAAAGTATCACGAGCTTTGGTTGGGGATTTGTGGAGATCTTGTTCTTGAGCTTGAGCTTGGTCAATCAATGGTGGTGTGAGAAAGTGTGGGTGAGATTGACTAAGCAAGGAGGTAGGTGGAGACCCCCCATTTATACCCGTGTCGGAAATACGGTCGTTGGGGGGTTTTCACCTTCCTGCGCCCCCCCACCCCGGCCTGGGGCAGCCAGGGCCAGGCCAAATCCCACCCCGGCCTGGGGGCCGGCCTGGGGCCGGCGTGGGAACAAGGGGAGGCCGGCGTGGGGCGCGCGGCACCCAGCCAGCCCGGCCTGGGGCCGGCGTGGGACGGGGGCGAGGCCGGACCCCCACCCGAGCACTCCGGCCTGGCACCCGGCCTGGGGCCGGCGGGGGCTGAGGGGCGAGGCCGGACCCCCACCCGAGCACCCTGGCCTGGCACCCGGCCTGGGGCCGGCGTGGGGCAAGGTGGGGCTGGCGCCAGCCCGGCCTGGAGCCCGGCCAGGCCGGCCACCCCATTTTCTTCGCCTTCTTTTCCCTTTTCTTTGCCGTTTCTTTTCTTCTCTTCCTCATCTTTTTCCGTAATCTTTTCTCCCTTATTGCTGCAACTTGTATGATGTTTACGGGTAGATATTTTCTGAGTACACTTAGCAAAACACATTAGTCCATCTATATGTTGTAATCAAACACTCAAAATAGGATTTAGAAACTATGTTCTTTCAATCTCCCCCTTTTTGATGTTTGATGACAACATACGGATTTGCGTAAGAAATAATTTTGCATAGCTATTTGTGAGAGAATTAACATATATTCGTACTCCCCCTATTTGTGTGCCCATAACAATTGACATGTATATTTGATAATCATGATGAGTGCCCCTTTCATAATCTCAACTTCACACTATGTTTTATAAGATAATGATGTGACTACGACATACTTATGTGAAGTGCAAGAATTAATCCAACCATGATTTTACCATTGAAGATACACATGTATGAACATAAAGGTGAGCAATAATGTTTACCACTAGAATGATCTTACCATAGCATTCTTCTCATAGTTCTTGATGAATAACAACTACCCTCATTATGGCTTCAACACATCGAAATAGTGAGTAGATGAAATAACATGATAGCCTTGCTATGATCTTCAATATATCAATTATCACACGCATAGATAAAGAGTACGATAGATAAATAAAGACATAGTCTTACAATAACACAAAAGTTCAACACACCACACAAATAGTTTCAACTAGGAATGACGAAAGCAAATCACGAAGATAAGACGCAAATGAATGCATGAAATGCAATGCAATGCGTGAATGTTTCTCCCCCTTGGCATCATACACCAAAAAGGGAGAAAAATGCAATCCAATCACTCGTCGTCCATCGCATCCTCATCCTCACGGAAGTCCTCTGGAGGAGCCTGACTGGAGCTAGCCTCAGCGGTAGTGTATGGCCCCGCAAAAGAGCCGAGTGAGCTAGCATCATCTCCACACCAATAAGTATGCTTAGACTTCCACTTCTCCTCTGAAATCTCTTCGGAGCTGGGAGGACTAAGGGGAATCTTGAGAGCAGTCTGGATGGCGCGCTGACGGCGACTAGAGGCCTTCCCCTTGCGATAAGCCTCATAATCCTGATGTTGCTTATCAATGAAGAAGCAGTTCATCTTCTGAAGAATCTTCTTGAGGTTGAAAGTCTCAGGAGGAGGAGAAGGTGAAGGAGAGCGGCGAGCAACCGACTCGGTGCGGGTGCGCTTAGGCCTTGGATCAGCAGCAGTCTCAATGGGAGCATCATACATAAGAATAGATTTCTTGGGAGTCACTTTGGCATAGTTGTTGATGAGACCTTCTGGGATCCTTGTCTCAATAAGACGCTGAATATAGGAGCCATAGATGGGGACCCGCTTTTCCCGAACCACATTCTGCATCTCCTGCCACATGTAGTCCAGAACATCCAATTGCTTCTTGGCCCTCATCTGAGACTCAATGTGGAATAGAAGGTTGATCATCCACTTGCGTACCTCGCCCTTCTCACCAAATTTGGCGTTGATGGTGTTGCGAAGAATAGCGTGTACCATATACCAATGCTCAGAAAAGAACTTGATCTTAGGAATATGCATGGAGCCGGTACCTTCGGGATAGCAATGGCGAATCCCCTCCTTGGCCTTCATAATTTTGTTGGAATCCCCATGAATGCGGAAATAGAAGGTATAATCAAACCGATACTCGGGGATACCCAGAATAGTACCAAACTCATCCATGGTAGCCTCACACTTGGAGCCACCGCTCATCCATGTCAACGTACGCGGGAGCCGCGTGGGGCCTCCAGAGGAGAAGTGAACGGTGGAGTAGAACTCCCTGAGCAGCTCTGGAGAGAATGGATGAGCAAGAGTGTCACCCATGAGAGGAGTGAGGTTGTGGTAGTCCATGATTGTCATAACTTCAGGCCACTTGTTGCGAGCATACTCAATGTCAAAGTAATGTTGATCCACGTGACTGTGCTGAAGCTTGCCAAGAATAAATTCATGCATGACTTGATGCATCTTGCAATAGAACCGAGGATCCGAGCATGTGCTTTCACCAAACTCATAAGGATTAAACTTGAGCCTTGCTTCATCAAAGTCGGTGGTACTAAGGCCACCCCAGTTTTTGATCACGGGCTCCTTCGGATTGATTGGAAGAGAGGGAGCCTGTCTCCGTGAGGGAGTAGAACCAGCAACCTCCAGGGCACTCTTCTTGCGGGAGGTGCGAGGGCGGAGAGAGCGGGGAACCTCGGACTCATCTGGAGGATTGGAATCACCTGAAACATATGATGCATGGATATGGAGCATGATGATGAGTGCACATGGTCGTTGTTTGAGTGAAAAAAAATGAATCCATGAATATATGTGATAGTGACATGGTGAAAAACAAATACTAGCCCAAGATTAATGACAACAAGGCACATTATCATAGCATGTGTAGAGGATGGTGTGGTGTGCTTAGTGAACATAGGCATGTGAAAAGTAATTGGGCATGATACTAGAAACACCATTAGTATGTAAAAATATTCAGGGTATAGCATGCACATCATGTCATAATGAATATAAGAGTTTAGAAGCACGACACTAGGACAATCATATCAATAATGTGTAAATTATATTATGTAACCTAGGCCAATTAGGAGGAAATAACTTGCAAAGGTAGGTAGAGCATAGTATCATAGGGCTAGGGCTAGAATACGAGGAGCATATGACATCAACATAGCATAACATAGGAATAGATGGAACACATGTCATCAACAAATCATAATATAGCATAGCGGTATGAACCCTAGCATTAATAGATGAAAAAAACGTAACACATGAACACTAGTATTAGCACACCGATAGATAGAACTCACATACATGTAATCTATAGAAAAGCCCAAAGAAAAATTACCCGAGTTCGAAGCCATCGTCAAACAAAAACCACTAGGCAATTAAGTGTCCCGATCTCCTCCAATAAGGGGTCAATGAGAAATCCGTGTGGAGGAGGGGGCGGAGAAGGCCGAGGGCTTGCGGATCCGTGAATTTGGGCGGTGGGGATGGGCTAGGGAGATGGGGGGGAGGGGGGAGGGGAGAGCACCTAAGGGGCTCTAATGGAGGTTGAGGGAGGAGGAAGAAGGGGTATGGGGGTGGTTGGTGAGGTGGGTGCGTGCGTGTGTGTGCTATGTGTGCGTGCGGGCGGGGCAGCGCCCACCCCGGCCTGGGGCCGGGCGGGTGGCCGGCCAGGCCGGCTCGGCGCGCGGGTGGGGCGGAGACCCCGGCCTGGGGCCGGTGCGCGCGGGGGCGGGGCCGGCAGCGAGGCCGGCATGGTGGCCGAGACCGTCCCTAGCCCCGGCCTGGGGCCGGCTCGGCGGCGGCTGGGGCCGGGGTGGGGGCATGTGCACGCAGTTTTTTTTTTGTCTGTTGGCTGTTGGGGTGGGCTGGGCTAGTGTGTGTTGTGTTGTTTTTTTTTTTTGGTAGAAAAAAAATAGTAAAAACAAAATGAGCCTACACAACTACCAAGCCACACACAACAAAAAAAATATAAACAATATTTCAATTCAAAGATTTTTTTTTTGAAATATACTCTAGCAAACAAAACGACAATGTGAAGCTAATGTCTTAACAGAACATTTTCATGTGGTTGTTTCTTAGAGCAATTTTTATTTGACCATGTGCACGAATGAGATGAGGATGATGACATGCATATGATGTTTTCATTTGTATCCAATGGGACATAAAATGAGAAACGAAATGAGCAACATTGGATACCAATGAAATATGAACACAAGTGGAAGGGCAAATGAGTGAGCACTCGAACACAAATGTCGCTTTGAAAATTGGCGGTGGGCGTAGCCACCATGTATGAGTATTTTCGATATGTCACCGCGAAGATGTATCTTGGGTGCATTGTCGAGACTCATCATTGAAGCACATGATGTCATTAAAAATGATCATTTAGGCATGATTTGTTTATTTATGCATTATAAAGGTAGTGTTGGCTCATTGATTGAGCTACACTCCCCCTATGTCTATGCGTGCATCTAAATCCAAATAAGAGTCTAGTAGGGGTGTGTATGCAAGATTTTCAATCAACTAAAATTGCTTGCACATACGATGTTGAGCTCACTCCTCAATTCCTTGAATCTCTTCACATCTAGAGGCTTGGTAAGGATGTCGGCAAGTTGATCTTTAGTGTTGACATAAGAAAGTGAGATATCACCATTGGCCACATCATCCCGAATAAAATGATACTGAATCTCAATATGCTTGGTCTTGCCATAAAGTACCAGATTGTGACCAATCTTAATAGCACTCTCATTGTCACATAAAAGAGGCATTGTCTTAATCTTAATTCCAAAATCCTTAAGGCATTGCCTCATCCATAAGAGTTGAGAGCAACAACTTGCGGCGGAAATATACTCCGCTTCCGTGGAGGAGGTGGCAATGCAATTTTGCTTCTTGAAAGACCAACACACAAGGGAACTACCAAGGAATTGGCAAGCACCCGAGGTTGATTTTCTATCCACTTTGTCACCTCCCCAATCCGCATCCGAATATCCCACAAGATCAAAAGTTGTGTTTGATGGATACCAAAACCCATGTGTGGGAGTGTCAACCAAGTACCTAAGAATCCTCTTGACCGCAATCATATGTCTTTCCTTGGGGTTAGATTGAAATCTTGCACAAAAACCCACACTAAACATAATGTCCGGTCTAGATGCACAAAGGTAAAGCAAAGATCCAATGATGGATCGATAAAGTTTAGGGTCTACCGGTATACCTTCATGATCCATAGTAAGATTCGTGGTTGTTGGCATTGGATAAGGTAGTGGTTTGGCATTGTTCATATCAAATTTCTTGAGCATGTCTTGAATATATTTGGCTTGACAAATAAAAGTCCCTTCATAATATTGCTTGATTTCAAAGCCTAGAAAGAACTCTAATTTTCCCATCATAGACATCTCAAATTCACTTGTCATTAGTTTTGCAAATTGATCTACAAAACTCACGTTAGTGGATCCAAATATAATATCATCAACATATACTTGGCATACAAAGAAATGACCATCTACACTTTTGGTAAAGAGAGTGGGATCAATTACCCCAAGTACGAAACCACGATCCACTAAGAACTCCTTTAAATGATCATACCAAGCACGTGGGGCTTGTTTGAGGCCATACAAAGCCTTATGGAGGAAGTAGACGTGGTTAGGATACTTAGGATCCTCGAACCCCGGAGGTTGTTTAACATATACCATTTCATTTAGAGGTCCATTTAGAAAAGCACTTTTAACATCCATTTGATGCAAGATGAAGTTATGACTAGTGGCAAATGCAAGTAATATACGAATGGATTCAAGCCTAGCTACGGGAGCGAAAGTTTCACCGTAGTCAAGTCCTTCGACTTGAGAGTAGCCTTGAGCAACCAATCGAGCCTTGTTGCGAATCACTTGCCCATGAGAATCTTGCTTGTTTTTGAACACCCATTTAGTTCCAATGATATTATGATCCTTGGGTCTTTCCACTAGTGACCATACTTTGTTTCTTTCAAAATTATGGAGCTCTTCATGCATAGCTTGAACCCAATCTTCATCTTCAAGAGCATCATAAACTTTGATGGGTTCAACATGAGAGACATATGAATGAAAACCACAAAACTTGAGTACTTGTCCACGAGTGGAGACACTTCTCCCCAAGCCACCAATGATGTTCTTTTGATATAGTGACTTTTGTTGCAATCTTGATGCTTGACGAGTCATGATACGAACAAGTGCATCATCGGGATTTTCATTGGGGGGAATATCCTCATCATTTCCTTCATCAAGGCCATTGTCCACTCGTATTGGAGTTCTTGGTGACGAAGCACCAAAATCATTTCCACCATTATCATTGGGTGGATCTTGATCACTTTCTTGATGAGAGGTATCCACATGAAATTCTTCTTCTTGCTCTTGGTCTACCATTTGATTGGTGGTTGATGTAGGGGGCTCCACTTGCGTGGAGCTAGTTCCATCCTCATTCGCCACAAGGTGTCCCTCAACGGGTATAAGTGGACCTACACCCATTCTTCCTATGGCTATGGAGGACGGTTCATCACCTACAACATCACAATCAATTTGCTCCACTTGGGAGCCATTATCCTCATGAAATTCCACATTCATAGATTCTTCAACACACCCGGTGGATATGTTGTAGACTCTATAAGTGTGGGAGTTCGTGGCATAACCAACAAAAATGCCTTCAAAAGTTCTAGCATCAAACTTAGACAATCTAGTTCCCTTTATGTAGACTTGGCATTTGCACCCAAAAACTCGAAGATATTTGAGGTTGGGTTTGTTACCGGTTAGGAGCTCATATGGAGTCATGCCAATCATCGGACGAAGGAAGAGTCGGTTAGATAAATGACAAGCGGTGTTGATGGCTTCGGCCCAAAAGTTATATGGAGATTTGAATTCGGCCATCATAGTTCTTGCCATATCAATAAGTGTGCGATTCTTCCTCTCCGCTACACCATTTTGTTGAGGGGTGTACGCGGCGGAATATTGATGTCTTATCCCCTCATCACTCAAGAATTCATCCATGGTGTAGTTCTTGAACTCGGACCCATTGTCACTCCTAATGGACAAGATCTTGGTGTCATATTGGCGTTGCACTTCGGTGGCCCAAGTTATGAATCTTTCTTGAGTTTCACTCTTCTTCTTGATATAGAAAACCCAAGTGTATCTTGTATAATCATCAACAATAACCAAACAATACTTCTTGCCACCAAGACTATCATATGTGGGAGGCCCAAATAAATCCAAGTGAATGCGCTCAAAGGGTCTTGTTGTGGCGATGATTGATGTCTTGGGATGATTCTTCTCATGCATCTTTCCGGCAATACAAGAGCTACAAGGACGATCTTTGGAAAAATTCACACTTGTTAGTCCTATCACATGCTCACCCTTCACAAGAGTTTGTAAATTTCTCATACCGACGTGGCCTAGGCGGCGATGCCAAAGCCACCCCACGTCGGATTTAGCCATTAGACATGTGGCGATATGTGTAGTTTCTTTCGAGAAATCCACTATGTACATACCGTTTTCCACAAATCCAACAAAGGCTACTTTAAGAGAAATAGTGTGAAGGACGAGCACATGATGACGCCCAAATACACATGTAAAATTGCACTCACAAAGTTGCAAGACGGAAAGAAGATTATAGCCAAGGGACTCAACAAGAAGGACTTTCTCAATGGATGAATCCGGAGAAATGACCACCTTGCCATGTCCCAATACCTTAAGTTGTGAGCGATCACCAATAGTTACATGAGCAAATTTGAGAAGTTGGAGCTTCAAGTCTTCTAATACTTCTTTGCTTCCGGTCATGTGTGCGGAACAACCACTATCAATCATCCATGATGTTCCACCGGAGATACAACCCTACAATGAATCAACTTCTTGTTTTAGGTACCCATTTTTGGATGGGTCCTTTTTTGTTAGTCACAAGGGTCTTGGGAACCCAAATAGCATGCTTGTAATCATCACCATATGAGGTGCCTACATACTTTGCATAAACATGACCATCAATAGATTTAAGAAGCACATAAGATGGGTTATATTTTCCCGCAAAGTTGTTGTGAGTAGTAGTGTTCCTAGGAACAATACTTGTAGCAATAATATCAAACTCATCTTCCTCATTAGCCAACTCCCCCTCCTTCACAAAAACAATAGAGTTAGTGGAGGGAGTTGACTTCTTCTTGTAGGCCACCTTCGATGTGGAACCAAAACCAAGGCCTTCTTTACCAACAACTCTCTTATGATTACTCAAAAGATCATTGAGATTCTTTTGGCCTTGGATGCATGTGGCAAGACCTTTGTTGAGTTGTGCCTTCAACCTATTGTTCTCCTCAATGAGAGTTGCCTTGACACACAAAGGGTTAGTAGCACAAGAGTTTTCATTCACAACTCTTACTCCTTTTAAGGTTTTGAGCTCATTTGAGATAGTACGATGATCAATTTTAAGCTTATCAAAATCCTTAATGAGTTCATTATACCCTTGGTTAGTTGCATCATTTAAACTCATGAATTCCGTTACCTTAGCAAAAGCATGTTGACAATCAAGTTTACTTTAGCTATGTCAATGGCAAAGGTTTCTTCTATGCTTTCTTTAAGGCAATGTGATTCATCTAGAGCTTTCTCAAGCTCCTCAATTTTACTAGCATCATCACGAGCAAACTTTTCAAGTAACATTATTCTCTCCTCATGTTCATCAATGAGGCCATGTGCCTCACTTAATTGATCCATGAGAGAGACAAAGATGGATTTAGTTTCTCCTTCTAGTTTTTCAACAAAGTTTGTCAAAGGGTCTTCCTCGACACAATTTAGTAGTGAAGGAATAGAGGAGTTAGCAAGTTTAAGTGTAGGAGTCACCTTTGGGGGTATACCCTTGGCCATGAAGCACTTGTGACTCGAGGGGCCCTTGTTGTCATTTGGGTTGGAGAAGAGAGAGCTTAAGTTAGGAGGTATGACGCCCCTAGCCATGGCCGCCATACCTACTTGTTCGCCTTCACCATCACTCTCTTCACCACCGGATGTGTACTCGACTTCTTTAGCAATCATTGCCCTAGGAGGGCCTCTCTTGATGAAGTTCTTGGACTTGGGAATGAAGGTGGATTTCTTGATAAGTCTTCCTCCATTCTCAATTCTACTCTTGAAGGGACACTCGGCAACGAAGTGCTCGGAATCTCCACAATTGAAGCAAGTTCTTGCTTTCTTCGTGCTTGAGGATTCCTTCCCTTTATTCTTGGTGGCATTGGATCTAAAATCTCCTTTCTTCCACCACTTGTGTTGAGCAAGAGCCAAGCATTCTTCATGTGATGTCTTCATCTCTTTCTCGGAGACCTCATGAGTGGATCCACCATCATCACTTGAGTCATTATCTTCATGGGAAATGACATTGGCCTTCAAGGCAAGAGATGCTTTCTTTGCTCCGTTTACACGGGCCATGACATCATCGGAAGTTTGCTTCATGACCTTTAGAGTGATAAAGAGACCCAAAACATCATTGGGGGATAGGTCCAAGTAGTCGGCCCTTGCTTGTACATTCATCACCATATTTTCATTGTATGGCATCAAGGTGAGTAGAAATTTCTCCTTGACCCAATTCTCCGTGCAATCCGTGAATCCACTATCTCTCATATCATTTACAAGAGCCTTGAGTCTTCTAAACATGTCTTCTATGTTCTCTCCATCACCCAAGTGAAAGTGTTCAACTTTTCTTTGAATGATTGACTTCTTGGATCTTTGGAGGTTGACATTGCCGTCAAACATATCAACAAGACCATCATAAGCTTTCTTTGCACTAGTGAAGGACCGGATGTGCTCAACTCCTTCCTTTTCCATTGCCCTTTCCAACATGTGCAAAGCATGAGCGTTGAGTTGCTCATCAATGATGTCACTTGAGCTTAGATTTGCGGGATCCTTTGGCTCATATCCTTTTTCAACAATTCTCCATATTTGCATTGAAGAACTGCACATGTAAGACTTCATGGAAGCTTTCCAATTAGTAAAACGATGCCGATCCACCAAAGGAGGTGGACCAAGATGAGTAACATGCGGATGTTGAACATTAGGAGCATTGTTATATGCATAGCCAAAAGAATTGCCACCACTACCATTGTTTAAAGGTGAGGATGTTTCGGTTCCTTCTTTAGTTGGCAAGGGGTTTCCATGTTCATCTAAGATAATCTTTTCACTAGATTGTTTAGATGGAGATGTCAATTCTTTTATTAGTCCCTCCATCTTCTTCTCGGAATTTTCAATCATAGCTTGGATTAGCTTTTGAATCCCATCCATAGTGACGGGTTCATCGGCCATCCTTACCTCCTCTTTAGGCGGTAAAGCCTTTTATAAAGAGACGAGGCTCTGATACCAATTGAAGGATCGAGAGGTTAACTAGAGGGGGGGTGAATAGGTTAACTACAAATTTTAACTTCTTTTTCAAGTTAACAAGGTAATGCTCAAATATAGATTATCTAGATTATGCAACTAGGTGAACAATCCTATATGTTGAGCAAGTACAACTAGCACAAGGTAAGTATATGACTAAGCTAGTAGTAACTAGTAAAGGTAAGTTGAGGAATAACCGAACATAGTGACGCGGAGATGTATCCCGAAGTTCACTTCCCAATGGAAGCTAATCTCCGTTGGAGCGGTGCGGTGCCACCAAAGTGGAACACCGAGTAGGCCTCAAATGCCACACCGTATCTCCTTCGAGTCCTTCCACCGATGTGGATAGGCTCGAATCACTATGTTGCCGTTGAGGTTGACAACTAGAACCTTTACAAGGATGAGGCACACTCCACAAGATTGGAGGGTCCTCACCAAATCCCAAGAGCCTCCAAGACTCCGAGAAGCAAGATCCACGGGCACAAAAGCACCGGGGATATCAACAAGGCTCCGAGCTCCGATGAACTAAGAGCAACAAGATTCCTAGCTCCAATGAACTAAGAATGACAAGATCCCTAAGGGATGAGTGGGTGGATTTCTAATCGACTCGGTGGAGTTGTAGATCGGGGGTGTCTCCTTCAAATCCCAAAGTATCACGAGCTTTGGTTGGGGATTTGTGGAGATCTTGTTCTTGAGCTTGAGCTTGGTCAATCAATGGTGGTGTGAGAAAGTGTGGGTGAGATTGACTAAGCAAGGAGGTAGGTGGAGACCCCCCATTTATACCCGTGTCGGAAATACGGTCGTTGAGGGGGTTTTCACCTTCCTGCGCCCCCCCGGCCTGGGGGCCGGCCTGGCCGGCCTGGGGCAGCCAGGGCCGGGCCAAATCCCACCCCGGCCTGGGGCCGACGTGGGAACAAGGGGAGGCCGGCGTGGGGCGCGCGGCACCCAGCCAGCCCGGCCTAGGGCCGGCGTGGGACGGGGGCGAGGCCGGACCCCCACCCGAGCACCCCGGCCTGGCACCCGGCCTGGGGCCGGCGGGGGCTGAGGGGCGAGGCCGGACCCCCACCCGAGCACCCCGGCCTGGCACCCGGCCTGGGGCCAGCGTGGGGCAAGGTGGGGCTGGCGCCAGCCCGGCCGGCCAGGAGGCCGGCCACCCCATTTTCTTCGCCTTCTTTTCCCTTTTCTTTGCCGTTTCTTTTCTTCTCTTCCTCATCTTTTTCCGTAATCTTTTCTACCTTATTGCTGCAACTTGTATGATGTTTACGGGTAGATATTTTCTGAGTACACTTAGCAAAACACATTAGTCCATCTATATGTTGTAATCAAACACTCAAAATAGGATTTAGAAACTATGTTCTTTCACCAGGTATCCGGGTTTGTACTACCGGTATATTTTTGGTATGTGTGACCAACTTTGGCAAAGCCAGAATGAAGGGTTATCCTTCGAATCCTATCTGTGAAGCACTTAGGTCCAAAGTATAAATCGTCTCTTTCCGCTCTATCCACGTGTGCGGAGTACCTGCCGGCTGAATGGACAGAAGGGGATCTGCTCCTTTCATTTCCATTGTGGAGCGGACGCGCTTTTCCGGGATTCTCTCTGTTTCTTCCGAGATCTTGCCCCTTTGGATAAGGTGGAGTTCTACTCCTGTTTCTTTCCTTATTTCTGGGGGTGTCCGGGATCTCTCACGTTTGTGAGGTATATCCTGCCTTCCAGCTTTTTCAGCTGGGCGTCTCGGAGGCGGCATTGCTTTTCCGTCATTCCAGAGTTTTTCTTCCCGATCGCGAGGATTAAGTCCATCTTTCGAGAGATGGGATCCGGTTCTAGACGCTTCATCCTTGTTGTCGGGATTTTTCTTGTCTTTTCTCGGATCTGCTTTCTTCTCTTTTGAATTGCTTGAATCTCCAGGCTCTTCTGGTCCAGGTGCTCCAGCGGCGCATGTAGCTGTTTTACATAGGGATGAGTCGTCATGCAACTTCCCTGATCGCTGCTACCCTCGCTGTTGTTGTTGCAATGCTTTTCCTAAGAAAGCATACACCCCTTGAAGTTTTTCTCCATTGGAGTACAAATCATTGTTGAGGATGGCGAACGCTGCTTCCGCATTCTCTGTTGCGGTTTCGTATATTGGTTCGCCTCTGGCATCTTTGCCGTTTACCTGCTTTTGCCAAGATGGGTTGTGAAACCTTTCTTTTGGCGGCAGTACTTCCGGTCTTACAATTCCGGGTAACCTTCTAGGTTTAATTCCAGATCTATTCTTTCTCTCGTATTCCTCTATTTCTTCCTTCATGAGCTGGATGTCGTCATGGGTTTTTTCGAGGTGTTCACGAGTTCTGAATAGATGTTGCTGTTGCCTCTGGAGAGCTTGTCTCCTGGCTTCTAGCACTTCAGGGGGTTCATGCAGTCCCACTGGTGTTTGCAGTAACTCATGTTCTTCTTGTTCTGTCATTGGCGGAACAAGGATTTCTTTTGTTTTCTTCTCCGCGGGCTTTATTCCGCTTGCGCCTCCTACTTCCGGGCTTTCATCGGCTGGATCGGCCAGTTTCTTCTTCCGGAGTTTGTACTGGAGCTTTTTAGCGGCCTTGTGCTTTTTCTTGGAAGAGGGAGATTTTTTTATTGGTTCTTCCTCTGTCAATTCTTTGACATCGGGGGATTTTGGAGAGGTTTCTCCTTCTTCTCTCTCTTCTTCTGGCGGAGGAGTTCTAAGGCTTTCCTGACTGTCGGCATCCGTGTTTTCAGCCGGTTTTGCCATCAGTACTTCATGGAATCTCTCTTGGAAGGATTTGACCTTTCTTTCGAAAGCGTCTTCATCTTCTTCTTCGGTGTCGAAGTGATCCGATCCGGTTTCCGACTCTAATCTCGCCTCAATAGCGGTTAGTACAGAGGCACCTTCCGAGTGCGTCGTGATGTTGACGGATGTCGGATCTTCCACCTCTGTTGTGGGAGTGTTGTTTTCTGCCTCTTGCACGGGATTACTTTCATCCGTGTTTTTGGCGATCTCGGATTGCACCATGCCGATAAAGTGTGATTCACTTGTATGTCGGCGATCTGAGCAGAACCCGGTATCGTAGTCATCTTTGACTGGGTATAGGGCGGGTGGGATAAATTTACTTCCACCGCAAAACCCCATGGCCTCTGCGGTTAATCGGATAAAGATATTTGCAGATCCAATCGGTAATACGCAGGCACTTACCAGATGATTTTGTGCCGGTATATAAGATCCGTTGTCGAGGAAGCGTCCAACGTCGTTGTCGAACTCCAAGCTTCCGACAGTTATGGAACTGCCGATCCCGCCGAGTATCCCAGATCGAAACTTAACGCCTGACGTCGCTGGCCCCACGGTGGGCGCCAACTGTCGAGACATCGTAGTAGATTTCATAGACGGGGATGCCATGAGACTACCGATAGAGACGTGGGGGGACGTGGTTGTGCGAAGGACAATGATACAGGTTTTTTTACCCAGGTTCGGTACGACGCAGTAATGCGACGTTCCTACTCCTGCAATCTCACTATTCAGGACTAAAGCCTGGAAATACATAGTACAATGTGAGGTTCTATCGGCTGATCGTCAAGGATCAACCTCTCGGCGAGTTAGCCTTTTGCTTCTTGTCTATCATATCTCCCGTCCGGCTTTATATAATAGCCGGATTAGGGCATACAGAGTAGGAAACCTAGAAGACTACGGTAACTTTTTAACTTGGAAAGTAAGGAATCCGCCTTCTACTCCAAGCCAGATCACGTGGGCCGTGATCCGGGTTCTTATAGAATCCGGCTTCTGTGCATCAGCTTACTGGGCCGCCTAACGGACCATAGCCCATTACCATTTAGGCCACCTTGGTAATCCGGCACTTTAGACTACCATCTGATATACCCCTAGTTGGTATATATCCGACAATGAGCCGCAACTAACACTTTCCGAATACCTAACGCCACCTTTATAGTCGGCGTGACGTTTGATGTCATCAAAGCATCCTTCCGGTATTAGTGATTGACATGATCTCATGGTCTAAGGAATAAGGTTACTTCGTATGCAAGATATAAAAATATAAACTAAATGACTTGATCGTATTGTTATACTTAATTTGTGTCTATGTTCATCACATCATTCTCCTAATGACATGGCCCCGTTATGAACAACATCCAATATTCATGATCAGGAAACCTTGATCATCAGTTAATCAACGAGCTAGTTAAACGAGAGGTGTTACTAGGAACCATTGTTTATTTACTAAACACACAGGTATCAACGTTTCAGGCTAATACAATTCTAGCATGAGAAATAAACATTCATCATAAACAAGGAATAATATAATAACAACTTTATAATTGCCTCTCGGGAATATTCCCTTCACAGTTCATTCGGGAGTTGCGCAGCAAAAATTTCAAAGGGAAAAGATGGGGCAACTCCCAGCTGCAATCGCACTCGAAATACTTGGGGGCTACGTGTAACACCTGGGGTGTTACCTGTTTGTTTGCTTGCATCATATGCATCACATTGCATTGCACCATGTTTGCATCACAACTGAAATTTTCAAAACAATTTAAACTTTCACCCTTGCTCAAAAATTTTGCAATTTCAAACTTGCAAACTAAACCACTCATTTGTTTTCAATAGTTTGGAAATTGTTTAAAACAAATTGCCTGCTAAATAAATTTGTCCCTGTTGTTAACAAACCCTAATGGCCACTTCCAAAATTCAAATCAAGTCATTCATTAACTTGTTGGGTTTAATCAAACAACTATTTTCCATTAATTAATTAAATCACCTTTATTTTTCAATTTCAAATCTATTATCAAAATCAGTACCTTTTTGAACCCATAAAGTTCACCACACCTTTGTACCATTTAAATAATTCTAAAACCCTAGGGGTAACCCTATCCCTATGCATGTTTTTATTAATGTTCTATTAATATCAAAATCTCTCTATTTTGATTTCAAACACAAACTACTATTTTACAATTTAATTTTTGAAAACCAAAGTTGGAATATGGTTTCTAAATTCCTAACTAGCTTAACCTATTTTTTATGAAATTTTTAGTAACTAAAACCTTAACAGTTTTATTCAAAAAGCAATCTACAAAAAAAAAAAAAAAAAACAGGAGAAATAAATAAAGGAAAAACCTACCGCAGCGCAACTAACCTATCTGCCGCCGGCCCAGCCCGTCTAAGCCCTATCCAGCGCGCGCAGCGGCCTGCATACCCCTTCGCTGCGCCGAGATTCGCGTTTTCTTCTAATCGCCTTCCTCCCCCTCGTACGGCAGGCCATCGCGCGGCGCCACCGCATCCTCCCGTGCGACTCCGGCGGCCGGGAGATCACCGCGACCGCCTATAAGTTCCCTCGAACCTCCCGCACCTAGCCCTAACCCTAGGCACTAGCTTCCCCTCGCGCCGCCGCTGTTTCTCGCTCTCTCTCCCGGCGCAACCATCCTCTGCACCTCACCTGCCTCTCTCCCGGCGCCCTTCTCTGAAGATCCGGCGAGCGCCGCCGCTACCTACCTCCTCCCCCCAATTAGATCGCGGGAACGGAACCGCAGTGCCCACCTCGAGCTGGTGGACACCATCCAGGGGTTCACGGTGGTCTGGGTGCGTGCCGCCATCTCCGTTCTGCCGCCGGCCACCGTGGCCCTCTCTCTGAAGAAAAGCTCGCCGACGTCGCAGCCGTCCTCCTCTTCGTGATCCAGCTGGTGGGTTGCAACCGCCGTTTCTTCCTCCACCGCTCCGACACCCGAGGGAGCCCGGTGATCCTCTGGACGCGCGCCGCCGTCCACGGCACCTTCGTCGTCGCTCCCGTCACGTCGGCGTCAGCAACCTTCGTCACCGTCGACCAACCACGGTGAGCTCCACCGTTCCTTTTCCCTCTCTCTGTGGCAACGCATCCGTGCACCCTTTCTCACTTCTGCACACGCCCATATCCACGCCGCAGCGAGCACGGCTGTGCACCTCAACGCCGGCAATCGCCGTTGTCCCTGTCAGTAAGTTCAGACATCGCGTGTTCTGTGAAATTCAGTTAACAAAGCGACAACTGAACCTGCCCGCGTCGCTCTATCTGTCACCAAACGGAATTCACCGCAGTGGTTCCACCCCACCGCGCGCAGCGCATCGATCGCGAGTTCGACTCCCCGCGGGCGCGCAAGCCCCCCCTTTTTGCTCTTTTTTCCTTCCAAGCGAGGCAGACCCACCTGTCATGGTCTTGCCTTGCCACGCTGGCGTTGCGCAGTGCCACAGTGGCCTGTGGCCCACTGGTGAGTGGCAGTGTGTAGAGGGCCAGTGAGTAGCTTTTGTTTCTGTGCGAATTCCATTTCCTTTTAAAATAACAGATTTGAACCAAAACTTTGAAATTAAATATCTTTTGTTTTATAAATCCAATGAATACAAACTTTATATGAATCTTGATCCAAATTTCATAATCTATCCAAATATCCAATTTGTGTTCTGTTTTGAATTTTCAAAATGCAATTTAAATTCAAATTCAAATAATTCAAATGCCATTTGTAATAATTCATAACTAATTATTCCTAAGTCCAAATCATGCAAATAAAATATGTTTTCAATACCATTTTAAATACCCTATTCAAATATAAATTTTGTTTTCTGTTTTGAATAATTAAAATTGTCTAAACAATTTAAATCTTGTTTAATTCAATTAAAAATTGTTTAATATTGCTTAATTCATAATTAAATAATCCAAAGTCCAATTTCAAATTGTGAAACATGTAATCCACCTAAAATTTGATGTTCTTTTCAAATATCAACTTTGTTATTTGTTTTGAACATTTTAAATGGTTGAAAACAACAAATACTTGTGTGTTCCCTTTAAGGCACCCAAAATTCCCTAAGTTAATAATAAAATTCTAAATTGCTACACCCTATCTTAAATTGTTTCTAATGTTGTTATTTTGCTGTTTCCCTTTTGCATGCATCATGCTAATCCACTTGCACCTGTTGGTTAGTTGGAAAACAAATAATCTAACCATAATTCCTGGGCTTTTCATATGCAACTCAAATTGCATATGGGTCCATTTAAATTTGTTTATCTTGTCAACTAGTTTACTTTGATGCATCTTTAAACTTGTCATGCATCCATATCTTGATCATGCTGGATCTTTTGCCGTAGTAGTAATTGTTGCATCCGGTGTTTGTTCGAGGTTCGTTGCTTCTTCCCGGATAGGACGTTGAGATGATGTGAGCAACGACAAGTTCTGCTACCTTGCGGGATCTCAGGAAAGTATACTCACTTGCATGCCATATGGCTGCCTTTCATCACTTGTTACCGATTCTTTCCGTTGATTCTTTTCTGCTAGCCTTAGTGGTAGTTGTTTCTGTTACGAACCCATCACATGAATCCCTTAACCTTGATATTGCCTCACCTCCATACCTACAGCCTTTGTTTGTGCCTGTTCTTATCTAGCATGCTTAGGTTGTTTTGCTCGAGTCTGTTACCCGTTACTTTCTGTTATTACTTCTTTACGTTCTGGGGGCTCGATGTTTAATCAATCAATCAATCATGCTAATGTTACTATTAATAATAAATTTGATGATAAGGCACCGGCAGGAGGCCCAGGGTGGTTTTGAGGCCTGCTAGTGTCGACCCTAATAGGAAAAGGGTCTTGTCTACTGATCCATGATGAGCGCACTACCCGCATTTGGGGAGTATGGGCTCCCCCTCAGTTTGACCCGATTCGCATCTCGTCCAAATCGCCGTACTAGTTCGGGCTTTCCATTTGCTGCATGCATGATCTTGCGAGCCCTTGGTACCCGGGTGGAACTTTCGTAGTCGGCATTTAGGGCGGCGTGATCTTCCAGTGCTATGAGGGTCCCCTTTTCTTCGTGGGGCTCGATTAGCCGCGCACGCACAGCACGCGGTGCTTTGGGCTTGATGCGAAGAAGGGTTGGATTGTGTTGAGTGCCCCGCTTGGTGGGAGGCATCCCATCTGGCGGGATATTCATGAGTACGGTTGCTATGGTGCACCCCTGCAGGGTAAATCTTCTCGAGAAGCCGTGTTTTCCGCGGTTATGGATTACTTGGTGAAAGTACTGGCTAACAAGTACTCAGGACAACTTAAACCTAATGATCAATCATGTTTCACCCAATGATTAATAATTTGACTAGTAATAGGTTATTCACACAATAACTTGACTCCTCTTTAATACCACGGTGTGAGTTATCCTCGGATTGCTTCTTCGGATAAGGGGCGAGATCCAGGATGGGTTTGTTTGAAGTTATCTTTCAGTTGGTTACAATCCTCGATCTTATCCCTTTTCTGTTAGCTGGAAGTGGTAGTACCTCTCTGTAGTTGGTTAGTGCAGCCTGCTGTCAATTATTTGCAATAACCCCTTCCTTTCCGTTGATCCTAAAGTATTTGTATCTTGTGATGACTGGCTACGCCGGTAACTTGTGAGTATGGGTTTTATCCCCCTTGCCAGTACTTAACCGTACTGACCCACGAATCTCTTTCGTGGCTGCAAATTCCAACTTGCAGTCAACAGGTTTGAAGTCTGACGACGTTAGCTTGGGAATCCCTCCGGCTTGGCCTGGGCAGGGATTGGACGCTCTCGGTTATCTTCAGGACTCTTAGTCCAATTTGGATCTTGTCCGTAGACGGACGTTTGTTTCTTCCGCTGTTATTTGGATCTTTGTATTGTATCAGTTGTATCCCCGGCTCGTCTGAGTCATCTTGTATCTATCTGTTTCTGTTGTAATTGTGGATTATTCGTGAACTATTGTAATGTTATCATAAATGGCAACCTGGAATCGGTTATTATGCGGATTTGGCGGGAATGCTGAATTCTGCATAGTGCCCGATCTCGGGGCGTCACAAATGGTATCAGAGCCTTGGTTCCGATTCCCGAGATTGTTTCGATACGAATGGTTATCGAAGCAACGGGTCCGCAAAGCCTGTAGGAAACCTCGCTAACGGTCGTTGTTTCTAGAGTGTCAAAACTATCTCTGCTAAACTATTTTGGAAAACCTCTCAATAGGATTCTTGTTTTTCTCCTTATCCCTATTCTATTTCCCCTCCCATCTTATTTGTTTTGGAGTCTCTCCCTCTTGTCTATCTTTCAAAGTGTTAGGGTCCTACGTGGGTGGACGCTTTCTGAGCCCTTAACCTAATAGGTTCGATCATCGGAAGATTTCCTGGTGGAAGAACATCGTCATCACTACCAGCAAGAATCCCTTGTTAGTGGTGTCGAGGAGATCAACCGGAAGCACGAAGAATCGATAGTCGAACTTCTTTCCCCTCCCGGGTTAGCAGGTGGATTGCGAGGGCGCAATCCCTTGTTAGTGGTGTCGTCTGTAACACCTGGGGTGTTACCTGTTTGTTTGCTTGCATCATATGCATCACATTGCATTGCACCATGTTTGCATCACAACTGAAATTTTCAAAACAATTTAAACTTTCACCCTTGCTCAAAAATTTTGCAATTTCAAACTTGCAAACTAAACCACTCATTTGTTTTCAATAGTTTGGAAATTGTTTAAAACAAATTGCCTGCTAAATAAATTTGTCCCTGTTGTTAACAAACCCTAATGGCCACTTCCAAAATTCAAATCAAGTCATTCATTAACTTGTTGGGTTTAATCAAACAACTATTTTCCATTAATTAATTAAATCACCTTTATTTTTCAATTTCAAATCTATTATCAAAATCAGTACCTTTTTGAACCCATAAAGTTCACCACACCTTTGTACCATTTAAATCATTCTAAAACCCTAGGGGTAACCCTATCCCTATGCATGTTTTTATTAATGTTCTATTAATATCAAAATCTCTCTATTTTGATTTCAAACACAAACTACTATTTTACAATTTAATTTTTGAAAACCAAAGTTGGAATATGGTTTCTAAATTCCTAACTAGCTTAACCTATTTTTTATGAAATTTTTATTAACTAAAACCTTAACAGTTTTATTCAAAAAGCAATCTACAAAAAAAAAAAAAAAAAACAGGAGAAATAAATAAAGGAAAAACCTACCGCAGCGCAACTAACCTATCTGCCGCCGGCCCAGCCCGTCTAAGCCCTATCCAGCGCGCGCAGCGGCCTGCATACCCCTTCGCTGCGCCGAGATTCGCGTTTTCTTCTAATCGCCTTCCTCCCCCTCGTACGGCAGGCCATCGCGCGGCGCCACCGCATCCTCCCGTGCGACTCCGGCGGCCGGGAGATCACCGCGACCGCCTATAAGTTCCCTCGAACCTCCCGCACCTAGCCCTAACCCTAGGCACTAGCTTCCCCTCGCGCCGCCGCTGTTTCTCGCTCTCTTTCCCGGCGCAACCATCCTCTGCACCTCACCTGCCTCTCTCCCGGCGCCCTTCTCTGAAGATCCGGCGAGCGCCGCCGCTACCTACCTCCTCCCCCCAATTAGATCGCGGGAACGGAACCGCAGTGCCCACCTCGAGCTGGTGGACACCATCCAGGGGTTCACGATGGTCTGGGTGCGTGCCGCCATCTCCGTTCTGCCGCCGGCCACCGTGGCCCTCTCTCTGAAGAAAAGCTCGCCGACGTCGCAGCCGTCCTCCTCTTCGTGATCCAGCTGGTGGGTTGCAACCGCCGTTTCTTCCTCCACCGCTCCGACACCCGAGGGAGCCCGGTGATCCTCTGGACGCGCGCCGCCGTCCACGGCACCTTCGTCGTCGCTCCCGTCACGTCGGCGTCAGCAACCTTCGTCACCGTCGACCAACCACGGTGAGCTCCACCGTTCCTTTTCCCTCTCTCTGTGGCAACGCATCCGTGCACCCTTTCTCACTTCTGCACACGCCCATATCCACGCCGCAGCGAGCACGGCTGTGCACCTCAACGCCGGCAATCGCCGTTGTCCCTGTCAGTAAGTTCAGACATCGCGTGTTCTGTGAAATTCAGTTAACAAAGCGACAACTGAACCTGCCCGCGTCGCTCTATCTGTCACCAAACGGAATTCACCGCAGTGGTTCCACCCCACCGCGCGCAGCGCATCGATCGCGAGTTCGACTCCCCGCGGGCGCGCAAGCCCCCCCTTTTTGCTCTTTTTTCCTTCCAAGCGAGGCAGACCCACCTGTCATGGTCTTGCCTTGCCACGCTGGCGTTGCGCAGTGCCACAGTGGCCTGTGGCCCACTGGTGAGTGGCAGTGTGTAGAGGGCCAGTGAGTAGCTTTTGTTTCTGTGCGAATTCCATTTCCTTTTAAAATAACAGATTTGAACCAAAACTTTGAAATTAAATATCTTTTGTTTTATAAATCCAATGAATACAAACTTTATATGAATCTTGATCCAAATTTCATAATCTATCCAAATATCCAATTTGTGTTCTGTTTTGAATTTTCAAAATGCAATTTAAATTCAAATTCAAATAATTCAAATGCCATTTGTAATAATTCATAACTAATTATTCCTAAGTCCAAATCATGCAAATAAAATATGTTTTCAATACCATTTTAAATACCCTATTCAAATATAAATTTTGTTTTCTGTTTTGAATAATTAAAATTGTCTAAACAATTTAAATCTTGTTTAATTCAATTAAAAATTGTTTAATATTGCTTAATTCATAATTAAATAATCCAAAGTCCAATTTCAAATTGTGAAACATGTAATCCACCTAAAATTTGATGTTCTTTTCAAATATCAACTTTGTTATTTGTTTTGAACATTTTAAATGGTTGAAAACAACAAATACTTGTGTGTTCCCTTTAAGGCACCCAAAATTCCCTAAGTTAATAATAAAATTCTAAATTGCTACACCCTATCTTAAATTGTTTCTAATGTTGTTATTTTGCTGTTTCCCTTTTGCATGCATCATGCTAATCCACTTGCACCTGTTGGTTAGTTGGAAAACAAATAATCTAACCATAATTCCTGGGCTTTTCATATGCAACTCAAATTGCATATGGGTCCATTTAAATTTGTTTATCTTGTCAACTAGTTTACTTTGATGCATCTTTAAACTTGTCATGCATCCATATCTTGATCATGCTGGATCTTTTGCCGTAGTAGTAATTGTTGCATCCGGTGTTTGTTCGAGGTTCGTTGCTTCTTCCCGGATAGGACGTTGAGATGATGTGAGCAACGACAAGTTCTGCTACCTTGCGGGATCTCAGGCAAGTATACTCACTTGCATGCCATATGGCTGCCTTTCATCACTTGTTACCGATTCTTTCCGTTGATTCTTTTCTGCTAGCCTTAGTGGTAGTTGTTTCTGTTACGAACCCATCACATGAATCCCTTAACCTTGATATTGCCTCACCTCCATACCTACAGCCTTTGTTTGTGCCTGTTCTTATCTAGCATGCTTAGGTTGTTTTGCTCGAGTCTGTTACCCGTTACTTTCTGTTATTACTTCTTTACGTTCTGGGGGCTCGATGTTTAATCAATCAATCAATCATGCTAATGTTACTATTAATAATAAATTTGATGATAAGGCACCGGCAGGAGGCCCAGGGTGGTTTTGAGGCCTGCTAGTGTCGACCCTAATAGGAAAAGGGTCTTGTCTACTGATCCATGATGAGCGCACTACCCGCATTTGGGGAGTATGGGCTCCCCCTCAGTTTGACCCGATTCGCATCTCGTCCAAATCGCCGTACTAGTTCGGGCTTTCCATTTGCTGCATGCATGATCTTGCGAGCCCTTGGTACCCGGGTGGAACTTTCGTAGTCGGCATTTAGGGCGGCGTGATCTTCCAGTGCTATGAGGGTCCCCTTTTCTTCGTGGGGCTCGATTAGCCGCGCACGCACAGCACGCGGTGCTTTGGGCTTGATGCGAAGAAGGGTTGGATTGTGTTGAGTGCCCCGCTTGGTGGGAGGCATCCCATCTGGCGGGATATTCATGAGTACGGTTGCTATGGTGCACCCCTGCAGGGTAAATCTTCTCGAGAAGCCGTGTTTTCCGCGGTTATGGATTACTTGGTGAAAGTACTGGCTAACAAGTACTCAGGACAACTTAAACCTAATGATCAATCATGTTTCACCCAATGATTAATAATTTGACTAGTAATAGGTTATTCACACAATAACTTGACTCCTCTTTAATACCACGGTGTGAGTTATCCTCGGATTGCTTCTTCGGATAAGGGGCGAGATCCAGGATGGGTTTGTTTGAAGTTATCTTTCAGTTGGTTACAATCCTCGATCTTATCCCTTTTCTGTTAGCTGGAAGTGGTAGTACCTCTCTGTAGTTGGTTAGTGCAGCCTGCTGTCAATTATTTGCAATAACCCCTTCCTTTCCGTTGATCCTAAAGTATTTGTATCTTGTGATGACTGGCTACGCCGGTAACTTGTGAGTATGGGTTTTATCCCCCTTGCCAGTACTTAACCGTACTGACCCACGAATCTCTTTCGTGGCTGCAAATTCCAACTTGCAGTCAACAGGTTTGAAGTCTGACGACGTTAGCTTGGGAATCCCTCCGGCTTGGCCTGGGCAGGGATTGGACGCTCTCGGTTATCTTCAGGACTCTTAGTCCAATTTGGATCTTGTCCGTAGACGGACGTTTGTTTCTTCCGCTGTTATTTGGATCTTTGTATTGTATCAGTTGTATCCCCGGCTCGTCTGAGTCATCTTGTATCTATCTGTTTCTGTTGTAATTGTGGATTATTCGTGAACTATTGTAATGTTATCATAAATGGCAACCTGGAATCGGTTATTATGCGGATTTGGCGGGAATGCTGAATTCTGCATAGTGCCCGATCTCGGGGCGTCACACTACGCAGCAAAACGTTCAAACAGGAAAAAAAGGGTAACTCCTAGCCGCAGTCGCACTTGAAGTACTTGGGAGTTGCGTAGCAAAAAAGTTCAAACAGGAAAAGGGGTGACTCCCAGCTGCAGTCGTTCTCGAAACACTCGGGGGCGTGCAGCAAAAAGTTCAAACGGGAAAAGGGGTGACTCCTAGCCGCAGTCGTACTCAAAACACTCGGGAGCTGTGCAACAAAAAATTCAAACATAAAAAAGGGGTAACCCCATGTCGCAGTCGCACTTGAAAAACTCGAGGGTTGCGCAGCAATCAGTTCAAACGGAAACCATGCGTGTGAAATCACAAAGAAGATACTCTAAAGAAAACCACAAGTCAAAGAACATTCACTCAGATATAGGAAGAAGCTGAGATTTTATTCATATACATATCAGACAGTTACAGAGTTATTTACAAGGGGGCTGAATGATTAAAATCTCTAAAACTGAGGATTCCATCCACTTGCCAGTTGCACATCTGTTTCTTCTTCTGCCAAGCGCATGAGCGCAACTGTTGCAGGTGTGGCCGCTTCATATCGAGTGCTCATATTTACGCGTTGGCGACCTCGAGGAGCAAGAGGACCTCTGGAAACTTTAGTAAAACTCATATCAGGGTAGTGAGTCTTTGCAACTACCAAAGAAACCTTAGCCCCACCAACCAGTTGCTGACGAACAAGCGCCTTGGAATAGTCATAACTGCTGCATTTACGCATCAAGTTGAAGAGACCCTCTGGCAGCTTGTCGAGTGGAAACGAGGCTCCGTATATATTGCAGAAAGAAGCATGGAAGGAGCCAATCACCCCCACCAACTTGCTAGGCTCGGGTCCGCAACATCAAGAGTACTCGGGATTTCTCAACTTCAGGCTAAAAAGAAGAAGAACTGAAAGCAACAAGTTTTTGGCGTTCCTCCTCAATATATCGGGTCTCTTTAGCAGAATTCTCTTGGACACCTATAGAATCATAGTCACTTGGATCAGATGGACACCCTGACTCGAGGCAAGCTAGAATTTGTCACCCGAAAACTTACATGTTAGATCTATGGCCATAGCATTTAACTCAGCCAGAAGAAAATCTTCACGGTCCATAGCAGCCTGCTCTTTGGACTTTCAAGCATCAAGTTGACCCCTCACAGTCTTGAGCTCCTCCTCTTTTCTCAAAATCTTTGCGCGTAGAAACAGTACCAAGTCTTTTGTGGTGTTTACTTCAGAATGACGAGTAGCGTAAGGATTTGAAGTTGATTTGGCTACTGGTGTTTGAGTACCATCATCGGGCAGAGTCGTAGAAATGGTGGCCCCGGGTACCTAAAGAAGAGAGAAGAAGGTTGTCAAGAATCGATATGCTAATCCGTTCGAGTGCTCGGCAGCATTTCTACTACCTTACACTCAAGGCCTACTCCCATCGGGAGAAGTTATGCAAGGAAAATTTAAGTCACACAGAAGAAACAGAATAGGTTTCATTCATCATCAAAAGGATAAGTTCATTACAACCAAAAGGCGGATTTTCTGCACTAAGGCACCTCTCCTACAGATACTACTAAAAAGAAATAAAACTAGTTCTTGGCAGCTGCTTTGAAAGCATCTTCAACAGCTTGAGCAGATTATGCCCGAGCCTCAAGCATTGTCAGAAGTTTCTAGTCTAATTTAACAGAGCCTTCAGTGTAGGGGTCGAGGTCTACCTCTTGCCCGCTCGAGTCCTTGGGATGCCACTCGATGCAGCTTCGAAGTCTCCCTTGATACAATACGACCGTGCAAGAGTGAGCAACGTTTTGGCCCCACAGAGAGTCCCCTCGATACAATACGACCGTGCAAGAGTGAGCACCGTTTTGGCCCCACAGAGAGTCTTCTCCCGACTTAACTCTAGGAAATTTGTGTTGTGAAACACGCCCATCAGAGCATCCAGAGTGGACGGTATTGGGTGTCCAGGAAATAGGCACTCGTGGACGCTTGCCCCTCGAAAAAAGTGACAGCATCCAAAAAAGCGAACCTTCTCGAAGACGAGAGGTAAGCTCAGGAGGACTACCCAAAGCAGTTGTGGCAGAAGAGAAAAATCCCCGGTAAGGTACAAGAAATACCAAAGAAAAAGACAAGAAGGAAGGTGAAATTCACATATCTGTTAGAGAATCTTTCGGAACATGGAGTCTAGGGACTAGTGCCTCCTCCAAGCCCGCAAATTTCTTGAGAGCTTTAGTCTCTTTTTGCTTGGACTCACCTGCCTTTCGAATAGCATATTCAGTTTTCTTCTTTGCAGTTTGTATCCTCTGCACGAAGAATCACATTTTTCTCCTTGATTTCCTTCACTCGAGTAAGAGTAGATTCCTTCTCGGCAAAGGTGGCAATTAGAAGTTCTAAGGCAAGAATAAACATTGGAGGTATAAACCAAAAACGAAGAAGTATCAGAAATTCAGGAAAAGTAGGTACGTTTGGCTTTTGTAAAGTTGGACTGGGCGATGTCTCTCTCCCTCCCAATGTTGAGGAAGCGAGTGATCAGGTCCTGCATAGTGGCTATGAAAGGATGCAAAAAGTAGTCGATTCAATGTAAGAAACACATGTTTTGAGTCTACGATCGCCTGAAACCAGCCAAACGTAGACTCGGCGGCTACTACCATCAGGAGCGCCGATCGTGCACCTGACAGAACAAGCAGGTAAAATAGAAGTATAAGAAAAACTCATGTGGTTCCTAACCTAGAATTCGGGGGCCAACGTATTCACATCAATCAGATCAACAGTTCATGATCCTGGAGCAGAGGATGGGGGTTGCCTTGGTTCAACCATAGGAACGGTTGAGCCCCTAGGCGTCTCCTCTTGAACACCTGCTTTGTCCCTCGTGCTTGTGGAGGATGTCGAAACAGGATGCGTTTGGACGTCAGGAGAAGCACCAGAACCAACTCCTCCCTGAAGAGGAGGAGTTAGAGTAGCACCCAAACCAGCTCCCCCTTGAGGAGCAGTCAGAGCTCTAGGAGGATCGCTGAAAAAGAACATGCAGAAAGAAGGAAGAGTCAAATCAAAACCACAGCTCGAAGAAAAAATAAAGGAAAAAACTTACCCGCTAAAGGAAGACCCTAGGCTGAACATGCGGCAAGGTTTCTTGGCAGCAAGCTGCTGTGAAGGCGTGGTCACAGGTTGAGGATCAATTGGAGGTCTCGAAGAAATGGGGATGGCGAAGATCGGGTTCCTCAAGTCCTCGCTTCTAGTGGCACTCGAAGAACTTGAATATTTTGAGGTAGCTTCCTCGTGGCTGCTATCCGCTCGAGTGCGCTTCGGAAGAAACCCTGACTCCTTAGCGGTCTCCTCAGCACCCTCATCGATGTCCTCAACGTCTCACGAAGAATGAGCCATGGTGGTAGAAGTAATCGAGTCAAGGTCCATAAGCACATCCATAGTTAGGCCCTCATAAAAGGAACGGTGCCACATTTGGGTGGATTGCTAGGGAGAATGTCTTGATTTTGAAAGAAATCAAGTTCAAGATTCAGTGGCACAAACGAAAAGACTAATTCAAGTACGGAAAACAGAAAGCAAGACGAGAAGCAAGATAGAGTAAAAAACTCGGAAGAAGTAATGAGAGAATAACTTGAGTGAAAAGAAAACGGAGTAAAAGGCAAAACTTACCATGGTCAATTTAGTCACGGCTAAGAACGGGGGATAGCTGGAACCGAGTTGATAGGATCTGATTCCTTGACTCGGGAGATTCCCCGTAGACAACCCTCAAGTTCGTTACTCGAGAGTTCTTGTTTGCGCAGTCGATGAGACACCTCCAGACTCGATTAAGCCCACATGGGCTGAGCTCTAGCCTGGAGGGGTTGCACTTGGCGGTTCCGAAAGATTCCAGTCATATGGATCCGTGTGAGCCCGCTGGCCTTCAGAGTAGCAATATGAGACACCAAATCCTCAGTTTGCTCCATTTCCTCTTCAGTCAGCTGATTCTTCGAGGAGCTTCATTGAATGACCTTGATCTCTAGATCAACCACGGCAGTGCCATCAGGATTGGGCGTGTCCTTCACGTAGAACCACCGAGTCCTACACCCGGTAACCGAGTCGACGAAGCCCATCTGAAGTAACCCGCCTTTGGGTTCATCTGTATGTTGCAACCCCCGACTTTGTGTTGATCGTCTCTGCTTGGCTAGGCCTTGACATTGAAGAGCCGCCTGAATAGTGCCCAATGAGGTGCTATCCCAAGATATCACTCGCACAACACGAAGAAACATGCGATGTGTTGTATCGAATTGGGAAGCATGTTGTGCAACTGCACGCTGTACACAACCAGAAGTGCAAGAAATAAGGGATGCATGGAAAATGAAACACCCCTAGCTACGTGGTCTGTAAAAGCCACTCGCTCGTCGCTTGCTGGAGTGGGGCGGCTCTCCTGTCCCGGGCGCCTTCATGACCCTGCCTGGAGGAAATCTTCGCGTTCAGAAGAGAGGATGAGTTTGGCGACCCCGGAGGATTTCGATCACTTCCCCTCTTTCTTCTTCTATCCCTTGGTGCCGCCGGCCGCGGAAGCACCTCCGTTCTTTCGGGTGTTCACCATGGCGGAAAAGTGGTGGAGCTCGGGGAGCATAGCAATGGGGGTTTTCTTCTTTTGCTAAGGAGAGGAGAAGGCTGCAGACGCGAGGAGAAGAAGGGGAAAGTTACTACTTTCCCCCTCTACAATATTTATAGGGGTGTGAAAGCATCTTCATCGTTGGTATTCCGTGGAGCTGGCATGTCCCTACACATGGCCGGGGAGGCTAACCGCTACGCCTCCACTCCGCACACTACACGCGGGAATCTAGGCATTTACTAAGATATCCCTAGATTACCACTCATTGAACGATCAAAAGTGGTCAAAGCCCACTCTTGCATGTTATCTCCTGACAAGATAGGCCTACCTGGTGTGTCCCATGGTACCCTAAGGAGGCCCTGAGGTGGCTGTATGAAGGCCTGCAACAGAAGCCCGTGCGAAAGTAGAAACAAGGAAAAACTAAGACGACAAGATTAGGAAGGAGTAGTAACCGACTCAGAATCGAGTCCTATCCATGTACGTCCCCCATAACCCGAATATATATATATATGTAAAGCATGAGAGCGGGTTACGAACGGCCAAGCAACCCTAGATTCAGAGCTACCCTACATTCAATCTGTGTAGCACCCTGTAACCTATTTTTCCACCTCATCGGAATAAAATCCGACGGGCAGCAACCCGTCGAGTCGATTAGTCCACCAGCGCCTTCTCCCTTACAAAACTCCGAGTCCCTCACCATGGGGATTGTTGAGTTCACTTCCTCTTCACTAAACAAGAGAGAGTTGGAGACGCGAATGGAGTTGGCAGTGATGGCGGCGCGGTGATGGTGGCGTAGTGATGCCGATGGCGTATCCTTTTCCTCATCTTTCTTGGGTGGCTTGGTGTTGTTGGAGATGAAGCCTTGGCGGTGGATATGGCGTGGAGAGGCAGTCCTCCGGCGGCTATGGTGGTGTGGAGGAGGCATCCCTCCGGGAGGAGGCTATGGAGATGGGTGTGTTGGAGTTAGGGATTCCCCTCCTTGTATAGGTGGTCTCTTCTAGGTCCAAGGGTTGTGGATGAGCCCCCTTTGACCCTCCCCCAAACTGACCTAAAGTGTTTAGGAAGGTTAGGGTTTCAACGGGGTCGAAATCTATGAAGAATCGCGGAAGTTTGCCTAATTTTGGGCGTCCTGTGGGAATGGTACGACCACTGGTACGGTCACTGCTGACCATATTGGTTGGTCGCTAAGCTTCCTGTTAATTTGTTTTAGCCGTCTTCAATCTTGATTTTGTCTTGATGGAAAAATAACCATTTTCCAAGCCTCTTAACTTTCCATATGGTGTCTGTAACTTCTCCGGATTCTTCTCCCTTCGTTTCCTTTCCCCTTGATAATTCATAATTTCCACCTGCACATACATAGACACAAAAACATAGGAAAAACAAGTAAAATCACGATAAAAACATATACTGTGAAAACCTCACTTGAAATATGAGTTTGTGTTGAAATCAATATAAAAGGTAGAAACCAATATAGAACAGAGCCAAAATTGTAATGTGAACATATGAAAAACAATAGGAAAAACATGCCAAATATGTACGCATCAGGGTCTTCAACAGGTGTGTGATTTCACACCATCAGTGACAAGTTATCATTTATCTTTTATTTGCTTTTCAGTTTTTGAGGTTGTGTTTTCTATGACTTGCATTGGAGTCGCTTCCAATGTTTTGTTTTCGCTTTCTTCTTTGTTTCAGTTTGTGTTCGTTTTCGATAGATTTGCTTTCACTGCCAATTTTCTATTCCAAAAATCTTTCTAGAATATCATAAAAACATTTTTCATTTTATCATTAGTCTTTGGACGTTTCTGTTAGCATGATAATCTTTTTGCAGAAGAGTGATCAACCACGAGTTTGGAAGAAAGACGTCCTAAGGAGGAGAGTAATAGTTCATTGACATGAGGTGAGTATTTTGATTCCCATTTTTAAAACTTGAAAGTTTTATCTAAATAGTTTATTATAAAATTGTTATATGCATGTGGGAAGCAAGTCTTGATAGATAGAGTAACATTCTTATTCACTTGGTTATTTTTTGTTGTTTCTCTTACTCTATTTTCTTATAGTGAACCATGTCTTTCCAAAGACTTCAGCAGCGCGAGTCGAGTTACCCCAGGTTTTTATGGGTTCGATCCTGAGGACTCGAAGCCCGAGTAGGCCAATGGTGTTTTCCCCAAAGTGGGATTAATTGACCTCGATCATTTGAGTAGATCAAGCCTATTGAGTCATATCCTTCAGAAATTGAGCACGTAAGTGCACCCGAATTAATCTGTTCCTGGAGTTTGAGTCCCTTGATCGAGTGCTTGACTCCATCAGGCACTCGGGGGGCTACTGACGTGGGGGTACCCGAGAGAGACCCCACGATAGACCTACCCGGTGCGATCCATTAAGGGGTACCCTAAGGAGGCCCTTGGGTGGATATATGAAGGCATGCAACAGAAGCCCACGCAGAAGCAAAAACAAGGAAAAACTTGGACGACAAGATTAGGAAGAAGTAGTAACCGACTCAGAATCGAGTCTTATCCATGTACGGCCCCGAGGACCCGACTATCTATATAAAGCATGGGAGGGGGTCACGAACGGCCAAGCAACCCTAGATTCAGAGCTACGCTAGATTCAATCTGTGTAGCACCCCAACAACCTATTTTTCCACCTCGTCGGAATAAAATCCAGCGGGCAGCAACCCGTCGAGTCAAGTAATCCACTAGCGCCTTCTCCCTTACGAAAGCACATGTCCCTTACTATGGGGATTGTTGAGGTCACTTCCTCTTCACTAAACAAGATAGAGAGTTAGAGACGCGGATGGAGATGGAGGTGATGGCGGCACGGTGATGGCGGTGTAGTGATGGAAATGATGTCTCCTTATCGTCATGTTGCTTGGGTGGCTTGGTGCTGTTGGAGATGAATCCTTGGTGGTGAATATGGCGTGGAGAGGCAGCCCTCCGACGGCTATGGTGGTGTGGAGGCGGCAGTCCTCCAGGAGGAGCCTATGGAGATGGTTGTGTTGGAGCTAGGGCTTCCCCTCCTTACATAAACGGTCTCCTCTTGATCCAAGGGTTGTGGACGAACCCCCTTTGACCCCCCCAAACCGACATAAAGTGTTTAGGGTTTCAACAGGGTCAAAATCGGTGAAGAATCGCGGAAGTTCGCCTAATCGTGCATCCTCCGGATATGGTACGGTCACTGCTGACCGTTCTGGTTGGTCATTAAGTTTCATGTTAATTTGTTTTGGCCGTATTCAATCTTGATTTTGGCTTGATGAAAAAAAACATTTTGCAAGCCTCTTAACTTGCCATATGGTGCCTGTAACTTCTCCGGATTCTTCTCCCTTCGTTTCCTTTCCCCTTAATAATTCATAATTTCCACCTACACATACATAGACACAAAAATAGAGGGAAAACAAGTAAAATCATGATAAAACATATATTGTGAAAAGCTCATTGGAAATATGAGTTTGTGTTGAAATCAACATAAAAGGTAGAAACCAATGTAGAATAATACCAAAGTTTAATGTAAACATATGAAACATAATAGGAAAAATCGTGCCAAATATGTATGCATCAGGGTCTTCCAGCGGGTGTGTGATTTCACGCCATCAGTGACAAGTTATCATTTATCTTTTATTTGCTTTTCAGTTTTTGAGGTTATGTTTTCTGTCACTTGCATTGGAGTCGCTTCCAATGTTTCGTTTTTGCTTTCTTTTTTGTTTCATTTTGTCTTCGTTTTAGATAGCTTTGCTTTTGTTGCCAAATTTATATTCCAATAATCTTTCTAGAAAAACATACAAATATCTTTCCTTTTATCATTAGTCTTTGGGCGTGTTTGTTAGCATGATAATCATTTTGCAAAAGAATGGTCAACCACGAGTTTGGAAGAAAGACGTCCTAAGGAAGAGAGTAATAGTTCATTGACATGAGGTGAGTCTTTTGATTCCCATTTTTTAAGTTGAAATCTCTATATAAATATTTGTATTATCAAATTGTTATATGCATGTGGGAAGCAAGTCTTGATAGATAGAGTAAGGTTCTTATTCACTTGGTTATTTATGTTTCTTACTCTTACTCTATTTTCTTATAGTGAACCATGTCTTGACAAAGAACTAAATTTAAATTATAATGAATAGGAAAAAGTCTCCACATGAAGGCTTGGTTGTTGTAGAAAATTGTTTGAAGTGTATAATTTAATAAGATACTCAACCCCATAGTATTTAATGTATTTGACTCTAAAGTTGACTTTAAAAAGATTTGTCTCGTAGAACATATGCTTAATGGTAAGTGAGATTCATGCCAAACTTTGTCGTGTTAACCACAGTAATAGATATTGTTTTACGTGTGTCTCTACACTTTTTTTTTGCACCCATGGGATGCTAACAACTCTGCTAGACTATGAACGATCTAACAGAGTTAATCTTGGATATCGGCTATGAGTTGATTTAAACATTTGTAACAACAATGTTATAATGGGTAAAATTATTAGTAATCTCATGAGTGTGTGCGCTCCTAAATGGGCTGGACACTCCTATGACTTTTGAGCAATCAAAACAACCGAGGGAAACCTCTTATACCTTGTCATGAGTGTATCGCGGTCGTGACATTGTTGCAGCCCAGCCTTGCCTTTACAATATTGATTAGACATACGAAAGCTTTGGCATGGTCTCATTACTATTAAATTAATTGTTCCTCAAAGTCAATAAAAAGAAAGAGGTAGTTTAGAGCCATATATTTTACTATATTTTGTGTTTTAATGAGTTACCCTTTAAGCTATGCTTATTTGAAGATGCTCTCGCATTCTTAATATGATAAATTAATATTCTTCAATGTCCCTTGGCAGGCAAGTGTTTTCTACAAGAAGTAGATTATTTTTTGCAATTATAAATGTCCCTGTTAATATGAGATTTATTTTATTTGTCTTGGCTTACCGAAACTGCGATAAACTTCACACTATCTGTATTAAGTTTCCAGCTAGAGAAAAGAGTGAGCCATCAGACCACCAGTTGTAAGTGAACTAAACTTCTTGTTATTTCGGTTTAAACACCGAGTTCCTTATGATTTTGTTACTTTCTTGGGACGATCAAAGTTTAAGCTTGGGGATGTTTATGCGTCCAAAACATACACATTTTTATCTATGTCTAAATTATATCTTTGTCAAGAAAATGACCGAGATATTACTCTAAACCTTCCACTAACCCCTAATATGCAAGTCAATTGAAAATCTCCTTTTCATTATTTCTATTTCAGATTCTGGACGTGGAAATCAGTGGAAATCAACACTAGAAGGAAGGAAACGATCAAGTTTGAAAAAAAAATTAAAGAAGCACTCGAATGGAGCAGAACGACCACTGGTACGGTCGCAAGCGACCGTACCAACCACCGTACTCAGTGCCATCCAAAAACCGACTAAAAGTTATCAAAAGGTCCAGATCAAATTCACAAATGAAGACACCCTAAAACCTAATTCCATTCGCTGCCGCTATTTAAAGGAGAGGAAACAACACCCAGAGAGAACGCAAAAAAACCATCATCACCACCACAAAATGCCGCCGCCATCACCGTTCCACCGCCATCTACATCACCATAGTCATAGCTATACTACCTTATAATTTTGATCTCATCGCGATTGGCAACGTTGTAAGACCTATCAATTAATTCAATATAAGTACTATTTTCTACAATATTTTCTATTATTGATCTGATCGCGATGTGCGAGTGGTCCCCTCGGGCTAAGGGCTGAGGCCTAACCTCGCAGCTATGTGATTCATCTAACCCGTGTGATTTTAGTTTAATGAGTTTATTATGTTATTTGTGTGTGTTTATATATGTATGTCTTGCTTCTAGGACTTGTCGGGTACCCAAGACCTCGAAGAGTGATCAAGGTAGAGGTGTGAAGAGGGAGAAATGGAAAGGGTTGCACTACATCAAAATGTGTATACGACCTTAAAAAATTCCAAGTCCGGATTATAAATGCCCAGGGAGAAACAAAAAAGACAAATAGTGTCAATTTTGATTTTATCTTTTTATGCCACTATTCATACTATATTTGTATTATTTTTTTTGCTTCTCAATATGCATTTCGTATTGTTTCTGATTTATTTAGCTAAGACACATACTCGTGAATGTTCACACACACACACACACACAAAAGAGTAGGGTACTTAAATTTGTTTTATAAATATCGGTATCATGGAGCACCTAAGATATAGTAGCACCGGATATTCTTCCTGCCACGGATGCAAATGTATCAGATCCGAGGTAGGGGCCCGGCTGGGGCCTATTACAGCTGCTGACGAGACATGACTATTACTCCCTCTGTTTACAAATAGATGACTTTCATTTGTCCAAATATGAATGTATTTGGATAAATGAAAATCACCTATTTATGAACGGAGGGATTAGTTCGTTTCTTCACTGTTGGCTAGCTTAAACTAAGATCAGGTCCCAAAACAAACACTTGACATTTTAGCGCTTGTGACTTGTCCCACCAGCCAAATTTGTACGCACGCAAGAGGCAGCTATGCTCTCGTCATAGCTAGCTAGGTTAAGGGCATCTCCAGCCGTTGCGCCCCCCAGGGCCCAAAACGCCGCTGTTTTGGGGCCGCCGCGGCGCTAAACGGCGCTATTCTGGAACCTGGGGGGGCGCGTTTCCTAGTCGCGTCCCGAGCCCAACAATCGGCCCAAACAAACGCAATTTCAAAAGAGACGAAATTTTATAGATTTTTTTGAAACTGCGTACATATTCGGCGCGAATTTAAAAATTTAAACTAAATCTAACTACTGCAGCCCGAGGCTGGCGGCGATCGCCTGGCTGTAGTCGCCGCCGTCGTCGTCGTCGTCGCTGGGGGGGTCGCCGGGGCGCCTGCTTCCACCCTGTCCCTCGTCGCCGCCGCCGCAATCCCACCTGCTCGCCTCGAGGGCTTGCTGCATCGCCTTCTCGTCGTCGGAGTCCTCGTCGAGAATGATGTAGACATTCTCCTTCGTCGGCGGTGGGGGAGGGACGCGGAGGAGAGCCGCGGCGGCGGCGGCCTCACGCTCGCGCGCCGCCTTGCGCTGCTCGGCTTCAGCCAGCAAGCGGCGCTGAAGGGCGAGTTCAGCCTCCGTGTTGTCGCGCAGGCTCCACCGGGCGGCGGACTCGACGTCGAGCGGCTGCAGCGTGTCCAGAGACAGCTGCTCCGCGACCCTTTGGTCGGGCCATTCGTCCTCGCCTTCGTCGCCGGTGTCCTCCGTCTTGGGCCGAACCACGCGTTGTGGCTCGCCGATGCGGAGCGCGCCGCCGCTGCGCGTGCGGGAGGGCGCTCCGGCGTTCAGAAATGGGGGGGAGGTGGAGAGGGAATGGCCGGCGGAGGAGCTCGACGTCGCAGACGAGGAGGACGCGCCGGACCGCCGCGCCACCCACGGCTGGGTGGCCTCCGGCGGTGGCATCTGGAGACGCGGTTGGTTGCCGTGGTGGATGTGCTGCAGGACCTCGTCGAGGGTCCTGCCGGGGGCGCTCCACCATTGGCGGCGCCCGTGCGAGTTGAAACGGCCCTCGACAGGGCCGTTGTCGTTCAGGGACGCCAGCTCCCGGTTGCGGCGCGCCGTCAGCCGATCCCACCAGAACTGATCCACTCCGGTGAGCGGATAGTTCTCGGGGTTCGTCATTCCGGCACGCATCTCGTGGATGGCGCGACGGAATTCTTGGTCGGAGTTGGGAAGGGGAGGAACGGGGACACCGCCGGCGCTGAGCGCCCAGCGGCTCGCCCCCGCGGCGGAGCTAGGGAGGCGCATGTCCGGCGGGCAAGGGTAGCCCGCGCGGTACAACGCCATCGCCTGGCCCCGGCGCAGGTTGTGGCGTGGGAACCCGTTCGCTGCCGCTCCGTCGGACATTGTCGTGGAAGAAGGGGGAAGAAGGGGAGGGGGAGAGCTCGCCGGTGTGAAGAATGGGGGGCGAGGCACGCGGCGGGGGGGTTTTATAGCGCGGCGAGGAGCCGGGCATTTACTGCGCGCGCCCGTCCCCTCGCTGCCGCCCGCCACGCCATTACGCCGGCAGCCTTTGGGCGGGCGCATGCACTGGGCGGCCGCCACGCCATAAACGCCGGCAGCCTTTGACCGCGCGGTAGCCGAGAAGGCGATCACGGGCGGGGGTTTCTGTTCCCGCGTTTTCCCGGCGCGTCACTGACAGTGCTGGCCCGCACGCGCAGCCGCGCAGTTTCGCCCCCCCAGGCCGAACCCAGCGGGCTGGGTTTGGCCTGGGTGCCGCGGCGCTATTTAGCGCCGAAACGGCGCTATTTGGACCGCTGGGGGGGTCGACTGGTGAAGAAGCGGCGCTTTTCGTCGCTTCCGCCGCGAAAAAAACCCCCTGGGGGGCTCTGGGGGGGACGGCTGGAGATGTCCTAAGTGAAGAAGCACGTCCGTGTCATCAATTGTATTAGTTGTAGTATATCAGTGTCAACTGGAACAGGCCAACGCATACAGAGACGACGACACCTGACGCTCGCGGTATTTTACGTGTCTGGTCACGGTCGCAGAAGGGCTGGAGTTCAGTTCGGATAACAGCTGACACTTGTTCCATCTACCTGTATATATTTGTATGTATTGTTTGGGGCCGTTCCATTTCTTATCCGGTGATAAGCCTTCCTCATTTGTTTTTTCAGAGAGAGGATGATAGGAAGCAGATATATATAGCGAGCTTCCAGTGTCTGGAGTGGCTAGTTTGCTACGTCCTGATGTGACCAAACTGTATGCATGACAGTGACCTAACCCATTTAGTAAACCAGCACTTGGATGGTTCAGTTCATGAAATCACACCATTAAGAACTCTGGAACGGGTCACGAAACACGAGTCAATCAGCAGTACGTGTCGTCCCTCAGTCGAGACCTTGAGCTAGGCCAGTGTGCTCAGCCATCAACTTGGCGATCCAACTAGACTTATTGTAAGCTAATCTCGTTGTTAGATTCTCTCTCGTTTTCTCCAGCTGGCTGGATGAGCCACCCGGTATATTGTCCCATTTTTTGTCGGTCTCTGAGGAAGCTAAAAATGTTTTTTTTTATCTCCGAGAACATATAGGAAGTTAATAGCAACCACACATTCGCTATCTAGTGTCTGATTATATAACATGGAGCATGGAGTAATAAATAAAATGGCGAAAGCATGCTAGGGGCGCAAGCAAGAGAACAAACGATGATCTCGTCAGAAACTAATCCTTAGCACCAGAACCGGCTGTGAAGCCGCACATTGGCTACTGGGTCGATGTCGCGGTGTACGTACGGCAGTGGCCAGATGCCCAGATGCCAGATGTGTATCATACCGAAGCATTTTTTTTTTTTCGTGATAGAACCTCGGCATAAAACCACTCGAGGTTTTTTTTTGAGACTCATAAAACCACTCGAGGTGGAACCGAGATCTGAGGGCATTACACTAGGCCTAGTCCGTCTAAAGTTTAGTAGAGAGGGCCAAGCCCATATTATTAGGCCCAAGCCTGCGTTGCTCAAACAAAACCGTCGGTACATTTCTCAAATAAAAAAACGTGGGTACGAAGCTAGGGCAGCCCATAATACACTATATAAAGAGAGAACATCAAATTCAAAAAAAAAAAAGAGAGAACATCTTCTCGCTTTCTCAGCGATCTGAGGTACGGAGTACAGTAGTCGGCTCGGCTCATCCACTGGTAGAAAATAGGCCTATAGTCCCGGTTCGCAAGGGCCAGTAGTCCCGGCCGCGCAACCGGGACTAGCTATGCGCGACTAAAGACCCCCCCCTATAGTCTCGCCATTTACGGACCGGGACTAAAGACCCGTCCACGTGGGCGGCAGGGATCCGTCGCGGCGGAGGACCTTTAGTCCCGGTTCATGTGGCCAACCGGGACTGAAAACCTGCGCAGGTTTAGGGTTTTAGGCCCCCTAAACCTGGTTCCTTTTTAATTTGTTTTGTTTTATTTCTTTTATATTTTATTTTGTGTTTTATTTTAATTTTGATGAAGTTTCAGTACATATATATATATATATATTACGATACTATATACATGCATATATATATATATGAAATTTCAAACAAGGAGAATTCGATAGGAATATATAATATATATTCAATATCGGGTGACCATATATACAACCTCGAACAAGTTTCCATATTACAAAATTAAGATGGATGACCATACACAAATTCGAACAATTAAGATGGCTTATGCGGATAATAGTCATCGTCGATGGACGCATGGTACTCTCCTTCCTTATCGATGACATGCCTAAGGAAAAATCCTGCTATTTCCTCTTGAATTGGTCGGAAGCGAGCTTCTGGAGTAAGCGCCCTCCGCAAGTTATTGAGACCCCTCCGCGTGGTCTCGTCCTTCTTCCTCTCAGAGATTTCTTTCCGTATGTTCTCACAGACATAGTATCCACATAGACCGGTCCCCGGTGGCTGCTTATCCACACCATTGACCACATTTTTAAATTTTAGCTCATGTTTGAATCCACCGACATGTCCAAGTGAGAACTGTCTCCAAACTCTACATTGCAAATAAAATTAAATGAACAAGGGAGTTATTAGCTTAGGAAATGAACAAAAGAGACCGATCGATATAGAGCGCAAATGATTGAAAAATAATTACCTTTGCATCATTTTTCTCATGTTGATCCAAAGATCTGTATTTGAATTCATAGAGTCAAAGATCAAAACTATGGAGTTCTGAAGATCAATTTTTAGCAGAATCCAGTGGAACCTGCGGACACGTTAGATGCACAGTCATGCATAACTTATCGATTAGACATACCATGCATGGAGTAAACAAAAGAGAATGGGAACATGAGAGAAACACTCACCCAAAAAGGTAAGGAAATAGAATATATCTTTTGGATTCATGCTTTTAAAAAAATTTGTACAAGTCTTTCTCCACGTCTTTGGGGTGACGTTCTAACATAGTTCCATTAATGATTTGTGGGTCAATGAACCCAACATCATGGATGAGTCTTATTTTGCATTCCCAAATCTTCAATCTGCATAATAGCGTACGCAACAATATAGTTAGGACAATATATATATATATATATATATATATATATATAGTGTAGGCAATGAAGAACGAGATGAGGTAGAAATAAATCACTTACAGAACGTAGCAACTCATGATAGATTTGTCGAGCTCACGCAGATTGAACAGCTGGAACAATTCACTCATCTCAACTGTTACAGAGTAATTTTTAGTGTGATGCTCCTCTGTATAATCCACATACACATATTCTTTGTCGGTCCATGTTATGAAATGTTTGTACCAACGTAGCAGAGCTTGCATTAGTGGTGGTAGATCCTTTTCCTTCGCAGGCTCGACGAGAGGCCCTTTCTTCTCATATTGTAATCCTACCTCAGCCACTGGCGCATCGTCTAGGCCTAAAAAGAGACGAAGAGATATACCGGCCTCGGACGCATTTTGCATGGCAGTAGGTACAGTCAATCCCATTTCTGCCACAGCATTTATGACCTCGGGGTCCTGTTCCGGAGCGGCTTTCACTATGAGCGGGGGGATCGATTGTTTACTCTGCATCCCGAGCTGGGCAACTTGTTTCCCGCTTTTTTCATTTTTCCTTTTCCTTTCTCCTCCTCCACTATTTTTGCTTTCTCTTTCTCCTCCTCCAATATTCCTTCTTGCTTACGAAGTTCAATATCATAGTCTTTAGGCAAATTCTTCACGGCTTGGGACACTGTCGACAAAAAACCCGTAGCCCAATAGTCTACAGTCGGAGGGAATACTTCCTTGGGCTCAGGCTCCTTTAGCGCCTTCAGTCGGCCCTTCCATTTGTCAACCTCAGCCTTCACGGCCAATTTGGTTTCAGCATCACTAAGTTCCCAAGGCCTTGGGGGGAGAGGCTTCAGTGATGGCTCCGGTACCCGTGTGGTCTTAGCTACATAAGGCTCCGGGTTAATAGACCAAGAGCAGGTTCCCTTGCTGTCCGCCTGCCTCTGTTTCTTCGCTGGAGGAGGAATGGAGGGCGACTTCTGCTTATCCTCCGGAGGAGGAATGGGGGGCGACGACTGATTATCCTCCGGAGGAGGAATGGGGGGAGACGGTTGCTTTTCCTCCGGAGGAGGAATGGGGGGAGACGGCTGCTTTTCCTCCGGAGGAGGAATCGTGGGCGACGGCTGCTTAACCGCCGGAGGAGGAATCGTGGGCGACGGCATCTTACCCGCCGGAGATTGTGGATCGGGGGACGGCGTCGAATGGCGTGAAGGAGGCGTAGGTGAACCAGCACCACCACCACCACCACCACCACCTGCACCATCGGAGGGGGGTGGACTTGTTAGCCTTGGCGTCTCGCCTAGAAACACTATGTACTTCTTTTTCCATAGAATGAACTGGCGCTTGACATCTCCAAGTCTTCTCTCCCCTTCGGGTGTAGCTATGTCAATCTCCAGGTCCTCAAACGCTTGGACTATGTCTTCCACCGTGACACGAGCATAGCCATATGGAATGGGGTTGTTGTGATGGAGTGCTCCAGGTGTATAGGGTAAAGCACTGCCGGTAGCTACCTTCATGGAAATGTTCCCCACGGGATAATGCAGATCACATTCTTTCATCTCCTTTACATCATCCACGGGGTAGTGAGGCTCCGGTGCACGACTCTCGATCATCGGTGCATTAGCACCTGCAGGCGGGGCCTCCGTGGAAGCCACGCTGCTTCTCCGTTGATGCTGGCTTCCGAGATCCGCTGCATCTTCATGCGGCCCTGCAGCCGATGCTTTTTCTTTCTCAAGTATTCCCGCCACGATCTTCTTCAGCTCACTGACTTCCATTGCAAGATGCGACATTTGATCTGCAGCCCGGTCTGTACCTCTCTTACGGCTTCTGTAACAGTACGGGTCACCCTCCTGGGAAAACCCTACTTTCCACGGCAATCTGCCTTTGCCTCGTATATGTCCTCCGTGTTCAGGATTCCTGAGGGCATGGGTCAGTTGGTCTCTCTCTCTCTGTTGAACGTGAGCACGCCCTGTTGAGCTTTGGTCATTGCGTCAACAAGGTCTTGTGTGGGAGCAAACTTTTTCTGCCGGTGAACACACTCCCCTGTCTCCGGGTCTAGCGATCCCCCATGCCCGTACCACCACATTTTGGCTCTTTCGTCCCATCCCTCTGTACCTAGACGGATTCCTCTTGCCCTCAGGCCGTCCTCCATTGCCTGCCACTTAGGCGCCGAAACGCGGTATCCTCCTGGCCCCATAACATGATGGTACTGTTTCTTTTCCGCATTAGCCTTATTTTTTGCCGACATTTCCTTGAAATGCTCCGATTTATGTTGCGTCACAAATTCTGTCCAATCATCTCTCAGTTTCTCATGTTGTCTAGTGAAAATCGGAGTCTTGCCCTTGCTGACATATTCACGGAACAATTTTTTCTTGAAGTTCGGGAATGCTTCGGCCATCTTCTGAAAAGCGAACTCTTTGACTATCCTCCTCCTCTGACGTCCACCCGGAACGTCCTCACCGAATTCATTTTTTTTGTTGTATTCCGGAGGTAGAATGAAATGTGCAATAAGCTTTCTAAACATAATATTTTTCGTTCTCTTGTCGACATAAGTGAAACCAACACGTGCTTTCTTTGGCTCCTTCCATTCCTGGACGGTGATCGGGACGGTGTCTCTAACAATGACTCCGCATTGGTTGATAAACTTTGTGGTGTGATGTAGGGGCTTGCCGATTTCACTGACTGATTCGATGGTATATGTTTCTCCATCTTTCATCGACTTGGATTTGCCACGCTTTGTCATACTAGATCCGGCCGAGGGCTAAAATAAGAAAGAGAGTCGCGCGCGTTAGTGCATATGTATTCACATTTCAGTAAATTTGTATCACGAGAGTCCCAATGTATATATATATACCTCGCCGGAGGTGGTTGTTCTTTGCAATTGGAGATCGTCGTTTGTCGACGGTTGACCTCCGTCATCAATGTCCATTCCTTCACCTCCTTGATCATCGACAATGTCCGTTCCTTCACCTGTTTCATCATCGACAATGTCCGTTCCTCCACGTTCTTGATCATCAAGGTTCAGATAAGAAGAGATATCGTCTTGTTGCTCATCTTCTGGGCCCGGCACATAATGGGTCTGGTTGGCTATCATGCCGTATATAATACCTTCAGCCTCCTGCTCTGTATACGGCAAGGCTCCATTGTCCGCCATATGTCACTCCTGCAGACATGCATATAGTAAAAATTAATTAAGTATATAGGAGACTTAGCAAATATTACACCCTCTTTCTCAAATTGTCCGCCATATGTCACTCCGGTGGAAGAACGATGACCACCGGAGGGGGAAAACCATACTTTAGAGGTGTGTCCAAGATTAGTTTCTGAAATGACTTGGAGAACCCCATAGCTACGTTGCATTTGCTTTTCTGGTCATTTTGGTATATTACACTTAATATTTTGAATTTATTGAATTAAAACTTATTTTCATTATTTTTTTGACTTAGGAATATTTAGGGTTAGTAGAATTAGCAAATATTAGTACAAATATATTTTTAGGGTTAGTAGACTTAGGGTTAGCACTTTGCAAAAAAAGAGTGCAGCCCAACTTTTGACTTAGGAATTTTTTTGACTTAGGATTTATTTTAACTTAGTAGGAAATTTTTTGACTTAGGAATTTTTTTGATTTAGGATTTATTTTAACTTTGCAAAAAAAGAGTGCAGCCCAACTTTTTTTTTTTGAGAATCCGAGTGCAGCCCAAGAGCGTTTTTTTTCTCTCCCGCAGGCCGTGACGTCAGCGTGACGTCAGCGTCTCTGTTTCGTCTTCCTCCGGCGAGGGCCACGGCGCCACTCTCCTCTCTCCCCCGCGAGCACGGCCACGGCCACGCACCACGGCACGGCCACGGGCACGGGCACGGCCACGCACCACGGCACGGCCACGGGCACGGCCATGGCCACGACCACGGCCACGACCACGGCACGGCCACGGACACGGCCACGGCACGGGCATGGCCAAGCACGCACGCACGGGCAAGGCCAAACCCTAAAAAGATCCTCCGGCGGGGGCCACGGCCGTCGTCGTCGTTTAATTCCGATCGTCGTGCACGGTCCTCCAGAGATCCTCAAGAACGCACGGGCGGGCACCTACCGGAGACAGAATCGGCGAGGGCGGCGGGCAGCAACCGGAGACGGAATCGGTGGGGGCGACGGGCAGCAACCGGAGACGGAATCGGCGAGGGCGGCGCGGAGAAGACGAGATGTGTTTGGGACTTGGAAATTTTTGGGGGCAGAGAATATATAGGGGCAGCCTTTAGTCCCGGTTGGGGACACCAACCGCGACTAAAGGCCCCCCCCGCGGACCTTTGGTCCCGGTTGGTGTCCCCAACCGGGACTAAAGGGGTATTTTTTTTCGCGGCGTTTTCGTTCCCGCGCGGAAAGAGCCTTTAGTCCCGGTTCGTGACAGGAACCGCGACTAAAGGTGGTTTTTCAAATACTTTTCCTTTTTCCAATCTTAAAGTACAAATAATATATCAGAAAATTTTGAAAAATAAAACTAATTCTTTTTAAAATCTTAAAAATACAAATAATATATCAGAAAATTCAGAAAAATAAAACTAATCATAAAGATTCACACACATCTTGAATATATATATAGATAAAAAAGGCAGTACATAATGGCTAGAGTGGATCTAAACCTAAACGGAGAGCATAGATGCATGATCTGATATCTGCTAGTCATACTCCTGCCTAGGCCTATAGTACATGTACTCGTAGTCGTCGTAGTCGCCGCCGCCGTCGTCGTCACTATCGTCTGACGGTGCTCTGCACTCCCTCGGAGGATCACGACTCCAGGACTGGGCCTGAGGGTAGCGCAGGCGGGGGATATCGCCGGCCCTGATGTAGTCCATGACGCTCTGTAGAGTCCGGCCGGACCACCATAGCCGACGACCGGCCTCGTGAAAGTTCCCAGGAGGCAGGCCGTCCTCCTCATACCTGGCGAGCGCCCTCTCACGCCGATTGATGAAGAAGGCATCCCAAGTATGCTGGTTATCGGGATGCCAACTGGGATTCCTCCGCTGCTCCGTCGTGAGCTCGTGATAGTAGTGGTTCGTGATGGCCGCCCGACGCGCCACACCTTGAGGAAGAGGAGGGACCGGCACTCCTCCGGCGCTCAGCATCCAACCGGCGGGAACGTTGTAGCCGCACGGGCAGGGGTAGTTCGAGGCGGAAAGTGCCTCCGCCTGGATGAATGTTAGAGTGGGTACGGTAGAAGCCATGAGAGAGAGTGGTGAGTTTGTATGTTTTTATGCCAATGGTGTGGCAATGCATACATATATATAGCGAGAAGAAAACATCCCTTTAGTCCCGGTTGGCGACACCAACCGGGACTAAATGGGTTAGGGTTTCGTTTGGACCAATCAGATAGAATCACACGGATCGTGTGTTTCTTTAAAGCGCTTGTGAGTCGTTGGATCCGGGGTGTGTTTCTTTCGAGCTGTTGTGAGCCGTTCGATCAGGGCTACGGTGTGTTTCTTTCGAGCTGTTGTGAGCCGTTGGATGAGGTGGTTTCTTAACCGTTGGATCAAAACCCTAGCACAACACTTTGTGAGCCAGAGGACCCTATATATAGCCCACCTTCATACACCGGTCAGTTCATCGAGCAAATACAAAACATCCGGATTCGCCATCATACGTCCTGCCGTGCATTTGGTATGCATATTGCACCCAGTAGCCACGGTGGGGCTGTATGATGGCGATACCGATTGTTTTGTTCTACATCCCCCTTTAAGGTTTGATACATCATATATTCAGTTTATCGAGCAAGTACAAAACATCCGGTTTCGCCATCATACGTCCTACCGTGCATTTGGTATGCATATTGCACCGAGTAGCCACGGTAGGGCTGTATGATGGTGATACCGATTGTTTTGTTCTGGCAGACCCGCGCGGCTGAGCGGGCGGAGCGCTGCCTCGAACGCCACCTCGCGTTAGATGCCGCTCGGGAGGCGAGAACGAGGGCGCTGCAAGAGCTTCGTCGGGCCGACCGCGCCGGCGAAGTATGGGCCTCCGACGATCCGAGGTGGGGGCCTATCTCGGACATACCATCATGCACCTCCGACGACGACGAGGAGGTCACCGACGAGTTCGCCGACGTCGATAACCCGGAGGAGGTCACCGACGAGTTCCCCGACGACGACGACGGCGAGGAGTAGTGTTCGTATGTTCTCTCTTTTTAATAAAAGAATTTGTATTCCGCAAGGTTCGTATGTTCGTATGTTTTCTGTTTTTAATAAAAGTTATGAAATCAGATATTTTATCTCACAAAGTTTTGAGACATTTAAGTAACTTTCTGTTTTCCATGCTTTCCACTCGTTTTCTCAAATATTTTGCAAAGGAGTTAGTCTTAAACACATCAGAGATAATATAATTCACATGATCCATTCAAAAAAGTTTGGTACACAATAAATTATTACACATCAATTCTTCCCTTGTGTCCCTGCTTTCTTACAATCTGGCCGTATCCATGGAGCATCGTCATCATTTAACTTAATGCTTGGGTCAGTGTTGACTTTGAAGGGCGGGATTTCACCAAACATATTATAATCTTCTGACATGTCTGCCTTGTCCTCCACTCCCACGATGTTTCTTTTCCCTGAAAGAACAATGTGGCGCTTTGGATCATCACATGATGTACTGATCGTTTTATTATCTTTCCGTTTCCTCGGTTTGCTACTCATGTCCTTCAAATAGAAAACCTGAGCGACATCTTTGGCTAGGACGAATGGTTCGTCAAGGTAACCAAGATTGTCGAAATCCACCATTGTCATTCCGTATTGCTCGTCCACCTTTACCCCACCTCCTGTTAGCTTGAACCATTTGCACCGGAACAAAGGGACCTTAAAGGAGGGTCCATAGTCAAGTTCCCATATCTCCTCTATGTAACCATAATATGTGACCTTTTGCCCAATCTCGGTTGCTGCATCAAAGCGGACACCACTGTTTTGGTTGGTGCTCTTTTTATCTTGGGAGATCGTGTAAAATGTATTCCCATTAATCTCGTACCCTTGGAAAGTCGTTATAGTCGAAGATGGTGTCTTGGCCAACATGTACAGCTGATCTCCAACATCATTGTCATTCATTAAATGTTTTCGCAACCAACTGCCGAAAGTCTCCATGTGGGCCTTTCTAATCCATGATTCAGGCTTCCCCGGGTTGTTCGAGCGTAAAATATTCTTGTGTTGCTCGAAGTACGGAGCCACCAAGCTCGAATTTTGTAGAACTGTGTAGTGTGCTTCAGTCATAGAATGACTGTCCATACATATCGTTGATTTCCTTCCGATCGTGCCTCTTCCACTTAGTCTCCCCTCGTGCCGCGATTGAGGAATACCAATCGGCTTAAGGTCAGGAACATAGTCAATACAGAACTCAATTACCTCCTCATTTCCATAGCCCTTTATGATGCTTCCTTCTGGCCTAGCACGGTTACGAACATATTTCTTTAATACTCCCATAAACCTCTCGAAGGGGAACATATTGTGTAGAAATAATGGACCGAGAATGGAAATCTCTTCGACTAGGTGGACCAGGAGGTGCGTCATAATATTGAAGAAGGATGGTGGAAACAGCAACTCGAAACTGACAAGACATTGGACCACATCGTTCTGTAACCGTGGTAGATCTTCTGGACTGATTACCTTCTGAGAGATTGCATTGAGGAATGCACACAGCTTCACAATGGCTACTCAAACATTTTTCTGTAGGAGGCCCCTCAAAGCAATCGGAAACAATTGCGTCATAATCACGTGGCAGTCGTGAGACTTCAGGTTTTGGAACTTTTTGTCCGCCATATTTATTATTCCCTTTATATTCGACGAGAAGCCAGACGGGACCTTCATACTGCTCAGGCATTCAAAAAAAAAAGACCTTCTCTTCTTTCGTAAGAGCGTAGCTGGCACGACCTTGAAACCATTCCGGATGCCGGTCATCTGGGTCTTTCAAAAGTTGCTGATCCCGCCGTGCTTCCTTTGTATCCTTTGTCTTCCCATACACGCCCAAGAAGCTTAGCAGGTTCACGCAAACATTCTTCGTAACATGCATCACGTCGATTGCAGAGCGGACATCTAGGACTTTCCAATACTGTAGCTCCCAAAATATCGATTTCTTTTTCCACATGGGTACGTGCCCGTCAACTCCCTGCGGAACTGATTGTCCGCCAGGTCGACCCTTTCCAAAGATGACATTCAAATCCTTGACCATATCAAATATCTCAGCTCCAGTACGTTCCGCAGGCTTCGGCCGGTGATCTGCCTTGCCATTGAAATGCTTGCCTTTCTTTCTTACGTTATGATTTCGGGGAAGAAATCGATGATGACCCAGGTACACGTTCTTCCTACAATTATCCAAAAATACACTTTCAGTCTCATGTAAGCAGTGCGTGCATGCTTTGTATCCCTTATTTGACTGTCCCGAAAGGTTACTGAGAGCAGGCCAATCGTTGATGGTTACAAAAAGCAACGCTCGTAGGTTAAATTCCTCTTCTTTGTGCTCATCCCACACAGGTACACCAGGTCTGCCCCACAATTGTAAAAGTTCATCAACTAATGGCCTTAGGTACACATCGATGTCGTTGCCGGGTTGCTTCGGACCTTGGATGAGCACTGGCATCATAATGAACTTCCGCTTCATGCACAACCAAGGAGGAAGGTTGTAGATGCATAGAGTCACGGGCCAGGTGCTATGGCTGGAGCTCTGCTCGCCAAAAGGATTCATGCCATCAGTACTTAGACCAAATCTTATGTTCCTTGCGTCAGCTGCAAAATCTTTGAACTCTCTGTCGATTTTTCTCCATTGCGTTCCATCAGCGGGGTGTCTCAACTCCCCGTCGGACTTACGGTTCTCTTTGTGCCATCGCAACAACTTGGCATGCTCTTTGTTCATGAACAGGCGTTTCAGCCGAGGTATTATAGGAGCATACCACATCACCTTGGCGGGAACCCTCTTCCTGGGTTTCTCGCCCTCAACATTGTCACCAGGGTCATCGCCTCTGATCTTATAACGCAATGCAGTGCATACAGGGCATTCATTCAAATCCTCGTATGCACCGCGGTAGAGGACGCAGTCGTTAATGCATGCATGTATCTTCAGAATCTCTAAACCTAGAGGGCACACAACCTTCTTTGCTTCGTACGTACTGGCGGGCAACTCGTTATTCTTCGGAAACATATTCTTCAACATTTTCAGCAAATTTTCAAATGATGAGTCAGCTACACCTTCCCGTGCCTTCCATTTCAGCAAATCCAGTGTGCAGCCCAGCTTTTTCAGACTATTGTCGCATCCTGGGTACAGCGACTTCGTGTGATCCTCTAACATGCGATCCAAATTCTCCCTCTCCTTGTCAGTTTCGCAGCATCTCCGTGCATCAGCAATGGTCCGACCAAGATCATCAGCGGGCTCATCATGTGCCTCTTCTTCACCTTCACCAAACCCTTCCCCACCTTCAGCATCATCCTCCATGAAGGTATCACCGAAAGCGTCATGATAGTTGAAATCGATATCATCCTCTTCTTCATCTTCTTCCATTCTAACCCCTCTTTCTCCATGCTTGGTCCAACAATTATAGCTTGGCATGAAACCGTGCCGAAGCAGGTGCATGTGAACGACTCTTGAGGAGGAGTGACCCTTCTCATTCTTACATTCAGCACATGGACAGATAACAAAACCTCGCTGCTTGTTCGCATTTGCCACTACGAGGAAATCCTTCAAACCCGTAGTGAACTCGCCGGAGAGTCGGTTACCGTACATCCATTGCCGATTCATCTGCATTATTATTATATAAAGTATATAATTAACCATCATGCATTTGTTAAACTAACTAGCTGGAAATAATACAAATCATGAAAGGGTTCAAGTTGCTAACCGCGGCCGCGGAGGTAAAATAAATGAAAACGCTCAAGTGCGGCTCGGACACTTAATATCATGTGTGTTTCATGCTATCGGGCATTTCATCGAACACCTTGTGTGCATAGTAGGAACCAAAAGCATACCCACCACCCCTTGTGAATGTTGTGAGCAGAAGTGACACCAAATGTGGCTAAGTGCAGCGAGCTGAGTTCTATATATAGGGATGGGCCTTTAGTCCCGGTTCACCTGGACAACCGCGGCTAAAGGCCGTGGGGCCAGACCGATGACCTATTAGCCCCGGTTGGTCTGGACAACCGGGACTAAAGCCCCTCCCCTCCGACAGCTGTGGACCGAGCGCGCTGGGCCCAGACTATTGGTCGCGGGTCTCGTCCCGAACCGCGACTAAAGACCCCTATGGTCGCGGGCCGATTATTTTGGGGACTAATGGGGGCGTACCGAAGGCCTTTTTTCTACCAGTGATCCCGCACTGCCACGTTAGTTTACTTCCTACAGTTTCTTTGGCTTTTAATTGTTCTATCCAGTCCTAAGCTGCCACGCCTAAAGCAATCTAACGGCTTTACCTCCTTCTCTTTATTCATGGTGGGTAAGTTCCCACCATCCGGTTGCTCCCTCACTGGTTTAGCCGGTTCCTCCTTTATTTCTGGAGGTATTAACGCCAGGGATACAAGAACTTGCACGAGATGGACAGTTTCATACAAAAACTTGAAAAGGAGAAAAAAGTGGTACAACTTGTATGGTGGGAGCAAAATGGTCCAAACCCAATAAGAACAAGCCATTTGGATGCCACGGTGGCAACGGAACTTTGCAGAAACCTCCCCAAACTATGCTTGGCATGCAAATTTGGTCCAGTATGCTTCTTACATGTGGACCCCACGTGTCAGCCGGAGGGCAAATTAATGAAAATTGGGGCAGGGGATTCGAACACGAGACCTCGTGGTCTAGCGAACCACACGCAAGCTTCGGTAGCCACAAAGACGGTGCTGACTTCGTGATAGACAGAGGTACTACACCTCTTTATACTTAAGTAATCGGTGTGTACAATTGCCAAACTAAAGTATTTTATGCGAAGTACGTATACTATACGATGTACAAAGTATATTATAAAAACGTGCCGAAATCTATATAATTTTTTTTATTTTATACTATGTATATTGTACCTATATAGTATGTATACTATGTTATGATTTTGTGCCAAAAAAGACGTGTATTGCATATATATTATACATAAAATATTATAATATATATACTAAATTAATTTAGTCTAATACAATAACTTTTTTAACACGTATAAAATATTTTCGTAACAACCATATATTATAAATAATATACAGAGATATTGTACATTATATACATACTTTAAAGATAAGTTTTATACATAATATCTAGGGAGATGTATGTACTATACATATTATGTATAAAATACTAGAGTCTTGCATGTGTTATACATACAGTAATATGTGTATACAGTATATATACAACATATAAAATACTATAGGGTGCGTATACTTGCCTGCATATTATGGTATTTAATACGTAATATGTATACTGCATACATATTACCATGTATTATACATATAGTATGCATGTCCATATGTATACATACTACTATATAATTTTTATACTGTATTATACAAAAATACACATCTCTGTGATATGGTATACATACTATACAGCTACAATCTATATAATATAAAAAAAAAATACACACCAGAGTTTACAACATATTTTTATAGTATACAATCTACATGGTATAGTATACGTACAACGTTTAAGTGTACGCACTGCTAAACTGAGTGTAAAGAAATTTAGTATCTCTCATCATCACAAGGTCAACCATGGATTGATGGTTACTGAAGCTCGCATGCACTAGGATGACGCGAGTTCGAATCCCCATCCGCGCAGACAATTTTAATTATTTCCATCCCGCTGACATGTGGGGTCCACATGTCAGAGACAAACTGGAGTACATATTTGCATGCCAAGCATAGTTTGGGGAGGTTTCTGCAAAGTTCCGTTGCCACCGTGGCATCCAAATGGCTTGTTCTTATTGGGTTTGGACCATTTTGCTCCCACCGTACAAGTTGTTGTACCACTATTTTCACTTTTTCAAGTTTTTGTATGAAACTGTCTATCTCGTGCAAATTCTTGTATCCCTGGTGCTAATACCTCTTATTTCTGCTGGTTCTGCTCGGCTATAGGCGGTAGCACTTTCCTTTCTTTCTCCATGTGAGTTCCCGTAGCCGGTTGCTTCATGCATATGTCATCACTTTCGACTCTAGCTAGCTTCATATGCCCTGTAAAGTTTGGGTCTTGCAGTATTTTTCTTCGGCTCATGTAATTTGGTGGATAAAATAGATGAATAATCTGCATAAGAAAACATAGGAAAAGTAAGATTAGTCTTACCAAAAATTTTATAAGTTGTATAGAAAAGGACTGACAATTGGTTTTTAAAAGATGGCGTACAGATTTCGTGAGATGAAATAAGGGAGGCACAACACCATAAGATACGAAAGAACTACAACAACATCATCCATATGCTAAAAATTGAAGTTCAGTATGTGCACGGTAACACCACAAGCCACAACACAACTACAATTAATCTACTCGCCGGTAAGAAAATAGAGGATAATTTCACTTACCCGCAAAAAAAAAAGAATGAAGCCGCTCTCTTTTTTTTGTAAAATACAAACACCTAGGAAAAAAACATGTGAGAAAAAAAAACATGTTTTACATGCATGATCCAGTCTCATCTATTACCCAAAAACAATAGTTCAAAAGAATATGAGAAGTTTGAATATATATTGATATACAAGTAGGATTTTTAAAAAGTGGGGTTGTCTCTAAAGTTTTGCACCTCGACTGAGTATAACGTTTTGTATGAAGGGCTACGTGCAACCCTTTAAAAAAAATCAAAGAAGACACATGAAAGTTTCAAAACATTCTTAAAATAATCGTAAATGTGGATAATGATGACTTCTATAAGATCATTGCGACACGTTTTGTATTTTGGTCTATGTAAAAATGACAAATTTATAAACCTAAGGTGGTAAACAATGCAATTTTTTTTTAAAAAAAACAGATTTACCATTTTCCGGTAGACCTGAATGCAAAATATTTCTCTTTGGAAATTTGCGGCACCTTAGAATACGTCTGTGTCAACCAATATGGTTTTTCTCAGAATCTTTTGAAACTTCAAAAATGTTGATTTCAACATAGGCCATCGTACAAAGTAACTTTTTGCCCTCGATCTATTTCTCTTCTTGGGTAGAGGGTTGGAGAGGAAAAAGGGGAATTGTAAAAAAATCAATGCGACATTTTTTTTTGTCTATGTAAAAATGAAAAATTCGAGATCGTGGTTCGCGAACAGTACAAATTAAAGAAAAACGATTTAACAGGATTATTCATTTCTATGTACGTCGCAATACAAAATATTTCACGTTGACAATAAGCAGGAACATAGAGTACATCAATGTTGACCTTTACGACTTTCCTCAGAAACTTTTGAAATTTTAAAATATCGATTTCAACAATAATTTAAAAACATGCTAAATGTAGCGTGTCCTACAAAGTGACTTTTTGCCCTCGATTTCTCTTCTTGGATAGAGGGAGGGAGAGGAATGAGGGAAACTTTATTGTTAATTCTTGCCGTAAAGAGTAAAGAACAGAATGGTAGTATGCCAGTCAGTTTCGTATTCAGTTCCTCTTCTTTAATTTTGAGAAATTTTCTAACCGATTTCTAACTAATGCAGAGAACTCTGAGGAGTGAGGGGAGCTGTATTGATATTTTTTGCGTTGCAACGGCGTGTCGCCGCGCTGAACCTACCTAGTTTTCATTACGAACGACCAAGGTGTTCAGCCAGAAACCCCAGTCACCAGCTGAGAGCACTTGTTTCTCAAAAAGGAAATAAAAACAAGGTGAGAACACTACCCTCAACAACAACAACAAAAAACAAAAACAAAAAAAAGCAGATAACACTATTTATCACCGGTGTTTTTGGCCTTTTTTCTATCGTCTTCGAATGTCTCTACAGCACCATGAGCGAGAAGAGGGGCCACCACCAATTTCATTCTACTAGTCCATATCTCACGAGAAACCTTATAATGTTTTTTCAAGAGTCAAACAATATTTTTTTTATCAATAAGACATTGATAATAAGAAATCCAAAGAGGGGTTAATCAGTAATCTTTTGACGTTAGTTTATATGTGTTCACCGTGAGAAACGGTATGACTGTAACATACTAACATGTGGAAGTGCAAGCTTTTTCTTACTCCTCGCTAGAGAAGCCAACACTCTTTTAGGGGTCAAACATAAGTTTAGGGCGAGAGGAGTAACCAGTTTCGCAAGTGTGTCTCTGTCGACACCGGGTTCAATAATCTTTAAATTCTCAACATGGGATGAGCGGTTCATGCGAATTTTCAAAATCTATGGATGAGTCAAGATTAGACATGTCATCCTCGTTTTTGACCAAAGACTTGGAAAAAAAAATTATGATGCAAACGATAAACCTAGAGACAACAACTTCAAAAGACTTGAATGTAAATAAAAAAATAGGTTGCTTTAATTTATGAATATAGTTAGATTGTTTGTAGAAAAGGATAAAAATCTGACGCCCAAGTTTTTACTCAAAATAAAGCAAAAAAAAAAAAAAAAAAAAAAAAACTCACCGTCGTGAACACAAGTCTAAAGCCCATTCATTGACTGCACATGGCGGACTCCGGACTGGTCAAACCGTGGAACAAATGAAAGCCCTCTTCCAGCTCCAAGCCGGCGTCTCGACAAGGAGGCAAGGAGCACGACGCCACCCTGACCCTGCCTGCCTGCCAAAGTTCCCTCGTTCCCAGAGTCTCTAGGTATTCAGTGTACTTCCCACAGCACCTGTCGAGCAAGGATCACATGGCGGCGATCTCCCAGTTGCAGCGCATCCCGGGGCCGCGCCACGCCGCGGCGCCGCGGCCGGGGACTGGGAGGCGCGCGGTGGTAGCCGTCGCCGCGGGCAAGATGCCGCTGCGGAGGCTGGAGGGCGCGAGTGAGGAGCTCAGGGCCGCGGCGGCGCAGAGCCTCGACTGGGCGCCGGCGCGCCGGCGCGTGCGCGGCGTCTTCGCTCCCGTGCTCCCCACGCTCGACCACTGCCTGTTCAAGGTCCCGTCTCTACTCTTGCCCCCTTGCCTTCGCTTGGGGCGTCTGGCTTGACTTTGATCCCGTCACTAACTCACCATGCGCTTGCTTCAGTAAAGGATCCAAATGGTAAACAGAAGCACCAGTTTAAATGGTTAAGTCTTCGAGAGTCCAGACTAGAGCTCAAATATAGCATTTGTGATCTGAAATTACTCATGATTTCGGAGTGTGTTTCATCTGTATGGTTCTACTGATTGTGGGCCACTCCCGTCCGGGTTACCATAATCCTACGATTCAATGCACATAGAAATGGGCAGCACTACGCTTCAATGCACAGCCTGTGTTGCTTGAGCTGTTTAAAAGTGGACCATCTTGTTCCGAAGGTGATCGGTTCTGTAGTGTATGCCATCATAGGGTCATTTCTACTTAGTTCGTCGGTAGTATTGGTATTATCGCTGGATATTTGCTCTTTATACTCTCCGATTGGTATGCAATGTCAGTTGGTCCTATGTAAATTTCTCACCTTTTGTCTCCTACTCTTCATTCTGTAGATGGCTCCCAAGGGAATCCAGATGGAGGAGGTAAACACATGATGTGGATTCTGAATTGACCTGACCTTATATTTGGTTCAACTAGTTCCCTGGCAGAAATGCAATGTATCTGTGACACAAGCATCGTTTTCTGTCCCAGAGCTTCGTATTATAGCATCTATCAAAAGACAGGCACCTTAAGCTGGTAATATCAGGAACACGCTAGTGATGTATTGAGGAAACTAAGAACTTTACAAGGAGTGGCATTATACGTTTTTTTGTTTCTTGCGAATATATGTTATTCGCACTTAACCTCAAAAGGAAACTAAAATTAGCAACCATTTTGAATCTTGCTGAACTGTTCTATAGCTTCTTTTCCTTTGTGTGACAAGTGATAGTACTTGTCTCTGTAGAATTTTGAGACCAATTCAAAGGGGGTTGAAATATTCTGGAAGAGCTGGCTGCCCAGGGAGGGCACTGCCACCAAGGCAGCACTTTTCTTCTGCCATGGGTATGGGGATACCTGCACTTTCTTTTTTGAAGGTGATTACTTCTTTTATCATGTTCCACTCAGATTTCTCTTTCCTTCTCCTGCTTTTTTATGTATGTCTCACTAGCTTGGAAATATCAGGGGTCGCCAAGAGAATAGCCGCTGCCGGTTATGCAGTATATGCTATGGATTATCCTGGTTTTGGATTATCGTATGGACTTCATGGCTACATTGCAAGCTTCGATGGAATGGTGGACCATGTCATTGAACAATATGCAAGAATAAGAGGTTTGTGATGGATATCTCAGTAGACTAACAGTAGGTTTATCGTGCAATAAAATAATCTTTGCATCGTAATGAATATTTATCAATGGTTAGGCAGGGAGGATGTGCGGGAGCTCCCACACTTTCTCTTGGGGCAGTCAATGGGAGGTGCAGTTGCTCTGAAAATGCACTTGAAACAACCAAAAGAATGGGATGGAGTGCTTCTTGTTGCACCTATGTGCAAGGTAAGTATAGAACTCTAGATGAAACTCGTCAAATCAAGTGTCCCATTACATTCTTGTTTAGTGTTAAGCTGCATACTGTTTAGTGTTGCAATTTATCTGATTGTGACATGTGCTTTGGTAACTACTACTGTACCTCTTGTGGATTTTCGCCCTTAACAGTCTGGAGATACATTGCAGTGTAATTGAAGGGATCCATGACTGCTCATCTACTATATCGCCAAATATTTTGAGTTGGCACTTGGCACTACTAAGTTAACGTGACATTTAAACTTGAAATATTCAGTAAATACTTGTAAGATATTCATTTCACTCCGATTGTAACAACTATGTACAATCATACATGAAAATATTTCAAAAATAACTGCCAAATGGTATGAAGGACTTACTTTCAGCCAATGGTTGTACGTAAAATTTTCTTGTTTTCATTATTGGACACATTAACCATATTTAAGGCCCTGACTTTTATTTGGCAAGATTTCAGAAGATGTAACACCACCAGCACCAGTGCTGAAGGCACTGAGCATGTTATCATGCCTTCTTCCAGAAGCAAAGTTATTTCCGCAGAAAGACATTGGAGATTTGGGATTTAGAGATCCGATGAAAAGAAAATTAGTAAGCCCCTTGGACCAATTCCTTGCTTTTTTTTTTCAATTTAGTTTTGTTTCGCTGAAATGTAATAAGTATAACATATTACCATGGTGTGGCACCTGTCTTACTTCAGTTCTTAACACTACATTCCTTGGTTTTTTGGGGGCAAAGTTCTTGGTGTCCCTACATGTGCTCTTTTGTAGTTGTGAAAACATCTTTGTAGTAATCAAATAATTTATAGCATCAATCAGCAAAATGCCTTGTAATACTGAACTGTTGAACCTCTCTGTTTTTTGCTTCCAGTGTGAGTACAACGCAATTTCATATAATGAGCAGATGAGGTTAAGGACAGCAGTTGAACTTTTGAAAGCTACAAGGGACATTGAATCCCAGTTGGAAAAGGTCAGTATCTCTTGTGCCTGATTTTCTTCTCAATGTTGTTTAAAGCGTGACCTGGATCTAGAAGTAATCATCGTCATTTCTTCTTATATTCTTAAAAAGTACCTAGAAATGCAAAACACTCCATACATGTTTTTTCTAACTGACTCCATACATGTTCACAGGTTTGCTCTCCGTTGCTGATTCTTCATGGAGCAGCAGACCAGGTAACCGACCCTCACGTTAGCGAGTTCTTGTACCAGAAGGCCAGCACGAAAGACAAGACCCTCAAGCTCTATGAAGGTGCCTACCATGCTATCCTAGAGGGAGAGCCTGACGACCGTATTTCAGCCGCAATAAATGACATCATTTCCTGGCTGGATTCACACTGTTGAATACGGCTGTACATGGTCTCATTCATTGGAACAATTCTCGCCCCCTTAATGGTGGATGGATCATCATATAATAAAATTCGGTAATGAGACCTTCTGTTCCTTAGGTGAGCATGAAAGTCACTGCTGCCTTAGCTTCAGGAACATGCTGTACAGAATTTTTTCCCATTTTCTGGAACTCCGCCTTCATGTTTTCATTAATCTGTTAGCAGTCTGATAGCAGCGGGCTATATCTTTGTTGCGGTTTTTGTTCTTTGACAAAAGGAGTATGCTTTTTGTGAAATTTTTCCTTGGTTTGTTTGATTGGTTGTGCCCTGCTGTGGAGGCTTGTAAAACTTTGTGTGTTCTCCTCTTTTATATATAAAAGGGTGTGCTTTCTCTCGCATCTACCCTTGTTCATGCCTCCTCGGTTCTTCGTCGTGCGCTCATGGATCCTGACAAACACTACTTGTCAGGTCCAATATGTTCTGTGATGAGAGCTCCACAATACTTTTCTGCTCCCCTCCAAGAGCCACCACAGCAACATGAAGAAACAACCCGAGACGAGTACCAGCGGCACATCGCTGAGCTGATGGCGATGAATGATGTGAGCCCTCCATATAAGCAGGTCAGTAAAAGAGTACGATGCCTCAACACGTGAGCATGGCAACATAAGGCGACTTCGACTTGGTTGTGCCCTACGAGTAAATATTAGGTCTCAAGTTTCAGCGATGAAAACCCAAGATCTGACGTTCCTTGGTTGTACCTGACATTATTTAGAGATTGCTTGGCTTGCTATCCTAGGTGGAAACCCATGATATAACTTCATCGGTTTTGGCTGGATTCAGCGACGATGATGCTCGCGTGCCGTGCCCTTCCGTTTATGAAGGCGTCGTTTTTTAGTAACTTTCCGGGTGTATTGCCAACGGTGATGGTTGATGTTCATGTATGCTGTTGCATGGCGCCATGGCACTGACGGCTTCTGTATTATTTTGTTGTGTCTAGATCAATGCATGACATCGTCTCATTAATGCCAGGTGTATCTGATATCAACAACAACAAGTCAGATTATTTTCTACTTAAGGCAAACAAAATTCCCGTTTAAAACAGGGGGTGCTAGGCCTTTTTATGAGAATGGTCTTGTTTTAAGTGTTTTTAGAAAAAGACATTAAAAAATATGGTATATATATTTATCAAGAAATAATATCCCATACAAAGGAGATATAACTCGACACAAAATGACCTATACAAAACAAAAAAAAATACACTGAAAGCCCTATAGATTGTCTTCTTTCTTCGATTGTTTAAAGACTAGCAGAGTATGAAACATGCAATGAACAATCAGAATAAGACGGTAAACGTTCTCGCCCAACAAATTATTGAAAATCGCAATAGTCCACCTGGCATGAACAACTTCTAAAGGAACATCTTCTCGAGAAATACCCAAGTAGCACATGTTGCAATTCTTCGCCACCAATCTAGAGGATCGAAGAGACTGGACCTTACCGTGGAACCAAATGAACAAAGTGATTAAAGATGTCGCACCACAGACCAACCAACAACTTCCGCTGAATGGCATACCAAATTTAGGATCCAAGGAAATCCAACAGATCTGGGTGCACATACTCTCATTGGCCCTTCATTGACGTCATATCAACCATTGACGGTGTAGGAAGAGGCCAGAGACAATTTATTCGAACGTTCCATCGTCGTCACCACCTTGTTAATACCGCCGGGAAGACTAAAACCTAACAAAAATAAGGACACGAATAGAACACGAAAGAATGAATCTCCACCCCTCCCGTCGCCGATGAGACAACTGGACGGGGAGGAAAAGGGGACTAGGGATATAAATGGATCGGATTTTCCCTTTACCATATCTTATACCATTTTTTTTATCGTATTTGGAGCGGAGCAGATAGTGGCTGGTTGCATATTCGAATATGGATATATCGTACCACGGATTCAGAACGTAAAAGGAGTGGATTCGGGGCAAAACAAAATTAATCAGATAGATACATGCATAAGCTGATCGACAACCAAAACTTACCGATGAGTTCAACTAAACACTCATAGAATAAATACGGCAACACGGCTGTGTAGCCTAACAAAGGTACCATCTAAACTTCAGTAACGTGGTAGCCTAACAAACTTGTAAGCTCGTACAATGACTATGTATGTCAGTTGATGATTAACAGATGAAATAGACAACTTACTAACTATTAGTCATGCTATATTATCTTAGGCTTTTTTTTATAAAACTAGTAATAGTGCACGTGCAACACACGTGTAATATTATGACCTATATTAACAAATATTTCCTTTACCCAAGTAAAAAACGACAATATAACAAAACCATCACAATGGTATAATAATATACTTATGAAATGTCTAGGTAATTCGTGCTCAAAACAAGTGAGTTGAAAATTTATGAAGTCTATGTTTAAACTTGAAGAGTAAAACTACATTGAGTAGAAGGAGACAATTATCACCGGACAATGCAGGTATAATGCTATTTGAACTCTAACTTTTTGATATAATCTGCATGTTGCCATATTAGTACAAGAAAACGACTGTATGATTTAGAATATACATGACAATGGCAATTTATCATGCTGAGATTATCCTGGAAATCATTGAGATACACCATATGTGGAACAGAAACATATATGTGCTGATTGAATAGCATCCTCACAATAGAATCTTGAAGCAGATGCAGTCTGGGAAAGTAGGCAAAAGCACATGCAGCAACCAGTAAAGCATTTACAAAACCCGATATTTCGTGAAGCTATAAAGAAATCTCGCCATCATCCACCCCAATACCACACTAAGCTATGAAGGAAAATTGTAAAAATTACCTTAAACAATATTGAGATTATACTTATAAATCCATACGCCTCAACATCTTCTCTCTAGCATTGGCTTGTTTCAGGTTTATGTATGGACATAAATACGGAAAAATAATAGCAGTTTAAGCCTTGAGGAACCTTGAACCGATGCCCACAAAATGAGCACATTCTGACTTTACTTTTTACACAACTGAATACACACGCCATGGGGTTTTTAATCACACTATTGCATTCGTAAACTGCCGAAATAGGCCGAAGCCCCGCTATATTAATATAGCAACCACCCGATACAACAGTTCTGATACAACACCGGCTGAGGCGGCAGCCAACATACACCAAAGAAAAGAAAATGAGGCAAAAGCGGATCGACGAAACGACAAGGATCCGCAACCGCTGCACCCACCTACAAACTACCACCACGCTCTTAGCACCGGAACGTCAAGTACCAAGCAGCACCTTCGGGAAGGAGAGCCGCGCTGCTGCCCGGACCAGCACACTGGTCCTAGGGTTTCCCCCGGTACATCGGGGCGGCGGAAACAGGGTAGCCACGACGCCCTTCAGGAAGGGAGGATGCCACCCGAAGGCGGCACCGCGCCGGTGTCGGCACTCCGACAAGGATTTCTCCCGAACACACCCTCACCACCATCCATGACGATCCGTCGCCTTGGAGCCCCGCAAGGGAGAGCCTGGCAACCACCATACCAACCGTCCGCAAGGGCGAGCCTGGCATTCGTAAACTGATACATAGCCATATAAGGTATTTTCTGTCAGATTAAAAAATAAGTTGATTCCCTTCTCACATTACTAACTTTCTATAAGCGCAACACAAACATAAATGTAATTAGTTCTAAATTCTAGGTAAGATTGATTGCAGAACCAGAACCAGGTATATTTGAGGAATTCTTATGAGTCAAATAGAAAGAAGTACCTAGAAGTATCAGAGAGGAGGGGCAGCGAGTAGTTAGGCAGTTTCATGACATTGTATGCGTCTCTACTCTTGGCTCTCCTGTGTGATACCCGGAATTGCACAAACCAAGATATGCGATCATTCTAATTAAACCTTGTCTTGAAATGTTATGGGTGAGCTCAATCATAGCAGTTTGCGGGCTGACCTCTGTCTCCAATGTCGCGGGTGCTTCTGCTGATTTTTTGACCTTGACTGAGCGCTTGATCATCCTCTCGAAGTATATTCCAGGCGGTATGGGTGTGTTGGTAGAACCCATGTTTGCCAATTTATCTGCTTCTTCATTGCTGGATCGCGCAATGTGCTTCAGTTCACACCCTTGGAAACTTCCTTCGAGTAGGTTGTACATATCTCGATAAGCAATCATGTTTTCTGCAATGGCGTCACACTCTTTCATTGTCTGCTGTACTATGAGATTTGAATCTCCATAGATCATTAGTCGGGTTGCTCCACAGGAAATCGCCATCTTCATGCCGTGGAGGAGGCCCTCGTACTATGCGTCATTGTTTGATGCCGGGTCGTCGGGTGGAAAATCTAATCGCATGAGTACTGCAACTTGTCACCTCTAGGGGATATCAGGACTACCCCGGCTCCAGCTCCTTCGTTTCTCTTCGACCCATCGAAATACATTATCCAGTTGCTTGTGTACTCTAGAGGGCCTGGCATTTGTAGTTCTGTCCACTCGCTTAGGAACTCCACGAGTACTTGTGATTTGATAGATTTGCGGCCCGCATATATGATGTCCTAGGCGCCGAGCTCGATACTCCACTTCGCAATTCTTCCGGATGCCATTGGGTTATTCATGATAGTACCCAGTGATGTGTCGTTTACCACCGTGACGGTGTGTTCCTGGAAGTAATGCTTGAGTTTTCGGGATGTGAGCACCACACCGTACGCGAGCTTCTGGTAATGGGGATATCGCTGTTTGCAAGGCGAAAGCACCTCGCTGATATAATATATTGGCCTTTGGATGCCATACACCTTGCCGTCTTTCGGCCGCTCGACCACAATTGCTGTGCTGATGACTTGATTTGTTGCGGCTAGATACAGATACAGTGGCTCCCGTTGAAAGCGCATGGTGCCCCCATATGTGGTTTTGGTAATTAATGACAATCCTTATGGACTAATGTTTGCATTGAGTTATCCTTGTAGATCTTGTCCATAGGAAATAATGGAGTTCATGTGTTGAACTCTATTAGCTTCCTAGATGGCCATTGTTATATGCAAGGATTTATATGAAGAATGTTCATGGTTTGAGTTGAGCTTATTGCTAGTGTGTCTTGAAGAAAAGGATTAGGTGATCTTTCATTATCATCTTCAAGACATCATCATTTGAAGTGAGAAGCAAAGATACAAGGTTGATCAAGCTAGTGATCAACACACAAAGCTACAAGTTGTACCAAGTGGGATTGTGTATCTCATGGTATGGTAAGAAATTGTAAATATAGCTTTGTGAACTACCCCATGATATGTGTGTGTGGCATTTCTATGTGTGGTTAGGTATCTTTCCATGGGCATGAACCAAAAGGAAGATTTCATATAGCCCATGGTCTATGTCGTCGTCAAGAGGTGTTTTTCATCTAGCTTGACGTGGAAGCTCAAGTGAAGCATCTAGAAGATATCCTATGCTTGATGCTTTCCACCGTTTTGGAGATTGTGGCCTTGTGAAGATTTGCCGAGAAGGGTCTCTCCAATAATGGTGTATGGGGGAGCTAGTCTTTCCCATAATGGTGTATGGGGGGGCAATTTGCAAGTCTTCATCAAGCGGAGCTTGTGCTAGCAAGCGTGATCAAGAAAGAAGATCCAACTTGAGAGAGTCAAGATCGTCATCATCTAGCTCAAGTGGAATGCTCAAGGCAAAGGTATTATCTTGATAGGTTTTCTATTTTACCGGTCATGTGTCTTTGGGAGACCGGGTTATAGGATAGATAGTCGTACTATCAAGAGGGGCTCTCAAGTGAGTAACTTGATCGAATCGTTATGGAGAGCTCACACCTTTGCATACTTTGCATATCATATTTCTTGGTTCTTATTTGGCTTTTTTCTCCTTTGGGTTTTAGTGCTTGTCGTGATCTTCATGACAAGCCTTGGTTTCTCGAAAACGGATTTCGTAAGAAAAACTTGTTGCGTTTTCGGTGGTGAAAATATTCAGTTCGTGTTTGAGAATGTTCCCACACTTTCCATGTGTGGTAACTTCTCCATACTTTGAGGTATCAATATTTGGATACTCCTTGTTGTTATTTGGATACTCCTTGTTGTTATCTTTCCAATGCAATTGGATTTACCTCGTTCGGAGTTCATTTGCAAAAGTTATTAAGTTTCTAGTTCAGCCTCTCTGTTTCAGAACTCAACCGGACTATTCTAACCGGATTATTCCGGGCAACCGGATATTCCGGTTAGGATAGTTTTGGTCCATATTCGGGACAGAGATGAGCCGGATTATTTGGAACCGGATTATTCATCTCAGACCGGATATTCCTGTTGTGGAGTTTTTGCTCGAAAACGGCTAAGGACCAGAGTCAAAACTGACAGAAGTGAACCGGATTATTTGGATTATTGGTACCGGATTATTTGGTCCAGTTTTGGACTGGAATATCCTGCTCACTCTGCACACAAAACGGCTAGTTTTTGTGGGGACCTATTTAAGGGGGCTTTCTTCCCCATTGGTCCCCAAGCCTCCAAGCACGTTTTTCTCCCTCTCCCCCACCATTGTTGACCTTGGAAAGCTTACCCCTCTCCCAATCCCTCCTATGATTCTTGCATATCTTTGAGGGAGAAGTTAGAGGAGATCTAGATCTACATTTCCACCAATCCATCTTCCTTCTTAGTGAGGGAAACTTAGTAGATCTTGATCTTGGAGTTCTTCATGTTTCTCCTCCTTTGTTCTTCCTCTCTTATTCCCCCATAATCATTTGTTGCTTTGTTGGAATTTGAGAGTGAAGGATTTGAGCACTTGTGTTCTTTCCATTTGCATCGGTTGCATTGGTTTGCTCTCTCCACGAGGATTCGTGGAAGTTGAAAGTTTGTGAGCTTGTTACTCTTGGGTCTCGGACCCTAGAAGATTTGTGGTGTTCTTGGGAGCCTCCAATTGAGTTGTGATGTGTGCCCCAAGATTGTGGTGACACCGAGAGCCTCCAATTAAGTTGTGGATGCGTGCCTCAGGTTTGAAGGTTGCCAATAGTGGATGGTGAACTAGGCCTTTGTGGCGGGGTTCATCGGAGAATAGGGTGAGACCTTTGTGGCGTTGAGTAGGCCTTTGTGGCGAGCTCACATGTCGCACCCGGACTTCTAGGGGATACTCACAGTCCGTTAAACAGTAGATAAATGGCTTACGGGGCATACCGGCACCCGCATCTCAATATGAGCAGGCCAACACGTAAACGTGTGACAACCATTATCTTACTATTCATCGTCTGCGCAAACCATCCCATAGAAATCCAGATACTTCCATTGACGTACTTCAAAACATACACACATGGTACGTCAACGGCATTGGAACCAATGATATCACAACAGATCTCTACGACACAAAAGATGAAAATAAGTTGCAAATAGCTCTCATTAGAGCAGAGATAGCAAATACAATCATCCAGAGGACACATGTCCCAACATATCATCATTACATCACAGCGGAAGCATTCAACATGTCTGGGTACAGACAAGAACCAAATAGGCCTAAGAGGCCGGAAACGAACAGACGGAGCCCAACCACGAAGTCTCGGATCCTGCCCGGGTCCGCTATCTACTCGTCAGCAGTCTCGTATTAATCCACGTAGTAGCCACCATGTAGATCCTCGAAAACGTCGTCTGCGGAAACCACAGCCCCAAAGGGGTCAGTACATAAACGTACTGGCAAGCAAGACTCACAGTTCACCAAAGTGTAGCCCGTCAACACCAAGCACAGATGCTTTGGGTTCAACGGAAGAAAGGGGATATGAAAGATGCTGCAACTGGCTGCTCTAACCAACTATAGAAACATACTACAACTTCCGGCTAACAGAAAGGAGATAAGATCGCGTATCGTAACCAACTGAAATATAACCTCAAACAAACCCATCCTGGATCTCGCCCCTTATCCAAAGAAGCAATCCGAGGATAACTCACACAGTGAAATAATGATGGTTCAGATTATTGTGTCAATAAGCCTATTACTAGTCAAGTTGTTAATCATTGGGTGTAAGATTGTTAATCATTAGGTTTAAGTTGTCCTGAGTACTTGTTAGCCAGTACTTTCACCAAGTAGTCCATAACCGCGGAAAACACGGCTTCTCGAGAAGATTTATCCCTGCAGGGGTGCACCAATTTGGCCGTACACGCAAGAATATCCCGCCAGACGGGAATCAAACCCACCAAGCGAGGCACTCTACACAACTCAACTCTTCTTCGCATCAAGCCCAAAGAACCTTGGGTGCACGGCTAATCGAGCCCAGAAGAAAATGGACCCTCATAGCACTCTAAGAACGTGTCCCCCTATATGCCGACTACAAAAGTTCCACCCTGGCCTGGGCTCGCAAAAACATGCATGCGGCAAATGGAAAACACGAACTAAATGAGGCGATTTGGACGAGATGCGAATCGAATCAAATTGAGGGGGGCGCCCATACTCGCTTCCCATATGCGGTTAGTGCGCTCATCATGGATCAGTAGACAAGACCCTTTTCCTATTAGGGTCGACACTAGCAGGCCTCAAAACCACACAGGGCCTCCTGTCGGTGCCTTATCATCAAATGACATTAGCACGATTGATTGATTAAACATCGAGCCCCCAGAACATAATAGAAATAGTAACAGAAAGTAACGGGTAACAGACTCGAGCAAAACAACCTAAGCATGCTAGTAAGACACGAGCAACAAGCAATGGTTATAGGTATGGAGGTGAGGCAATATCAGGGTTAAAGGATACATGTGATAGGTTCGTAACAGAAACAGCTATTCATAGGGCTAGCAGAATAGACAATGGAAAGTATCGGTAACCAATGTTGAAAGGAACACGATGGTTCATGTGAGTGATAACTTGCCTGCAAACCCAGTAGCCTGGTACTGAGCTAACTCCTTAGAAGGGGTGTCGTAAGTATCGTCGGTCTCAACGTCGTCGTGTATCCGAGAAGAAGCAAACAAACAATGCAGAAAGATAAACAATCAATATCATGGCATAGTGCACAAACATGGTATGATGCATGACCATTTAATTGATGCATCAAAATAAACTAGTTGACAAGATACATAACATGATTAAATGGAACCACATGCAATCGGGATTGCACATGAAAAGCCCATGAATTATGGTTGAATTAATTGTTTTACAACTAATCAAATTGTGTAAGTGAATTAGCATGATGCATGGATGAGGAAAACAACAAAATAACAACAACAGAATCAAATTGAAATAAGGTTTAACAAGTTTGGGAATTCATTTATTAAGTTTTGGAATTTTGGTTACTTAAAGGTGTCACACAAGCATTTGTTGTTTTCACCAATTTAAATTTTTCAAAACAAATAACAAAGCTTATATTTGGAAAGTTCACACAATTTTAGGTGGAATACATGTTTCACTTGTTGAAAAAGGATTTCAAATAAATTATTTATGAATTAAACAAGTTTAAGCAAGAATTAAATGAATTTAATTCAAACATGAACTTATTTGAATTTTTATTTGTTCAAAACATTAAACCAAATTCATATTTGAAAATTTTATACTTCTATGGTTGGAAAACATATTTTATATGTTCAAAAAGAAATTAATTTGATCAAGTTAGGAATTTAGCAATTTTAAATGAATTAAATAAGGTTTAAATTATTTAACCAATTTTAATTATTCAAAACATGAAACAAAATTTATATTTGAAAAGGTGGTTTAATTTTGCATGGAAAACATATTTTATTTGTTGAAATTGGATTTAAAATGAGCAAGTTATTATTTTGGCAATTTTAAATGCAATAATTAAGAAACAGTTGTTTTCAGCAATTTAAATTATTCAAAACAGCAAACAAAATTTATATTTGGAAAGTACATGAAAAGTTGATTGGAAAACATATTTAGTTTGTGGAATTTGGAATTTTTATGCCCAAGTTATGATTTTTGCAAGATTAAGTGATTTAAACAAGAATTCAAATGTTTCACCAATTTAAAATATTCAAAACAGTAAACAAATTTTATATTTGGATAGAACATTTAATTTGGGACAGAAAACATATTAAAAATGTTGGATTTGGAGTAAAAATGATTTTCTTATGCAATTTACCAGATTTGGTGCAAATCTGCCATTTTTTAGTAACTACGGACTTAGAAATAATTTTGCAGGGGCTAGAAATAAATATACAGGGGCTTGGTTGTGATTTAGCATGTTTCTGTCACTAAACAAAAATGAATTAAAAAGTTTTGGTTTTATGGCGCCGGGGGGAATCGAACCCAAGCCCTGCTGCTAGCGCAAAGGGGACAGAACCAACTGGGCTGTGGGGCTGGTGTTGACAGGGAGGGGGCTTCGGGAGGTAAGAGGTGTGGTGCGGCTGTTAACTGAATCTGAACTCGATGTTCAGTTACTGAACCATCGTCGATGTCAGGCAGCGAGCGGCGCTCGTGGTGGCCGTGGTTGCTGGCTGCTGTGGTCGTGCGGGCGTGGGGTGCGGTGAGGGTGCGGGTGAGTTAGAGGGAGGAGAGGCGAGGGGAGGGACCGGAGGCGATCGAGGAGCTCACCTGGGTGCCCTCGAGCGGACAGGAGGGAGGAGGCGTCGGGGCAGGAGCAGGGCGGCGACAGGCGGCTTGAGGCGATGGTGGCGGCGCATCCGGGCAGTCCCGGCCCCTGGCGTGGTGACGAGGAGGGAGAGGGCCGAGGGGGATTCCATTCCCGCCCTCTCCCTGGCCGGAGGAGGACCGGATAGCCGGCGATCGCCGGAGCAAAGGAGGGCGGCGGCCGGTTTTCAGAGTTCAGGGAACATACAGAGATACAGAGAGTAGCAGTGGTGGGGAGATGGAGGAAGAGGATGGCGGCGCAGGAGGAGGCTAGGGTTGGCGAGGCTAGGGCAGAGGGGTGGCTGTGGATGCTTTATGGGGGGGAGGAGCTAGTACGGCAGGCCATCGGTGGAGGGGGAGGTTGATCAGAGGGTGGAGGTGGGTTCGTACAGAAGATGACGTAGGGAGGAAGAAGATGCTCATCGAAGAGGTACTGGGCCAAATTA